>CP092875.1:88836582-88889173 GCA_030710605.1 Cordylochernes scorpioides | reverse complement strand
ACTAATATGCAAATTAATCCAATAACAGGCTAATAGGCATCCGGACGACACATTATAGCGTAGGACAAGTTACTGTCATAGTGTCAACCTCGAAGTATGCAAATAGGTCCAAAGGCAGGCTTCGTCTGTCCGATATTCCAGTTTGACGCCATATAGGCAGCGAGCTCCAACCTCGTGGTGAGTCAGTCACCAGACCAAAATTTGCTGAAAATTATAAACATATTTATTAACGATACTTTTATATAAAAAAATATAAATAATAAAAATGTATTTCTAAAGCCCTTATCCTGCAATGGATAAAAATTCAATGAGAGAGGATGTGTGTGGCTTACAATTTTTATTCATTGAATGATAAGGGCTGTAGAGAGGATACATTTTAATTATATTCCAGAAGAAAAGTAGAGTTAACAACCTAATTTAAGACGTTGTCACGTCAAAAATGCTTATAATTTTCAGCAATAGATGTGGGTCTACGTTAATAATTATATTTTGGACCAATTTGCATATTCCCGGGGCAGTGATATTATTATGAAAATATTTTTTAAATCCTCACTTCCACTACTGTCACTGCGAATTTTTTTTCAAAATTTATCACCTGATCCCGGTATAATTTATCTTCTGTATTATTTTTCAGAAAGATAAAAAAGCATCATTTTTAGTATGACAAAAAAAAATATATATATTTGATAACCTAACCTACGATCTTATATTAAATATAGACACAAAATTTAGAACTTTGCTGCTCGGTATACAACCACTAAGCTAAATAAACACTGCACGCTGATTGGCTACTGATCTCTCATTGAGATCACGTGATGGTAGTGAACCAATTAGTGAGCAAATAAACCTTATAAACATATAGGTTGTGTACGTTTCAATAGCTAAATTCTAGCAATTATCTCTCATACGTTAAATACATACAATCTCTCATACAATATTCTAAAATATTTCTATAACGTTTAGCCTTGAAACCAATATAGCTTCCGTTACATATACTAATATATAACCACAGCGTAGGTACAAATATTGTCAATTATGTAACTTAGTTCCCCATATTGGCGCCGCCACAGCGAGGTATGCAAATATATGCAAATTAAGGGACAACAGCCGAGAATGTAAGCAGGACTCAAGCGTTAATGGCAATTCTAAGAAGGGCAGAATTTCTTTTCGCCATTTACTTTACTTACCTTCTGGCATTTAAATGCTAAGTAGAAAATAGAAGTTTGAATATTACGGGGGCGGCGAGCATCGATGGAAATATTTAAAAATTATTCCGCCTTTTTTATTGTCAAAATTCTTTAAATCCGATTTTAGAACCCACATAATTTTTATCCTTTCATTTTAATTTCTAAAATATACATCTAAATTTCCCGAGAAAAATAATCAAAATGGCGTGAGTTGTTAATATTTAGTCGTCTGCTTTTTTTTTCTTACCAGTGTTGCCGAATTAAATATATCCTCCGGCTATGAAAAAATCACTGACGAATCTTGACATTTTGTAAATCCCGCTGAGAATTTTTATATCACACTTATTTTTCTATATGTGAGATAGAAAATAATTTATTGAAATTCATTCCGAAAATATGCACCTTTGATCATATTTCTAAAGTGTATTAGCAATCCGAGACAATTATTTCTAAAATAATAACAAAATATTAAATATATTTTATTAAATTTATATTGGATTCTCTCTTTTGAAATAAATTCAGAAATTTCTTTTGAGATTTGCATATTTTTTTGCTTATATTCGTAATTTACTTCCAAGTGGATTTATGAATTAAAGGGCAGAAATTTCGAAGTTTATTTAAACGGTCTTATAGGAAATCTTTAGGTTCGTTAAATGGCCGCTAGGGGGACAACTTTATTTGAAAGTTTGAACAATCACAGAGTATAATATGTTAATGAAGCACATATTTTGAAAGAATATCACAATATTTTGTTCTATTTAACAAACACAAGTTCAGTTATTGATATTTTGGAAGATTATTGTTTTAATTAACGACATTATTCTATCTTCCCTTCTTCTATGTTATCAAAGAGAGAGGACACTGGAATATAATAGCGCAGAAATAACGTTACACATCAATATATTTTTAAAAATAGAGCAATCCATAAATAAATCTTTAAATAAAAATCATATATTGGATCAAAATAAATGACATTTTGATCCAATATATGCCTTTTTATTTAAACATCAATATATATGAAAAAAAAAAACAATAAAAAAATAAATATATAAAAAATTCGTGAATTATCAAGAAATTGGATTGACTAAATATCAAGTAACAAGTTAAATAAACGTTTAGTTTATTTCTGTTCCACTAGATGGCGCTCTTCCATCTAGAAATGCTCATGGGTCAGGATATACCTCTTTTATTTTAATATACATATATATTGAAACTCTATTACTACTAAATATAACTAATAATAATAAAAATTACTTGTAAATTTTCCCTTTGTTGAATCAACGAATGTTGCCCCAAAAAGTTTGTTGAAAATTATTCTTTTAATTATAAGAAATATATAATTTATTTTGCTCTTTGTTCTATACACTCTCGGGGAACATAAATCGTATTTTTAAATAAATCTGATTAATACATTTTAGGTGATACATTTCTACATAAATAGAGTATGGAGAAATCAAATTTGAATGTACCGGGAAATATTCAGAGCGTTGTCCGGACCATTCGTATGGTGAGGGAATAATTCTGGATGTGAGGCGTGTTAGGACTAAGTTTGTCAGTTTGTATGAT
The DNA here is from genome assembly GCA_030710605.1 of Cordylochernes scorpioides. Classification (NCBI taxonomy): domain Eukaryota; kingdom Metazoa; phylum Arthropoda; class Arachnida; order Pseudoscorpiones; family Chernetidae; genus Cordylochernes; species Cordylochernes scorpioides. The sequence goes on along the minus strand of CP092875.1, from coordinate 88,886,420 downwards.
ATAGCGTGGACTTGGCTGTTCTCTGTCTGCCATATTGGAAACTTTAGTTCTAACCTCAGCATCAATGTTATCGGCCAGTACCGCTGGGGACTGTTGGATTTTCCCTGTTTTACAGATAGTTGACTCCGGGATCTCTGCGGCTTACATCAACAGAGAACAGAGAATCTACCAAGTCGCATGCCCCTGTCTACAGATATCTAGTGTCAGGAAACGATGTTTTCAACATCACGACGTGCTGTAGACCTGCCCAGGGTGTAGACACCACCTCCAGTGTGTTCAGGGAGATATTCTGTTTTAAAAATACATTTTTTTCCCGCCAGTACATCGATAATCAGCGTGGCCAAATCAAATTATTGTCTCCATTACAGAATTATTGTTATCCAATTAGAGTCGTGGGTATTTTTACCTCTAATCTCATTTCTCGACATCGTCCTGACTGGAGTGGCTGCTGCTGAACTACGCAGCATGTCTTCGATATAACGCTAATCAATGGACCGTTATCGTTAAATGGAAGTGTCGACACACTACTGCGCATCTACTCGGAGTTATTTTGTAGAACATAGAATCGTCCAATTCTTTGTACCAATTGGAATCACAACAGATCATAGCGGCCAAGTGAGTCGTTATTCCTATCCGGCAAGTTTTTGACCACCAAACGATCAACAACGACGAGGCCTAGAACATGTCGCAGACCCATCGATGATCTTTTGGTCAAAAACGTATCAGATTACATTACAGAAACCTTTCGTTATTAGGATCTTCTGTTTCCTATGTTTTCCGACCCGTTGAATTTTAGCAAACGATTGATTTTATATTTTTATGTTTTTCTAATCTCTTTATTGCGACTGTCCTTTACAAGCAGTGATGTTGTTTTCACATATCGATTTTTATTGAGTTTTTATTGAATTAACATATATATCATTGACTTTCAATGAATAAAGCGCAAAAATTAAGAATTTAAAGACAAAATAAATTCAAAATAAGATTTTAAAGGAAATTATATACCTTTATATACATTGTACATTTGGAAATTATTTTTCTTTGTAACGTCTCACAGACACGTCAAGCTAGAACAGGAAGTTTGACTTTGCTGTCCCGTAGAAGTTTTAATGACTCTTCACACGGGGAGACCTACTGGAATATTACGTAATTAGTACGTTATTAATACAGCAGCCATCGACAGAGGTTATGCAAATGTGAATTATAATTTAATAAAATCAATAAAACTTCCAGATCTAGCACAAGAAACTTAGCCCTGGATGCTTTATTGATTTTATTCAATATATTATGTATTTCATAATACAATATAATGCGGCTTATGATTGTAGAACGACATTTGAAAATTATCCCGCATGTGTTTCTTTTGAACGAAAAATCGAAATTCATTTTAAGGAGAAATAACGATTATTTCTAACTTTAGGGATGAAGTATGAAAGAATGAATTGTGAAGAGTAATGATAAACGGAAAAATAAAGTGTCCAGGGATGGGAATTCATACTTCATCCCTAAAGTTAGAAATAATCATTATTTCTCCTTAAAATAAATTTCGATTTTTCGTTCAAAAGAAACACATGCGGGATAATTTTCAAATATCGTTCTCTATTATGTATTTACAAAAAGGCATAAGACGTCGCAAACTCTTTTTTATTTAGGACAAATCCTTCTTTAGCATACTAAAACCTCTGTTAGCTGAGGAAAGGCTTGCCCGAAAGCTTCTTTAATCAAGTATAAAAAAAGAGTTGCAGCGTGTGTCTTATGTTGAATTTTTGTAATTTGTGGAAAGCCACAATCCTGTAATAAGGAATATTATGTAGTGAACGTCACAGGATGATATATTAAACCGGCTATGTTCGGCGATGTCCCATTACACCGGGGATTCTGCCAGGAAAGCTGCTCTACAGGCTTCCCGGGCTGGCTCCTGTCATTTAGGGACATTAGCGGCTGGGAATGTATAATGTCTTCTCTGTCTTCAAATGCATTTTTTTTTGCGCCTGTGTCTTTATTCCAGGCCGTTGTTCTCTAGGTATCTCGAGCTACAATGATGGCTTTGTCTAACAAATCGTCAACTTTCCTTATAAAACTTATAAAAAAAATGTAAAATAGTATTCTATAATTATCGAATAAAAATAAGCGTTTTAATGTGAGATATAAATTATTCAATTATTTGTTTTTGACTAATTATTACAATAAGATTATAATAATTTATAGGACAATCAAATAAAAAATATTTCTTAATAAAAAGTTGGGGGAATGTAGTAAAGGTTGAAAAATGGTCAAATCGAAAATTTCCAATAATCCTCCTAAAATTTTTATGATATCTAATATAGAGGTTAATTTATTTAAATATTTCTATCTATATATAATCCGCTATATGGCATATATGAATGAGGTAATTGGGGGGAAAGGATTGTGTTAAGTAACACAGGATTAATTCGGCTGCAGACAAAGGGCGGATTACGTCACTGATGCGAGGCAGACGACCCTTGCATATTCTCAAATATATTTGGTTTAACGCCTCTATTTAGAGAGAAAGAAGTATTAATTAAAATAAAATGTTAATATAGTGTAAAATATTGCTATTGTAGTGTTATGTTGTTATTAAAGTGTAAAATGTTGCTATTTAATTGGAAAATGTTTTTTAAATGAAAAATGTTGTTTATTAAAGTTAAAATGTTATTATTTAAATGAAAAATGTTGTTATTAAATTGTAAAATGTTGTCTTAAAAGTGCAAAACAAATAAATTTAATTATTCAATGTAGTAGCTAAGTTATTTATTTTCTTCCTTTTAGAGCAATTCAATAGATGTTTAAAAAATATTTGTTCTTAATTATTTATTTTTAATAGACATCTATATAATGTTTATCTTTGCTCATTGTATCATCTTCTACTTATATAATTGCCTTATTCTGTCTGTGTGAAGTTCACGGATAGATTTTGGTCATCAACGCGCGCATCATCATTATGATCATTATCATTATCTAATGATAATTATTATTATTATTAATCTACTTATATAATAAGCCTTATTCTGTCTGTGTGAAGTTCACGGATAGATTTTGGTCAGAATGGATAAAATAAAAAAAGTGTCAAGGGATGGAATCGAACCCACGACCTACCGCTTACCGGGCAGATGCCATGACCACTAGGCTACCCTGGACATATTTTTCCGTTCATAAATTAAATATTAAAACTATATATTCAAATTATTCTACTTAGCTCACGAACAGTGCCCTCTATCAAGGTTATAAATACGTTTAAAATCGAAATCTTTTCAAAATTTTATTAATAATAGTTCGCTTACTAATTAGAATACTTGATCTAAATCGAAATATTTATAGACGCTCGCTCGATTTGAAGATTTATATCGTAACTAATCTGACTGTAAAGTTTGGAGCGGGACGTTTCACAAGAGTGACATCCACGGCGCCAATTTATAATTGTAACGAATAGTGTTTGAATAAAACATTTAATCGGGTAAACCCGGGTCATTCGTCTAGTTGTATGAATAATTGAAGAATTTTGATTAAATTAATGTTTATTATATATGTATTATAGACTTGTTCACATTCTTATTATATTTATAAATAATAAATCTATTTTTAAAATATCAATAATTTATTGTGCATAAGTTAAATAAAAATGATATATATAAATTTTTACTTTAATTATAAAATGTCTAATAAATAGAATTAATTCTCGTTACGCAAATCAAACTATTTTAACAAATTTGGTTGGCATTTGGAATTTTTATCAAAAATAAAGCATGTTTAATTTTTGTGAATAATATATTAACCAGTAATTTACAATACAAATTTAATCTACATTGAAATGATCGCAGAAAGAGAGAGTTTATTTTATTTTTATAATTTTTAAAACAAATTTAATTTTTTAAAGTGTGTTATATCTGCTCCTAAAATTATCAATCTGATAATAGTGTATCATTTAAAAAAACGTATTACCAGATATTACTTTACATTATTTAAAACTCACGAAACTTCTGTGAAAATATTTATATAATTAAAATGGCTGCATATATTTATGAAAGGTTGAGTGTGTTTAAATGTAATCATAAATTATCATAATTAACCCAGGTTACTGAAGCGAATAGAAGATATCGCCAACTACCTGGAATGTAATTATATTTTCGACTTTTTGTTAACAAATTTTATATATTAGAAGCTTATATAAAATGCATTTTGATAAAAAAAATCATATAATAATTTTACATATAAAATAAACAGATAGAGGCAGAACTATAATTCAAATATGAGAGGGAATTATCATTATAACTCTCTATATATAAATATATTTAAATAAAAAAGATTTATACAGAATATATATATATTCTCTAGTATTATATGAAATCTTGTCTCACGACAAGTAATGATATAAAGAAATAAATATATGTGCGCATATATTTATTTTAAGATTAAGTTTCAAATGTAAAAACAAATTTTATGTATAACATATTCTAAAATTAGTTCGTTTTTATTGAGTGAAAATATTCTGCGATTTTGCTGAAATACATGTTTCCATGTCTCATCTCTCAAACTTTAGATATTTTGCAAATTCCTCTAGCTATTTATGGAAATATATATATGCCCGGATGTGTTTTGAAATTTTATACGCCCACTATAAAATATAGTCCTGACTTCATACATTAGATTTGTCACTCTGTATCTTTCGAAATTAAAATATACTGTAATATGGCGAGTAGAGAAAATATAACTTTATAAATCAATAAATAAAAGGTGAATTATTTTAAGAATATTTTTTAAAATTCATTTTTTTAAAAATATCTATACCACGAAGTATATTTTATTTTTAGATAAAAATTAAGAAATATTGACTTAAACTATTTCAATATAATTTTTAAAGCTTTCTTAAAACACTCGACAATGAGTTTATTAATCTTTAAAAATCAATTTTAAATTAAAAATTATTAAAATCAATAAAAAAAGTTTTTTTTTTTTTGCTAGGGAAATAAAAATTTCTACATATATATTTTGATTTTATTAGGGAAAAAAATGTAAGGATATTTTTATTTCAATAAGGGCATTTTTGGCTTCACTACAAACATTAGAAAAAATAATAATAGGGATGTACTTTTATTTGTGTTTCTAAAATAATTTTAGTTTTAGTTAAACATTTTAAAGGTTAATAACGACATTTTATCGTTTAATATAAACATTTTAAAATTTAATAGCAAAAATTCAAGATTTAAAAGCATTTTATGGTCTAAATAATATTATGAAGTTAAATAACAATATATTTTGAGGGTATATAATAATAGCATTTGATTTGAATTAATATTTTATTTATGAAACCTTATTATTTAGTAACCTTTACATCTATTATATATTTAAAACAGGTTTTTACAAACCTAAAAAACGCCAACTACCCGGATTGTCCTTCAGACTTGAGTTCTTTTGATATTATTTACAATGACGCTGGAAATCTAAGGTACTAGGTGGTGCAAAGCAGATTTGTTTCTAGGAATATTTTCCAGCGATGCCTATTTGAAATTTCGTTATTATATAAAATACTATAAAAATTCAAGGTTATGGAATTATATATATATATAAATAATATATTTTATGGAATAAAATTAATATTTAAAAAATTTAGGTTAATAAAAAAGGTTTCAATGTAAAAAAGTTTAAATCGAAAATGTCATCAACTTTAAAATATTGTTATTATATTTGTGATAATGTTATTTTAAAATTTGTTATTTTTTATGAAAATATAAAATATTGTTTTATTTTACACACATTAAATATTATTTTCTAACTTTAAAATGTTCTTTTTTAAATTTGTTATTAATAAATTACATATTGTCATTTCTATATTATTATTTTTTTTTTCACAGTAACAAAGGTAATAATTTTCTAGAAAAAAATAGAAAGAGCTTTCTGTTTGGATGTAATTTTAAAAATATATTTTAAAGATGCGAAGAAAGTGATGGAGATAGTAATTCACCAAATTGCTCAATCCTTTTGAAGATTTGGTCTGAAACAGATTCTGCTTTCCATTTCAAGAGCAATTAATTGGAATTCTTGGAATAAAATAAAATGTTGAGAATGAAAAAGAATTCAAACGATGTGTCTCTAATTAATGAAGTCGTGATTAATGATAGCCCACTGTACGGAATTATTTTGTTTATTCTCAAATCTCTGCTGCTTTTGTCTGACGGATTCTCATTGGATGAAGACAAATATTTAAAGCAGACAAATATAAACGATATATTATTTTTTGACTATTTTATTCAATCTATTGAGATATTCAAACATCGCATACATTCGTAAAGTAACATTCAAAATATATATCAATAGAAGTTTAGATGGATATTTTAGCCATATAATTGATCGAGCTATTATACCAGCTAAACACCTCAGGCAAATTCGGAAGATTCCATTTGTTCCCTTGTGGATGTCATTCAGTCAAAATCCACCCATTAGCCCGAACCCATGGTTTCCAGATGGGCGCTTCTCAGTTTTCCAAAACTGATGTTTTGGCTTTGTCTCAGACCTGAGTCTAGTAGTTTGGGAGACGGTCAATAGATGGTGCTTATAGCCTTAACGTCTATTTTAACGGAAAAGGCGACTTTAATTTTAAACATTTTTAATTATCTAATTTGTGGTGTGACATACACAACAATGAGACTCAATTCGAATTTAAAATATAATTTCCACTTTATGAAGCAGAAGTTTGCTTGAAGACTTCCTCCATTGTAAAATGATACAACTCAGCGCGCCATCTGGTATATGAAGTTAATTGACCCAGACTCTCCCATTATTTTATCACTGCATTAAGGGCAGTAGAAGATAATTTTATTTCAAAAAGAGAATCATTCGCGTCAAAAATATTTTTTTTTTCTTTTTAAATTTTAGATTCACACGTACGTGGAGACATCGGTTTTTCTCTTCATTGGAAAACGGGTGCCGTTGCCACGTTAGTCACCTTGGAAACGGACCAGAATTTGGTCAAATATTCCAAGGGTCCAGGAGGGACCGATGCATGGGGATATCTAAGGCTCTTCATCGGACACGACAACAACAACACGCACGTGGAGTGTATCACAGAATACGTCACCAAATATATTTTTAATAAAGTAATTATATACGTATGCACAGGGGGAGGAATAAAAACGTCAGACATTGAAATCAAATTTAATCATTGTTTAGGGATTTAGTCCTGTTTTAAATTCAATTAAAAACCAAACCGCGCGTTTTAAAAATATAAACAAGATTACGCTGTGATAGGTTTCTAGTCCGCGCGTTCTGAACAGTGAATTTTGTCTTAATTCAATTTAACGAGCATCTATTTAATATAATTAGGTGGAAATTTTGTTGGATTTTTATATTTTATCAAATAAGTTCTCAGAATTTAATTTTTGTGTTTTCTAATTTGCATTATAAACATATTTCCCCTATCAGCCACCCAGCCTACAGCATGTTTGGTTACATTAATGGGGAGGGAATACATTAAGCCATCCGAGTAAACATCCTAGGAATAAGTTTAAACCCAAACATAATGTTGATGCTAAATTGTTTATTTATAATTGAAACTCTTTCGCACGAATTTTTTTTATTTCTTCAAACATAAGGCAACTTGAAGATAGAGGTTGCTTGGCCGGCGCATTCATATTTCTTTAAAATAAAAGGCCCTTCTGCTAGAGATTGTTTTTATTTTCTCGGCGTTTTGACAAAATTCTTTTGTCCTCGTTAGGAAAATTTTAAAATTGAAGGATTTGGAAAGGCTTTAAAGATGTATCAAAAATATACATTTTTGATGCCTTACTAAATGCTTTATTTTTTGCCCCTGATTTCAGGCCGAAGTGTCTTTTATTAAGAACAATAAGACACATTCTTCCTGGGATGAACAAATAGTGTTTGGCGAAGGAGGTGTCGGCTAAGTAGTATTTACAACTAACCTCTGGGAGGTTGAAGGAGGAGAACTATGTAAACAACAGCTGTTGGAGCACAGAGAGGTCCAATGTCCGAGATTGAGCGGTACCACTGCCGACGCCCTCAGTGATGGATAGCTTACAATACTCCTCGTGGTCAAATATTTTTAAACTGCCGTCTTTAATATCTTCTTTTTTTTTTATCACGCCAATATTCCGATCGAAGCGCCGTTCCCCCCATGGTGGTCACTTTTAGAATATCTAAATGTACTGCTTGGTTAGCTTTGGATTCAAACCTGCCCCTGAGTCTAAAACTTTACTAGTGTGGAGTAAATATATTTATTTACGGGGCTGCTAACCAGAATGGATGATTTTTGGGCCCCAAATTACTAGCGATGATAAAGTATGAACCACAACATCTGTACTGTTGAGGGACAAAGCCAGTATTGGTATAAGGTTGTTGGCTTTATCTGAATTTGCCAAAACTGCTGTTGTGACTCATTCTTTGTCATCACTAGTAAAGTTTTCTACTAGTGTAATTTACAGTGTATCTGATGTATGAATAAAGGGAGAGATGCCGCCTTTGGTACGTATAATGATCTGAGAAACCATCACGTCAACACGTGCTGCTTCAAAGGAATTATTTAGGCAGAATTTCAGTTTTATAGCACAGATTGACAACTTATTTATAAAGCAGAAGATATATTTAGAATAGCGCTAGAGGGAGACGGCAGGAGTCAGTGATGGAGTTATCATCATCACACAGGACTATTGGATTCTAAATAAAGTTTTAAAGGGGGCGGGGAGAGTTCTAAATAAGAGATGAGAATCATCAGCTCCCATCTGGGAGACCAATTAGGAGTTATGAGACAAGTCCTCAATTAGCGGATAATGGAAGTCTGCTGGGATTTTTGAATAAAATCTCCATCAGATGTCAACGTTTGGCCTTCATCCACGGTCGGTCGAAGAAATGGAAGAAAATGGTGACATCACCAACTGACACAGAGCGGTATAAACCTTCTTACCATTTGACTTATAATATAAAATATTGTTTCTCTTTTTTATTTTTAATTATTTTTTCTCTTGTATGATATGTTTATAACTTGAGTCAAAAGGCGATCCATTAATTAAGATTATATAAAAGGGCGTACCTGGATCTGTAAAAAAAAACAACAACATTTTTTTCCTTAAAATATTTCGAGAGATTGCTCCCTCTTTATCAATTTATTGCACAGTGAAATCAATTTACAAATTATTGTACATCATATGGAAACAAATTTGTCATTGGTCAAAAATAATTATTGATAATGATACATGAAAAAAAAAAAGAATAATAATAATATAATAAAATATTTTGAAAATTAAAGGCTTTTTAGTAATGCAGTGTTTTATAATGTTTTTGAAACAAAATTTAAGGAAATAAAAATAAGAAACAAATGAAGTTGACTGCGATTATTAGAAAAAAATTAAGTTAAAAGAGACAAATAAGATTCGGGGATTTCTTCGTATCTATTCACACAAGCAGGGTCCTTCATTGATGCTATGGCATCCTACATTGGAGAGACAGGCCGTTTCCTTGGGACCAGACTCCAAGAACACAAATCTTCTTGGAAGTATGCAAAGGAAAGGTTTGCCATGGTGGAGCATGGTCTCCGATCGGGACATCAGCCAGATTGGGAAAATACTTCCACTATTTACAGGGGCATCCAGAACTCGCACCAGAGGAAGTTCCTGGAGGCCATAGCATCAATGAAGGACCCTGCTAGTGTAAATAGATACGAAGAAATCCCCGAATCTTATTTGTCTCTTTTAACTTAATTTTTTTCTAATAATCGCAGTCAACTTCATTTGTTTCTTATTTCTATTTCCTTAAATTTTGTTTCAAAAACATTATAAAATACTGCATTACTAAAAAGCCTTTAATTTTCAAAATATTTTATTATATTATTATTATTCTTTTTTTTTTCATGTATCATTATCAATAATTATTTTTGACCAATGACAAATTTGTTTCCATATGATGTACAATAATTTGTAAATTGATTTCACTGTGCAATAAATTGATAAAGAGGGAGCAATCTCTCGAAATATTTTAAGAAAAAAATTATTTTTTTTTCTTTACAGATCCAGGTACGCCCTTTTATATAATGTTTATAACTGTTTCTGTTTAAAAATGTAAATCGACGCAATTATCCCTAGCCGGGATATCGCGTTCTGTGTGTTGAAATAAATAAACGCGACTTATAATTAAATAAAATAAATAAAAACATCCAGGACTAAGTTTCTTGTACAATTTTATCTCTCTCTAGCTTTCAGGTCTAACATGCCCTTCAACAGTAGCACACAACTAGGGAAATAACTTCCAGCTAACTATACAAGGCGTCTACAGTAAGCTGGAATCTTGCTAAACAATAACAACAAAACATGTAGAGAGGGCAGTGTAAGTTCACACTTAGTGCCATATATTGTAGCTAAATACTTATTTTGTGAACAGATTATTAATTTTGATATTTAGATTTTTTACTCTGTATACTGACTTCATTGCCTCTAGTTTTTATAAATTTTTATTTGTTTTGCATCTTAAATAATTGCCGTGATAAACTGAAGTTTTCTTTCCTAATTTTACACGTGTCAATTTATTCTACTCATTTGACTCAATTGACAATTAAAAATGGTATATTGACATCTAGTCAACGGTCAAAGAGAGTTTACAGAGTTTAAAACAGTAGAGAAAATATATACACCAGACGAGGTTTTCTCCGAAGGTACGTCTGGATCCTATCAGGAGCTACTCATTAGTGCGTTCATTGGGGCATCGTTTTTTCACAGTACTGGAAGGCCTCAAGTGCCAAATGAACATTTATGGACTATAAATAAACGTATAGGACAATGGTCAAAATTTCCTAAAAGTCCTACGTTGGTTCTATGAATACTGAAATGTTAAACACACCTGGTCACACTGTACGTGTCACGTGACATCATTGCTAACACCCGAGTGGTTATAAAGGGATCGTCTGCTAATATTTATTTTTACAATCGGCTGCTACTCTGTAACAAAAGATTGATATCACTGAGCTCAGAGAGAAATTAATATTTATTTATTTTTGACCCAGGAATTTACGAGGCAGGGTTGTGAAATATTAAAGCAGGTAATAAAGAGGAGTCAAGTAAGATGTCGTCTGCTCACAGCATGAGACATGGATAATAGATGAGATTGGTGCCGTTCAATTATGTATGGCTGCCTTATGCCAATTGTATAAAGTAACCAACAACCTTCATACATGGAGTTGGTTTATTCCGGGATGTCGAATTACCGGCTGGTGTTAGAGAATAGTAGAAATGTAACAAGTTGAATATAGTTATTCCCTATATACATATCTACGTGATGTGATATTGTAGACAGTCAGTCTATCAACCTTGTACCTCACTACAACTTTATCCTAAACGCCATCTCATTATAACTACAGTTAAACCTGTCTATAGCGCCCCTTCTAAATAGCGCCTCCTTCTCAATAGCGCCCGATTTTAAATACGTAGTACGATGCGATTTACATTAAAAGTGACCTGTCTATAGCACCCCCTCTCTATAGCACTCTATTTTGGTGAGTCCCAAGACTCTATAGACAGGTTTAACTGTATCTAGTTAGATATGGGGCTGAAACTAACACATAGTTAACATTCCCTCATGTATGTCTTCATCTGTAATCTGACAACTGGTATATCACAAATAGTTGACTCTATTCAAATGTTAAGTTAGTTCCTTTGAGGAATAAATGACTCTCCTCCCTGACAATGATATCATTGACTGGTGTCAACCAAGCTGTTGTGATTGTCTATACACGTATATTGTATACATGTATACATTGTATACATGTATATTATTACGCCAGGTCGCAGCTTTGCGGGTAAGGTTTTATTTTAAAAAGAATATTACGCGTCTAAAATGGTTTTGTAGTTTGATAACAGATGGCGCGCTAGTGCATCGTAATATAATTGTTCGAATAAAAGACACAATTTAATATTTGCCGAAGAGCGATTGCTCGAAGCATATTATATATTTATAATTATATGTAATTCTGCTGTCCTAAAAGCTTATGTCCATAGTTCCTCTAAAATACCCATTCGAAGAGTCTACCAACAGTATCCCTATAAAAGGAAGTTCCAAAAATGCAATATAACAGCGGTATGGTAGATTAAACTGGCGAAAACGCTGGGAGGGTTCACCACTGATGAGCCAGGCCCTCCCTTTAATTTTTCCATTGCAGTAAGGGCAGTAGAAATTGTTTTATTTTAAAAAGAATATTACGCGTCTATAATAGTTTTGTAATTTGATAATCGATCTTTGTTTCCTCTTTATTGGTGCTGTACATGTTTCCTGAGCGGGTTTCCATAATAATGGTAAATTAAGAAATTAAATAATGAAATAGTTACTCTTAGAAGTTGCTAAGTTTGTTTATTTGTTGTCTTCCTCGTAGTTTTATCTCATCCTCCGACACTATCTTTTACGATTTAATTCCGAAAATTTTTATTTATGTTTTAAAATATTGAAAAATAGAATGTGATTTGATTCTTGAAATGTTGAGTTCCATGTACGACACGGGCTATAATGGAACTATTTCTGTAACCGTCCATTGGAACCTTTTGTTGTGATTCGGCTTGATGAAGGAAGACAGCTGTCGTCCAGATGGTTCGTTCTATCTCTCCAAATATCGCCTCATCAGGTTGAATGGTGTTGGAGATTTCACAACAATTCTTGTAGGATTGGTGAATAGAAGAGTTGGAGTAAGTTGACAAAATTGAATTTTAAATTTTGTTTTTAAAAAAGCGGGTTTTTCATTTTGGATAATTAATTCTTTAACAAGGGGAAAATAGGTTCGAGAAAAAGAACTTTCTATTTTAATGCTGTGTTTTCTCAAATTCTTCAATTACTGAAGATCTTCATATCCTGAGAATTCTTTAAAATAGAATCCTCAAGTGATGTCATTAACTTTGATATTCACTTTGTAATTCATTATCTTCAGTTCTCATAGGAAGAATAACTTCTTAGGTCCTTTGAAATCCATCAAAAATGATAAAGTACAAGTTGGATTATACATTAGAGCTACTAGGTAATTGGACCAAATCCAAATAAATGTGACACTCCAGTAATAACGTTGTTACCATCTTCAATGTTTTCTATTTTATCCTTGTTAAACTATCTTATTCTTTACGGCCTGAAGTTATTGTAAATATGTATATAGACAAATGTCATACATGTATGACAGCCCAAGTGTCCCTAGGAGGACATAGCGCGGTAAATTGAAATAAATAAATAAATCATCAGACAAAGTTACCTAATCCACAGAACTATCCTGGCAGATATCAGAGTGTAACATCAGGATTCTGCTCCACACCTGTCACTTCATCTTCTGCTCTAAGATCGATTCTGCGTTTAGGGCTTTTTTTCCAGCGAATTCTGATTGGCTCATCTGCATGTTTTTTGGCAGCCAATCAACGCCTGAATTTCAAATGAAGCTCGTTATTAACTTCCGCGACATTTTTGTTTCACTTCCTGACAGCTGGTGTACAGCGGACCTCGCCGACAGCGGCTCGAGACCCGCGTTGAGTTTTTTAAATATTCAAAGCCATCTTCTGTGTCCTCTTGCACGGCCTCACCAGTGATGGCAAGTGTACTATCGTGCAGTTGTAGACATGTGGAGCACACACTCTCAGTACTGTAGTTCTACATTGTATATATACGTTGCGCTGGGGGGGATCAGTAAATATATTTGAAAACATAATTAAGATTATACAATATAATAAATTGAATAAAAACGCGGAACTGGGAGGAAATTGATCTATAAAGTCAAAAAAAGGTTGTCTCTCCCGTCAAAATAGACGTCAAGCTAGATGCCATTTATTGACCGTTTCTACCAACTAGCGGACTTGGGTTGATAAAGCAACAACACCAGCTTTGGCGAACCTAGAAGCGACGGTCAATAAATGGCGTCTAGATTTGACATTTTGACGGGAGAGGTGATCTTTGCTTTTATATATATAATTAAAATTGAATACTCACTTCCACACCCCTTTATCTTTATTTCCTACGTTTAGGTTTATTTATTTTTCCATATATATACATATAGATGGCGTCTGGTTTAGACGTCTATTTTGACGGGAGAGGCGACCCTTGTCTCTTTAGATATATACATATGTATATATAGTAACACTATAGGATATTATAATATAAGATATATTCATAAAGGGGAAAAGAAATAAGCAATATAGGATTGGTTTCCTGGACAAGGGCAGGTCAGCTATAAACGCAAAAAAATAAATAAAAATAAAGATTAAATTGGATATTTAATCTTATATATTGATTCCAACCTACGCCATATTGTTTTTTCCATTAAACATGAAGTTATTTTCGCGTCAATTGTTTCGATAAAACAAGATCAGAGAATCAGCCCCAACGCCATCTGGGCGACCTACCTGACTGGGGTAAGTGTGGTGAATGGACAGCTCGGTTTCACACCAGATAAGACGGATTTTATCTTGAGTCACTCCCACTCCACGCTGGGTGTCGTCATGCCTGACTCATCTCATCGTAATACTACACGACGTACAACGTCACTCGTACAACGGCCAGTCGTACAACGTCGTATAAGGACTGGATTCATTCTCAACACAACACCTTCTCACGGCCATATTGACGCCTCTGCAGGCCGACAATTTCTCCTAGAACTTGTTGGTGAGGATAACACCTGGTGTTTACCTGACATTATTTATTAAAATCAAAAAGAGGAAAATCCTGACCACGAGAACATGAGCTTTATATATATATTTATGAAAAATAGTACAAATGTGATATTGTACTGGGATAAGGTGCATAAATTAAGAAAAAGGCATCTCCTTATCGCGCAACTGAAAGTTGCTGATGGCTTGCGCCATCTATCGGAATAAATATAAATACAGCTTGCACCACGCTGATGAGGGCCAACAGCCCGAAACGCGTCCGTGGTTAGCTTTTCTTGATTAATCAAGAATGGGTATTTGGCCAATTCTGGAATAATTAAAAATCAACGAGAATAGTTGATATTTATTCCGATAGATGGCGCAAGCCATCAGCAACTTTCAGTTTCACGATAAGGAGATGACTTTTTCTTAATGTATATATATATAACACATAGTTGCAGAAAGATGATATTCATGTAGCAAGAGTCGCATCTCTCCCTTTAGTCCCCAGCTCTATGTTGTATTCTTGCCTGAAAATCCACCTTGCCACTTCACCAGTTTACCACACTTTTGGTTAATTCGACCGATTTCATAAATTCCCTCTCGTAGGAAGTTATAAAATCGAAGCCGTCCCTGTACTGATGAGGGCCATATCCTGATACCATGGAATACTGGTTGTTGGCTGTTGTCTGGATTTTCCTAAACTGGTGTTGTGGCTTATTCTTTATTTATCACCACTTTCAAGTTTTGTACCGGGATGATAACCCAATATTCATTGTTTTAATGGATTTTTAAACGGAGAGGTGAAACTTTCGGTAATAAACAAGTATTTATAACTAAATATGATAATATAGCTAAATATAAAGATTTGTAAATTTATAATTATATAGAATGGAATAAAATATTAAATAAATAATTAATGAAATTGTTTTAAAGTTTTTTTTTTTAAGGGAAGTTGTACTTCCTAAAAAGCGCGGAATTTTGTTAGAATGTAAAGAGACATCTTGTCACTTGATAGAACTGATTGTTAACAGCTCCAACTATGAAGGCATCCATTATTGTATTCGACAATCCCCGACCTGGACCTGACGACTCATTCAATCCCGCTGGACTTTAAGGACTTATCTAGAATGTACGAGGAATGGATCTTCACACCTAGGACCTCCTGATACTGAGGACCTGCGGAATTGTTTCATTCCACACTAATGGATAGCCACGGACCTGTCTAGATGGAACTGTCGGACCTCCCTCCATATGGAACACGTGAGTCATGTGGAAAATCTCACACAACAGACACATGGCCACAACCAAAGTTTTACATTCGAGCATTCAATGTAAACACTCAGTGAACACACCAGATAGATGTGGTAGCCAAAGGTCTAGAATAAATTGACCTGACTTAACCCAACTTGGAGATAATTTAACAAGTTTCAAACTGGTCGAGTTATCTCAACACCTAACATTTATATCTTTCAAAACTGGATTCTCCACATACTACACAACATTCTGTGTTCACTTTTTATATGCAGAGAGATATTCTATTAGTTATACTTCTGTAAAATACATATATTTCTTATGTTTTTAAATAGTTTATATATATACATACATTATATTTATTGTAAGATATAGTCGATGTTTTATTAAGCCCGTTGGAGAGCGATTATCACTTGAAAGCTAGCGTTTTGTAATAAAAAGAAACTCATTGTGAGAAAATATTTTGTAATTTTAAAACGTTTTTCACAATTTTATCATGAACAGAATGAACATACATTATATACATACGTAATTATATCTTTAATAAAACTGATAGCACAGCAATGGGATATATCCAGCAATTCTAATATAATTTTAAACGCCACAATTCACAGTACGATCTGATGCCAGTGGTTTCAGATGAGATGAAGATATTCTACCAAAAGATATATTTACTTGAGCGTAATTTTCCCAATAACAAAAATATTATTAGGACATATCCCCTTTCATAAAAAATGGATAATCACAGGTTTTATATTATTATTTATAATATCAATAAATGTGGAGAAAATATAAAAATCATATTATTAAAATTATTTTGGCAGCGCCATCTTAAGAAGGCGAATATATAAATGGTAGAAATATCCAAGGTATTACTTTGATAAACAATTCCATGATTTTTAAAATTAAAAAGATATATTAATTAATTTTTAATTTTATATTTATTCATGTGTGTGTGAATTGTGTTAGTTTAATTAAAAATTGTTTCTTTTTTTTTTTAGTAAAACAATGGAGTAAACTAATTTTTTATTTAGAGAAAGTGAGAAAAAATATAATTTTGTTTTAAAAATATGACCATACATAATTATATTTCTATAATTTTTTTTTTTTTACAAAGAAAACTAATACTTTAAATTTTTACATAGCGTAACAAAATTATTTTTAAAAATCCTAATCCAAATTATAGTTTTATTCGAATAAAATTATTCATTGATATATCGTGATATTTTAAATGAAATTTGACTTTGGAAAAGGTCGATTGGCAACACAAAAACACATAAAACAAATGCAATTAATTATCCTTATCTTTTTGTATGAAAAAAATAAAGTTATTTGAACGAAATATAATTAACGAAGAAATGGAAATATAAAAAATATATTATTTATATAATAATGAATGATAATTATCTTTTGATAATTAGGAAAGATGAAGAATTTTGATACAAATTTTAATATAATACACTTTTACAAAATTTATTTTGTCTATAATATAAATATATATATCAATTTTTTCTCCCCATTGAATATAACAAAATATTTTTAAAACTTAATTCTGTTGACGTTATGTGGCGCTGAGTTTGTTGTTGACACACATTAAAATGTTATAATACCTTGATAAAGGTTGGCGTTCAGCCAACTGAAATATTGGTAAAATAAATGATATTTTGATCCAATATATGCCTTTTTAATTGAACAATTTTTAATGATACCGAGAAAATACTGGCGCAAATACAGTATTAAAAGGAAGAACGAAGTAATAAAAATATATATTAAGACAATATTGTTTATTGTGAATTTGAATACCATTATGTTGAGGAATGCAGGTAAGAATTCTTATGATCATGCTGGCATTCGAAGACATTGCAATTAAACCAGATAATTCCAACTCTTGTTTCAATATCAGATGTCAACTCTGGTGTCAATTTTCTACTGATGAGGTCACCATCTCTTTGTCAGCTGGACAGCTTCTTGATCACCAACCTTGATACACCATTAGCCAACCAGAAGTTGGATAAATATCACGTGATGTGAACTAGCCCAACTGATTGGTTGAATTGATAGAAATCAACATGACGCCAGTTGAGTTTCTTTTAAACCAATCTTAATATTCTTTAAGAAATCTGTTCCACATATTTCTGCAGTAAATTTATCAAACTTTGACCATCCCTGAGATAGCAACAATTATCAAGATAGCAGAAGATATAACCCAGCACTGTGTTATATTTAAAGAAGGAAAAGCTTTTCATATATCAGTCAAATGGATTTAAATTAAAACGGAATACCATTCTTATAAGCACAAACAAATTTTAAAGTTTAAAAAAAAAACTTTGCGAAAAGTTTGATGAACAATCTAAGCTAGATATGAACAAAACCTTCAGAAAATCATGGCTAAAATACACACACACACACAAAAGCCTTTATTAAGACACACAGGTCTTACAGAGGATTCTCCTTGGGGTTACAAGACGGAGAAACCTATGAAAGTGGGAAATAAAAAATGGAGAAAGATTATATACAAATGGTAAATATATACAGATTATAAGAAAGAATAAAAAAAAATAAGAAAAAAAATTGGAAATATGGATGGGAGAAGTGGAGAGCGAAAAGAGGAAAGAAAACAGGTATTTACATATGGAACAAGTCAATTCAAGCTCTTCTGCTCACACAGCACAGGTGGGCCATGGCCCCTTCAAGAAATCTTTAAGAGATTTTCCAGGAAAATCCGAGTGTTCAAGGTTGTAAGGTAAACACCGTTTTATCAGTGTGGGGGGTTAACTTATCGTACCTGTCATGGCTAAAATACTAGTTAGTTAATATTACCGTAAACACTCGGGCAAATTTGTATTTAAACAGATCAAAGAAACGACTAAATGATAATACTACCTTCACAACCTTTTAAAGAAATGTACTGGTTTCTCAGAAGCCAATATTTAAAACCGTTTTACATTTTTTAAAATATATATTCTTGGTGTCGTTTATTATATAACTTGAAGAAACGCGAAATCAGAGGTTGTTGGTGTTCCTGAGGTTTTTGGAAGAATTTGGTGTCTTTGGTTGCTGATTGGATCTGTTCCATGAATTGTTGATTGTAGCGAAATTGTGACGAGTTCTTTGTCCTAGTTGGAAGTTCTTCTTGTGAACATTTCTAATTCAAATCACCAAGAATCAAGTAGAATAAAAACTTACAAACCGCGTGAATGCCAAGGATAAAAAAGGGGACTCGGTGACAATAGCAATCTGTTGAACATAAAGTCTGAATTCTAGGCTGCTGTGTGTAACAGATGTTCCAGATGCCGTGACTTCCCTGTGTTCCAGCTCTACTAACGACGTTGTTGCAGGATCTAGCTAGTGTTAGACAGTAGCTATTGACAGCGGGGCGGGTTTTAGCGCTTACACTCCTGTGGTGATCACAGCAGGGGCTGTGGTCATTTACCATTCCACGTTGGGCGGGAGGACCCACTATTTTAACCCTGTGTCACATAACGTGGATTGGTACTCAACTTCTCCTCTGGCAGCTTGGCTCGCTCCACAGACCTAGGACTAGGTACTGATTACTAGTCTGCTGGTTCTGGCGCAAAACTCCAATGGGAGGCCTCGCGTGTGACGTTAAGTCCGGCTTTCAGCGTTGGCAGTGTCAGCAGTTCTGTATTCGGTCTCTAGTCCGCTCCATTCCACTTTGTTGTCCAATAGTGAACTCAACGAGTTCATAGAGTTGTCGGAATTGGGAAGTTGGGTTCAGGGGTGTAGCAATACATGACGGTGTGAGATAGTATAGTCTACCTCTAACCCCCTCTGTGTTATGTATCTAGATATCACGTGGAGCCCTCACCGTGTCTAGTTAACATTTAGGTAAATGTCTTTCTTTAAGCTCCCTCCTTAGGTCACCGAGTCCCTTCTTTATAACTTGGTCTTCACGCGGTATCAGCTATATTTTGGAGTTAAATAAATAAACAAACCTTCCTTTATATACTAAGGCATTTCTCACAACCTGAAAAACATTTTTAAAAATCTTTTGTGAGGTGACTAAAATCTAACATGCAATAACAGAGGAAAGTTATCTTTCCAGCTCGGTCTACGGTGTTTAAAGTGTGGTTCAGGTAGGAAGGTATCTCCATGTTAGATGGACGGAGCTACACTCGCCCAGCTGATGTACCAATAGGTGTTGACACCAGTGAAGGTGGAAACTTCTGTAACCTATACTTGAGCTTCCTCGATGTATCATAATATTGGTGCGACCACAATAATATCAAATCTGTATAGATCTTAACAAAATTGTCTTCAAGGTAATTGACACGGGATATAAATGTCTGAAACAAGGAGAACCAAAGTGTTTGTTGAAGGTAAACAGTGCAATATGTAGGCCTCGAGTATAAAATGGTATCAATATAATTAGTGAGTGTTCTATTCTATAATTAATAATTATCTAACAAATACTGTTTATTAAACTTTATTATATAAAATGCGCTAAAAAGGAAAAATAAATATTTCACCTACCGCCATTGAACAATTAGATTTATAGGTATAAATAAACGGAGCGGAGGACGATCATGAAGAACTTCAATGTGATTTGAACTGAAGCAACTGATTTAAACGTGTTCTTGTTTTAACTGAATATTTTACCTCTTCACTCAACATACGATGTTCGTCCCCCACCGCTTTTATTTGTCGATTAATTTAAATCGAATTGTTCAATGGCAGAAGCTGAAATATTCATTTTCTCCTTTTTAACGTATTTTTAATTAAAACTATTGAAAAAAAATTAATTAATTAATAATTAAGCCGTTCACTGCTCTGGCTGTTGACAAGGAGGACCTGCAGTGACTCCACGACAAACTATAAATAAACAGACGATACTTCGACAATGACACGGCCCTAAGTCGAGACGACACCGGTGACAAGACTAATTTGGTCGCGATAAATATCTTCGTTGACATTTCTTTGTTTGCTGCGACAATTGTCCCATTAACTGGGATAGTTGACACAATCCTGACAACACTTTGGGTAGCATGGGCGACAGCTGTAGACACACTACTGTGGTGGTACTTTTTGGACTAAGGGTGGTGTCAGGTAACTCTACCATGGCCTGTGTCACGTCACTCTACCACGGCCCCATGTCACGTAACTCTAACACGGCCCCATGTCACGTAACTCTAACACGGCCCCGTGTCACGTAACTCTAACACGGCCCCGTGTCACGTAACTCTAACACGCCCCGTGAAACGTAGCTCTACCACGGCCCCGTGTCACGTAACTCTACCACGGCCCCGTGTCACGTAACTCTACCACGGCCCCGTGTCACGTAACTCTACCACGGCCCCGTTTCACGTAGCTCTACCACGGCCCCGTGAAACGTAGCTCTACCACGGCCCCGTGTCACGTAGCTCTACCACGGCCCCGTGTCACGTAACTCTACCACGGCCCCGTGTCACGTAACTCTACCACGGCCCCGTTTCACGTAGCTCTACCACGGCCCCGTGAAACGTAGCTCTACCACGGCCCTGTGTCACGTAACTCTACCACGGCCCCGTTTCACGTAGCTCTACCACGGCCCCGTGAAACGTAGCTCTACCACGGCCCTGTGTCACGTAACTCTACCACGGCCCCGTTTCACGTAGCTCTACCACGGCCCCGTGAAACGTAGCTCTACCACGGCCCTGTGTCACGTAACTCTACCACGGCCCCGTGTCACGTCACTCTACCACGGCCCCGTTTCACGTAGCTCTACCACGGCCCCGTGAAACGTAGCTCTACCACGGCCCCGTGAAACGTAGCTCTACCACGGCCCCGTGAAACGTAGCTCTACCACGGTCCCGTGTCACGTAACTCTACCACGGCCCCGTGTCACGTCACTCTAACACGGTCCCGTGTCACGTAACTCTACCACGGCCCCGTGTCACGTAGCTCTACCACGGCCCCGTGTCACGTAACTCTACCACGGCCCCGTGTCACGTAGCTCTACCACGGCCCCGTGTCACGTAACTCTACCACGGCCCCGTGTCACGTAACTCTACCACGGCCCCGTGTCACGTCACTCTACCACGGCCCCGTTTCACGTAACTCTACCACGGTCCCGTGTCACGTCACTCTCTACCACGGCCCTGTGTCACGTAACTCTACCACGGCCCCGTTTCACGTAGCTCTACCACGGCCCCGTTTCACGTAGCTCTACCACGGCCCCGTGTCACGTCACTCTACCACGGCCCCGTTTCACGTAGCTCTACCACGGCCCTGTGTCACGTAACTCTACCACGGCCCCGTTTCACGTAGCTCTACCACGGCCCCGTTTCACGTAGCTCTACCACGGCCCCGTGTCACGTCACTCTACCACGGCCCCGTTTCACGTAGCTCTACCACGGCCCCGTGTCACGTAACTCTAACACGGTCCCGTGTCACGTAACTCTACCACGGCCCCGTGTCACGTAGCTCTACCACGGCCCCGTGTCACGTAACTCTACCACGGCCCCGTGTCACGTAACTCTAACACGCCCCGTGTCACGTCACTCTACCACGGCCCTGTGTCACGTAACTCTACCACGGTCCCGTGTCACGTCACTCTCTACCACGGCCCCGTGTCACGTCACTCTACCACGGCCCCGTTTCACGTAACTCTACCACGGCCCCGTGTCACGTCACTCTACCACGGCCCTGTGTCACGTAACTCTACCACGGCCCCGTTTCACGTAACTCTACCACGGCCCCGTGTCACGTCACTCTACCACGGCCCCGTTTCACGTAGCTCTACCACGGCCCCGTGTCACGTCACTCTACCACGGCCCTGTGTCACGTAACTCTACCACGGTCCCGTGTCACGTCACTCTACCACGGCCCCGTGTGACGGGCCCGTCCAACTTGCTGTGTTCAGCGGTCCGCGGGTATTTTTAACCTCGGCGCGTGTCCGCTGGGAATTGGTCAGAATTGAATTTTACGGAGTTTTGGGGACAAACTGAATTGTCCTTTTTGCCGGAATACTGTCGGAGCGTAGGTTTCGAGGTATATCTCTTCTCCGGGTGCACTACCACGATGGAGGTAACTGCCGTTCTCCAATAGACGACCACCAGGGTGAGTGGGAGCCGCTGTACAGCCGCTGTAGGAACACACAGGCGCTGCGGTTTTGTGATCTCTTAACAGCGGTGGAGGTCTGATGACGTTTTGTCCCTTGTATTGGCTGCTGTGGTGTGGTAGCTGGTCTGTGGGCACGCCCTCTATATTCACACGTGAAAGAATCTCCGAGACTGCACCCAGAGTCCCCAACTACAAGGTGTCCTGTGTGGTGAACTAGCCGCTTCCTTTCAACTTGTACCTGTGCAGTGATGCATCGGTAAGAATATTTTTAAAATAAGAAACACTTCGGCCAGTAGAGTTTTCAACGTTTCGACAAAAAAATCCTTTGTCCTTGTGTTTGTCCCAACGTCGATAAAATAGACTGGCCGAAGTGAGAGATTTCAGGAACAAAGAATGCCGGCCAGGCAACCTCTAGCTTCAAGATTGGATAAGATGTTGAAATAGTTTTAAATGTTTGAAGATCTGCGGCAGCGCCTCTGTATGGACCATTAGGCCGCTGTCTGTGTTGTCTGTCCGGGGTAATGGAGCGTGTCCACACAGTAATGGACTCTGACGGCCTACACTCTACTGTTTGTCTGGTGCTCACAGCTGCAGTCTCTCTTGGCCCTTCAGCCCAGAATATTTGAAGCTATCTCGAGTATTTCCAGGCTTCCAATACCGCCACACACCGAGTCATTGCTAGGCGAAGTGCCAAGGATCTCTGAGGTCAATCCCTACCCCTCCTTTCACTGCGTCGAACCCGGTACTCCATCTCAGAACGACACAGATGGCTACACACCAGAACACATGCGACTGGGAACATTTCAAGAATAATTAAACTTCAAAAAGCCGTGATGTAAACACACCAAACAATTCTCACAACGCTAACCATTACATAATAAACAGAGACCAAGCCACAAATCTCTACAATGCAATAAGTAAATATTATAGAATTCAAAATTAAATCCCTGAAATTGTCTTCAGAAGTACATGGAGAGATTGGCAAATTCCGATATTTCGAACTGCGACGAATAGGGCATCCAACAAAGGAAGGAGGACCACACTATGTTGAAACGATCTGATAACCTTGTTGTGGCCATTGAACCAAAATGGCCGCTACAATAAAGTTCTGTAAATCCCATCGTATGCACGGTATCGTCTGACAGCAATAAGTCTGGCGGGATCGTTTGATTGAAATACTACACCAGACGATGATATTTTAATTATATCGTTTGGTCCGTTTTATTAGTTTTTCTGCTCTAGACCGTTATTATACGTTGTTGGAATCCCTCGGTCTATTTTCATTACATTTAGAGAATTAAAGGATCTATTCATGTTTTATTTGTTAATTCTGAACAATAGTTGTCTCATTCTAATATTTATAACTCTTGTATGTAAATATGTGAGAATGTTGATGTGTGGAGGTTTAGCTATGCAAATAGAGAGAAGATTTATTTCGTTGTTATCAGAAAGCTGAGCAGATGAAGAGGAGATGATCCACCATTTGGTCTTCATTCTAGCAGTTGGAGTGATCGATTCTCTTTCAAAATTTACGGAGTATACTTGAGCGTGGCCATGTCCAGTTAGGATGGTTGTTGAAGTGAACTCATGTTAGATTCTTGGAAACATGGGGATCAAATTTCTTGGCGTAAATATTCTGCGATTGCTGGTTGTATACTCCATAATGTATAGGTCTATTGATAGATTCTGTGTGAACTGAGTTCTTTTATTGTAGGCAACGCTTTATGGATAGATTTTGAAAGACAGTGTACAAGTTAGAAGGTGCAGCAGCTCTTTGGTCTGCTAGTTCATTTCCCAGAATACCGCTGTGACCTTTGACACAGCAGAGTTGATGAACAGAAAGAGTCAATTGGCAGTCTGAGGCAATTTGGAAGTTTACACGCGGGAACATCTGGCTAGCTTTAGTCGCCTAAAGAACCAGAGTTTATTCTAGGAAGGTTGAATATCCGTGATATCAGCCGCTCACTACGCTACAGAAACTTCTGCGCCTATTTTCTACATTTTAAAGGGAATATAAAAATGCGATGTCTTATACCACCACAGTCAGCTGAACGTTTGATATTTATTACTTTTACTTTGTAAGCTTTTTAAACGAGTATACCAAATTTAAGACTTCTATGTGGTCTGGGATTATATCAAAAATCGATCAAAATTGAAAGGAAGCATGGAAATAGCTAACTATGCTCTGTTGAAGGGCGTGTTTGCCCGAAAGATGGAGAAATGAAATTGTGCAAGAAACTTATCCCCGGATGTTTTATTGATTTTATTAAAGTAATATAGAGCTGTAGCGCGTCATATATACATAGGAAATGTAAACATTAATACACGAATGTTTATTTTATACATAGAACAAACTTATACTATCCTTACTGTGATGGAAATATATTGGGAGAGCTTTACTGATCAGTGGTGAACCCTCCCAGCGGTTTCACCAATATAATCTACCAGACGGTGCAAAGTAAGTTAAGGTACTGCAGTAGGCCTGGTGATGGAGGGTCGTGTATTGGACAGAAACAGCGGGAGTCTGGGGAATGTCGCCAGACACATACTTGGACAAACTCTCCCTCAGTTACCAACCGATCTAACTATTAAAGTAGTTTAAATAGTTCAGCCCACTTCAGCTCGTGCTGTGTCACAACGCCTAATATGTCACGAGATAGGGGCGGCAAACATGGCTCCAGATGTAGGTCAATGGCGTTTGTTCCGTGGGGTGAGGACACTCGAGGTGCTGCGGGACTTACCAGTGACAGCACTGGGGACACTCGAGGTGCTGCGGGACTTACCAGTGACAGTGAAGGACAGCACTGGGGACAGCAGTGGAGACACTTATAACCTACCCAGTGCCAGCGTGACTTGCAGCCCGCCCGCCCACTCTGGCGGTGGTTGACAGTTTGCCTTGACTCACGGCAAGCACTTTCTTCTAATTGCCTCATTAGAGACGTCACTGAGAAATCTCAGCAGTTTGTTCTGTCGTTGGTTCAGTGCAACTTTTGTTTGTCCTCATTATTGACAATTTCTCATTTCTCTGAGGATCTCTCTTTCACATCCTAAGTTTCTATTGAATGGCTGTACATGGGAGCATTTACCGCTGCAGGGATTGTCTGAACTGTTGCAAGAACTGGTCGCTAGGAACTCCTCTATCCCTGGTGGATCCTGACGTCTCAATCCATCATTCCATCCCCAACAGCTCTCCGGAGTCTTCAGATCAGACCTAGGTGCGCGTATCGGTGCTCAGAGCGTTCGTTGTCAACATATCGTCAGGAAGTTGTCACCAATTATGTTTCCAATTCCGTGAATGTCAAATGGCGGCGCCCTGATGATGATGGGGAGCGACACGCCAAGCTGTCGTTTGGTGTCAAACATTGGTGGTGACTGGGTCTACATAACTCTACACGTAGAGCCTCACAGATGTATTCACAAGTCTACATATAATCATTTAACTAATATGTAGATGCAAATTTTGCCGGGAGGATATTCATCTAAATAGACAAGGGTCGCCTCTCCCGTCAAAAGAGGCGACCCTTGTCTCTTTAGACCCTCACCTGAAGTTTTACAATTATATCTACACGTAAAAGTATTTCGAGCTTTCGGGCGTAAACAGCCCTTCTTCAAGAATATAGGAAATAATTTCAAATAGAAATGTTTAATTAAAAGAAACTTATCCTCGGAATTTTATGTTTGCTGCTTATTATACACCAGAGGATTCCACCTTACGACGTAAAAGTATACAAATGTCTTCACATATCTACAGGCAGATACATAAAAAGATAATTTACGAGTCAGCGCAGGTTAACACATGTCTATACAGGTTAACACATGTCTACACAGGTCTACATATATATATTTTTTTAATAAAAGATACTTCGACCAGGCATTTGTTCCGACAACAACCTCGGTGTGGAGGGGACGCCATACCTCCTCTTTAGTCTTTTTTTTTTGTCTTTATCTCCTAAATCGATTATAACGTTTTGTTGTTTTAGAGTTTAGTAGAAACAAAGGATACCCCCCTCCCTCCCTCCAAGTTGAAGCGAGAAAATAAAAACAATTTCCTGAACGAAATGTTGAAGAACTATGAATGCCGCCGACCAGGCAACCTCTTTCTTATGTCTGTGTACTTTGGTCGTCAACAGATGTCCATAGTTTCTTTAAAGCGAATATTCCTGTAACTCACACCCGCTGTATAAGAAACACATTGCAACAGTAGAGCGGTCTGGTAGATTACACGGGTGCAACCGCTGCGAGGGTTCACCACTGATGAGCCAGGCCCTCCCAGTACTCTTCTCATTGCTTATAAACTCTATATTGGTTTGTATACCGCTGCACTTCTTCAACTCGGAATTTCCTTTCTTTCTACCAAACTCTAAAACAACAAAACTCTATAAAATATATTTTGAAAATTAATTGGTTGTGAAGACAAAGGCCCCCCGGAACAATCCAAACTTCTCCAAACAAAAACTCCGATAAGACGCAGGAAGTGATTGAAAACAAACACGCAGACAAAGGATTTTTTAATCGTTTAAACCGCGGAACGTAAACAAATCCAATTAAAAAGTCTCTCGCCGGAATGAATGAATGGAGGGATGAACTCATTACCGTGGGTGGAGCTGGGCGGGGGTGTCTACACTGGGCCTTTGTGGCCTGGAGGCAAGAATTCGCCCATCCACACACGTGAATCTCTCGCCTTTTGATCCATCAAAACGTCTAAATATACACCCATACTAGTAACAAAAGTAAAAAAAGAATTACAATGATTTTTAATTCAAATTTGGCCAACTTTCGAGCTTTATCTCTTCCTCAGGTATGCTCTAGAATTAGCATTCGAAAGCTGGCCGAATTTTAATAAAAAACATATTGCGTAACATCTGTTTACATTTATCCATCACATTGTTGAACTCAACCGCTATCTGTGTGTTGTCAGGTGTTGATCTATGTCTGGAGGACACAGCTGCTCACTTCTTCCACAGTCAAGGTACCAAGGTCATGTAAAATGGACGGAAACCAATAGCAGGAGAAAAAATCAAACGGAACAGCCATGTAGAAATTTCTCCTGATTTCCCTGTGAAATACATAAGCGATGTTAACTAATTCTAGTGTTGTGTTGTAGATTTGAAACACCCGCTGCCAACAATTCCCAGCAACGGGCGCCAAGTTCTCCCAAGACATTAGCGGCCAATAAAACAGGGAATTAACACCGCGCCCTCCAGCGGCGATATCGTGAACTAATGAAGAACTGTGTGGAGTCAGAGATGGTCTCTTGGCGAGGATTGTTGTGGAGGTGGACTCTAAATGCTTGCTTCTCATGTCTGATGTTATGTAATAATGGCGCAATGGTCTCTCTTCATCCGTGCTGGAATGTAATACTGATGTAATGCTTGCTCCTGATATCTGCTAAACTGTAATAATGACGTAATCCTCGCTCCTCATTCCTGATGTTATGTAATAATGACATCAGCATTGAAACCACGTCCAGTCCACAATGTCCCAATGTTATTGGGAAGTAATAAGCCCAGAAGGCCCATGTCTGTAGATGAGGTGACATCGCGGTCCCTACTGCCCCCACACACTATCCCAACAACAGCTAAACTTCCAGTCTATCACTGAAGTGACCAACCTAAATCTCTGCCCCGACGACACCAAACTCCATCTGCTGAGAACTCTCGCTGCTAGAGAGGGTTTGTTGGGAATATCTGATATAGCCGCAGTCCTCTTTGTGGGTCAGCTTGCCCCGAGTCCGTTCCTACACCGGGAGTTCCATGTGGAACCTCTTATTCCAAATATTCGGCTACAATATGTAAGGTGGTTAATATTTAGAAGTGCTGAATGTTCCGAGATACAGAAGAGATACCGACAGCTAAATAAAAGTAGGAAGAAGTTCAGCGCGATGTCTACAAGTTTTGAACTTTACAGTGTTGTGTCTACGTGGGTTGTACGTCTACCCAGCCAGTGACGTCAGCAATCCGCCAGCTCTCTACATTCAAACTACACAGCGCTTAGATGGCCCGGGATTGCCATGTTGGAATTATTGTCCTGGAAATATTCCTCTCAATTAACTAAACTAAACAACTCGAGAATAATTTCTGAAAGAAATTCCGCACTGAATAGTTCCAGATTTCATATATAGATGGCGCGCAGTGTTGCAATACATGTGTCCACATTGAGAAGTTGATTAAATTTGCACTTCTAAGATGCTAGAGCCCAGTTTGGTTACTTGCCTTCACTGGTGAGGTTGTACTTTGTAAGAACGGGAGAAGAAAGATTGAAATTATTATTTTAAAAAATAAAAAGTTTCAAGGCGGGTAGCGAACGCGGGTTGCCGAGGGTTCATCCCAACGTGTGACGCCTGTCAGGCAGCAGTCGCCATGTGAGGGGGGAGATGAAGATGGTCACGTGGGAGCTGCAGTACCTCACTGTATGGTTAGTATTGCCCACTGCGATACTCTGAGAAGGAACTCGAAAGTTCGCTCTATGTAACTAACGGAGCAAAAACCTCACTAAGTAAACTTGTCGTTGATTTCATTAACTGCGAACCTTGAAGGTAATCCCGTGTGGTGTAAAATATTGTAAGTGATACAGTACTGGGATCACCACGACATTAAAATTGATGAACGAGTTTGTCACACCGCACGACATCTTCTTACGTAATCCCTGTCATCCATCATCTTGACTGCTGGATTACACGGAGGGTCGCCACTGATGAGCCAGGCCCTCCCTTCACTGGCCTTCTTGTGTTGTTTAATTGTAGAATACTATTGTAATTAGCATAAAATGGGGTAAAAGGTTTTGTACATTGATGAAGGGATGCTGAATGAAGAGACAGTTTGGAATGGAGAGAAGCGGAAAGTCGATTTTAATTTCACAAATACATGCGACATATGGATATGGGAACATGCGACATGGGGATATACATTGTACAAACCTATGGGAACCTGGTTTGATGATTCTCCAACTTTCTCTGTCCTGTAGATAAGTGTAGATAACTGTGTGTGATGTAGTTGAAGTGTTGACAGTTACGGCCTGTTGTTGAACTTTCCCCTTACGTCATTTGTAGGACAGTAGACGTGAGCACGTTTTTGTGTAAAATTAAAACACATCTGTGAGAGTAGTGATTCACGTTTTGCTTTTGATCAAAGGAAATTCGTTTTTGATCATGTAACAACGGATAAGACGCACATTTTTACCATCACCAAGTATGTAATGTACAAATTCTGGATAAGTATAGCTTTTAACAATGACTACAACATGGACTCACTTTTAGAGGCTCATGTCTAATGTATACATGGTGTAAATATGTCAATGTCTTCATCTTTACTTGCTAAACTGAAACTTTGACTTATGTAAAACTGACTTTACTACATGTATATAGCCATTGGTCTTATGTAAAAATTACTATGTAAATAATGCTATGTAGTTAATGTCTGAACAAAGAGTTTTAAAATGTAGAATATTAGATGACAAATAAAACACAGGAGGATGTCTCGAGAGATGTCACTCCAGTTTGTAGACGTCGTCTATTGGCGGAATGTTTGACTTGTGGATTGCTCTCCTTCATTTAGTGAAGCGATGTCCTAAATGGTTTACTGGGCCAAGGTGACAGGAATGACATTCACAGTACCAGCGGGACAACACGTTGCTAAGACTCGGACTTACAGCTAATGACAATTGTGCACCGATTGATTCCTATGTCTGTCGAACTTTATATTTAAAAAGTGAAACAGCTTTCTGTTACGTCATTGTTTTGAATAACAGCGCTGCAGCCTGTGACGTCTAGTCATGGAGTGATGCAGCTGGTGTTGTCTGCGACAAAACTGGATCCAAAGACCACAGGATCCCACAATGGGCAGTCTAGATGTTGAGACCATCGGGTTTACATATCTTATGGCAGTATGGAGATATGACTTATATGCAAATAGTTCACAAGTCTAACAACGACCAAAAATTTGCATACCCAACCATTACGAGTGATGATGATAGAATTCCAGTAAATGGGATTTCCAAATTAAATAAAGTCAAATGATTGTTTATCGAGAGAGGACTTTTTCAGGCCAAAAGATTCTCAAGTTCCGCGCTGTGGTTTTATTATTAAATTACTTGGAACGAAGGAAAAAGCTGAATTTCCACAATTTTAATTACATAACCTCGACAAATTATTTACCCTTTTTTTTTTAACCTGCGTAGCCGAGTGTTTTTCCTAGTTTAGAACTGAAATTTTAGAATGCAAAATGGCGTAGAAAATATTATTCCAAGTAATGAATGCTTTTTGAAGAGATTTATTTTATCCTTTGTGGAGATAAATATTGGGTCACACTGCCGTGGCATCCACCCCGTGTGCTGGGATTGGCCAGTCGGGTGAGTAGCAGATAGGTCCCGTACTGGGAACAGCGAGGTCGGGTGAAATACCAAAGGATAATGTTCCCAGGCCCTAAAAGGAAAACGAAGGAATCTTTTCCAAAAAAAAACGAACGTATTATGCTTTAATATAGATGGAAATTTTGCCGGGAGGATATTGATATATAAATATAAAGGTCACCTTTCCCGTCAAAATAGATTAAAAGCTAGACGCGCCATCTATTGACCGTCGCCACAAACTAGCGGCCTCGGGTCGGTGACAAATCGACAACACCAGCTTTGGGAAACTGAGAAGCGTCCACCTAGAGACCATGGTTTCGGGCTAATGGCCCTTGTCAGTCTAGGGCAGACTTTATTCCATTCCAAAATCACTTTATTAGGTACCGCTCAACAAGAGCAACCTAGTTTATGATAATTGCAACAGTGAATAATATATGAAAGTTATTCACATATTAAACAAAATGTTAACGTGGGATTCAATCCCGGTTCATGGCTGTTGGGAATCGAGGGTGTTACCTACTCGTCCACCGACGTTTTTTTTTTTTATTTTTTTATTTTTATTCCATGAGATCCACAAGGGATCCAAAGGAATCTTCACAATCCGCCAAAGATATGTTTATATTTATTTATTTAAATTCAAAACGTTATGTCCCCCTAGGGACACTTGCGCTAAATGTACATACAAATATAACAAAGAAAATATTCAACATGGAAAGATACACAGAAAGTAACTTAGAAAGATTCATAAATATGATTTACATATAGAGATATTCTTTGAATTTTATTTACAGTTGCATCATTAAATTAAAAAATATATACATATATACACACATATACACGTATACACCTATATATTATTTACAACCACAAGATATGTCCAATATTTCCTTGAGATCGTTACATCAAAGACCAGCTCTCTTTAGCTCTCAGTAAAATAAACAATAAAATATGTCTCCCAGTTAATATAGATTGTGTTAATTCTTCATTATTGTGAATGATGAAGGACAATTATATTTACATTGTTCTTAAGAACCAACAAAAAAAAAACATTAATTAAAAAGAAGACAATGGCGTCTTAAAAAATAAATGTCAAAATGTTTATAATTGATAATGAGAGAGAGAATAAAATATATTTTAATTATATAATTTATATCAAAGTTCGAAATTATTATAGACGCGTATGATTCTTTTTTAAAAAAATAAACAATAAATCTTACATGTCTATAATAGTTTCGAATTTTGATAACAGATGGCGCGCTAATGTATCATAATATAATTTATATATAATCTGAATTCAGTTATACACATGCATACGTCAAAATACCATTTAAACCTTCTCCTACAATATTACAACCTCTCTCACGGTCTGTAGTTGAGTTGAGAAAGAACACGCCCTAAAGCTTCTCTTATATTTTGATTGAATAAAAGGCGGGGGGGGGGGGAAGTAATCTTCCATTTTATTCCAGTACTAGTAAAGTATAGTTAACTACGCAGAAATAGTTTATCCCGCCTCCACGTAGATACAATTCCCTCATCGAATCTATAACTATATTCCCAGGAAACTCACAGAATAAAAAAAATCACAGAGTAATAAATTGTATCGAGGAAGCTGGCAACCCTGGTAAACGTGGGCAATAATCGCCAAGTTTTTGTAATGGAATAACGGATGGAGTAACTTCGTTCCGAGCCACTAAACTCAAAGAAGATCTCAATTTGATTTTTGACCAGAATCATATTTCTGGCGCCGTCTATTCTATTAGGCTTAGCTGGTACAGAGGGAGAGGCCATAGGTTGCCAGAGTGGAGGTACAAGTCCATAGTGTGTTCAGGGGGGTAATAACAGTTTAGGGCCCCGATGATTTCTTAAGGAGAAAAAGTAAAGTTAGTAATACCTTATCAATATATGCGAATATTGTATATTCATTGTATTGATTTTACAATTTGATAATTGTAATTAAACCAACAGGAACTATCGGAGAAGAACTTCATTCTACAATGGATTCCTGTCCATGTTGGGATCGGGGAGATGGCGGATGAAGGAAGCCGGGAAGTTACGCCAAAGGAAAGAACAAACTTCAGTATTTGATGCTGATGCTTTGTGACAAGAAAAAATAATCCAACAAAAAAAAAACAAGGAAAGGTCAAATTTTAGACATAAAAGCTGAGAGAAGAATAACAAAAACACAATCACAAGACTTAGAATGAGACAATATAAAGGAATGACAATACATCCAGATGGCACAAGAACTTACAGGACATGTAACAACTGTCCTGGTGTGGAAGTAACACCTACCCACATATTCTCATGTCCAGCAATGGCCTTGCAGAAAATTGACATGGACCCAGAACAGCATATTTACACACCCAAGATAGAGGACATTGCGACTGTTGTGATAGAGATGTATGGAGACATCTGAGGCTCTTCATTGGACACGACAACAACAACAATTTGATAATAATTTAAAATGTAAACTCTGCGTCTCGATCCATCCTATATTTCTCAATATGACGAAGAATTATTTAAAAGAGATCACAGAACCTTTCGTCAAACGTTCCTTCAGTAGTATCACAGCGAGATCTTCATCAACGAGCCAAAACACGCAGATACGTCGGCTCGTGCAGGACCGGCCCGAGGAAAAAGAGGAAAGTCGAAAGCTCGCTGTGATGACGTTTGGAAAATGTGGGTCACTTTCATCATCCGCCAATCTTATCAATTTTTCTGCAAATATGGCTCATGAGGCGTTCCACAATCTGTAGACTGCAAGGAACCTATGCAGAAGATAGCAGATAGCCCGCCATGTTGGAATATAAAACGGAAATTCTCACGTCGCGTTATGGAGATTGTTGTCTGTTGGAGAAATGGCTTCCATCACATTTAACGAGCGCTATACGTCCATTCGTCGTCCTCCGAGTGGCCGGTCCAGCTCACGTTACAAATGGTGACCATGTTGGAATATTACACAGAGTGGCTATAGATGAGCTCTCGTGTTTGAATCTCTTGTCTATAATAATTATTGTTTCACATATATATTAAGTTTGCTTTGTATCATTTCTATTATAATAAATAATATAGAGACAGAGGTCGCCTCTCCCGTCAAAATAGACGTCAAAACCTGACGCCATCTATTGACCGTCGCCGCAAACTAGCGGCCTCGGGTCGGTGACAAAGCCACCGCTAGTTTGCGGCGACGGTCAATAGATGGCGTCAGGTTTTGACGTCTATTTTGACGGGAGAGGCGACCTTTGTCTCTATAGATCATAATCCTCCCGGCAAAATTTACATCAATAAATAATATACAAAGTTAAAAGGTTACAACTTCATCCTTCTTACAATATATTTAATAAATCAATTTAATAATAAGCCAGTATGAACACCAGATTGATCATCTAATAAAGGCTTTGAAAGATGCGACGGTAGTTTGAATGGAATAATAAAGATGAAAAATAGGCTTAATAGGAGTGAAAGGGGGAAAACTATAATATTGAGTTACTGAATAAAGTGTAATGTGGTCCATTTAAATGTCTCCAACTCCCGGAGCTCTGTGTCACAACACTCAGACACAATAATGTCCACGCCGAGGTCACCAATAAATACAAATAGAAATTAAACAATACAACAGAATTCTGGAGATGAGTTTTTATTTTAATATATTGTCAAATAGCTCCATCCAGATGGGACAACTGTCAATCATCCCTGGACCCCGGGAGGGGGGAAGCTGATATGTAAATAAGGAAAACGGGACGGTGGCTAACGCCGTTCATTAGGATTAACTTTTAACTTGGGTAAGTTGTACAAAACTCTCTCTCTCCCTACAAATACCCCTTGTAATAAATTATTTATTCCCAAATTTGCCCTTGCTTTATTTATCTCCGCGACATATTTTGGTGGAGACGCTGGGTAGCGTGACGGAACTTCGAAGAAGTCGACGTCTACAGGGACGTGAACCAATTCTTCAACCTTTGCCACAACGAATAGAAATGGAAGACGACCACAGACCTACTGTTAACGGATCCTACCTCCCTTGTCAACGCCAACGAGATCCTTCTACCTTTTCTGGAGATGGAAATATTAACCCTGGACAGTGGTTGAAAGAGTACGAGAGAGTTTCGAAGTACAACAGATGGGACGAGACCATGAAGCTTGCCAACGTCGTATTTTACTTGAACGGAACTGCTGGAAGGTGGTTTGATAATAACGAAGAATCACTCAACTCGTGGAGAAGCTTTGAAGACGCATTCCGCGGTGTGTTCGGACTGCAGGAGGATTCTGCTCGACGCGCCGAGGAAGTTCTGAAGTCAAGAGCACAGAAGGCCGAAGAATCCAGCGAGTCATACATCCAGGAGATTCTTAGTCTCTGCCACCAGGTGAACCCTCGCATGGAAGAAGGTGAGATAGTTGCTCACATTATAAAGGGAATTTCGGAGGACACATACCAGGTATTGGTGGCGAAAGACATACAGACGGTAGATGAGATCCTGAAGTTCTGCCGTCATCTGACAACCGTCAAGCAACGCCGGATCGGCCGTACGAAATTCGCCAGGTTGTCAAACGTAATGCCCATTTCGTGTGTTGACGACTCAGACGACTTGGCCGGCTTAATTCGCCGCATCGTTAGAGAAGAGATACAAAAGGTTTTCTCAGCACCTGAAGTGATCAATCCTCTCCGAGAGGTGAACGCCCTGGAACAGACTGTGAGGGAAGAGGTCAGCCGTGCTCTACAACCTACCAGACCACAAGTCAACGTGGTACAACAACAACCACGAACGCCCTATTATAATATCGACCGACCAACCCAACCCAGGAAGACGGAACATTGGAGAACCTACGACGACAAACCTATCTGCTTCCACTGCGGACGACCCGGACATGTCGTCCGTTATTGTAGGGAACGACGGCAGGTCTTCGCTGAAGCCAGGTCAAGGAATGGCGGAGAAGGAAGAAATGTTGGATTTTCGAGTCGACCCCCGAGATATGACGCCGACGACGACTATGTAACGCCCCAAACCTCGACGTACTTCTACCGGAGCTCTTCCCCACATCCAAGCCGCGCAAGGTCGCCAGCCCGAAGACAATCCCAGTCGCCAACCCGTCGTTTCAGCCGTTCTCCCAAGCCTCAGAATGTGAAAAACTAAGTGGAGCGGCTTCTAACGGGGGTGAGGTCGCCATTGAGGAAAATCCTCCAGGGTATATCGCCGCTAAATTAAAAGAAAATTTTGTTATGGTCGAAATAAATGGACGCAAAATTAAAGCATTGGTGGATTCAGGAGCCGACTTTTCTGTTATTTCAGACAAATTTCGACGCGAACTAAAGACACCTCTCTTCAAAGAACCAGGTCCCATTCTTAAAGCCGCAAATAAAAATTTAATAGAGACCCTAGGAAAATGTGTCCTGAACATAGAAGTTAATGGTCTGAAGATATCCTTTGAATTCGTTGTTATGGTGGAATGCAGCCATGACATCATATTCGGATGGGACTTCTTCAAGGCCACCGAAGCCGTCATTGATTGTGGCAGAAATGAACTCCATCTCGGGGAAGCCTCCGTCCTGGAATCTCGAGAGGAGGAAAACCAGAGATTGTTTGCTTCCGACGACTTTGTCATCCCGCCTAAATCAATAAAGAAGATCAGTGTGATAAACGAAGAAGTATGCGGTGTTAGAGATGTTTTAGTCTCAACTTCTAAGGACTTATTATTAAGAAAAGAAGTTCTTATACCAAACTCATTGGTTACATTTCGACACGGCCGAGGTAGCATTTGGGTGGCGAATGGAGCGTCTTGGCCGCAACTGATTCCATCAGGAATGAATATGTGCACCATGGAAAGTTATGAGAATGGGAATATCTGCAGTCTTATTGAATCCAGCGATAAGTTACAAGAAACGCAGCTAAAGTCACGTGAATGGTCACAGAAGATAAACCTTACTCTAGATCCAGGGCTGTCTGAAATTCAAAGGTTACAGCTTGTTTCATGCCTTGACGAGTTTATCGACATATTTGACTTTGGGAGTACTTCTATTAAGCCCACCAGTACTGTGAAGCACAAGATAAACACAGGAGACCACTCTCCTATCAAACAGAGGCCCTATAGAGTAGCACCAAGTGAACGACGACTAATTCAAGATGAAGTGAACAAGATGATTGAAAATCACATCGTGAAGCCCTCTGAAAGTCCTTGGTCATCTCCAGTTATTCTAGTTCGAAAGAAAGACGGGACCTGGAGATTCTGCGTAGATTACCGTCGATTAAATAAGATAACAAAAAAAGATGTTTACCCTCTGCCACGCATTGACGATGCCTTGGATAGTTTAGCCGGCTCTAGTTACTTCTCCACGATGGATCTTCGGTCCGGGTATTGGCAGATTGAAGTGGACGAAAAAGACAGGGAGAAAACTGCTTTCATCACTCCAGATGGGTTGTATGAATTCCAAGTAATGCCCTTCGGTCTTTGTAACGCCCCAGCAACGTTTGAAAGGATGATAGATAGTGTTCTGGGCAGTCTTAAATGGAACATGTGCCTTTGCTACCTGGACGACATCGTAGTTTACGCACCTACCTTTGAGGAACATCTACGTCGTCTACAACTTGTATTAAGCTGCATCCAGAAAGCTGGACTAAGCTTGAACCACAAAAAGTGTCTTTTTGGATCAAGGAGGATAAAGATTTTGGGACACCTTGTTGACGCCAATGGAATTCATCCAGATCCAGATAAAGTTGAAGCCGTCTCTAAATTTCCGAGGCCAAGGAATATCTCTGAACTGAGGAGCTTTCTTGGATTATGTTCCTATTACCGAAGATTTATTGAGAACTTTGCCGACAAAGCTAGATCTTTGCATGACCTACTGAAGACTGAAAAACAATTTTATTGGGATGCAGCTCAAGAGAAAGCGTTTGAAGTCCTTAAAACAGCTCTAATTTCAGAGCCTGTCTTAGGACACTTTGATGAATCCGCTGATACCCATCTACACACGGATGCAAGCGGACATGGTATTGGAGCTGTTCTTCTACAAATACAAGGTGGAAAGGAGCGGCCTATAGCTTATGCATCTAGAAGCTTGACAAAGGCTGAAAATAACTATTCTACAACGGAAAAAGAATGCCTTGCTGTAGTCTGGTCTATTAGCAAATTCCGCCCGTATTTGTTTGGTCGACCATTCACGGTTGTCACTGACCATCATTCTCTATGTTGGTTGGTAGGGCAGAAAGATCCTTCTGGCCGTTTGGCAAGATGGGCGCTGAAGTTGCAAGAATTTGACGTGACCGTTATCTACAAGAGCGGACGCAAACATAAGGATGCCGATTGTCTGTCAAGGAGCCCGCTTGAGAACGATCCACCAAGTGCTGTGATGTCACTAACCAACGTCGATATAGAGCAGACTAAAGACCCGGATTTAGCTAAAATAATCGATAATTTAAACTCGGGCTACACCAGAAAGGAATTCAGCATTATCGACGGCATATTATACAAGAAAAACTATAGCACAACTGGAAGACCCTGGCTTATGATGATCCCTAAGCACTTAAGATCGGAAGTTATGGCAGATTTACATGACGCTCCTACAGCTGGGCATTTGGGTTTCGCCCGAACGTATGACAAAGTCAAGAAACGATTCTATTGGCCTGGCCTTTATAGAACTGTTCGCCAATATGTAAGTCATTGTCGGGAGTGTCAACGAAGGAAGAAATTACCTCGACGTCCGGCTGGACAACTTGTATCCATACCGCCCGTAGAAAAGCCATTCTATAAGGTCGGGGTCGATCTCCTTGGAAGATTTCCAGTTTCTAAAGATGGAAACCGTTGGATCATTGTGTGCACCGATTATATGACAAGGTATGCCATAACGAAAGCGATCCCAGATGGAGGAGCAATCGAAACAGCTAAGTTCCTGGTTGAAGATGTTATCTTGAAGCATGGAGCTCCTAGAGAAATGATAACAGATCGCGGAAGAAATTTCATTTCTCAAGTAATAAAAGAGATCAATGCTCTGTGCGGAATTGTGCACAGATTTACAACGGCCTACCATCCCCAGACCAACGGCCTGACTGAAAGGTTCAACAAAACTCTGGGAGACATGTTGTCCATGTACACAGGTGTCGAGCAGAAGGACTGGGACCAAGTTTTACCCTACGTGACTTTTGCTTACAACACTGCTAAACAGGAGGCGACCGGCTACACTCCGTTCTTTCTTGTCCACGCCCGCGAGGCCGAGACCTACATCGATGCCATACTACCCTACCTACAAGATGAGATCTCTGACGACTACGTTGGGGAACTTGTGACCAGAGCTGAGGAAGCGCGTCAACTCTCCCGATCACGCCTTCTACAATCACAGGCGAAAGACCGTAGACTTTACGACCAGAAACATACTCCAGTCTATTACCAGAAGGATGATCTTGTGTGGGTTTTTACTCCCATCCGAAAAGTAGGGCTCTCAGAAAAGCTACTGAAGAGATACTTCGGTCCCTACAAGGTGACCAAGAAGCTTTCAGAAGTTACGTATGAAGTAGAGCCCGTGGACCCGTCTCCCCGATCACGGAAATCCAAGGATATCGTTCATGTCATTCGGATGAAGCCCTACCTGGACCCTGAAGAACAACATTCCATTCTGCTAGGGAACACAGGCCGTGATAGATTTCCTTCCAGAACAAGGGCTGAGACAAGCTAATCAGCGGGTCGCTGTTTTTTCTAAAGAGGGAGTAATGTCAAATAGCTCCATCCAGATGGGACAACTGTCAATCATCCCTGGACCCCGGGAGGGGGGAAGCTGATATGTAAATAAGGAAAACGGGACGGTGGCTAACGCCGTTCATTAGGATTAACTTTTAACTTGGGTAAGTTGTACAAAACTCTCTCTCTCCCTACAAATACCCCTTGTAATAAATTATTTATTCCCAAATTTGCCCTTGCTTTATTTATCTCCGCGACAATATATTAACCACGAGCACATATGCTTTTTAGATGGCAGAGCGCCATCTAGTGGAGCAAAAATAAACTAAACGTTTATTTAGCAAATAAAAAGCTGCTCGTGGTCAGGAGATGCCTTCTTTATTTTTAATATCAACACCTGACCCACTTATCTTTTTTTTCTATTATTTTTTCATATTTATTTATTGTAATCTCAAACTTTCTGCAATCCCTGTCCTTCTACCGGAGTACATGAAACGACAAAAGTTTTATTTTTATTCGGTTCATGTACTCCTGTCTTAGGGCAGAGATTCCAGAAAGCTTGTGAGATTACATTAATAAATATGAAAATAAACCCATCTCCAGAATTCTGTTGTATTGTTTAATTAATATTTGTATTTATTTGTAACCTCGGCGTGGACATTATTGTGTCCGGGTGTTGTGACACAGAGAGCTCCGGGAGTTGGCGACATTTAAATGGACCACATTACATTTTATTCAGGTAACTCAATATTTATTGAAGAAATATTTTTCCCTGAACATTCCTCGCGCTGTTGAATTGTGGGGTTGACAACTCCCTGCGGTTGGAAGTTCTCATAGATCTGGTGACAATATATCTTCTGTCATCTCGTCTGCTTGCGTTGGTCAAATAATGATAATCATGGCTACACATCAACATAAATAGGAAGTTTGAACCAGAGCTATAAATAATTGCTGGGATATTGTCTGAGATATATAATCTTTAAATAAGTTAATCATATTCTTAGAGTTATTAGAAGAAAAATTTGAGTGACATTTTTTTTTTATCGTAAAGATAGAGGCTGCCTGGCCGCATTCATATTTATATAAAAAATAGACACTTCGGCCAGTAAATCTTTTATTACCTCGACGTTTCGACAAAAATCTTTTGTCCTCGTCAGGAGCAAAGAAAAATTAAAACATTTGGCAAGGCATTAACGCTAATGATTTTTAACGCTTTGCTAAATGTTTTACTTTTTGTTTGCTCCTGACGAGGACAAAAGATTTTTGTCGAAACGTCGAGGTAATAAAAAGATTTACTGGCCGAAGTAGCTTTAATTTAAAGAAACATTTTTTTAGTATTGGGAAGTCAGAGAGTAATAAAGACAAACAATTAACGTACAATGCAGCTAAACAATCCTTGACTTACCCCCACTAGCTATTGTAATGATGCTTAAGCAAAAAACTTACGTAACATTGTTTGCATTTTTTACTGCGTGTTTATCCCCAATACAAAAAAAAAGGTTCTTGGAATAATAGACACTTTGGCCAGTATAGTTTTTTAAATAAAAAATAAAACTCTGCTGACCGAAGATCTCTCTTGTATAGACCGGTGTTATTAATTTTTTTATTGTTATAAAAACAATTAAACAAACATTCAATAAAATAAACCTTTGTAACAATATTGAGTAAAATATATCACCAGGGAACATTGACTTTTCAAAACATTTTATTCTCTAGCTTTCGGGCTATAGAATTTTATAAAATTATGTGAAATAGTATCGGATTAACCCGTGTTCTATTGGCGAATCATTACACCAAGTTTTCTCCAGTAGAAGGACGTCCGAAAGCTAGAGAATAAAAATGTTTTGAAAATACATTTTCCCCTGGAGGTCTGATTGATTTTACTCAAAGCAATCTTTACTTGGAGGTTCGTTTCAAAGACTAATCCACGACGGCACCAGGTGTCTGCGTTGTCTAGTTTAAAAGGGAGAGGTGCCCACATGCTTTACCTCATCATCTAGGAGTGGGGCAGAGGGAATTGGAAGTTGCTGTGCGCACTTTATGTGAAATATCCACACCCACGCGGGTTATTGAGAAACTGCTGTGAATTCATCCAAACATAGAGAACTTTGTAAAAAAACATTTCCAGAAATTCCTTCCATTTCCAGTATTGGTTTTCTTTCTTTGCCCGCGGCGTATTGCCCGGTCACACTGCCGTTTGTTTACCAACCCTTCGCTAGAGTTTGAATATGCAAAATTAAAAATGTGATCAGTGAATTAAAAGGCGCCGTGAGAGGTAATTTCTATGTTGTGAATGCTATAAAGGTCCCAAGATAGAAGACTGTGATAGAGATGTACGGAGACATTGGATAAGACAACCATCTACCAACTATATTTGTGACCGGAGGAAGGCCGCAAATATTCATAATGATATAAAAGAAAACAATTTAAAACTCTTTGGTAGATTGTGAGGATTCCATTAGATCCCGTGTGGATCTGATGGAATAAAGTCCGCCCTAGACTGACGA
Organism: Cordylochernes scorpioides; assembly: GCA_030710605.1. NCBI lineage: Eukaryota > Metazoa > Arthropoda > Arachnida > Pseudoscorpiones > Chernetidae > Cordylochernes > Cordylochernes scorpioides. The sequence goes on along the minus strand of CP092875.1, from coordinate 88,843,966 downwards.
GGGCCATTAGCCCGACACCATGGTGTCTAGGTGGACGCTTATTAGTTTGCCAAAGTTGGCGTAGTGGCTCTGTCACTGACCCGATGCCGCTAGTTACGGCGACGGTCAATAGATGGCGTCAGATTCTGACGTTTATTATGACGGGAGAGGCGACCATTGCTTCCATGGATTAAAACTCCTTGTTGTGTTATTTTCAATGTTGAGCCGCGATATTATTAAAATATTAGTTCTTAAAAATAAAAACACTTCGGCCAGAAAAGGTTTCTCCTTTTATTGTCTCTGAAAAATAAAAACCTTTGCTGTGTGGTCGAAGTGTATCTTATTTTAAGAGCTATGAATGCCGGCCAGGCAACCTCCAAGATTGAAACATTAGTTTGTAAGATCTGGACGATGAGGAGACACGAGTGAGGAAATCCTACAGTCGCATTAAAACATTAGTTTCTAAGATCTGGACGATGAGGAGACACGAGTGAGGAAATCCTACAGTCGCATTAAAACATTAGTTTCTAAGATCTGGACGATGAGGAGACACGAGTGAGGAAATCCTACAGTCGCATTAAAACATTAGTTTGTAAGATCTGGACGATGAGGAGACACGAGTGAGGAAATCCTACAGTCGCATTAAAACATTAGTTTGTAAGATCTGGACGATGAGGAGACACGAGTGAGGAAATCCTACAGTCGCATTAAAACATTAGTTTGTAAGATCTGGACGATGAGGAGACACGAGTGAGGAAATCCTACAGTCGCATTAAAACATTAGTTTCTAAGATCTGGACGATGAGGAGACACGAGTGAGGAAATCCTACAGTCGCATTAAAACATTAGTTTGTAAGATCTGGACGATGAGGAGACACGAGTGAGGAAATCCTACAGTCGCATTAAAACATTAGTTTCTAAGATCTGGACGATGAGGAGACACGAGTGAGGAAATCCTACAGTCGCATTAAAACATTAGTTTGTAAGATCTGGACGATGAGGAGACACGAGTGAGGAAATCCTACAGTCGCATTAAAACATTAGTTTGTAAGATCTGGACGATGAGGAGACACGGGTGAGGAAATCCTACAGTCGCATTAACACTCAGCCAGGGCTGTACCTTCCCGGGTGTTCCGCCGCAACATTCTCTCGGTCTGGTTCCAGAAATTTATCCTTTTTAAAAATAAAACAAAAATATCCACCAGTAGAATATCCCATGAGAGACCGCTAATTGGTGAATCCAGTCTTTCCTAGAGGGTCTCTCTTATCAGAGATTCTGTCTATTTTCAGGCCAAGTCAAGAGGACTCTTTCAAAAGAGTCTCTAATGAGAGAGACCAACTCCAGGAGAAACCATGTTTTAAAGCTATGGTCTATCATGGGAGACTCTAATAACGCCAATGATGACGGTAAATTCACGGCGCTGTGTGCTATGCCCACATATATTTATTCAAATAGATAACAAAAATACTTCCTGTGGGGAATCGAACCCGTCAACCCGCGACTTACCCGCTGTGGCACCGAGGACATACGTCTGTCACCATCTATTGTTCGACAGTTGTCCGACACGCCATGTCCGTCCTGGACTTCCCCATTGATGACGTCAATCTGTCTGACACAAGGGCACCGCAGCAACAGACCTTGTAGCCACAATGCCAAGATTGTGTCAGCAAATGTCCCCGCAGCAACAGACCTTGTAGCCACAATGCCAAGATTCTGTCAGCAAATGTCCCCGCAGCAAAATATATTGCAGCCACAATGCCAAGATTCTGACAGCAAGCGTCGCAGCAGCAAAAGATCTTGTAACCGCAATTCCAAGATTCTGTTATCAAATGTCGCCGTAGCATCAGCTCGGGAAGGTCCAGAACATGCCGCAGTTTCGGACTCACAGAACCAACTTACTTGTACATCCTCGGTATAGTAATCGCACGGTATTGTCATTGGAATAGAAGAGTTGGACACTTTTGTCTTGATATGCAAATCGATGATATTTCGACGGAGTGACATCTAAGTACTCCAAGTTTCAACAAAATATAATGTCAGTTATTCAGCAACCATGTTCAGTGGCAAGTCAATAAAAACCACGATATCTAGATAGATTGGGTTTTATGATACACTCGGGTTTTATAATAAAATATATTTCTCAATTTTCAATGTTGAAAAGAAGTTGTAAGTAAATATTACGTGATCGCTGGTTCTAATTTAAACTCAAGTAGTTCAATAGCGGCAAGATGGTCTACCGCTATTGCAATTTTGAGTCTCGTACTTTTAAATTAGAATCCGCGTCTTATGTACTCTGGAAGCTTATAAGAAGTTATTCAGGAAATCCAAGGTTGTAGCAAGATTTTGGTGCCTCAAATATCATGTTAATAAATAAATGATAAAGTTGGGATGTGAAATTGTGGAATGTGTGAGGCAGTTGGATGTAACTCCTCGTTACATTGGCGCTAACGGCCCGAGAGGTGTTATGCTATCCTACCTATGCAACTATGTACCCTATATGCAACTATGTATTTATGCAACTATGTATCCTATATGCAACTATGTACTCTAGAGGACCTACCTGCGTCAAACAGAGTTCCTCGAAAATATTCGGAGGTGGGATCCGCTCACGTGACTGGCTGTTGATTGGCTGGACGCGCGCAGCCTGGACTTTTTATTCCGGCGAGTCCATCGATTGGCCACAGGTGGTCGCCCAAAACTTTGCCTGCTCCGGGTTCGATCCCAGCACGCTCTCGGATTTTTTTCTCTCCCCAACATCTGCGGTAGCCCTTGCTCCCAGCACGAGTGGTTGTAAGGCTACATCTCCGTTATGTGTCCCGCACGGCGGATTTCTTGATGGCAGACGACAACATTCTCTTAGAATTATAACATTTACTCAGGAATGCCCCGGGAGAAGTTTGACTCAAAGAAACTCCTGTCAAGTGGAACTACCCGTCGACCCCCGGGCGGTCTGTAGATGGTCCATCTACAGTAGATGATTCTGTCACAGCACGTGCCGTCCTACACTGTCGTGGAATTGTCACATACACAACCTGTCCTGTGTCATCTCAATCAATGTCACCCAACCTACTGGCTGACGTCCGTCCACTTGTCAAGAGAGAGTGGTAATAAACTTTGTTTTTCTTAAAATTTGACATCTTAGCGCGCCGTTTGTGGATCACAAATACTCTGTCGTTATATTTTTTTAAATCGGTTTGTCGAAATATATTTCTGTTGTTCCCAAATAGAGAATTCCTCATTTGTCTAAATAGTTTCGCCAAGAAATCCCCGCACAAGAATCTGCTGAACACAAGACGGTCGGATCATTGAACTGACGAATTCACTTGATGAGGGTTCCCCACTGATGAGCCCGGCCTTCCCAATTTTATGTATCATTACTGTGGCAAAAGAAAATGATGTTAAAAATTATAAAATTTACGGAAACTTGTTTAATTTTATAATTGAATTCGTGAATTGAATACTTGTAGAGTACCTTGGCTTGGAGTTGCTGTTGAGAACAAAACTGCTGAACCCGCCTCCACCAACCATTGATATTTCTCACATTTATATAATTGTTTCCCTCATCTCTTATTTCTAGGCTCACGTACCATTCATTCAACTGGGATCAGCATGGGATAAATATTTCCACAATCCCCCCGAGGTCCAGCGATGTTCCAGTGTTCCCATTTACAGATGGTGTTGCCGTTCACAGCGGACGTCATTATTTCCTGAAACATTCTGTCGCCATGTCAGTTTTCCAAGTTGGGAAACTGGTGGTCTCCGCTGAGGGCGGTGAGTAGGTTGGATGCTGCCGCTGTTCGTGACCATTGTAACAGGAACATTGTCTTGGCGTGTGAGAGCATTGTCTTGGCGTGTGAGAGCATTGTCTTGGCGTGTGAGAACATTGTCTTGGCGTGTGAGAACATTGTCTTGGCGTGTGAGAGCATTGTCTTGGCGTGTGAGAACATTGTCTTGGCGTGTGAGAGCATTGTCTTGGCGTGTGAGAGCATTGTCTTGGCGTGTGAGAACATTGTCTTGGCGTGTGAGAACATTGTCTTGGCGTGTGAGAGCATTGTCTTGGCGTGTGAGAACATTGTCTTGGCGTGTGAGAGCATTGTCTTGGCGTGTGAGAGCATTGTCTTGGCGTGTGAGAACATTGTCTTGGCGTGTGAGAACATTGTCTTGGCGTGTGAGAGCATTGTCTTGGCGTGTGAGAGCATTGTCTTGGCGTGTGAGAACATTGTCTTGGCGTGTGAGAACATTGTCTTGGCGTGTGAGAGCATTGTCTTGGCGTGTGAGAACATTGTCTTGGCGTGTGAGAGCATTGTCTTGGCGTGTGAGAGCATTGTCTTGGCGTGTGAGAACATTGTCTTGGCGTGTGAGAACATTGTCTTGGCGTGTGAGAACATTGTCTTGACGTGTGAGAACATTGTCTTGGCGTGTGAGAACATTGTCTTGACGTGTGAGAACATTGTCTTGGCGTGTGAGAACATTGTCTTGGCGTGTGAGAACATTGTCTTGGCGTGTGAGAGCATTGTCTTGGCGTGTGAGAACATTGTCTTGGCGTGTGAGAGCATTGTCTTGGCGTGTGAGAACATTGTCTTGGCGTGTGAGAGCATTGTCTTGGCGTGTGAGAACATTGTCTTGGCGTGTGAGAACATTGTCTTGGCGTGTGAGAACATTGTCTTGACGTGTGAGAACATTGTCTTGGCGTGTGAGAACATTGTCTTGGCGTGTGAGAACATTGTCTTGGCGTGTGAGAACATTGTCTTGGCGTGTGAGAACATTGTCTTGACGTGTGAGAACATTGTCTTGGCGTGTGAGAACATTGTCTTGGCGTGTGAGAACATTGTCTTGGCGTGTGAGAACATTGTCTTGACGTGGGATAACATTGTCTTGACGTGTGAGAACATTGTCTTGGCGTGTGATAACATTGTCTTGGTGTGTGAGAACATTGTCTTGGCGTGTGAGAACCTTGTCTTGACGTGTGAGAACATTGTCTTGGCGTGTGAGAACATAGTCTTGGCGTGTGAGAACATTGTCTTGACGTGTGAGAACATTGTCTTGGCGTGTGATAACATTGTCTTGGTGTGTGAGAACATTGTCTTGGCGTGTGAGAACCTTGTCTTGACGTGTGAGAACATTGTCTTGGCGTGTGAGAACATAGTCTTGGCGTGTGAGAACATTGTCTTGGCGTCTGAGAACATTGTCTTGGCGTGTGATAACATTGTCTTGGCGTGTGAGAACATTGTCTTGGCGTGCAGGCACTTTGGTTGAAGAGGAGCTTTCTCTCGTGGTCATATTTCACCTTTTCATCTCCGTATTTCTTCACTCAATTTTACAGTAGCTCTACAGCAGACATTGTTGTTCCTTTTTCGAGATAATATTTTTAAAATATTGCGTCCCTGCATGTCCCTCAAATCTGTGACTTAAGTTCCCCAGCTCATGGCACAACCCCTGTGTTCATGGAGGCGGATACTCCGCTGATTATCTCCCATGTAATATACCAACATTATAATGGTAGGGACTGGCTCATCAGTGGTGAACCCTCACAGCGGTTTCGCCAGTTTAATCCACCACACCGCCCAACTGTCAAGCTGTATATAGCCGACACTTTTGAGAAATTGTCGGTCAAAATACCCAAGCAACTATGGAGTACATTGGAACACTCTCTGAAATGTTGATAATATTTCTCGTTTATTTCGTAGTTTAGTTGCAAATGGCTTCCCGAGTAAATGAATGTATGCCAAACGATAATTGTGTTTTGCAAATGTTATTTCTTATATTGTAAACATAGGAAATAAATGTCATATTGTTGACAGCTTGGGCTGAATTCGAAACACATCAACTTAGAGTTGCGAGGAGAACTCTGCTGTACAAAAAAAATCCCGTATATATCAACAGAACAAAGATACACTCATGGACAAAACTTAAGGAAGTTTTACCTTTTGGATGTATATCGGGATTCAGACAATAACTCTGAAAGATATTACAGTGACCTTTGTTGGAGACATACGAGATAACCAAATGTGTACAACCTCTGTCTCCTTAAAAAAAAAAAAAAAAAAACAGACGACCGGGGACATCAAAGACCTTACACTTTCTTAAGTTTTGTCCATCAGTATATTCAGAAAAATTAAGTGAAATTAATGAAATCTTCCCTTACTAAAGCCCATATAAGCTCCTAACAACTTCAGTAACCAATTTAGTTATTTAGTTCTCTATGTGTCAATGACTCACTCCCCTCAGCGAGTCACTGAAACCTGGAATTAAATAAATAAATAAATCAGTCGATTAAAACAAACAAACGTCCAACCAACAAATGATAATCACAAGTGACAACTTCAGTTAGGACTGAAGTCTCTGTAATCTCAAATGATCCTGGCACAACGATTGGCTGGTTCCCCAAAATCAGAATATTGGAAGAAAGTTGTTTATATATAAAAGGTGAGTTTACCTGAGATATGGAATTCAATGTTCCAATGTGATTCTCCTTTGTTCCCAGCTTCAGAAGGAAAGACAGCAGCCTCACCTGTTTATCACTGAAACAAGTCAAATATTTACAATATATACGTTATTTAGGTCTTGACAAAGGTTGGAGTTCAGCCAACCGAAATATTGGCAAATAAATATATTTATTAAATCCAATATATGCCGTTTTATTATCCAAAAGCTTCTCTTTGAGTTGTTGATAGATGAGAGCTTTGTCTATTTATACTACCTGGTCTGTAGCTGGGTGAACATTTATAGCGAATGGAGACATTAAGACACGAATGTTTCTTTTCACAAATAAATCAAACTTCTACTGTCCTTACAGTGATAAAAAATGTATTGGGAGGGCTTGGCTCATCAGTGGTGAACCCTCCCAGCGATTTCGCCAATTTAATCTATCAAACCGCTTCTTTAGAGCTCTAATACTGTATTGGACGTTTCTGCTTATATATGCTTCACTGAAGGATGGAATCTTAGAAATGGTATTCAAGCAAACTATGGACATAAGCTTTTAGGACAGTAGAATTACATTTAAATATCTTCATTTATATATTTATTGATATCATTATAATTATCTTTAGATATAAAATGACAAAGAGATAAACAATGCGACCAAGACTGCAATAGCCATTTATCTTGCTGATACTGATTCTTCCTGAGTTATGCGCGATTTTCATCAACAACATTATCCTATTTTAAAAGTTATTTTTTAAACTATTACATTTTTTTTTTTTTACTTTTAATTTATGTTGTGTTATATTTGTGACAGAGAATTATCATATTACTCTATATATTTGACACCACTGGAGCCAGTGTGAACGTGGACAACAATTTTGACAGGAGCCACGGGATCCCCAACTACGAGGAAGAGAATAAATAAAAAAAAATTAAAGGTAATTACTATAATATTCACTTTTTATTTGTCTTTATTAT
>CP092875.1:88788168-88836482 GCA_030710605.1 Cordylochernes scorpioides | reverse complement strand
GGAGAGGCTGGGCTATGGTATCCAATGAGAGACTGCTGTATATCCTAAGTACACATTGTGTACAGGGCATCATGGCGGGTAGTTAGCGAATGACTAAGTACACCACCACATGCCAAGTCAGTCACTAACTACCCACCATGATGTACCATGTGTAGACAAGTACACCACCACATGCTAAGTCAGTCACTAACTACCCACCATGATGTACCATGTGTAGACAAGTACACCACCACATGCTAAGTCAGTCACTAACTACCCACCATGATGTACCATGTGTAGACAAGTACACCACCACATGCCAAGTCAGTCACTAACTACCCACCATGATGTACCATGTGTAGACAAGTACACCACCACATGCTAAGTCAGTCACTAACTACCCACCATGATGTACCATGTGTAGACAAGTATACCACCACATGCCAAGTCAGTCACTAACTACCCACCATGATGTACCATGTGTAGACAAGTACACCACCACATGCTAAGTCAGTCACTAACTACCCACCATGATGTACCATGTGTAGACAAGTACACCACCACATGCTAAGTCAGTCACTAACTACCCACCATGATGTACCATGTGTAGACAAGTACACCACCACATGCTAAGTCAGTCACTAACTACCCACCATGATGTACCATGTGTAGACAAGAACATATCTACACAGGTAGCAGGCTGTTCAACTACAGTTATGTCACCCATGGTGGGGTTGGACCTGTACAAGGCTGCCCATTTAAGTAAATTTCTTCAGTTTTTTCTCTCTTATCCCTAGTACACGTGGTACAGGCCATGATAATCATGGTGGGTAGTTAGCGACTGCTTTTTTTTTACTGTAAGCGCACCACATGTCTACACATGTGAAAGCAGTTCGACTTTGCACTTACAAATGTGCCAGAGCCCCGTTTGGTTACTTGCACTCGCTGGTGGGGTTGGACTTTTGCAAGAATCGGGGGGCCATTGGAGCATTTTTTTTTCTTTAAACAGAAAAAAGTGTCCAATGCGGGGATCGAACCCGGGTCGTAGTGGTCGTAAACCGAACGGTTCAACCAGCCTTCCACCGACCCCCAAATCAGTAAAAGTGTCCAATGCAGGGTGTCACCACACTGGTGGTGTGTGCAGCAAGGTAGCTCGGCAGATGGCCAGGATGCACCAGGTGCACTATGACGCTGACACCCCAAAGAGACCGGCTCTGTTTGATGTCATGAGGAAGTTCCACAGCCTGGCCCCGGCCAAGGATTCCTTCCGTGACGAGACGTCAAGACAAAGGTATTGGTCTCACCTACTGTGCTGTCTGGTGGCAGTGAGAGTCCGGTGTGCCCAGGTTCCTGGAGCAGGTGAGGTCCCGGGAGCAGCTGATGGAAGAAATCAACTTCCTGGAGCAGGAGCTGTCGGCCCTCAACTCCCCTGTGGTCTTCTGCCACAACGATCTGCTGCTCAAGAACATCATCTACAACCCCAAACTGGGTGGGCCCTGGATTGTTGTTGTTTCTTATCCTTTTGTTTAATAATTGCACAAATTCCATGAGTCCATGCTCCTTGAGCTGTTTAGAGGTCCTGTTTAGTACATCTAATGCAAGCCAAAATGTGTTCTGGAGCTGCAGGAGCTACATTGAACAGCTCCGTCTGGTGGAAGTTGTGTTTATATTTTTTGAGAAGCTTTATTTTTATTTTAACAAAAACCTTTGCAAGGTATCAACAAACAATTATAAATACAAAATTCTCATTTTTATCTAAATACTTAAATCATCCTATCTGGATAACTGGAGTTAAATTTGGAGGAAATTGTCAGTTTTGTTAACAGATTATGTAAATTATTCTGTTGATATTGGGCTATAGTTGCTATAAAAGTGGTGATAACTGTATTATTGAATATCCCTCAGTCAGCACTACTACAGTAGAGGACACCTCTCTACCAAGGACAGTTTTCATCGCCAAAATTTTAATTTTTACTAATTATCAGTTTTCAAGTAAGAGGTCACCTCTCTGTAAAGAACACTTTTGCTCTGCAACTACACTCATGGACAAAAATTAAGGAAATTGTACCTTTTAGAATTTATATTGGGATTCAGACAATAACTCTGAAAGATACACTCATGGACAAAAATTAAGGAAATTGTACCTTTTAGAATTTATATTGGGATTCAGACAATAACTCTGAAAGATACACTCATGGACAAAACTTAAGGAAGTTGTACCTTTCAGCATGTATATCGGGATTCAGACAATAACTCTGAAAGATACACTCATGGACAAAACTTAAGGAAGTTGTACCTTTCAGCATGTATATCGGGATTCAGACAATAACTCTGAAAGATACACTCATGGACAAAACTTAAGGAAGTTGTACCTTTCAGCATGTATATCGGGATTCAGACAATAACTCTGAAAGATACACTCATGGACAAAACTTAAGGAAGTTGTACCTTTCAGCATGTATATCGGGATTCAGACAATAACTCTGAAAGATACACTCATGGACAAAACTTAAGGAAGTTGTACCTTTCAGCATGTATATCGGGATTCAGACAATAACTCTGAAAGATACACTCATGGACAAAACTTAAGGAAGTTGTACCTTTCAGCATGTATATCGGGATTCAGACAATAACTCTGAAAGATACACTCATGGACAAAACTTAAGGAAGTTGTACCTTACAGCATGTATATCGGGATTCAGACAATAACTCTGAAAGATATTACAGTGACCTTTATTGAAGACATACGAGATAACCAAATGTGAACAGCCTCTGTCTCCTTAAAAAAAAAATAGATGACTTTTGATTGACATCAAAGACTCTACTTCCTTTAGTTTTGTCCGTGAGTAAAAGTTTTGTCCTTTACAGAGAGGTTCTACAGTGCTAACAATAAATCTATAAAATGATCTGTCAATATAAATGCTAAAACCAAGTCTCCATCTCTGCGGACTCAGGACGGTGACAAAGTTGTGTCACCTACCCACCAGTTTGGTCAATAGATGGCGCTTTGTTTTAGCGCTAGTTTGATGGGAGACCTTTGTTTTTATAGAACAATATTCTCTTGGCACAAAAATTCCATCCATAAAAATAAACCTTTAAAAAAACCCAGGTCTCCCAATAACTTGGACTTAGACCGGTGTAGATTGACTGCTGTTTGTTCCAGACAAAGTGACCTTTGTTGACTTTGAGTACGCTGACTACAACTTCGAGGCCTTTGACATCGGGAATCATTTCTGTGAATTTGCCGGTGAGTACAGTTGATGTGCAGTTCTGCTTCTGTTTACTTGAAAATTCCTGCCCTTCTCTTCTTCTTCTTCTTTCTTATCTCCACACTGGGTGAAGTAGGATGCATCTGCCTTTGTCATTAAGACTGGAAGCACTACTCAGTGGCAGGCCGACTTAGCTCCAAAATAAATGGCCGCCTCTGACATGAGGAACAGACACCATATGCAGCCGCTCCTAACAATGGAGTACAAACGCTGCTCATCCTGTATCCCTGAATTAGGAGCCCTAACAGGGTACTATCAGCCGGGCTAGCTGAACCCAGGTTTTTTAGTGAGCTTGTTACTGCTCCCCCTCCTCCTTTTTCATCCGGGCTTGGGACCGGCAAGGGCGGAGTTATTCCTGCCCTGATGAGTGAGAATCACCTCTTGACATCTTGTGTGAGCTTTCCCACAAGTCACTTCCCCAGTACTGGACTTGTCTCCAGAGTTGATAAACCACAATTTGGATTATAGATTATAGACACAAGAAAATAAGACCTAATCCAAATAATTTAATAGTATGGGATGTTTCAGCAACAGCATTGTCACCATTATCAGACAAAAGAATAAATGAATTATTCCTTTGTCTGATGATGGTGACAATGCTGTTGCTGAAACATCACACACTATTAAATTATTTGAATTAGGTTTTATTACCTTGTGTCTCCAGAGAGTTGTGTAGACGTAGTTTCTCTATTTCAGAACTCTGTGATTCATTGAATGACCTTCAGCAACTTTTAGTAGAAAATTCAGGAGATGGCTTTCTCTGAACTAGCGCCCTGACCTCAGCACAATTTCACTTTTGTAACATTCTTTGACATATTTGGCCAAGTGTTGAGGAACCAACCACACAAATGCCTGGGACAACCTCCAGGCTGGTGTAGCTACACTTGCTGTGCTTCTATCCAAACCTCTAGTTTATTTTAAACCGATTTTGGCCTTTTTGTTTATTTTTTTCTAAATTTAAAACACAAGTTAATAAGACCAAATCTAAATAAATATATAATGTGTGACATTTTGGTAACAGCGTTGTTACTGAAACGTGACACACTATTTATTTATTTATTTGGATTTGGTCTTATTACCTTGTGTTTATAATCTATAATCCAAATTGTGCCTTATTATAAAAATATAGATTTATAATTTGATAAAAATATTTATTATATTTCTATATGTACTTTTTTATCTCAATTATTTTTTTATTTTTGGAAATAATACGACTCTCAAAATCATTTAAAACTTTTCTCCCTTCTAAATGTGAACAAATGCTAAAATGTTGTTCATTTTGTCCGCCAATCCTGAACTCTACATAATGTTACTCAGGTTTTCTCTCATACCCAAGTTTTTGATATACAGTAAAACCCCCCTCTATAGCGAACCTCAATGGGACTGTGGTTTACTATAGCCATGGTTTGTTATAGCCATAGTTCACTGTGTTATAAAGTTTTTTTTTTTGCTTATCCCTAGTACACGTGGTACAGGCCATGATAATCATGGTGGGTAGTTAGCGACTGCTTTTTACTGTAAGCGCACCACATGTCTACACATGTGAAAGCAGTTTGACTTTGCACTTACCAGAGCCAGAGCCCCGTTTGGTTACTTGCACTCGCTGGTGGGGTTGGACTTTTGCAAGAATCGGGGGGGTCATTGGAGCATTTTTTTTTTTAACAGAAAAAAGTGTCCAATGCGGGAATCGAACCCGGGTCGTAGTGGTCGAAAACCAAACGGTTTAACCAGCCTTCCACCGACCCCCCTATTATAAAGTTGTTGTTGTTTCTTATCCCCTTGTGTAAAGAGAGATTACTCGTATATCCCTATATATATAAAAGTCAGTGTATGTTTGTATGTATGCTTGTGTGTTTGTTTGTTTGTTTGTCGGCTATACATGTCCACAATACATAACTAATCTGACTGAAATTTTAACAGTATATAGAGTAGAATATAATGCGGCCTGTGATTGTAAAACGACATCCAAAAATTATCCCGCATGAGTTTCTTTTCAATGAAAAATCAAAATTTATTTAAAGGAGAAATAACGATTATTTCTAACCTTAAAGATGAGGTATGAAAGGATGAATTGTGAAGAGTAATGACAAACGGAAAAATAAAATAAAAATATGTACAGGGTAGCCTAGTGGACATGGCATCTGCCCGGTAAGCGGAACACTGTGGGTTCGATTCCCATCACTGGACACTTTTATTTTTCCGTTTATCATTACTCTTCACAATCCATCCTTTCATACCTCATCTGTTTAGGACAGGTCAGGGAAGGTGTGCAGAGCTGATGAAGTTATGGGGCTACACCAAAGATCCAAATTGTGCCTGCAACGTCCCACATTCAATGTCCCATATACTAGATGACTGCCCGCTGTACAAATTCAATGGAGGAATCTCCAATCTCCATTCTGTCACCCTGGAAGCCCTGAACTGGCTGAAGGCCTTGCCTCTCAGACTTTAATGACCGATATGTCCTCACTTCTTTTTTCTAGATTTAATTCATTTTGTCTCCTCTCTAATTGTAAATACGCTGCTGTATCACCTCATAAGCATAAATAAATAAGGTTAGAAATAATCGTTATTTCTCCTTTAAATAAATTTTGATTTTTCATTGAAAAGAAACTCATGCGGGATAATTTTTGGATGTCATTTTAGTATATAGAGTAGAATCTGGAATAACTTATAGTGAAAATTTCAGGTCTCTATCCCGAATATTCTTCAAGTTATTTGCAAATTTCCCCTTTTGCTCACAAGCCTCTAGCGGTGAAGATGGGAGGTAATATCAGCTGACCTAATGTACATGTAAAACGTGTTTTAACAGGACATAGAGAAAAATATGAAAGACAAAAAGTTTGGAGCGGGACACAAGAGTGACATCCACGGTGCCAATTTATAATTGTAACGAATAGTATTTGAATAAAAACATTTAATCGGGTAAATGGTCCAGGTCATTTGGCTAGTTCTAAAATAAAAATTGGGATTTTTTCAGGTTGGTTATAAGGGAAGGTTCGCTATATCCCAGGTTGGTTTCACTGTATTTACAAGTCAAGGTTCAATTCATGATTGGTGGCACCAAGCTGAGAGATTTCCCAGGAATTCCGGGCTTAGAATGCCGATTCCTAGGTTAGCTGGTGGGGATCCTTGTGTAGTGTGTCAGGATTGTTGCTGCTGGATGATTGGCAGCATGGAGAGCAAATTTCCTGAGATTCCTGGTTGAACTTTGATTGTGTGTGTGTAGTTCTGATAGTTCCCACAAAACGTTTTGTTACTTATCCCAACTACACACATAACAAAATAAAAAATGCTCCAATGGCCCTCGATTCTTTCAAAAGTCCAACCCCAACAGCGAGTGCAAGTAACCAAACGGGGCTCTGGCACATTTTTAATTGCAAAGTCAAACTGCTTTTCACATCTGTAGACATGTGGTGCACTTACAGTAAAAGCAGTCTCCAACTTCTACCCACCATGATTATCATGGCCTGTACCACATGTACTTGGGATAATAATAAAAAAAATAAAAACACCTGATCATTTGCCCAAAATGCAGTTGGCTAGCTCCAGAACATATTTTGGCTTGTATTAGATGCACTAAATACAGGACCTTTGGGAGAGGCCGCTGCTTATCATCAAACAGCTCAAGGAGCATGAACTCTTTGTGTAATCTTTGTTAGGGGATAAGAAACAACAACAACAATACATTGTGGGGAGTTAGCAAGTCTAGACATGTAGTTTACTTTTGCACTTGGGCAATTTGACTTTTACACTCTGAATGAAATACCAGCTAAACACCTCAACACCTAAACTGTCATTTTTGCAACATAATTTGTATCAATTGACTCACACACAAATTGATTGGCTGCGTGTCCAGGCATGGACGTCTACGACCCATCTCTATATCCCTCAGAGGAGTTCCAGAGGTCCTGGCTGACTTGGTACCTGGAGTCCAGGGATATCCAGGACGGACTCACGCTGGATCAGCTGCTGGAGCAAGTGAACAAGTTTGCCTTGGTGGGTGCCACAGATGTCTGTGTTGGCTCAACTCTTGTCGTACCTGGGTCTTGGTGACATATCCCAGCAGCGAGTGATCACATCTACATTATGTCACATACACTACTGTAGCCACTGGTGGAGCAAGTGAACTTCCACCATTGTTCCCTCAGAGTTCATAGATACCATTGTTGGGATCACATTTGTCTGTCTGAATATCAAATTGGTTTAATAAGGTGGATTATAGATACAAGGTAATAAGACCAAATCCAAATAAATAGTGTGCAAAGTTTCAGTAACAGCTTTGTTACCACCATCAGACAAAAATCCATTCCTTCCATACTTTTATCTGATGATGGTAACAATGCTGTTATCGAAATCTCACAGACAATTTATTTATTTAGATTTGGTCTTATTACCTTGTGTATCAAATTGGTTTAATATAACAACCCAGTACAAGTCTATCAATAAGTGAAAATAACCAAATGGGACACTTGGTAAGTTCAAAATTCAAACACTCTCGATATGTGCGGAATATATTGTACTTACAGTGTAAAAGCTCCCACTGCCCTCCATGGCCTGTAACATGTCTGTGTGTGGGGGAAGTGAAGTATTTTACCTCAATGATGGGCTAAATGTCTAAGACATGTTTGTGTCTTGTGGCTGTTTCAACTGGAATTCATATTTTTGCTTCTTTTGGTGTTTCCCAACAGAACTGTTCCTAGGGGGTCGGTGGAAGGCTGGTTAAAACCGTTGGTTTTCGACCACTAGGACCCGGGTTCGAACCCGCATTGGACACTTTTTTCTGTTTAAAGAAAAAAAAATGCTCCAATGGCCCCCGATTCTTGCAAAAGTCCAACCCCACCAGCGAGTGCAAGTAACCAAACGGGGCTCTGGCATTTGTAAGTGCAAAGTCGAACTGCTTTTCACATATGTAGACTTGTGGTGCACTTACAGTAAAAGCAGTCGCTAACTACCCACCATGATTATCATGGCCTGTACCACGTGTACTAGGGATAAGCAAAAAAAAAAAAAAAAAAGAACTGTTCCTTGCAGCCAGTGTTCTGGGGAACTACCAGCTACAACCTTGTTTGATGAAATCTGTCTTAGTTGTTAGTGTGTCGTATATGTTTTAATGCTTGGTATTTAAGATTTAGAATACATTTATAATTTAAATATTTTTATTCAATTAAGATTATAATTACACAAGCATAACATTTAAATATATATTCTGCCTAACAACTCTCTATATTAACTATATAACATCAAGCGATCTATTTACAGTTTGTTTTGGTCACTAGTCCAATATTTTTATTTTCACAGACCAAATTATAAGATAAATTCACAGATGAAAAATATGCAAAATAACTAAACAAATATATACATCAATTTGATATTTATTTAAAACAAATGAACAACTATATACATCAATTTAATATTTATTTAAAACAAATGAACAACTATATACATCAATTCCCCCTTCTTAGGCTTGGCCCCCCTTATTTATTTATTTACTCTCCATATCTCTGCGGACATCTGCGCTCCCTCTGAGGATACCTGGGGGTTGTAATACTTTTCTCCTCCGAGATTGGAGTTGGCACACGTACAGCATCATTCATATTAGTGGGATGCGATTTACCAGGCAACATTTTTCTAATGTAGTTTTGATGAACCTTTTTTATACTGTCACCTTGTTTTATTAAATAAACATTCCTTCCTAGTATTTTAATTATCTTTCCTGTATACCAAGAGGGATGCCCATTAGTAATCCACCTAAACTTCACAGTCTCATCTACTTTAAATTTACTGTTAACATATTGACTATTGAATTTGGAGGCTTTTACATCAAGATGGCATTTGATACCTTTAATAGGGTCAGATTTGCATTCAAAAATGGACTCGTAATCATTTAAAAGTGAATCTATACTAAAAGAGTCCAATTTATGCAAATAATTGAATGAGATATTGAAAAGATTAAGGAAATCTCTTCCTAAGAGAAATTTAGAACAATTTAAATTAGTTATTAGTATTTCAATGGTTCTAGAAACATTTCTTAATTGTATATCAAATTTAGCCTTGCCCAAAATAGGTATTTTAGAGCCACTATAGCCTGTCAAGACTGTATTACATTTATTTAATTTAACACTTTTGAAATATTTAAAGTACTCATTTTTAGTTAATGTAGTAATGGCTGCTCCAGTATCAATTTCAGCCAACAATTTTATATTATTTACATATACTGTTTCAGTCAAAGGAGGATGTAAATTTATATTATTTAATGACAAATTATTTTGAGATCCCGAAGGATTATTATCATTAACATGCTTTTTAAATTTATTAAAAGTATTTTTGGGATTTCTGGGCAATTTACGGGCAGAACTGTCTTTTTTATAACATATTGTAGAAATATGCCCTACCCTACCACAAACTCTACAATTAGCTGATTTAAAAAAACAATTATAGTGTAGATGGTTGTTCTTACCACAGTGTTTGCAGGGATTATTTATGGCATGAAGATGCTGTGGGGACCGATGGGCATCTTCGGATCTCTTGAGGTTGTGTAGGTCATTATCTGCAGACTCCGCAGACCGCGCGATGTCTAATGCTCCCTCAAAAGTTAATCCCTCTTCCTGTAGCAGCTTCTTTTGGGTCGGTGTATCAATGATGCCCGCCACAAATCTGTCTCTTAGTGATTCCTGCAGAAAATCTCCAAAGTTACACCTCTGAGCCTGTTCTTTAAGGCGTATTATATATTTCGAAATTGCCTCGCCTGATTTTTGATCCATTTTCTGGAATACAAATCTTTCATATATTATATTGGTCTTAGGATTGAAATGTTTCAATAAGATCCTGCACAATTTGTCAAAGGGAACTTGATCAACTTCCTCCGGAAAAACCAAATTTCGCAAGATACCAAAGTATTTAGGGCCGATGCTTGAAATAAGAAATGGCGTCTTAAAGTCTTCTTTTGTTTTAGAAATTAGCATGAATTGCTTCAAGCGATAAATATAATTCTCAACATTCTCTAGATTTTCGTCAAATCTTTCAAACATACCTGAAGACATTTTTAAAGTATAATTTCTTTTCACTATTTAAATTCTTTTTTCTTTACAAAATTTGCTTTTCCTCGTCGCCAGTTGTTTTAATGCTTGGTATTTAAGATTTAGAATACATTTATAATTTAAATATTTTTATTCAATTAAGATTATAATTACACAAGCATAACATTTAAATATATATTCTGCCTAACAACTCTCTATATTAACTATATAACATCAAGCGATCTATTTACAGTTTGTTTTGGTCACTAGTCCAATATTTTTATTTTCACAGACCAAATTATAAGATAAATTCACAGATGAAAAATATGCAAAATAACTAAACAAATATATACATCAATTTGATATTTATTTAAAACAAATGAACAACTATATACATCAATTTAATATTTATTTAAAACAAATGAACAACTATATACATCAGTATATATATCTTTTGTTTAATTGTAAGACAATATCTCCACCAGTTCTCAAGCCGTAACAACACAGTTCCCCCCAGTGTGTCCCACCTATACAGGTGTACTCTACAAATATACAAGTGTTGCAACAATTGTGTTGTTCCTGCCCCACTGTGCTGACTTACAACAACTTGGCATGCGACAGGCCTCCCACTTCATGTGTTGACTCTACAAATATACAAGTGTTGCAACAAATGTGTTGCAAACATGCCCCACTGTGCCGACTTACAACAACTTGGCATGCGACAGGCCTCCCACTTCATGTGGGGACTCTGGTCCCTCGTCCAGTCCGTCAACTCCTCCCTCCACTTCGACTACCTGGGGTGAGTCCTTCCTGGTCCGGACTTGTTTCCACAACTCACATCTATTGGTGGCAAACCATGACTGACCATTTGAGAACATTTTCCTTTTTGCCACTACAGAGATAGCTCATAGGTTCTACAAGTTGTTGTTGTTGTTTCTTATCCCCTTGTGTAAAGATTACACGAATCAGGTTCTACAAGTTCTCCCATGTGGTTGAATTGATGAACTAATTTGAAGTAAGTCCCGGCCATCACTGCTGCTGCAGAGATCTCATGTTTGAAAGATACGATTGATTCCTGCGATGGCAGGAGACAGACGCAGAGTCAGGATGGCACGGTGCAGCATGGTCAAAATGGAAAATTTTGCCTTCCTGTTTATTGTTCTATTGGATCTCATGGTTGTTCATCTTTCAATTTTCCCAATGAGTTTTCATCCCCACATTTCAACAATCCTTCATTGACCACACTTCAACATTCTAGAAAGTTGGGGATTTCAAGTCTATCCACAAACTCTGGGTTACCAGCCGACTCAAACAATGGACTTGTACAAATATCTTGTTTAGGACCATTTGGTATAAAATTGGACAAGTAACTTGGGCAATTCTTTTTAATATTTGTATTTCACTAAGCTTATGAGATGTCCATTTTCCCTTCATTAAATTCCAATGTTGATAGGTTTCAATAATATCTGTGACTTATGTTGTCCACGATGGTTTGATGAGGATTTCTATATCACAAAGTAACTTCACAATGAGAGCATTCACAGCTTCCAAATGGCAGCCGTCACTCTCCCTGGAAACCTGGCAGCAAGCTGGAGACTTCATTAATCTGCAGCCTTTGTTTGCAGTAAGGGAAAAAGTGGAGTTTTCTTTCTGATTGATTGCTTTATTTGAGTAAGGGGGTAAACTACAGTGGAATATTTGCACATGTTCTCACTCTGGCTGACACATCTCTGACCCATTCTCGTGGTTTTATTGTTGGAGAACAACTTTTATCCATCAATCCACTTTCTGAACATATTGTGTGGACACAGTCCAGTGCTATGTGAAGTCTTGGGAGAAATAGCCTCACAAAATATCCATATATGAGTGATAGGTACAATTTGGATTTATATTAGAACTACAAGGTAATACGACCAAATCCAAATAAATTAATGTTTTTGTAACAACGCTGTTACTTAATCACACACTATTTATTTGGATTTGGTCGTATTACCTTGTTGTTCTGATATAAAATAACTCTCATCTCATACCCTTAATTATTTAAATATTTGGTTTCATTTTCCTTTTTTATGTGGAAAATCATCACAAGGCAGAGAATGCCTTAATAAAACTTTTGTGTGTGTGTGTTGTAAAACGACATTTAAAGATTACCCCGCATTAGGAAATCCCTAAGGTTAGAAATAATCGATATTTCCTCCTTGGAATAAATTTAGATTTTTCGTTGAAAAGAAACTCATGCGGGATAATCTTTAAATGTCGTTTTACAATCACGGGCCGCATTATATTGTATTATAAATCTTTTATTGTTGTTAATACAGTAGAACTACCTCCCTGTAAAGGACAACACCTAATTACAGAGCCAAAGTGTCCTTTAGGGAGAGGTGTCCTCTTACTGGAGTGTTGCTAAATAGTAAAAATGGTAATTTTGTGAATGAAAATTGTCCTTTGTGGAGAGGTGTTCTCTAAAGGGAGGTTCTACTGTATATGTAAAGACACTGACAGCTGTGGTGCAGGTACGGCATCTCGAGGTTCGACGAATACTTCTCCAGCAAGAAGCGGACCTTCAGCCCACTACTCTAGTCCCTCTGACCAAACTGCCGTGGTGGCTAAACATCATTTTTATTAATTTTATAAAATCATTTCTTAAAAAAACACTTTAAAATTGCCAAAAATATTTCATAAAACAATTTTAGTTACTCTTTTTTTACTCGCATGTTTTAGAATGTACTTAAGAAAGTCAATGGTGGCTTAAGTTTTGTTTTGTTTTATACAAACCCAAATATTTTTTGAGATTATATTTTTATATGTATACACCACCTGCCTGTATATTGTTTGAAATCTTGTTTTATTCTTTTTTTTAGAATTTTGTTGATCGTTAATAATAAAACATGTTCTGAAGTTGTTGGTGTTCTCTTACTGACCCACACTGGGACCTTAGTTGGCAGCCCTGAAGTATTACATCCCAGGTAACCCTGAAGTACTACATTCCTGGCTCAAGGAGCATGAACTCATGTAATCTTTACACAAGGGGATAAAAATCAACAACTACATTCCTGGTTGTTGTTGCTTATTCCTCAAGTTGTTTAAAACGATCTCCATTAGGTTCCATTGTCTCAACTTTTCTATTATGTTATCCCAAAGGTATTTTTTGGAGGATTTGATACAATAGATATTCAGGACTGGCTGATTAGGAGTCGCATTTGGAGAATTTCGGAAATGTTTTGATTTTTTCATTAAATTTTAGCATTCTAAGATGTCCTGTTCGTAATCTTGAAATCACCGTTTGTTCTTCCCTAGTAAGGGTGTGGAAAGAAGATTTGTTAGGAATGGGGGTGTACCAGGGGTGGTTTAGGGCGGATTTCCAGAGAGAGGTTTGTTTGTGGATGGAAGAAATTTCAGAATAGGTGAGTTGGGAGTTTTCAGGCTGGGCCTTACAGCCTTCTTTAGCCAACTGCTCAGCCATCTCGTTGCTGTCTATGTTAACGTGAGATCCATTGGAACGTGATCTGGTTTTCCTGTGAGATTTTTTGAGGATTTTGATTATTTTTGTTGTTGTGTGTGTCTTTGGGAGAATCCATATATGTGTTGTATAGCACCGAGGCTGTCAGAGAGAATCCAGATGTTGTTGTTGGAGTTTTTACATTCTGTTGGACCTTTGTCAAACATTCCTGGTCACCACCCAGTGACATGTGAAAGCCAACAACTCCTGGATATAATATGATAAAGCTGCACAGTGTTTATAAGGCACAATTTGGATTATAGATTATAAACACAAGGTAATAAGACCAAATAAATAAATAAATAGTGTGTGAAATTTCAGTAACAGTGTTGTTACCGAATTGTCACTCACTATTTATTTATTTGGATTTGGTCTTATTACCTTGTGCACAGCGCTATATTTCAACACTGGGGTAGTTGCCTCATTCACCTGGAGTCAGTGAACATTCATGGTCCTGTGCCACATTTTCCTGGATTATTGTCAATTCTATGTATTGTTCCATTCTGTGGGTTGACCCATGGAATGGTGTTACATCTCCCTCAGCTCAACAACCTCTGTACACATCAGCGAGGGACAATGTGGATTATAGATCAGAAACACAAGGCCAAATTTATTTATTTGAAAATGTGGTCTTATTACCTTGTGTATCAGCTGAGTGAAAGTATCAGGTTTGTCCAAGCTGCAGCAGGAGTGACAACTCTCTCTTGTTGGAGACAAGCTACGTGGAATGTGGCACAGTTCCACATGTGGGGGCATGTGAACAAATAGTTGTCTAAACGTGGGATTATTTGATCCAGTGAAACAATCCCATGAAAGATGTACCTCCCCAAGACATTGGTCCGTGGTTTCAACTGATTTCTCTTTACTATGGGTTCATTCTCACATGGGAATGCTTCTTCCAGTCTCCAATCCATTGATGGACAGAAGAAATATTGCCAGGACACATCTGATGTGAGAGACTATGTACACATCACAAAGGATCATACCCTCATGGACAAACTTAAGGAAGTTGAAAGTTTTTGATGTCGCTGGTCGTCTATTTTTTTGTAGGAGACAGAGGTTGTTCACACTTGGTTATCTCGTGTATGTTCAACACTGTAATATCTTTCAGAGTTATTGTCTGAATCCCGATATATATATATGCTAAAAAGTACAACTTTAAGTTTTGTCCATGTGAGTGTATTATTTGATATAATTGGCTTTTCTCAACATTTTGATCATCCCACTCTTTTGACCCAAGAAACACTTCAATTCCTTCAGCCTGGGTCACACATAGAACTACCAACAATATCTTGGTGTCAAATTATTATATTCTGGTGACAGAATCATTTACTGATTGTGAAACTGAAGATTGTGTCTCTCTCTCATACAATAAATCTTCTCTCCGGTATCTGTCCATCTGTGATTCACAATTTCAAGTCAGATACTGCTGGGAGTTTCCAGAAATTGACCTAAGGAATAGGGAGGTGAGGTAGAGTTCTGTTAGTGAAACATATCACACACACTTACTTTAATTAAAAATGCATATATTGGATCAAAATATCATTTATTTTACCAATATTTCAGCTGGCTGAATGCCAACCTTTATCAAGGTGTTATAACATTTTAAAGTGTGTCAACAACAAACTCAGCGCCACATAACGTCAACAGCATTAAGTTTTTAAAATATTTTGTTATATTCAATGGGGAGAAATGTTTACTTTAAAATGTTATAACACCTTGATAAAGGTTGGCGTTCAGCCAACTGAAATATTGGTAAAATAAATGATATTTTGATCCAATATATGCCTTTTTAATTAAATATTTATTTATGGATTGCTCTATTTTCAAAACACTTACTTTATGTTTAACTTTATTGAGGTAAAACTTCAGTAAGACTTGGCTGTTGTTCCCCGGTGTGTAGTACAGGCCAATGTATCAACTGATTGCTGATTTATTTTCACATTCCAGAATATTGTGTGGACACAAAACGGTGTTTCTGATAGATAGCACAACCCATCAGTAACTGTGAAGTGCCATGATCAGGAGATTCTCTCTGAATTCTACCACCTTGTAGAGTTTTGTGTTCTGTTCCCTTCAGTGTCAGAGATCCATCCTGCTGGGGCATCTCTACACAGCTGATCTCTACATCAGAGTGTTCACCTTCTGTCCAATCACAGAGAACTCAAGCTAGAGAACCACGGCAGGACCTGCTCGAGAACAGAAGGCAGAGAAAGTTGATACAAGTGGTTCATGATCCAACACTTGGGGAATCTTGGTATCTCATCTATATACTTGGTTGGTTTTGACAACTTGGAACCCTAAACAACACTTGTGGGTAGATAATGTTGAGGGACAAAGTGAATTCAACAGACAGACAAGCCAACATACAACTAGAACAAAACCAAAGGAACTGACAATTTATTGAATCACCCCAGGTTCCTGGAGAGCAAACACCAACTACTCAGGCTGTCTAGTTCACAGGCACAAACATCTAACCGCTGTGGTGGCTTGAATGGAGACAGTTGGCCAGAAGGTTCCATGCTGAGTCTGACCATAGGTTGAGGCAGGTCAAGTCCAAGCAGTAGGGGCATGTGTGACAGCTGAAGTCTGGTTGGTGACGCTGTCTGTTCCAATCAGTGACTGAAGTCACTGCAACTTTGATGACATAGCATAAATCACACCGTGATAGCGTACAGTGATACTAATGTAGTTAGTACATTACACTCATGGACAACACTTAAGGAAGTTGTACCTTTCAGCATGTGTATTGGGACAATAACTCTGAAAGATATTACAGTGACCTTTATTGAAGAACACATGATAACCAAGTGTGAGCAACCACAACATATCACTTTCTTAAGTTTTGTCCATGAGTGTAAGTCCCTAGAGAGAGGGGGGGGGGATATGTGCAAATATTCCCTCTTACATATTTGGTAAAAAGTCCAGAGGATGTATAAATACAACTGTAGGAACACACCAACCACTGCAGAAAACAACAAGGTAAACACAGCTAGGGAAGTTCCACAGAAGAGAGAGGTATTACTGCCCAGTGTCAGGTCGAGGAAGTTGGCTGACCCAACAAGGTCCTCCAGCAGGAATGTCAGCGCCATGTTTGTAAGCACATATTGATATAGAAACCTTCTGATGGTGCAAGACAATGAATGAAATACTGTAATTACATTTTAAATGGCGATCGGGATCACGGAAACATTTAAATTTACTGGAAAGGAAACATTTAAATCTAGAAGTTCCAGGTCCGTGCAGCAGCTCACACCTGAGCCCTCGAATGAGCTAGGGTTGATAGCCCCGGGCTTGTATTCATATTGTTGCTATGGACATTGAGATGTTCTCACTTTGGCCTTCTCTAGATAGGAAGATTTCCCTTGCTATGATCAACCGGCCAAAAGACGATAACCCACAAATATGTCACCAAACGTCAAAATATCACAAAGACGTCACAAACATCAAAAGACGTGACAAATATCACAAAAAATGTCACCCAAATACCTCACGGTATACCAACCTCCGTAATACGTCGCAGATTTTATATACTTTCAAATTTAGTATGTAAATAGATATAACTAAGAGGAGAGGGAGGTCTTGCAAGGCGCCGTTTTCTTCCCTTAATAAGCCGGTTGTCCTCTCCCACCCGGAGCACTTCAACACTGTGCGCTCAGCCGAGTCAACACTATACCTTCTTCATGTCCAATCCAAGGTTTCCAGCTCCTTCAGTTATCTCTACATACAACTGTCCCGAGGAAGGGATGGTCCGAAAGCTTCCACAATAATATTAAAAAGTTGCGGTAGAATCATCTCTTGTATTGGAATGGTCACTGAGTCTCTGATCAAAGAAGAGGTGATGTACACTCGTGGACAACACTTAAGGAAGTTGTACCTTTTAACATGTATATCGGGATTGAGACAATAACTCTGAAAGATATTACAGTGACCTTTATTGAAGACACACGAGATAACCAAGCCTGAAAAAATTTCCTCTGTCATCTTCTTCAAAAAACAGACGACCGGCGACATCAAATGCGTTACACTTCCTTAAGTTTTGACCACGCGTGCCCCAGAGTTGTCGGGGAGATTGGTATTTTAAACCGTCGACCCCACAATTCAATGGGGCGGTATAAATAAAAGAAACACCAGACGGGTGTTTAAACGCCAGCTGACTACTGAGGATAGAAAATAGACGATGACATTTGGAGCACACAAGGACGGAGTCACCAGAGGACGACGTAATGAGACATTTTTACAGGAGTTGTCACGGCTGAAGGACTTCATTCAACTCGGCCCGCAGATTAATCTGTGGGATTACAAAGTTTCAAAATTCCCCCGGCAACACTGGTTTGGTAAATGAGGTGTCGCAGAGGCTGTGCACCACGTAGAGCACATTATGGAGATGTAGTGCTTGTGGGAGATGTAGTGCTTGTGGGAGATGTAGTGCTTGTGGGAGATGTAGTGCTTGTGGGAGATGTAGTGCTTGTGGGAGATGTAGTGCTTGTGGGAGATGTAGTGCTTGTGGGAGATGTAGCTCATTATGGGAGATGTAGTGCTTGTGGGAGATGTAGCTC
Source organism: Cordylochernes scorpioides (assembly GCA_030710605.1). NCBI lineage: Eukaryota > Metazoa > Arthropoda > Arachnida > Pseudoscorpiones > Chernetidae > Cordylochernes > Cordylochernes scorpioides. The sequence goes on along the minus strand of CP092875.1, from coordinate 88,818,157 downwards.
ATTATGGGAGATGTAGTGCTTGTGGGAGATGTAGCTCATTATGGGAGATGTAGTGCTTGGACCCTGGGAATTTTACATATATGGAGTGGGTATTTTAGAGAACTATGCAAATATGTAGCTGACGATAACTTCCGACCGTCACCGAGAGAGAAAATGGCGGGAAAGTTTGGTCGTCCCTCCAGCCAATCAACGTCGTGGAACCGGACACGCCCGATTGGTTCATCAGATCAACTTTCCGGAATTGTAATTTGTCCTCGGGTTACCTCAATCCCCCGTTTGACATTTCCCGGGTTAAAATAGATCATCCACCTGGCGACGCACGTTCGACAAACTTAACGGATTTTACTTAACGGAATTCTCACAAGATGTCAGCTGCCGTTTTAAATTTGATAACAGCTGGAGGCACGTGGTGCATCCTCGCACAGCTGGGATCAATGGGGGGTCGAAGCTCAGTTTGTGGTTGGTCACACTGCATGCTTGAAATGATCCAAAATTACGACAATTTGTCTAATCGAATAATGTGAACTGATGAGGCTATTTGTAAATTGAATGTCAATCGACATAATTGTGTTTATTGGGCTTCAGAAAATCCAAAGGTAGAAATTGAGAAGGAAGTTAATTCCCCTGGCTTAACTGTTTGGGATGGAATTTGTTCGGAAGTTATGTCGGGCCTTACATTTTCGATGGAAAAGTAAATGGTGAAAATTATTTGAAAAGCTTTGAGGAATATATACAGCCATATTTAGTTGGAAAAACCTTTACCTCATGCAGGATGCCCATTACTCAAACATTGTTAGAACATTTTTCAATGAAAAGTTCCCTCACAAATGGATGGGGCGCCGTGGACCCATTGATTGGCCTGCGGTAAAAATTTGTTTGTAGGTTTATTTAAAAGAAAAAGTTTACCACCGAAAACCCAAAACTTTAGAGCAAATGAAAATTGCACTAGAAGAAGAATTTAATCTTTTTGATGCGGATTTATGAGCTCGTGTTTGTCAAAGTGTCCCTAGAAGACTTAGATTGTGTTTGGAAGCAAATGGAGGACATTTTGAATAACTATTAAATTTAAATATATTTGAAAAAACTAATCTATTACCTAAAATAATATAGTTTTTATTCTAGTTTGCCTTTTAATTTTTAATAAAAAAATAAAAGAGTTCGGGACTATGGTACCATGTATATAACGTATCAACGTAGTTTTTGTATTTATATAAAAAATAGAAACCAAAAGATAATTCTTTAAGTCGCTTTGTGGACCACCCAGCAGCTCGACGGTGGCGCTCGAGTGGCCAAAGTCGGAACTAAAATTACAATGTAAAATTTGGTGTCCCGTTAAATTTAAATAGAATACATTGTTATAGTTCTTTAATTATTATTATTGACCTTACACAAGTGACCTTACTTTAAACGGAACGTAAAAAATAAAGTGTCGATTTTAGTTCCAATTTCTGCCACTCGAGCGCCACCGTCGAGCTGATACTTGATCCATAAAGCTCGCTTAGTGTTGGGTTTGTGATTTTCCCCGTTTTAAAATAATTTGGCGTTAGTGTGGAGAAGATAAAATAAATTTATTATTATTTTCTCTGTATTTTTTTTTTTTTTTTTTTATGAAAGAGCTTCCACAACGCCACCACGCACGTATATTTTCAAAAAAAATTGTTTTTCAAACAGAAATAATGTAATATATTTTTCTCTCAATATATAATAAGTATTTTAAATATGTATATAATAATGTGTATATAAAAATAGTATTTATTATTAATTTGTTAACATGATAATCCTACCCTTGAAAACGGAAGCCAATATTGACTCAGCAGTGACCATACTAAATGATAAAATCTACAACAGCTACTCAAAAAACACAGTTATATCATCCTCTTCATCAAAACAGAACCCCTCGACCAAGGCCTTGATAAAAGAAAAGAATAAAGCTCGTAAGAGATGGCAAGCAACCTGGGATCCAGCCCATAGAGCCATTTATTTAAACCTACAGGGAAAAGTTAACAAAGCCCTCAAATCCGACTCCACCGAGAACTGGAATCAATTCATACACAAGATTGAATCAAGCCCAAAGGACTTCTGGAGAAAAACAAAACCCATCAGGAAAAAAACGGAAAGGATCTCAAGTTTAGTAACGAACGGCAAAACCTTATTGACCGACAAAGAAATCGGAAATGAACTTGCAGAACACTTCTCCAACCAGTTCTCCAAGGAAAAAGAAGACCAACCAAATATAACTTATAATCACCAACAAGAAAAAATGCTCACAATGACGACACCAAATGAAGTCAAAGAAGTAATTAAATACTTAGCTAACCACAAAGCTCCTGGCCATGACAATATCACTCCGCAAATGGCCAAGAATCTTCCCATCAAATGGATTGTATTTCTAGCTGGAGTATTCAACGCCGCACTGCACTTGTGTTACTACCCCAAAGTCTGGAAGCATGCTATCATAATTCCAATTCCAAAAAAATCCGCTAAATCCCCTGAAGATCTAAGACCTATCAGCCTCCTCTCCACCATCGGCAAAATTTACGAAAGAATTATTCTACGTAGACTTCAGATGTACTTGGACAACTCTAACTTCATCATCCCGCAGCAATTCGGATTTAGAAGGGGGCACTCAACAACTCACCAACTCATTTCAGTTCTGGACTATATCCAGATAAGAAGATCCCACAAGGAAGTGGTAGGTGCTGTCTTTCTAGATTTTGCGAAAGCATTTGATAAAGTTTGGCATAATGGCCTTATAAAGAAACTCACAAAACACCAGTTTCCAAGTGACATTATCAATTTTATGCAGAATTATCTACAGGGCAGGACATTTTCAGTCAAGCAAGGAAATTTTATAACTGAACCAAAGCCAATCCAGACTGGAGTACCTCAAGGCTCTATCCTCGGACCCTACCTTTTCAATATTTACATTAATGACATCCCACTGCACTCTAAATGTAAACTTAAGCTCTTCGCAGATGACACAGCAATTTTATTCAACTCCAAATCAGTCAACCTATTGGTTACTCAGCTTCAGAATTACCTAAATGACATAATCAAAAGGTGCGATGAGTGGAAACTAGACATTAACCCAACTAAGACTCAAGCAATAGTTTTTCCCCCAAGAGATAACAAAAAATTCAAGCCACAAACCAACTTGACAGTAAACTCAAGCACTATTAGTTGGGCCGACCATGCCAAGTATCTTGGTGTCACTTTGGATTCGAAATTAAAATTTAACCTACATGTCCAAAACACCATAAGAAAGGCAAAGATAGCCAAAATATCTCTATCAAGCCTGCTTAATTTTAAAAGTAATTTAACAACAAAGCATAAATTCACGTTGTACAAAACCTGCATTCTACCCATCATCACGTACGCACTACCAGTCTGGGGCAAATATATCACACCTACGGATAAAAAAAGAATAGATGCCTTCATGAGGATTTGCTTACGAACCACTATAGGAGCCCCATTCAATCTTTCAAACAAAATTCTCAAAGATCTCAACCAGCCTAATATAGAAGAGATTTATCAAGACTCTGCGACAAGACTATTCTCGCAATTTCAAAAATCCTCAAATCCAACTATACAAGAAATTGTTCAAAACCAAGGTGACCTCAGCCACCGAATCCGACGACCTGGACCCAATGGCTAGCTGACAGCCAAACACCCAACAACTGCCCTCCTGTAAGGTTCGGGGGGGCACTCCAGCATCACAACTCGCCATGTGTAAATAATATGGACAAGGTGACTCGCGAGCTGTGCTCGAATGTAACACCTGCAAATTGAGATGAAATAAATAAATAAATGATAATCCTGTTGAAGGACTGACAAGTCCGAAAGCTTGAAAATAAAAAGTTACACAAGAAACTTAACCCTGGAAGCTTCATTTATTTTATAATGAAAGAGCTTCTTTTTTAAAAAAAGTAAAAATATAATTTCAAAGTTTGCTTCAAGTTTATCGAACAAAACTTGAGAGTTCCCAGCAGTGTAGATGGCGCCGGGACAATATGTAAATAAGTATCAATGTTGAACAAACATTGGACCAATGTTGGCCAGGATGTAATCATAATTATGTAATTACGAGTAATTGAGATACAATCAATGACATAGATTAGAAACACACAATGTAGTAAGACTCCAAACCAAATTCAATATATTTATTATTATACTCACTATTTATTCATTTGGATTTGGTATTTACGTGCTTTCTGTAGCTTCTATTGTAATGGTATCGTAGCATATAGACTCAGACACAGGCTAATGTTAAACCACCTAGCTTGTTATTAATTTTAAATGTTTTAGATTTTAGCTAAATATTTGAAAATGTAAAAATACAGTTAAACCTCTCTATAGCGCCCCCTCTTGGGACTCACCAAAATAGGGTGCTATAGAGAGGGGGTGCTATAGACAGGTCACTTTTAATGTAAATATCTCATCGTACTACATATTTAAAATCGGGCGCTATAGAGAGGAAGGCGCTATTTAGAGGGGGCGCTATAGATAGGTTTAACTGTATATATTGTATGCATTTGCGAAACAATTGGCTTGATGATGAGCTAACACTTGAAAGTTTGCTGGTTCAACTTGCTAAAGAAACTTATTGCAAAAATCTTGATACAACAGTCCTCATGACATTGTGTGATGACACAAGAGATAATATAAAATATTGATCGGTATTTTGTGTTTATATTTTTGCCATTATTTAAAGAATTTTTATTAAATTATATGTTTATAATCTATAATACAAATTGTACCTTATAAATTACTTGTAATTGTAATGATAGAAAATGTAAGCATTCCATTTTTCCAACACTGCAACGGACTTATGTTGAAGAAACTCTATTAGCTGAAGCCACTGTTACAAATAATTCTTCTTTTTCTTTACATTAGCAATTCAAAATGGAGGTTCTGTAATGTGATGCCCACTGCACATGTGCGTAGAACCGGAAACACATTCTCCAGAGTGTTGCCAACGTGGGCCATCATTACATTGATTGATGGACTTTGTAACTATGCAAATACTGTGTATATATAGTAAGATGGGTATCTTACCTACTGTAATATCTAAAAATATGAAACATTTCAACAAGATAAAAAAAAAAAGTTTTTATTAAGTGTTTTATAGATAAAAGTAAAATTTGGACATATGTGTGTGTGGTAGTGTAAATTGAAGGTAAATCTTACATTGAGAAGTTGAAATCAATAAAAAGCTGTCTTCTATATATTACAATGTAGGGTGGGTTTATATACAAATAAGTAACCTTCTAGTTTATAACTGACATATAAACTGACATATATACATATATCCTGACATATAAACTGAAATGTATATAACTTAATTAATCAGAGAAGAAGGGTCATCAGCCTTCACACAATGTCGCCATTTTCAAGATGGAAAGTTTAACATGGAGTTTGAGAGTCGAAATTAAACTTTCCTCTGTGAAAAAGGACGACACTGGGTCACCGAAACACCGGACAAAAAATGTTTGACGTCTTCCTTATGGCACATGTGTACAATTGAACGCCAAGCAAGCCGACGGTCTAGATGTAGAGGCTGGCGGCGAACACAATGTCCCGCTTGATGAACTGGATGCACTGGGAGAAGCGCAGCTCCAGGACGTTGCTGCCGATGAAGGACGCCGCGCTGAACATCTGAGCCAGCAGCTCGTTCAGCCGCCGCAGGGCCCGGATGATGCTGCCCTCGAAGACATCAGTGGACTGGCACACGGCGTGGAAGCTGGCGCCCTTGCTCCACTCGTGCACCACGACCATCAGGTCGGGGTTCAGCGGCCCGCTGCTCGAACCCCAGTCTGGCCACCAGGCTCTGCACCTCCTCGAATGGCCTCTTCAGGTGCTCTGGCAGCTCTGCCGGGTTCTTCACCTTCTCCTCGAACACGAAGCAGCTCAGCAAGGCCGAGATGACGTGGTGGTCCATGTGGACGAACGTGCCGTTCAGCAGCAGCTCGGTCAGCAGGATCTCGTTCTGACATTCGATCTCACACGCGATCTTCCCCTTCATCAGCACCACGTCGCGGCTGTCGATGAACCCCATCGTCCGGAAGATCCTCTTCTGGGAGCTGAGCTCCTCCATGTGGAGCAGTTTCCTTCTTCGATTCAGTTCCAAGACCTTCGTCTCGAGCTCTCGTGTCAGCGCGACCTTCCTCAGGTACCTGCTCTGGAAGGTTTCCTGGAGCGCCTGGTCCCGATGCACGCGGCTCTCTTTCATCCTTCCCGCCACAACTCGGTGCTTGCTCTGCAAGACCTTCAACTCTGGATCTGGGATTGTAAGGTTTTTCAGAATTTCTTGAGGTGAAAATTTCTGGTGGCCGATCTTTATGTTGACGTCCTTGATGATGTTCAGGGTCTTGAGTCGTTGGTGTTTGAACTGGAGTTCCTTAGGAAGGTTCTGCAGGACGTAGGGAGATATTCCATGGACCCAGTCCAGGCCAACTGAGAACACCCGGATGTCCTCCTCGCCCCTCCGGACATCCTCCAGCGTCAGCGGCTGGACGTCGTTGATAAACGGACTCTGGACGTTCTTCCTAGCAAGTAGGACTACCTGAGCCTTTGTGCTGGCCGGCTCGCTACTTGCTGGGGTGGCTTTCCTGAATCCTTGCTTCAGGATCCTCAGGCAGACTCCCCACTTGAAGTCCTTGTCCCCGCGCTTGATGCGCACGACCCTGCCAGGCTGCAGCAGCCTGCGGAGGCTGTTCGGCCGCTCGAGAACCTCCCACATCTGGCTCTCGATCCGCCCCAGGCAGTCGTGCAGGTCCTGGTAGGTCTCGAAGTCTACCTCCTTCTCAGCGTCAACGTCCAGCTTGTCTATTTCTTTCGTCACTTCTCGGATTTCCTCTACAATTTGGGGAATGCTTTGAAGTTTTTGGAAATGGAGGAAGCTCTTCTCCATGAGGTTCTCCGGCTTCCTTCCGTCGATCCGCATCATGTTGAGGATCATGTTATTGGTGACGTGGAAGGCGCTGTCGAGAGAGCTGGCGGCGCCGTTGATGACGGTCTTCAGCCCCTCGGCTGACACTTCCTGGTCGACCAGGACGATCACGGTGCCCTTGCTGTCCAGGCCCCGTCTCCCGGCCCGCCCGCTCATCTGGATGAACTCCCCGGGGTTGACGTTTCTGAACTCCGTGCCGTCGAACTTGCGGATGCACGTGAAGAACACGGTACGTGCAGGCATGTTCAGCCCCATCGCAAACGTTTCAGTCGCAAAGAGAACCTTGATAAGTCCTTCCGAGAACAAGAGCTCCACCACTTCCTTGATGATGGGCAGCAGGCCGCCGTGGTGGATCCCGATGCCCCGGCGAAGGATCGGGAGTATGCTGGTGACCTGGGGCAGCTTCTGGTCCTCCTCAGACAGCAGGTCGATGGCGTTGCTGAAGAGTTCCCCCACACTGGCCTTCTCTGTCTCCGTGTTGAAGTCGAGCTTCTGCAGCTGCTTGGCATTCTGCTCGCACTCCAGTCGGCCGAAGCTGAAGATAATCGCGGGCAGCAGCTGCATATCTTTAAATCGACGCTACGATGCGCGAGCACGAGCTGTTCCCAGTAAACCCTCCCTTCTTGCCCCTCTGGAACCGGTCGGCTTTCCCCGTCCCCTTCTCCGTCTCGGAAAGACATTTTTTAATGTTCTCTTCGAGAAGGTTTTTGTCTTCGTCCATAATCTGGTAGAATGTCCCCTCCCCAGCGGAGCATGCGTAGAACTCCAGGGGCACGGGGCGGTGCTCGGTGGAGATGACGTGGACGGGCTGGCGGTGGAGCCAGCTGACCCACTGGGCGAACTGCAGGGCGTTGGGGATGGTGGCGGACAGGAACACGAACCTGACGTCGTCAGACAGCAGGATGAGCGTCTCCTCCCAGATCACGCCGCGCTCCTTGTCGCGCATGTAGTGCACCTCGTCGAAGATCACCCAAGCGACGCTCTTGGTGACGTCCGACCCCCGGTACAGCATGCTCCTGAGGATCTCCGTGGTCATGATGAGGCAGTTGGCCGTTCCGTTAATGGTCACGTCGCCGGTCATCAGACCGACGTCCTGGAACTCTTCGGTGAAGTCTCGGAGTTTCTGGTTGCTCAGGGCTTTGATCGGCGTGGTGTACACCACCTTCTGGTTGGAGCGGAGGGCCTTGGCGACGGCGTATTCTGCAATGGCCGTTTTCCCCGGCGGAGGTGTGGGCCGACACCATGACGGACTGGCCTCCCTCGATGCAGAATATGGCTTCCTTTTGGAACAAATCCAGTTCGAACGGGTAGGTCTTAGCCGGATGGGGCAGTTCTCGTCGCACAGGGTCGCAGGCGTACCTCGAGGGATAGGTCACTTGATGGTGGCACTTGCCCCTCACCTGCAGGACCGTCTCCACGCGCAGGTCGTGGTCGTACTCTGGCAGGTCCCTCAGGGGACCTCTCCTCTGCTGCTTCTTCTTGGCGCTGGACTCGCGGCCGAGCACTTGCTGCAGCGCCAGCGGGTCGGGCTCCACGGCGGGCGGGGGTTGGGACAGAGTCAGCCCGTCAAAGATGGCGAACAAGCCGTCCACGTCCATTGTCTTGGGAAACTTGCACTTATGAGAGGGGAAATCAAATTTACATATAGGTAACCAGGTAAGAAAGCCGATAGCAGCCAGAGCCCCAGGTCCTGGAGCTTTGATGATGATGCCAGTTATGACAGATTATTAAAAAAAAAATATTATTTTTTATATTATATTTCTAGGTATAAAAATAAAATTTATCTATTTATCAAGATAAACTGCTGAATTAATTTTTCAAATTGATTCAAAAACAAATTTTCAATGTAACTCCTTTTGACCCTGGTTTTAAGCTTTTTTTAAAAAATAGAAATCATTTTCGTTGCAAATTTTTTCTAAAAATCAAGTAAAATGTTATAAAAAAAATAATTTTAAAATTCCAATCTATATTTTCATCCTAAACTACAGTAATTTTTTCCTTTTTAGTACATTTAATAAAAAAAAAAAAAACTTTTTAAAACTATTTAATCAATTAATTATTTAATTTTTTTAGTAATAATTTCTCTCTAAATTTACAAATATTTATATATGGTTCTATAATTTGAAATATAACCCATTAAAATAAGAGTTCCAAATAAATGAATTGTCATCGCGAGTAAGCAAATGGGAATAAATGCTGAAATCGCTAAATGTCTATAAAATCTCTTTTATAAAGCTTAAATAAAATCATTTATTTAATTAAAAAGGTATATATTGGATCAAAATATTTATTTTACCAATATTTTACCAATAAATGATATTTTGATCCAATATATACCTTTTTAATTAAAGATTTATTTATGGATTGCTCTATTTTCATAGCAAAATCTGGGAGTACAGATAAAGAGAGAATTAAACATGTCTTGATGCTAATTGTTTATTAGCAAACACATCTCTTGGACACAATGCGCATTCTTTAAATTTATTAAACTTTAATGGGCCATTCGTCCATATTTTACAAGTTTTAATAATTGTTTAAGAAAACTAATTGTCCTGTTTATCAGTCTGAGGTTTGTATTTTCTCCATTTCTACACGTGACAAAATGTTATTAAAATAAAGTAGAAAAACGAGAGAAAATCCCAAAATATATAATAGTGAAGAAGTATGGAAATATGCTAATATGCAGGAATATGGCGAGAGAAACGAGCAAAAAAAAAAAGTGGCAAAGAGTTTTAAAATTGTCTTATAAAATGTCGAAAGAATGAAAGTGGAAACAAGGAACTGTGCAAGATTGCAGCCAATACCAGAGACACAAAGTTTGTGAATTAATTTTGAGACAGACGACCTGCAGAGAATTGCACACACACACACAGTATATATAATTTATAAATTATTAATTTTTTCGTTGTATTATACCGTTTGATCTTCTGATTATGTAAAGGGACATTTCAGCGGCGTGAGAATGGTTAGATTTCTACGTTGACACATTTTATGGTTTAAATATACTTGCATTTTCCCTTCGAATGTGCGATGGGTTAAGTTTCATACTTTTTATTATATAACTTATAAGATAAACAAACTTCAATAAAGCTTAGAACTGGCTGTTGTTCTAGACCGTTCCTAGAACTGACCCATGTTCTAGTATTGTTATATCTGTGTTGCATATATGTTAATACAGTTAAACCTGTCTATAGCGCCTCCCTCTCTATAGCGCCCGATTTTAAATACGTAGTACGATGCGATTTACATTAAAAGTGACCTGTCTATAACACCCCTTCTCTATAGCACCCTATTTTGGTGAGTCCCAAGAGGGGGCGACAGGTTTAACTGTATATATAACTATAAAAGCATAAGGCGCCTCTCCCGTTAAATTAGGAAAAAGACATCTCCTGCGCCATCAGCAACACAGTTCCACAGTCAGGAAATGCCTTTTACCTAATTTCTCCACCAGATCCCAGTACAATTTTCACTTCTGTTCTATTTTGTTCTTGTTCCAAAACCACTTTATTAGGTACCACTCAAAAAGAACAACCTAGTTTATGATAATCGCAATAATGAACAATATATGAAGGTTATTCACATCTTAAACAAAATGTTAACGTGGGATTGGATCCCGGTTCATGGCTGTCGGGAATCGAGGGTGTTACCTACTCATACACCGACTCTTTCTTGTATTATGTTTTCACAAATATGTTGAATGTATTTAATTGGGTAAATTTGTATTTTATAGTTATTATAATAACGGATAGAATCAATAAGGATAAGTTTCTTTATTTGTAAAATCGATTCAAGCTTTCGGGCGCAAGCAGCCCTTCTACAGGAATATTGGAAACAATTTCAAGTAGACATGTATGTACACATATATATCTACTTGAAATTGTTTCCAATATTCCTGTAGAAGGACTGCTTGCGCCCGAAAGCTTGAATCGATTTTACAAATAAAGAAACTTATCCTTATTGATTCTATCCGTTATTATAATATATTGAAAGGATTACTCGTCTTAAATTTTATAATTATATTTAAAATTATTATATATTTCTCTTTCTCTCTCACGTTCTCCTCTCATCTCAAGGCTTAGAAAGAACCTGTGTATGGATGACATGGCAGACGTGAGGATGGGCGTTGTCATCCAGCCCTTGGCCGAAGAGCCAGTAGCCCTGTCTGTCTGGAGGAGGACTCTCTGTCGTTGTCTCCTGGACTGTACATAACTGTATATATTTTACTCTTTCATTTTATCCCTCTTTTTATAATTATTATATAATACCACCAAGTGTATGAGGTCAATAAAATATTTTTAAATCTCAAATCTCTCTCTCAGGCAAAATCCTCATACATAATTATTTATAGATCCAGTTCAAACTACCAATTTATTTTAATGGAATACCAACCGCTCATTACGCTACAAACGTCTATTTTCTCTTTTAGATATTTATATACAAATTCTATCCTATCGTCTATTCCAGAACTTCACGGCCATATAGAAGATTGATAGTTTGTACATCCGCGTTGCTAGTTTATTGAGTTAATGAAGGAAATTTTAGACTTGTACGTGGTGGTGTCTGGAACATTGACATTTTTAGTCTTAATATATTAGGACATCTTCATTTTTGCGCACCTAAATAGAAGTTTTAATAATTTCAAAAACATTTTTTTTATATTTTAATTACAAATTTTTCAATAACAATTTTTAGCATTTTTTAATGGTAAAATTCGATTTTATTGAGTAAACATTTAGATTAAAAAAAGATTCAAAATTACAGTTTTGATTGAAATTTCTCAATTATATGGGAATCTTTGTATTCTGTGTCTATTGTCCGTTCTAATGAGTAGAGCTCTGTGAAGTGGATACAACATCGAACTGCTTCAATGGCCTCCGATCACCCAGAAGTCTGAAGTTTTGTCAATAAGTTTGAACAAATGTACTAAATTTCAGACTTCTAGGTCTCCTCTCTAAGTACACCTATCCCCCGATTTACACGGTAGATACGTTCCTGAGAAAAACGTGTAAATCGACGTGTTAAAAATTTTTAAAAATTAGAAATACAGTGTGCGTGTGCAGCAAGTCAGCACATAAGTTCGGGATTCCTCGTGAGATGTGTACACAGCGCATGTGTTCAATCACAGTAGCATTTAGTATAGTGCGATAAAAACAAAACAAAAAAACTAATTTGGAAAACCGTGTAAAAGCGAAAACGTGTAAAACAAGTACCGTGTAAATCGGGGGATAGGTGTATATTAAAAACTTAAAGATTTGTGGAAAAATGGCAAAAAAAAAAAAAAAAAAGTGGCCCATGGGGGGATCGAACCCACGACCTTCGCGTTATTAGCACGACGCTCTAACCAACTGAGGTAATGGGCCTCGAGCCTGCCACTTTTCTGGTTGTATTTGAAGAACAACTCTTCTCTCACCATTAACACAATAGTTGGATTATATATTGTAGTTGTACATAGTTTCAATGGATTTCAATATATCCGCACATAATGTGAGAAACGTTACAAAGGAAATTAATTTTCAAATGTACGAAATGTTATTTTGTTTTAAATTGCGCGCTTCTTCATTTTATTTTTTAGATCATTGAAATTCAATGCTGTATATGAAAATTTACTAAAACTCAATAAAATTAATAGAAATAAACGAATAACAAAATGTTTGTAAAGGAAAGCAGAAACAATATTAGACAAAACGTGTCCTTGTTAGCAAACACTATGCATTAAAGCTTTCATTTTTCCCTTTAAAGTAATTTTTTAAAATTTAAAAATATAATATATTTTTTTAAATGTTCAACCTTTAACAAGAAAGAAACGAGGTCAACTCAGCAGCAAACAAAAATACTGTTTTACATACTCTCTCCTACTTCCATATGTAAATCAGCCTTTCCGGGTGGCCCCATACAAACCTGATACATGCCCCAGCCTATATTTCTACAACAAGGGAAGGTGTCGAAGATTTATAAAATCTCCAGCAAATTCCACCGGTTTATAAATCCCTGAAATCGGGTGCAAAGACTGTCAATTCAGGTTGTAATATTTACACACATAGTTCTGGAGTACATCCCAAGATGGACAAAATATCGTCTGGTAGAAAACTCCAAGAGGAATTGTTGCCGAGAGAGAGAAAGCTACTCAGGTCTGGGCACAGTCCGGAATATGCTCTTCAGGCGGCACGGCGAGTTTTCCAAAGCTGATGACGTGGCCCATGTCTATTTGGTTGGAAGTCTATGTCGTCTATGAAATGACGTCTATTGTGACAGCGAGTTTTCCAAAACCGAGAAAGTATAGAGACAAACTTCTATAAACCAATGAAGTTAGGAAATATGCAAATACGCGGTCAGTGTTAATTAGAACTCAATTAAACAACTCCCCGACCTAACAACAGACGATTCGAATAAAAACTCGACATGTTGATGACAATTTGTAATTATTCTTTAATTAATTGTTTAAAATTAGCAATTAGGTTCTAACCTCCCTAGTACGTAGCCTTGCGGGGGTGTGCGTGGAATGTATTAAAAATCCCAAATGTAAAATATATAATCAAATAAATGAAGACAAATATATTTACCTACCAGGTATTTATCTATAGAATATTTGTGAGAAGCAGTATAACAACATTTAGAATTTTATTTATCACAGACGATAGATTAGTATATTTACAGTGTGGCCAGTCGATTTGTTTCTGACATTATCTATGAATAAATAATTCTGTGTACGATGTATTACCACGCCATCTGTTATAAGAAATTGGAACTATTTTAGACGGCTATGATTCTTAAAAAAAAAAAAAAAAAAACAATTCAATATATTCGACAGAGTTATGGCGTTCTATAATTCCAGGATAAATATTTTAAAAAAAATAATTGGAGGAACACAGTTTGAACCAACTCAGACATCGCGACTAATGTTGTCAATGACCTTCACATCGTGTGTTGGCCCAAGCTGATGTAATACAAAGGAAATATTTCAGACCAAAGATGCGCTAATTGAACTCTAAACAAATATAATTACACACACAAAGCTTTATTAAGACCACCGGTCTTATACAGATTCACCACAGGAAGAAAGGAATCATAGATGGAGCTCCTGTACACCAGGCAGCGCAGCTCCCAACATATATAATTACAAATATAAAACCCTCCATTTAAAATAGCGCCATAACTAACCATAAGAATGGGATAAAAGACCAGTTGGGGTTCATACATCAGACAATTTTGTTGTTCAAAATCAACAGTTAAAGTTTGCTTGCTTTCATAGAAATTAATAAAAGAGTGATCCAAGGTGGAAGCCAATATTGAATGCTTGCGTGTAATAAATTGATAAAGAGGGAGCAATCTCTCGAAATATTTTGAGAAAAAAATTGTTTTTTTTTTTTCTTTACAGATCCAGGTACGCCCTTTTATATAATCATAATAATGATTATACTTTTTAAATTATACCTAGTACACGTGGTACAGGCCGCCAATCATAATGGGTAGAAGTTGGCGACTGCTTTTACTGTAAGTGCACCACATGTCTATGCAGCAGTTCAACTTTTGTCCTTACAATAGTGCCAGAAGCGTCATCTGGTTAATTGCATTCACTAGTGGGGTTGGACCTTTTCAAGAATCAGGGGTCATTGGAACATTTTTTATTATTAGAAAAAAGTGTCCAGTGCGGGATTCGATCCCAGGCTATCGGAAATCACCGGTTTACACCACTCGACCACCGACCCTGCTGTAACAGAGGCTTTCTCCTCTAGATAAACAACCAACGAGACAGAATTTCACTTCACACAGCTAGCTAGAGAAACGGCTGTTCTATCAATGAATCTGGAACCACTCGAAGTGTTTGGCCTTAATTAGTTATTTATATTATCATTTATATCATCGTAATTTTCTGCTTCACACACAGAGAGGTGACGACCTTGCTATAACGAAATATAATAATAGAGAATATACCCGAAATTTATTCATAGAACCTACAACAGCTTGTGATTTAAACGACAACAATGGCGGCTCCCTCCATAATTAAATGACCACAAGACAAAGAACAGGCCTATCGCAGACGACCAAGTCTGGTCAGTGAAATTATCGGCTGAATCGATCCCACCCGTGGGGGCGGGGGGCATCTTATCTTCTGCTAAAAGCATAATAGCATTAAAAAATTAACAAAAGCTTTTAGGCCCAATTTCTTTGTAGGCAAACGAAGTTACTTTCCCGAGATAACATCTTCTGCTCGGAATTTGGCCATGTTCGCTTTTTTGGCGGGAAAATGGGCTACATCGATTCTGTGCTCACGTGACATATTTTAACGCGATTTAAACTTTTTTTTTTTTAAACCATTCGCGTTTAATAGTTACAATATCAAAACACAGATGGCGCTTTTTTATTCAAATATGAAAAATGTTTATATTGTAATTTAATGGGAGAATGATATTCATTCCCTTATATAAAAATGTTTTTGGTTTATCATCCTAGTAAAGAACGTAAAAGTGAGGAAAAAGAATGAACAAAACAGTTTTGAAAAATTCGAACAAAAGTCAACAGCCTGCCACACTGTGGCCCAAACATTTCTTCAACCTAGACAGCCTTCTATACACCAAGCCTTCATTCCCCGCACACCAGAACCATCCAGTAGAAGCTCACGTGACAGATTCTCCAACAACAAAAGAGACTTCTGATGGAGTGTGTGATGTCGTCTTGGAATTTACAAAGTTGGCGCTCATCAGAGGGAACGTCTTTGTAAGGCCTTCCTACGACATATGTGAATTTTTCAACCTTATACTTGAAATCTCCAAACTGCCAATGATGTGGGTATGTGACAGAGCTAGGTGAAACCCTGTCTTCCCTCCCTAGCTGTACTGGGGTCAGACGGCCTGTCCTGGATCTCAAGGACAAACCTTTGTTCCCACATGTGTCCCGGGGGAGCAGCAAACTTCCATCAGGTCGTCCCGGGCGGCCGCTCCAACTGAAGTTTCCACAGAATGATAATTATGATGATGATTGGATGAAACTTCTGAAAGAAAAAAAAGACAGTGTTTTCTTTGGCAACACTGGATAATTAGCCATTTGGCAGGGAACTTTCTAAAGTCTTCCATTCCGATGCGTTTTAATCAAGTTGCAAGCTTGATTAGCGATCTAATGGCAGTTTGAGGCAGAAACTAACTTTTGGGCTGTCTCGTGGGGCTTGGAAGATTTTTTTAAAAATCTGTGGTGAGAAAATGAGGTGATTGGGTGATTGCAAGAATAGGGCTGTGGAGAGGAAAACAAATCAACAGGGGCTCCCCGTGGTCATTGTTAGATTCTTTAAATATAAGCTATCAATGGTTTTATGGTTGGATTCTGCTTCTGATTGTCTGTTAAGTGACCGGTTTAAACTCTAAACTTCCTAAATCTCTGCTCGGATTTGTCAAACTGTCACCATGTATTCGACAGTGTCCTGGACTTGCCCCAGCCCGTCCGTCAGCTACCAGAGAATGCCAGAGCTGCCACAGTGTCACACGGCCTGTGCGAGCCCCACCCGCATACCTCTCAGCAAATGGGCGTAGGAGTCACAACTGGGAACTAATTACTTCAATTAATTATAAATTTATGGAATGGGAGTTAATTAAGGTGAATGTCGTGCCGTCGATGTCACCACATGTCCAGATACAATGGAGTTGCGGTGTTTGATAGAAGTGGGTGAAATAAAACCCTCACGCCACTTGGACAGCAATTAGTGTTAAGTTTATTGGGATAAAAAGACCACATACAATAGTAAATCGTTATGCCTACAGATTCAGAGGCTACAGTTGGTGCTGATTGAGAATAAACGATGGCAATCGATGGCTGTGAACTATATCGAACATATGGATACAATATGCAACAGTATGCAACTATTGCAATATATGTAACCGATAGCACCCCCCGTATATATATATATATATATATATAGCGAGCCCTACATAAGCCAAATTGGTAAATAAATCGCTTAAACATCGCTCCTCAAGTCGACAATTTAAACAATTTAATTGCTTCTCCTAATCAATTGTTACAGAGGTGGAAAATATATAATAAAATAGTAAATAAAGAGTAGATAAAAAGTAGGGGAATATATATAGTTGTGTATGTGTACAAATATCTTCAGCAAGGAAGACTTCCCCACCTTGAGAGAGTCCTCCTCCAGACAAGGTCTTCACTCCTCAGTTCCACACCGAGGAAGTACTTATAGATGTGTGTCTTGGCAGACGCCAGGAGGCTCCTCAAGTCGATATAATGATTTTTAAATAAAACGGTAATGTTTGTATTGAACCCAGGCCGCCATGGTACAAGAGCATAAATAGCAGAAGATGATAACATCAGCCATAATTCTCTACCGCAGTATCGACAATGTTTGATGCCGCCATCTTGAAGGAAATTGAGATGCCATAACTATTTAAATTGGCTCCCAACTTGGGGAGTTGGATTTTCTATTATACAACTCCACTCGAGTTACTTACTGCCAGTAATTTTTTTTATAGGTTTCGGCAATTTCAGGAAATTTTATTTTAAATGTTTGCCGGGGGAGGAAGTTTCTAGAATGTGTGGTTGTAATATTTTCGATTTGGTGAATTCTGCCATCTTGGCAGTAAGAACAGCAATTCTAATAAAGAAATTATTGGAATTCTACCATCTTATAATTTCTTAATTCCGTCTTAAAGCAATAAGTATAAACATCATTTTAAATATTAAAATGAAAAAATAAAATCTGAACGTTATATATTGATCATATTTATTTTCATTATAAAATGATAAATAAATCTAAGTAAAATATGTTTCGATTTTTATCAAGAAAATGAATTTGTTCAATACTTGCCATGGGAATAACAACTTTAGTAATAACATCTAGGTATCCCAGACTTCTGGAGCGTACCCATATATATAGGTATATTCGAAAAAAAAAAAGAAAAATATATATAAAAGGCCAGGTGTTGATATATTAAAACCAAAAGGGCATATATATTTATATATTGGTGTGAACTGACTTTGTTAAATGTTGATTATTTAATGCCCAAGTCATATTTTAACGTTTTAATTTCCATGTGTTCATTATATTTTAATAGATAAAATAGGAAGTTAATATAATTAGGGAATATTAGCTTTTGAGATATATGAACGAATGAGTTAAATAAATATGCTTTAAATTCTAGCGCAAAAATTAATTCAAAAAGATTGATTTTAATTCAAAAGGTTTTTGTATTAAGAAATTGGGATTATTAAAGCGTTAAATTCGATGACATGTTTAATTGCACATCAGAAGATGCATCTTTTCAACGGGTCAAAATATTTAATTTACGCGTGTATTAAGTATGTGTGAATATTGAAGTTATTTTACGCATTCTGACTATTTTACATTTATCTCCCCATAATTATAACAAAAATATATAATATTATAAATTTTATAAATTCAAGACCACTTACAATTAGTAACCCATAAATAAAGCCATATTTCAAATTTTGTTTAAATTATATTTTCTTTAATACTTAGAGCTATATCTATTATTTTTCTTATAAAGAGAGCTAATTGGTACATATATAATTAGAATTAGTGTGTAATAATAGATTAATTTAGAAAGGGGAACTATATTTTTACAACGGTGTAGTGAAATGTGGGGTCTTATATTATCATATTTATATAATGAATATAAATATATACGTGATGATATTTGAATCACATTACAGAAATATAACAGAAAATGTAATATATTTATTGATTTTGGCAGTTATTTATTTATAATTCCAAGAAAGTTTTAGATAGGAAGCTGAATATTCGGATTTATAACTTGTTTGAAGTCTTGAACAATCGCTGGAAAAATAAATTCGCAACTCCCAACAGTTTCAGAGTTTGACATCGTGCAAAACATATAAGATTTAAAAAGAAAAATAAAGAAATTGGTTCATTCCAGACCACTTCGACCACCCAGATGTCTGAATATTTGTACACTGGCATTGCTAATTGGACTGAGCAAGTTTTCAAAATTTCATACTTCTATGTGGTCTGGAAGCATATTAAAATTAAATATAAAAATTTGAAAGATAATTTGGATATTTGTCCGTTCCTGGCCCCCCTGACAACCCAGATGTCTGAAAACTTGCTAACTTGAATTATCATCGGGTTCTAAAAAAGTGTACAAAATTTCCGATTGATACGTGCTTTTGAAGTATATAAAAATTGATTACAAGATTTGTAGACAGCCAGATAGACAGCTATGGAAGTAATTTAAATGAAAGCTTTTAAAAATGTAAAACTTATATATATGCAAAAACAAAAAAATGGCTTTATCAGAAATGTCCTTAATGAAATTAAAAATACCCTTTTAAAAATTTATATCTGTAATAATGTAGTTGTTGTATCCTGTTGGATGAATGCAGTGTGGCATGATGGTTGCAGTCGTGGTGGCCACATTGATTAGAGTGGTCTCAGACGTGATTGGGATTACACAAAAGGACGAGGCATGTTGGATGGCACCATAGAGATGGCAAGAGAGCCAGTGTAGCCGACGCCGGTCGGGGAGAGATCTGTCAATCCTCGTGTCTCAAAGACGACTAATCTGTTTGCGTAAGAAGGGGGCATACCCGACTTGTTTTTCGGACCCTTTTCCGGCTTTCCGGCGCCGACTGTGACTCACTCGATTTTATTTGGCACTTTGGCAATTACATATACATTTATACAATACATGGAGACATAGATGTATATTGGAATATATTACAACATATCCTTAATATTATAAAAATAAATTATTTTTATATACAGACTTAAATATATTAAGCATAAATAAAATGTTACGAATTAAACTTCGTGTTGACTTTGCTTAGACTTTTACTGATTCCAAGAAGATAAATCAAACATTATCTGTTATCAAATTACGAAACTATTTTAGACGCGTAATATTCTTTTTAAAATTAAACAATTTCTACTGCCCTTACTGCAATGGAAAAATTAAAGGGAGGGCCTGGATAATCAGTGGTGAACCCTCCCAGCGGTTTCGCCAGTTTAATCTACCATACCGCTGTTATATCGCATTTTTGGAACTTCCTTTTATAGTGATACTGATGCTTGACTCTTCAAATGGGTATTTTAGATGAACTATGGACATAAGCTTTTAGGACAGCAGAATTACATATAATTATAAATATATAATATGCTTCGAGCAATCGCTCCTCCGCAAATATCGTATGGTATGGTAGATTAAACTGGCGAAACCGCTGGGAGGGTTCACCACTGATTATCCAGGCCCTCCCTTTAATTTTTCCATTGCAGTAAGGGCAGTAGAAATTGTTTTATTTTAAAAAGAATCTTACGCGTCTAAAATAGTTTCGTAATTTGATAACAGATGGCGCGCAAGTGCATCGTAAACATTATCTTTATTGATTTACAAGAGAGAGAACAAAATAAATGAGAAACTTATAACATAGGAAACAAAAATAAATTTATCTAACGGTTAGCGCCTAGTTACTTGTGATCTTACACACATACTCTGTGGGAACAATGGATTAATTAAACTTGAAATATATATACAACACTTCCAACCACCTTAGGAACCTAATTCGAATTTTTCACAGTAAATTAATATTCCATTCACACATACATATAATTCTAAAAAATAATCTAAAATATATATCTCTTTTCGTAATATTTAAACAGAGTATACAGTTTTAAAAACGTTAAATTTTAAACCTCATTGGGAAAAACAAAATCTTAAGCTAATATTTGAACATATAAAAAGTAACAACCTTTTAACAGCCTAAATATATTTTAATTAATTCTTTACAGGGTTGGGTCGGTGCAAAAAGTTGAAGTTAGGGCTGTTATAGGAGGAAATTTTGTTTTAAAAGTTTTGTTTCTGCTTGAGTTGCCAAATGAAAATCCTTAAGTAATAGATTGAATTTTTATTTGTTGTACAAGAACGATACTTATTAGAATATATTACCCAAGTTTTATGTCGTTTTTTTATTGTTTAAAATTTGGTAAGTTTAATGACATTTTAAAAACCGATTAATTTTTTTCAAATATTTAATAATCAAATATAAATGTTAAAAAATATAACACGTTATATATTTTTATTATATTAAAATATAATAATTTAAATACATTTTTCTCTTAGTATTTTTCAATATATAAATCTAATTAAAATATCATCATTGATAAAAGCCAGACGATAAAAGCCAGACCTTCTGATCTCTGGGTCTTGATCGCTTGATCTTGTTCCCTGATATGATCCCTTAAATATTTTTGAAGCCTGCGGCGCTTTAGTTGTGCTTGGTGCTGCCTTGGTTCCCTCATAATCGGCGCGCACTCGCCCTCTTCTCACCCGGGGTGCCCACGGCTCTGCCGGCGCCTCTCCAGCCCTCTCCTTGGCCCTCCATTGCGGCGGGCGCTTGGAGTCTCCCAAACATGAGTCCTGCCTTAAAATGCTTATCCGAAGCATGTAGAAGGCACAATAATAGTATAAAATATCATTAACTTAGTGTTCTCTATCTCTGAAAATTCTAAGCCTATTTTTTTTAACGCTACTTTTATTTTAATAAAAAATATGTATTTACTTTTTTCAGAAGAAAAGTAGCGTTAAGAATAGGTTTAAATAATAAATATAATTTTTAAAATATAAAAGGATACAAAACTTTCAAAATTATAATATAAGAAAATTCTAAATTCTATATTTTAAAAGAAAATAAGCCATTTGGCGTGATTATAATAAATGAATAAAATAATGTCTTTACTGCCTTCCAGCGGGGAAGGTATTATATTTCTACCTTAAAAATCTTATATAATATATTTGTAAATAAAATACAATTCGCTAAGGGAAGATTTCTTTTTTTGTATAATTTTTATATTTTTCGAGCGGTGAATTCTCTCGGCTTTGGAAGAAAACTCGCAGAATTTTTTTCACAAATTGATTATTATAAATAATCAAATTCTCCAATTAATGTTTAGAAAAATCAATAAATTGGAGCAGGCGATTGTCAACTTCAAGCTGCGTTGACATTCACGGATTGTATAAATTAAACTCTTAAAATCACGATCATTAAAAACAATAATAAACATTAAGAGGAGCTTCTTGTGTAAATTTCTTTATTACCGCAAGCTTTCGAACACAACGTTCTTCAACGGGCGTGGATAGTAAAACCGTACTAACATGCTATTAGAGGAGAAAAACTAATATATACACCAATAAATTTACATACTGAAGAGATAATAGCGTAAAAAGAGAATGCAACAAATATTTAAAATGAAATTTGCATAATACAAACGTGCGGACTAAAAAATAAGCAATAAACTTGAATGAGACTAAAAACTAAGGTAAAAAATTATTATTAAAACGGCGACATCCCTACACCAACAGAACATAGAATAAAACAGTATATGGAAGTTAAAATCAACAAGACCAAGGCAGGGGAAAGGGAGGGTCCCACCCAGTGCTACCACTATCTTTGAGATATAAGAGGAGGGGGGGGGGGGGGGGGTGAAAGACAAGCTATTTATAAAGTATCTGGTAAATGTCTGGGAGGTCTATTCTGCGGTTACAACTATTGTTTTGTGTGGAAATAATAGATTCTAGGCAGAGTCGGTGATGTTTGTTATGTATGTGCCGGTATTTAACTTGAGGATGGTCGAGATCAAAACTATGGCCTGTTTGTGCTATATGTGTAAAAATTAAGGATTTAGGATCTTTATTGCGGATGTTGCGTCTGTGTTCTGAAATACGGATGCCAGTGGTTCTGCCTGTTTCCCCAACATAAGAAGTTGGGCAATTCAGGCACTGTACGGAATAAATTTGTGTTTATTATTGTTTTAATTCACGGATTGTCGCAATGGGCAGAAAACGGATGTGAGAAATGAAATCGATCGTATGGCAGATGACGTCACGTGACGCCGGCCACACGTGGGTTGAAGGATTCTGTTGTAGGGAAATACCTGCAATGTCACACACTGTCCACACTGACCTCTTTGACATAGGTAAGTTCTTCCAGGGCTCAAGTGATCAGATTAATCACAGAACTAGGTGGTGAGAGGGCTTAGGGACCTAAATGGACATAAAGAAGTCCTATATGTTACACTAGTCCCGATTTGTCACCATCTTTAAAATTCCATAAGTCTCCATGATGGGGAGCCGCTGTCGTTGGTTGGCCATCCACCACATGAGAGTCAGACTTTGTCCCCCACCATCTAGAAAACAAATACCGTATTTAGCGAAAACTATACGCTTTCTGAAACAATTTCAGACAACAGTTACTAACATGAAGCTAGTGGGAGGGCTCGCTGGTGACAAAGGAACCCGCAGGGAGAGTCAACCACCTTGTAGGGTCCAGTACCAACACCGCAGTGCTAGCCAACAGGTTCTTAGTCAAGATTTTGTCAACCAACTTAAGTTCATCCAGGGGCTCATGCGATCAACTTAATCACAAAACTAGGTGGTAAGAGAGACTTAGGGGCCTAAATGGAAGAACGTCAGTATTTGACAACTTACCGACACGTTTTAGTGAAAGTTTTATTCTGAACAGCTCTTGTGTCGACAGTTTGACAATGATGGAACCTAACCATTCTATAGGATTTTATGGTAATAAGGAAAATTTTGGAAGGATGGACGAACAGAATTTGTCTTAGATCGCGTTGTACCATACAGAGTCTATGGGTGTCATAGTTGTTGTTCTACTTTGGCTGGGGCCTTCTGAGAATACTTCGTCGCGGCAAAGTGACTTTCTATGAGAAATTAATTTAATTAATTTTGACCATGCCCCACACTAGAGTAGTCATGTGTCGTTTAAACTTGGACAGCTCCATGGGAACTCATCTCCAGTGTAGTAAGCAATGATCGTATCATAGGAGTTAATATCGCTGTGTCATGGTAACTCACAGTTTGTACAGTAGCGACAAAGGCTCCCACGTGGTGCTACCAGCTATAGATAGGCGATCTACGCTTTCATTGTACTGTAGACGTCAATTCTACACGCCATTCAGCTAGATCATTCATTTCTGTTCACATCGAAGTGAAACCGGAATACCTTGAACCCATTCTATGATAATAAAAAAAGAAATTTATTCAGAAATTTGGCGCTTTGCCACGAGAACTGCTCATTTGTGCGATCAGGGTCTTCATACAACGACACAATAAACACAATATGTCATTACTGGAAACAACACTGCCAACAAAACGTCAGTTTGTCCTCTCGTCTTATTGGACAATCGGATAGACAGTTGTTTTTTACTTGAGTTCACAGTTCAATAAAACAATCTCTTGTGTCAATAACAAGGTGGAATGTCCCGGGGATACGTTGCTTTCAAAACATTTTTGTTGAGTAAAAAAAAAAAAAGAATCTCCTGTGATCGTGCAACTAAAAGTTGCTGATGACTTGCGCCATCTATCGGATTAAATATCATGATGTTTAAATATTCCAGAATTGGCCAAATACCGTTTCTTTATTAATCAATAAAACCTAAAGACGTACGCGTTTCAGGCTGTTGGCCCTCGTCAACGTAGCTGTACCTCAACTTCTGTAATAATTAAAAATCAACGATTATTTGATATTTATTCCGATAGATGGCGCAAGCCATCAGCAACTTTTAGTTTCACGATCAGGAGATGTCTTTTTTCTTTATTTATCACCTGATCCCAGTACACTTTTGTACTATTTCTATGTCACAGCAGAGTGTTATCTCCCGTAGAAGGACTTTCACATACCCCAAAGTTAGAGATTTGTGAAATAAAAATGTTTATAAAGAAACTTATCCCCGGAAACCTGATATTTTCACCTTAACAGTGATTTTTTTAGCATCCCAAATACCCATCATGAAAAGCATGGTGGGGGGGGGGGGGGCAGATGTGACGATTGTCTGGTGGAAGGAAATGCTCCAGGACTGTGCGGCTTGTCTTCTCTGGAGTGAAGGGGGAGCCATCATTATGCTGGAGGAGAGGAAGATCCCTGTTGGGTTTACGGCCCTGAGCTATGAAACGGTGTATGGCACTCCAAGCAGTGGCTGAAACTTCGTTGCAGAGGTTTAGCCAACATTTACTCTTGGCTTTTCGTATCGCTGCTTTGAGTCGATTGTGGCATGCTCGATAGAAGCCACGGAAGAAACTCCGGATTGGACTCTGTGTGCTCTGCGAGCAGCAGCGACGGAGGGAAAGGACTAGTTTTCTCAGGCCACTAACTTCGGGAGTCCACCAGGGTTTTGAAGGTCTGGGACTGTTGGACCGTCTCCGCATGGAGACGTCGCAGGCACCTTGGAGAATGGACGTGAGGAGCAACACTACATTGTCAATCTCTTCAGGAGTGGACGCGTCTTGGAGGAGGGAAGCGACGTGATGCAGCGAAGATTCAAGATAGAATGTGAGTGTGGCCCGTTTTCACGAGGATTCAACCCATGTGTCGCTAGGTTCATTTGTCACCATGTCAGCGAAAACAGAGAGAATGGGAATGTGGTCTGTGAATGCCAACGTGATGCTAGGTAGCATGGGCTGCTAGGGAACTTGACGCCAGTGTGACATCAATAGAGGAAGAGAGGTGACCAGTAGACCACGTAAACTGCACTGGTGGGCCTAAGACGTGGAGGTCGTTAAGGCGGGCAAAGTCCTCAAGATTGTCTCCACGTGGGTCAAGTCTGGCGTTGATACCCCAAGCCTGGGGAGTGAGCATTGGCATCCATGCCTATGATCATCGGAAATGGGAACCTGTTGTTGATGGATTCAATGTGAGGGAGAAAGTCGTCAGCGTCCCTTTGACCATGCCAGTATGCTGAGATGACTGAGATAGGACTGTGCCCCAGCCAGATAGATGTGATAGCTGGGTCTGAAGACTCGATGGGCAGCACTTGGAGATTAGAGCGTGCTGCTATACCTGAAGGTATATATGAACCAGGAGTGTTGAAGGTTTGAAAACCAGACGAGGGCCAGTTGAAGTGGGCAGGAAGTTCCTGTAGAAGCACCAGGTCGGCTCTAGTTGCCTCTACCAAATTAGAAAGCTCTAAGATGGCAGAAGGAAATTTTTGGGCGTTGGCCTTAAAGGTCTTAACATTATTTTCTGGACTGCAATATTTTGGCCTTTACAAATGGGCACGTGGAGGATGTGGCCAAGTGGTTGATGGCAGCACCAGCTCTTTTACTGCAGTGGCAGCAGCGTACCTTCGGCTGTGCATTGCTTGCCTTCATGCTCTGGAGAGCCGCATTTGTAGAAAGTAGGTGTGGCTGCAGTGCAGTTGGTGGCTCGATGCCGCAGCAGCGGAAACACTGCCGCAGGGTGTGGCTCCGCTCAAACCTTGTCATCAGACCGGCTATGGGAATACGTCCGTGTTGGCCCAGGGTTTCCGCCACAAGGTCGTCCACTTCCACGAAGGGTGTTGCTACGTCCTGGCTATTATTTATTGAGCGGTGTACCACCTTAATGGAGCGTTGACCAGAGAGGGTTTTGATGGCGTAGTTATAAGGGAAATCCTCGCATATATCCTCATCTGATACCTCATTGCCTACCCTGAAAAGGCAATACCTAGTTAGGATGGTAGGGCGTTCGTGGCATGTTAGGTTTGAGGGGAGTTTTGAGGCCAGGGATTTGGCAACCTCTTCGGTGCTTTTGTGCAGTACAACTTTGCCAACCGACTTTGTTGACGCCACAACTTCCTTGGAGGCCGCGAACGTTGGGTGTATTTTCTGGATCTCCCTGAGAATATCCCGTGGGTTGGCCTTATTATCTGTGGATCTGACCACCACGTGAGATCCAAAGTTTGGGGCCAGGTTCGAAAGGAGGACTTAACTGCCTTATTGGTGGCATAGAATCTGCCGCGGAGGCAAAATACGGAGCTTGGGGTTTGTATACCAGAGGCGGGGGGCGTCCTAGACTCACTCCTTTAAATGCGTCTTCCAGGAGCATTTCTGTCTTTTGAGCCATCGAAAGGAATATGCCTCTGATGGCCAGCTGCTTCTTCGATGAAGTATCCAGGTTGGCGTCCAGGCTTCCAGAGTTTGGCAGGCAATAGATTGGCACAGCTGTTGAAATTGTGCTTGGACGATGGGAGGAAGTCGTCCTGCCGACTCCGTTATTATTGGATGGCTGGCCGGCCGCTTCCATCTTGGAATCCAACTTGTGGATGTTCAAATATCTTTAAATATTGTTAGAATTTAGAAGAGATATTCACCCAAAGTGGTACAATAGGCTTGAGGTGCAGTATGATAATAAAAAAATAAATTTGAATATTATGTTTTGAAAAAAAAAAAGCAACAAAAATATGTCTTGTTTACCGGAAATGTGTGTTATCGCTTTTGAAAACACACGTTTCCGGCTCTAGTTATGACATCTTATATATATATATATATTTTAAATAGTGAAGACTGTGCACTTTGTATGTATTGACAAGATGTCAATAAAATTATTTTAATTGTCAATTGTCTAGTTATGACATCAAATATAAGAAAGAACCTGTTGTAACCGCCGCCCGGTGTATCATCTACCATTCTATGTCAACATAAATCAACGATAGAAATTCTAAACTAGATTTATCTGCAGACGATATATCGGCCCCAATTTAAAACAGAAAGTCATGATGATAACAGAGCAACACGCCACCACAGAATGCAGAGAGAATATTTCGCCACGAGATCGCCTTGTGACGCAACCCTAGCGACGCCGCGGTAGTTCACGTCGTGGCCGACAGGTGGCAGCAGTGGACCCACCTTCAACTGGTGCTTGTAACACAGCTCGGCCTTTTGTAACATTCTGCGTGTTTTGTTCGTCTGTTTCAAACTGGGGGCACACTTAACACACACCATTCCATACTTCATTTTTATTTTTTTTTTAATTATTACATTTATTTTCCCTGTATTTTACATCGCTAGAATTTGTGAATAAATGTTTTTTTATAATTATATATCTCCATTATATTAAATAAATAAATATATATTGCTACTTATTTCTAGGTGTAAAGATACAAGATGTAATAACGTATGTGATCGGTAAATATAAAGAATCTAATTTTCATTTTTGTATCGTGTCAGATTGGCCGAGTGGTCTAAGGCGCCAGACTTAAGTTCTGGTCCTCGAGAGAGGGCGTGGGTTCGAACCCCACATCTGACATTTTTTTTTTTTTAATTTTTATTTTATTATTGGAAAAAAAAAAAATAATTAGAGAAATTATGAAAAATTGCGCGCAGATTTCTCATTAAAAATATTTAAATAAATTATAAATGCTAATTAACACTTTCATAAAAAGGATGTCGAGTGGTTCCGCCGGCGAGAACTGATTTCTGGAGCGTTTGCTTGTCAGATAGAGGAAGTATAAAATTAATGTTTTCATATTTCTATCTCTTTAAATATTTTTATTAAACATTTAACATCTAAATAATATTTTTATTTTTGTAAAACGACATTTAAAGATTATCCCGCATGTGTTTATTTTCAACGTAAAATCAAAATCTATCCCAAGGAGAAATAACCACTATTTCCAACCTTATGGATGAGGTATGAAAGGATGAATGAGCAATGATAAACGGAAAAATAAAAGTGTCCAGGGATGGGAAATCATTATCATTACTCTTCACAATTTATCCTTTCATACCTCATCCATAAGTTTGGAAATAATCGTTATTTCTCCTTGGGATAAATTTTGATTTTTCGTTGAAAAGAAACGCATGCGGGATAATTTTCAAATGTCGTTTTACAATCACAAGCCGCATTATATTGTATTATAAATCTTTTATTTTTCTTCAAATAATATGCTGATTAAGAGTTTACGGGGTAGAAGTTTTTCCCGTCCTCTACAATCACTCTAGAGGGGAGTGAGTGGAGAGGCGTCTCTGCGTGTTGTCCTCCGTAGGGGTGCCACTGACTGATGTCCAGTGAAGCTGTAAGCTGGCCGTCTGTCCTTGGTTGTCTGAGGCGAGGCGCACGTGTCTTGAAACTCTTGGGTCTTCGCTCTGTGTGTGCGCCATTGGGAGCGTCCTTGCCGTGCGCGGAAATTGCACCAGGGCTAGGCCTGGTGTTGAAAAACCAAGGGGTGCACACAGCAGTACCACCCTCCCGCCTTCACGTTGGTGCCCCGTGTAAACCTCGTACCTCAGAGGTCCTTGATTCGACGGCAGATTCAGGGAGTACTGGATAAGGGTACGAGGGCTAAAGGGGGGGGAGTCCTATTGGAGCGTAGGACGGGTCTTTCTAAGTCCGAACGAGGGGGCTCGGTCAGCAACCTTGCCAATGAACTCTCGGTGACGCCTGTGGGTGAATGGTCAACCCCATGGAGCCAGACCATAATGGCGGGCGCGAGGGGCCTACCAATGGCCGCTCGGTGCATGGAGAATGCATCATTCCTTCTGGCTGTGTGGATCTAGATTTCAGCGAAAGCCTGGGATGCAAGGGCCGCTGTTGAGCCTATATCATCCCTGGCTCAGTCTGTGATTGAGCCGAATTTCTATTCTGATTAAGAGTTTAAGCGGGGAAGGAGTTTTTCCCGCCCTCTACAATCACTCTAGAGGGGAGTGAGTTGAGAGGCGTCTCTGCGTGTTGTCCTCCGTCGGGGTGCCACTGACTGATGTCCAGTGAAGCTGTAAGCTGGCCGTCTGCCCTTGGTTGTCTGAGGCGAGGCGCACGTGTCTTGAAACTCTTGGGTCTTCGCTCTGTGTGTGCGTCATTGGGAGCGTCCTTGCCGTGCGCGAAAATTGCACCAGGGCTAGGCCTGGTGTTGAAAAACCAAGGAGTGCACACAGTAGTACCACCCCCCCGCCTCCGCGTCGGTTTCCCCGCGTCAACCTCAGTACCTCAGAGGTCCTTGATTCGACGGCAGATTCAGGGAGTACTGGATAAGGGTTCGAGGGCTAAAGGGGGGGGAGTCCTATTGGAGCGTAGGACGGGTTTTACTAAGTCCGAACGGGAGGGCTCGGTCAGCAACCTTGCCAATGAACTCTCGGAGACGCCTGTGGGTGAGTGGTCAACCCCATTGTAGCCGGACCATACTGGCGGGCGCGAGGGGCCTACCAAAGGCCGCTCGGTGCATGGAGAATGCATCATTCCTTCTGGCTGTGTGACGTGGTTTTTCAGCGAAAAACAGGGGATGCAAGGGCTTTTGTT
>CP092875.1:88722929-88788068 GCA_030710605.1 Cordylochernes scorpioides | reverse complement strand
GGATAACTTATCGAGAAACTTATACAACTCAAAGAAGGAGGAAATCAAGGACGGTCCGACTTTCTCGGACTCTGGAATCGAAGGAGGACGAAATGTCGTTTGACCCATCAAAATGCTTATTCTATTTCATTTATCACCCCCCCCCCCCCCTTCCCCCAACTGCAATTTCCACCTTCCGATTCCCAAACTACGCAATTCAATGTCCACTTTAAATGTTCAGCTGTGTGTTCCACTAGAGGAACCGTTTCTATTCCCTCTATCTCTGTAGAAATATTCATTTCTTGTATTATTTACCTTACAGTGTTTCGTTTTATAAAAAATCTAAAGAAAAATAAAGAGAAATACACATGTGGAAATATTTAAAACCGCCCACAGTTTCAATATGTCAGACGTCATTCAAAGATTACAATAACATTAATATAAGAAAATTGAGTTACACATGCAAGAGGGTTCAAAAATCTATTAGAACAAAAAGATTGCCCCAACAATCCCTACTTCAAACATTGCTACATATTTACATACTAGCCGAATGACCCGGGCAACGCCCGTGTTTTACCCGATTGAATGTTTTTATTCAAATACTATTTGTTACAATTATAAATTGGCGCCTTCAATAAATGCATATATTAGTTAATAACTATAGCCTATGTGCTTTATCTGTCTATGTACTGTTGGCTTCCGTAGGCGTCTCTTACAGGGAAAATGAAAGAGAGGATTCCATTTGGTTATTAACTAATATATGTATTTATTTAAGGAGCGACCCGCTCCAACACAATAATTACATAAACGAAAAGGCGAGTGGGGGGGGGGGGGGGCAAAGGTGGCGTGACCGTAGCCAACCAATAGGAGGGCGCCATTCCAAAAAAAAAAAGGAAACGGTGACAGAGATGAAAACTGATGACTGATTGTTGATTAGGAGATGAGGAATGACGCTCGTGTAACTGTATATAGAATATTTGCATAAGATGGATTAGCGCGCCATCTGTTGCAGGAAATTTAAACTATTTTTGACACGTGTGGGTTTCTTTTTGAAATAAAACATTTTTATAATTCCCTTACTGCAAAGATAGAAATATATGTGCATATATAAATTTCTCCAATTTATATAATTATAATCATAATATTAATTTAAATTGTAAATACATGGGATAAGTGAGTGTCTTAGAGAGCTTTTCAAGTTTTATTTCGTTATCCACGTGTACAGGTGAACATTTACAAACAGTTTGTATTTCTCCACGTGACTTTGTTAACACTTTCGACCCGAGGGACGCGTCCTTGCCGATTTTGCATCAAGCCCGAAGGACGCCAAATCGCGTCCTCGATTTTCAGAATTGAATATGAAATCGTCTGCGGCCGACACGAATTCGCGTCTACAGGGATCTTGTCCCTTCTTGTCTGTCTATCAGTGGGATGTCAGCTGACCTAATGTGAAATGTCGCGTGAGACCGCAGCAGCTCCTAATGCCTCCTATGCAACTAGTACGTCCTCAAAGTGTCAAGTCAGTAGAAGAGCCTCGTTGCCAGAAAGCTCGCTTCTCCAATAAAAAAATATTAGAATTGTTGAATTTTTAAATTAATTTTTTTAAACTAGTTAAAACATAGGCGGATCAATAGGCTCGTCGACCATTGTACCCAGGACGACAGAACATTACGTCATGCTGGCTGCGACCAATCCGGGCTCTCCACGCTGCCGATGACAACTTAAATTGCCGTCATTGGACGACTTTTAAAACTTCCGATTAGGCCGAGACAGCTCCTTTCTTCTGCAAACATTACTTCTGAGATATAAATGGGGGTTTATTGGGGAGTTTTGTAATCGACTTCTGAGTTCTTTCAACTTGGCACGGGAGCTATGTGATAGGTCCCTACCTCGGGCCATAAATATTCAGTGGCTTGGTCTGACCCATGTTCCTAATCCATGAGGAATGAATGGCTGCTACTAATGATGATCCAGGCACTTCCTCCTTCAATCTACGGTGAGAGTGGATAATGTAGATGGAAATTTTTCCGGGAGGAAATTGATATAAAAATAATAAAAGTCACCTCTCCCGTCAAAACAGACGTCAAAACTCCCGTCATATAGATGACGCCAAGCTTTGACGTCTATTTTGACGGAAGAGGTGACCATTATTATTTTTAGATCAATATTCTCCCGGCAAAATTCTCATCTATATTTTGGCCATAGATTTGGCCCAGCCAATTTGCCAGTTAAACACCTCTTTGTCAGATTGTGAAGATTCCAAAATATAATTTGTGGATCTCATGGAATATAAAGGCCGCCCTAGACTGACGAGGGCCATTAGCCCGAAACCATGGTCTCTAGGTGGACGCTTTTCAGTTTGCCAAAGTTGGTGTTGTGTCACCGACCCGAGGCCGCTAGTTTGCGACGACGGTTAATAGATGGCTCTATTTATAACGTTTATTTTGACGGGAGATGTGACCTTTTATTATTTGTAGTGGATAATGTGTTCAGAGCATTACTCTCCCCAAGTACACCTGGCACAGGCCATGATAATCATTGTAAGTATAGTTTGCGACCGCGCCACACGTGTATTAAGCATTTCGACTTAGAAGGTGTCAGAGCCCTATTTGGTTACTTGCACTCACTGGTTGGACTTAGAATCTAGGACCATTGAAGTGGAGAAAAAAGTGCTAAAAGCGGGATACGATCCCAGGTTGTATACCACCATGGCAGCCATTTTGGGACCTAGTTAACGTGGTCATCCAGACGACAAGAGCGGACTGAGGGCCCAGTGGTAACGTAGGAAGACACTTTCAACGTCTGTAGGAACTTTGCCACGACTCCTAGAGTAGTTGTTGATGTAAATATATTTTGTCAAATTGCGAAACTATTTTAAACGCGTAATATTCTTTTTAAAATAAAACCATTTCTACTGCCTTTACTGCAATGGAAAAATTAATGGGAGGGCCTGGCTCATCAGTGGTGAACCCTCCCAGCGGTTTCGCCAGTTTAATCTACCATACCGCTGTTATATTGCATTTTTGGAACTTCCTTTTATAGTGATACTGAGATGCTAGGCTCTTGGAATGGGTATTATAGATGAACTATGGACATAAGCTTTTAGGACAGCAGAATTACATATAATTATAAATATATAATATGCTTCGAGCAATCGCTCTTCCGCAAATATCAATTTGTGTCTTTTATTCGATTTTTTAATTTTTCCATTGCAGTAAGGACAGTAGAAATTGTTTTATTTTAAAAAGAATATTACGCGTCTAAAATAGTTTCGTAATTTGATAACAGATGGCGTGCTAGTGCATTGTAATATTTTTGTAATTTAAAAACGAAGGAAAAAGACAAGTATGCAAATTTTTATTTTTTCTCAACCAATGACTGCGTGTCTTAGACAATAAATTGACCGTGTTGTTCAATAGAATAAGCTTTGATTCCAGAATGGTTGCAGAGTTTTCCCACTATGTACTACGTGTCAACCTGCAAACCCAAAACACATTATTGACTGTATTGACTCATCCATTGATGAGTTCTACTCATCCCCGGCAAACACCATCAACAAGCTTTACAAGCTTGATACCTTAGTGTGATTGAGTGGAGATAAGAAAGAAGTGTTAGCACGTTTTCTTTGAAGTTTCTTCTAGAAAGAACGAGCTGACTCAATTCGATTCAATTGATTTATTTCAAACAACAAAAGAGAATTACATTACGATTTAATGCGATTTAGTTGTATTTCTAACACAAAAAAAAAAAAAACAGAAGAAGAAAAAAAAAGAATGATGATAAGTAACAATAAAATTCTATGAATATGAATTATAATTAATTAATAAAATACAATAATAATAATATAAAAAAACCTAACAAGAAGAGTTTTGATTAAGTTTTGGATAATTGATAGTCGTTCTTAGAGTCTCTTCCTTGGAGTCTGGTAGAGTAGCTGGACTGGGTCGTTTCTCAAGGTAAAGAGAGACAGCATTGAGAAGAAAGAGTAACCACCCTCAATCAACTTGGTGTTATTCCCTATACCATTTAGTTTTATCTTGAAAATAGAGGCTGCCTGGCCGGCGGCATTCATAGTTCTATGAAAACTAGACACTTCGGCCAGTTAGAGTTTTTTTTATTTTTCTCAACGTTTCGACAAATATATTTTGTCTTCGTCAGGAGAAGTAAATAAAAATAAAGCATTTGGCAAGGTGTTAACAATTGTCCAACGATTTGAAGACAAAAGATTGAAACGTTGAGAAAAATGAAAACTCTAACTGGCCGAAGTGTCTAGTTTTCATGGAAACATTTAATTTTAAATAAAGGCAAGATGTATATACGGATGTTTAAAACTGATTCCTAAAATATAAACACACAATAACACGCGCTATCTATATGTGGAAAATGAAAGCATTAAACCACGAATGTTTCCTAATAAACCAAACTTCTACTGTCCTTACTGCGATGAAACAATATTGGGAGGACTTGGTTCGCTGGAAGTGTTGGAATATTTAATTTTATAATGTCTTCAAATTGTTGAACAATTATATTATATATTAAAATGGCATATCCTGACCAGGAGCACATGTGCTTTACAGAAGGCAGAGCGCCATCTGGTGGAACAGAAATCAACTAAACATTGATTTAGCCTGTTCCCTTTTTTTGTCGCAATGGTTCAGCCTACTCCACGCTGACGAGCGCCAAAAAGCGCGAAACGCGTTCGTGGATGGCTTTTCTTGATTGATCAAGAAATTGGGTTGGCCAAATATCAGGGAACAGGCTAAATCAATGTTTAGTTGATTTCTGTTCCACCAGATTGCGCTCTGCCTTCTGTAAAGCACATGTGCTCCTGGTCAGGATATGCCATTTTAATATTGATTTCAACACCTGATCTTTTTATCTTTTATTTTTTTCTTTCGTTTTTTAATACATATATATATTCTGTGAGATTGGATATGATGATAACCTAATAAAAAGTTGTTGTTGTTAAAAAGGGAGGAAAAAACTTGATTGGAAAAAATATATCTAGCCACTATTATCTTTTGTATTTATTGTGTTTTCTTATTGTAATGTATGTATAATAAATAATACATTTAAAGGAGAAGTCTGCCAATCATCAAAAACAACAGGAAGGGTTCCCCATTGATGAACCAAGCACTTCCAATATATTTCATCGCAGTAAGGACAGTAGAAGTTTGATTTATGTGTAAAATAAACATTCGTGCTTTTTTTGTGCTTTTTAATTTCTTAAAATAAAATATATTTTTACAAAAGCTACATATACCGTCGCTCTTGTTGTTCCGACGTTTCGACCCTCAGTGACACCTTCCTCAAGGGAATGATGATTTATCGAACCTGACGGGGAGTAATGGCTGGTGTGGCTGTTTCCTTTTTCTTAAACAAACTCTTAATCAGAATAGAAATTCGGCAAAGCCAGGGACGATATAGGCAGCAAAAGCCCTTGCATCCCCTGTTTTTCGCTGAAAAACCATGTCACACAGCCAGAAGGAATGATGCATTCTCCATGCACCGAGCGGCCTTTGGTAGGCCCCTCGCGCCCGCCAGTATGGTCCGGCTACAATGGGGTTGACCATTCACCCACAGGCGTCTCCGAGAGTTCATTGGCTAGGTTGCTGACCGAGCCCTCTCGTTCGGACTTAGATCGACCCGTCCTACGCTCCAATAGGACTCCCCCCCCTTTAGCCCTCGCACCCTTACCCAGTCCTCCCTGAATCTGCCGTCGAATCAAGGACCTCTGAGGTGCCGAGGTTGACGCGGGGAAACCGACGCGGAGGCGGGGGGGGGGGGGTGGTACTACTGTGTGCACCCCTTGGTTTTTCAACACCAGGCCTAGCCCTGGTGCAATTTTCGCGCACGGCAAGGACGCTCCCAATGGCGCACACACAGAGCGAAGACCCAAGAGTTTCAAGACACGTGCGCCTCGCCTCAGACAACCAAGGACAGACGGCCAGCTTACAGCTTCACTGGACATCAGTCAGTGGCACCCCTACGGAGGACAACACGCAGAGACGCCTCAACACTCACTCCCCTCTAGAGTGATTGTAGAGGACGGGAAAAACTTCTTCCCCGCAAACTCTTAATCAGCATATTATTTGAAGAAAAATAAAAGATTTACAATACAATATAATGCGGCTTGTGATTGTAAAACGACATTTAAAGATTATCCCGCATGTGTTTCTTTTCAACGAAAAATCAAAATTTATCCCAAGGAGAAATAACGATTATTTCCAAACTTATGGATGAGGTATGAAAGGATGAATTGTGAAGAGTAATGATAATGATTTCCCATCCCTGGACACTTTTATTTTTCCGTTTATCATTGCTCATTCTTCCTTTCATACCCCATCCATAAGGTTGGAAATAGTCGTTATTTCTCCTTGGGATAAATTTTGATTTTACGTTGAAAAGAAACTCATGCGGGATAATCTTTTTAAATGTCGTTTTACAAAAATAAAAGATAATAAATATTATTTAGATGTTAAATGTTTAATAAAAATATATAAAGAGATAGAAACATGAAAACATGAATTTTATACTTCCTCTCTCCGACAAGCAAACGCTCCAGAAATCAGTTCTCGCCGGCCGAACCACTCGACATCCTTTTTATAAAAGTGTTAATTAGCATTTATAATTTATTCAAATATTTTTAATGAGAAATCTGCGCACAATTTTCCATAATTTCTCGAATTATTTAATTTTTCTTCAATAATAAAATAAAAATTAAAAAAAAAAAATGTCAGATGTGGGGTTCGAACCCACGCCCTCTCTCGAGGACCAGAACTTAAGTCTGGCGCCTTAGACCACTCGGCCAATCTGACACGATACAAAAATGAAAATTAGATTCTTTATATTTACCGATCACATACGTTATTACATCTTGCATCTTTTTACCTGGAAATGAGTAGTAATATACATTTATTTTTTTAATATAATGGAGATATATAATTATAAAAAACATTTATTCACAAATTCTAACGATGTAAAATACAGGAAAAATAAATGTAATAATTAAAAATAATAAAAATGAAGTATGGAATGGTGTGTGTTAAGTGTGCCCCCAGTTTGAAACAGACGAACAAAACACGCAGAATGTTACAAAAGGCCGAGCTGTGTTACAAGCACCAGTTGAAGGCGGGTCCACTGCTGCCACCTGTCGGCCACGACATGAACTACCGCGGCGTCGCTAGGGTTGCGCCACAAGGCGATCTCGTGGCGAAATATTCTCTCTGCATTCTGTGGTGGCGTGTTGCTCTGTTATCATCATGACTTTCTGTTTTAAATTGGGGCCGATATATCGTCTGCAGATAAATTTAGTTG
Source organism: Cordylochernes scorpioides (assembly GCA_030710605.1). Classification (NCBI taxonomy): domain Eukaryota; kingdom Metazoa; phylum Arthropoda; class Arachnida; order Pseudoscorpiones; family Chernetidae; genus Cordylochernes; species Cordylochernes scorpioides. The sequence continues at coordinate 88,780,772 of CP092875.1, read as the reverse complement.
AGAATTTCTATCGTTGATTTATGTTGACATAGAATGGAATGGTTAGCTAGATGATACACCGGGCCCCCTGGCGGCGGTTACAACAGGTTCTTTCTTATATTTGATGTCATAACTAGACAATAGACAATTAAAATAATTTTATTGACATCTTGTCAATACATACAAAATGCACAGTCTGCACTATTTAAAAAAAAAAAAGATAAAAGATGTTTTAACTAGAGCCGGAAACGTGTTTTCAAAAGCGATAACACACGTTTTTTTAAGAAAAAGGCATCTCCTTATCGTGCAACTGAAAGTTGCTGATGGCTTGCGCCATCTATCGGAATAAATATCAACTATTCTCGTTGATTTTTAATTATTCCAGAATTGGCCAAATGAGGTACAGCTTGCACCACGCTGATGAGGGCCAACAGCCCGAAACGCGTCCGTGGTTAGCTTTTCTTGATTAATCAAGAATGGGTATTTGGCCAATTCTGGAATAATTAAAAATCAACGAGAATAGTTTATATTTATTCCGATAGATGGCGCAAGCCATCAGCAACTTTCAGTTGCACGATAAGGAGATGCCTTTTTCTTAATTTATGCACCTTATCCCAGTGCAATATTGCATTTGTACTATTTTTTCACACGTTTTTTGTTTACATGAAACGTGTGTTATCGCTTTTGAAAACACACGTTTCCGGTAAACAAGCCTTTTTTTTTTTGCTTTTTTTTTTCAAAATATAATTAATTAATATTTAATTTTTTATTATCATACTGCACCTCAAGCCTATTGTACCACTTTGGGTGAATATCTCTTCTAAGTTCTAACAATATTTAAAGATATTTTAACATCCACAAGTTGGATTCCAAGATGGAGGCGCCCGGCCAGCCACCCAATAATAAACGGAGTCGGCAGGACGACTTCCTCCCATCGTCCAAGCACAATTTCAACAGCTGTGCCAATCTATTGCCTGCCAAACTCTGGAAGCCTGGACGCCAACCTGGATACTTCATCGAAGAAGCAGCTGGCCATCAGAGGCATATTCCTTTCGATGGCTCAAAAGACAGAAATGCTCCTGGAAGACGCATTTAAAGGAGTGAGTATAGGACAACCCCCGCCTCAGGTATACAAACCCCAAGCCCCGTATTTTGCCTCCGCGGCAGATTCTATGCCACCAATAAGGCAGTTAAGTCCTCCTTTGCGAACCTGGCCCCAAACTTTGGATCTCACGTGGTGGTCAGATCCACAGATAACAAGGCCAACCCACGAGATATTCTTAGGGAGATCCAGAAGATACACCCAACGTTCGCGGCCTCCAAGGAAGTTGTGGCGTCAAAAAGTCGGTTGGTAAAGTTGTACTGCACACAAGCACCGAAGAGGTTGCCAAATCCCTGGCCTCAACACTCCCCTCAAACCTAACATGCCACGAACGCCCTACCATCCTAACTAGGTATTGCCTTTTCAGGGTAGGCAATGAGGTATCAGATGAGGATATTTGCGAGGATCTCTCTTAGAACCACGCCATCAAAACCCTCTCTGGTCAACGCTCCATTAAGGTGGTACACCGCTCAATAAATAATAGCCAGGACGCAGCAACAGTCTTCGTGGAAGTGGACGACCTTCTGGCGGAAACCCTGGGCCAACACGGAAGTATTCCCATAGCCGGTCTGATGATAAGGTTTGAGCGGAGCCACACCCTGCGGCAGTGTTTCCGCTGCTGCGGATTCGGGCATCGAGCTACCAACTGCACTGCAGCCACACCTACTTGCTACAAATGCGGCTCTCCAGAGCACGAAGGCAAGCAATGCACAGCCGAAGGTACGCTGCTGCCACTGCAGTAAAAGAGCTGGTGCTGCCATCAACCACTTGGCCACATCCTCCACGTGCCCATTTGTAAAGGCCAAAATATTGCAGTCCAGAAAATAATGTTAAGACCTTTAAGGCCAACGCCCAAAAATTTCCTTCTGCCATCTTAGAGCTTTCTAATTTGGCAGAGGCAACTAGAGCCGACCTGGTGCTTCTACAGGAACTTCCTGCCCACTTCAACTGGCCCTCGTCTGGTTTTCAAACCTTCAACACTCCTGGTTCATATATACCTTCAGGTATAGCAGCACGCTCTAATCTCCAAGTGCTGCCCATCGAGTCTTCAGACCCAGCTATCACATCTATCTGGCTGGGGCACAGTCCTATCTCAATCATCTCAGCATACTGGCATGGTCAAAGGGATGCTGACGACTTTCTCCCTCACATTGAATCCATCAACAACAGGTTCCCATTTCCGATGATCATAGGCATGGATGCCAATGCTCACTCCCCATGCTGGGGTATCAACGCCAGACTTGACCCACGTGGAGAAAATCTTGAGGACTTTGCCCGCCTTAACGACCTCCACGTCTTAGACCCACCAGTGCAGTTTACATGGTCTACTGGTCACCTCTCTTCCTCTATTGATGTCACACTGGCGTCAAGTTCCCTAGCAGTCCATGCTACCTAGCATCTGGTGGGTGAGTTGGCATTCACGGACCATATTCCCATTATCTCTGTTTTCGCTGATATGGTGACAAATGAACCTAGCGGTTGAATCCTCGTGCAAACGGGCCACACTCACATCCTATCTTGAATCTTCGCTGCATCGCGTCGCTTCCCTCCTCCAAGACGCGTCCACTCCTGAAGAGATTGACAATGTAGTGTTGCTCCTCACGTCCATCCTCCAACACACGTCCACTCCCGAAGAAATGGACAATGTAGTGCTGCTCCTCACGTCCATCCTCCAACACACGTCCACTCCCGAAGAAATGGACAATGTAGTGCTGCTCCTCACGTCCATCCTCCAACACACGTCCACTCCTGAAGAGATTGACAATGTAGTGTTGCTCCTCACGTCCATCCTCCAAGGTGCCTGCGACGTCTCCATGCGGAGACGGTCCAACAGTCCCAGACCTTCAAAACCCTGGTGGACCCCTGAACTTAGTGGCCTGAGAAAACTAGTCCTTTCCCTCCGTCGCTGCTCGCACAGCACACAGAGTCCAATCCGGAGTTTCTTCCGTGGCCTCTATCGAGCATGCCACAATCGACTCAAAGCAGCAATACGAAAAGCCAAGAGTAAATGTTGGCTAAACTTCTACAACGAAGTTTCAGCCACTGCTTGGAGCGCCATACACCGCTTCATAGCTCTGGGCCGTAAACCCAACAGAGGTCCTTCTCTCCTCCAGCATAATGCTGGCTCTCCCTTCACTCCAGAGGAGACAAGCCGCACAGTCCTGGAGCATTTCCTTCCACCAGACAATCGACCACATCCACCTAAAAATGATCCTCCACCCTACTCCGATGAACCAGACTTCCAGCCTTTGTAAATCCCCAGAGCCATCTACCGTTGTAGCAGCAGGAAGACCCCAGGGCCGGATGGGCTTGGCTCTCTATGCCTAGTCCTGGGTGGACCCCCACTCCAATCATTACTGGCCACATTATTTTCCAAGTGCCTCAAAATTGGCCACTTCCCTCGCCCTGGAAAGCTGAACGCCTCATCCTTATCCCTAAACCTTCTAGCTCAACCCCAACCAAGCTAGATAGGTATAGACCCATTTCACTTTTAAACAACCGGCCATTGTCCAAAGCCTTGATCGCCCCAGACTCACTGGTTTGCCTCGTGCAAAGTTTCCTCGAGGACCGGGAAGTCACTTATTCCGCATGGTCATCCATTGCCTCAACCTCCCAGCGGGGAACACCCCAAGGCTCTGGGTTGAGTCCCTTCCTCTGGAATGTGGTCGCTCGTGAACTATTCCTACTTTTTCAAATCAGGGAAAGTTCGCTAGTGGCTTTTGCCGACGACTTCACTCTCCTAATCCAGGTCTGTGGTCGTTTGCCTGTCGTGGCTATAAACGACTTTTTGAATAGGGTGACTGCTTGGTGTGTTGACCTCCAGCCCAACCCCAGGAAGGCCTGCATCTTCCAGTGGAGGAGAGTTTGCCCCAACCCCGATCCTGGGTTAAAGATTCTCGGACAACCTATTGCCATAAGTCAGAATATCACCATATTGGGAGTCGAATTCGATCAAACTCGTAAATTCGTCTCCCATCTTAAGAAAATTGTACTACGGACCCGCTGCATAATTCCCCGTCTCTCTAATGCCATCCAAGGAAAATTTGGTCTGTCTTTTGTGGCTGGAAACCGCATTTGCAAAGCTGTGGTGGTACCGGCCTTCCTCTATGGGGGCAGTCGCGCTTCCTCAAGAGAAGGCATTCGTCAGCTCCGGAGTCTGCAGTACCTATTCGCGCGCCGCACGTTACGAGATGGTCCCTGCACTCCCACTATCTCAGCCATTTCTCTAACTGGTAGCCCTCCGCTTGATATCATAATCAAAGCGCGAATGACCTATCTCAAGGCGGCTAAGGAGGGCCTGGTCCAGCTGCTCTCCCTTACCCACCCTTCCGACGCACAATTACTTTCAGTCTAGAATATGACAAAGTCACTTCCCCTGTTATTCACTCTGATGGATCGAAATCCGAGGCAGGAGTTGGTGCCGCAATTACCCTTCCCTCGCAAGACCAACCAATACTCCTCAGACTACATCCGGATTGCTCAGCTATCCAAGTCGAACTGCTTGCCATTCTTTGGGCAACTCGCCTCGTGGAAAGTATGCCAGCCAACCCAGGAGTCACTATAGCGTCTGATCTGCACTGGCCGCTATATGTACTCCTGGTCCAGCCCAAACGGCTCTAATTGCGGAGATAATTCTAGCGCTAGACCAAGCACCTCAGGTCAGCCTCTGTTGGGTAAAGGGCCATAGTGGAGTTGCAGGCAATGAACTGGCTGACCAGGCAGCAAAGACTGCAGCAATCTCTAACCTGGAACAATCCTACTCCATCCTTCCCCAAAGCCTTGCCCGCAGCCGTGCCCACTCATCTGCTATGGAAGCTTGGACCTTAGTCTACACCCAGGATTACCATAACAGAAAACTAAAAAGATTTGCGACCACCCCAATCCGCCTTAGGTCATTCCTGTTCAAAATACGTCTTGGGATGGCCACCACTACCATCTTTACCGGTCACGGCCATGTTCTGGCGGATCTCTGGCATAGAGATCCAACCTGTCCTCACTGCCGGGAAGAGTCACAGACTGTGGATCACCTCCTCTTCTCCTGTCCAGCGTTTATGCTACAAAGACTACAGACAGCCCTTCTGCTTGGAGTACAAGACTTCAGTCCTGCCCCTACTCCCTGCCGGCCTGGAACTACCAGGTTCACCTCAGCAATCTGCCCCCACCAGACTAGACTTCTAGACTGTACCTGTACAACCCGGGTAGTTGGCGATTTATGCTCCAGGAGCCTGGGTTACCTCTATTTTCTCTCTCTCTCTCTTGCGACACTTGCTCCGGGAGGTGTTCGCCTCCTGCGAAATGCCCCTGGATTTGCAGGCCTGGCTCTTCGGCGTCGGCCTCCATCCCGAGGCAGTGAAGCTAACAAGTGTGGCGAAGGCTACCATCTACAAGTACCATCTTGGTCTTGAGTTGGGTAACACCAGCCATCACATCGACCTGCCCACTCTTTGGGAAAGAACTGTCGCAGTCCATCGGTGGCGGAGTTTTTCCCGCGGTGGACGCCACCAATGAAGACCTTGTATATATATTTATATATTAAAAACGAAATAAAATGACGAGCGCCAAAAAGCGCGAAACGCGTTCGTGGATGGCTTTTCTTGATTTATCAAGAAATTGGGTTGGCCAAATATCAGGGAACAGGTTAAATCAATGTTTAGTTGATTTCTGTTCCACCAGATGGCGCTCTGCCTTCTGTAAAGCACATGTGCTCCTGGTCAGGATATGCCATTTTTTAATATTTATATATATATGTATATTTTTCATCTATTTTATCTATTTATATCTATTTATTCATATATCTACCATTATTAATCTTATTTATTCATTTTATGTATTTAACCTTATATAATCTTATATGTACTTTGAAATAAAGTAGTTTCAATCTCAATCTCTCTCTCTCTCTCTAGAGCGCCTCTGGTGGCTAGATCAGATATTAAATATAAGAAAATTGCGATATGCTTTTTTAAAATTTCTAAAAACCTTTTTATTATTATTATTATTAATTTATTACAAAACACCTATATCAGCTATTGAAGAAGTTTTTTTTATAAAGGTAAATTACTTTAATTGGCTTCCCAGGTCTAACCAGATCGATGAATTCAATTAACCAAACGGGGCTCTGGCACTGAGTAAAAGTTGAATTGTTTCTACGTGTGTATACATCAGATCTGTACGTGCTTACAGTAAAAGCTCTCACTTACTGCCCACCATGATTTTCATGATGGGTGTCGTTGTACACTTTTAGATTGGTGCACTATGATGTTGGTTCGTTTAGATTAAAATGGTCTCAAGCAAAGGTGACAATATATATCTTTAAAGAGGATCAACTTGGTATACAAAAGCAAAACAATAGCTAAATTCCTTCTTCTATAAAACTAAAACGTCATTAGAAAAATTCCCTTATATACATACTGCAGATTTGCATAACAAGAAAATCTTTAGATATGCAAATCTAAAAACTTATAAGAAAATATATTTTTGGATTATAGTAATTTAATAAGAGCGGGCATTATTTTTACGAAAAACAGCATATTTTTCTCACAGATTACATTAGGCCTAGCGCAAATTACCTTTCACTAACAATGGGTATTTGGAATGTTGGTAAAAATCGTTGTCAAGGTGTAAATATCAGGTTTCCGGGGATAAGTTCTTTTAAAACGTTTTTATTTAATAAATCTCTAACTTTGGGGCATGGAAGCCTTCTACGGGAGATAAAACACTCTGCCATGAAATGTACAAAAGTGAAATTGTACTGGGATCAGGTGAATAAATAAAGAAAAAAGCATCTCCTGATTGTGAAACTGAAAGTTGCTGATGGCTTGCGCCATCTATCGGAATAAATATCAACTAATCGTTGATTTTTAATTATTCCAGAAGTTGAGGTACAGCCTGTACTACGCTGACGAGGGCCAACAGCCCGAAACGCGTACGTCATTAGGTTTTATTGATTAATCAAGAAACGGTATTTGGCCAATTCTGGAATAATTAAACATCATGATATTTAATCCGATAGATGGCGCAAGTCATCAGCAACCTTTAGTTGCACGATCACAGGAGATTCTTTTTTTTACCCAACAAAAATGTTTTGAAAGCAACGTATCCCCGGACATTCCACCTTGAAACAAGGGATTGTTTTATCGAACTGTGAACTCAAGTAAAAAACCACTGTCTATTCAATTATCCAAAAAGACGAGAGGACAAACTGAGGTCTTATCTGCAGTGTTGTTGCCATAACTGACTTATTGTGTTTATTGTGTCGTTGTATGAAGACCCTGATCGCACAAATGAGCAGTTCTCATGGCAAAGCGCCAAATTTCGGAATAAATTTCTTTCTTTATTATCATAGAATGGTTTCCAGGTATTCCGGTTTCATTACGATGTGAACAGAAATAAATGATCTAGCTGAATGGCGTGTAGAATTGACGTCTACGGTACAGTGACAGCGTAGATCGCCTATCTACACAGCTGGTAGCGCCACGTGGATGCCTTTGTTAACCCGCCGTAGCTACTGTACAAACTGTGAGTTAACCTGACACAGCGATATTAACTCCTGTGGTATGATCATTGCTTACTACACTGGAGATGAGTTCCCTTGGAGCTGTCCAAGTTTAAACGACACATGACTACTCTAGTGTGGGATATGGTCAAAATTAATTAAATTAATTTCTCAGAGAAGGTCACTTTGCCGCGACGAAGTGTTCTCAGAAGGCCCCAGCCAAAGTAGAACAACAACTATGACACCCATAGACTCTGTATGGTACAACGAGATCTAAGACAAATTCTGTTCGTCCATCCTTCCAAAATTTTCCTTATTACCATAAAATCCTATAGAATGGTTAGGTTCCATCATTGTCAAACTGTCGACACAAGAGCTGTTCAGAATAAAACTTTCACTAAAACGTGTTGGTAAGTTGTCAAATACTGACGTGAGTGTTCTTCCATTTAGGCCCCTAAGTCTCTCTCACCACCTAGTTTTGTGATTAAGTTGATCGCATGAGCTCCTGGAAGAATTTAAGTTGGTTGACAAAATCTTGACTTAGAACCTGTTGGCTAGCACTGCGGTGTTGGTACTGGACTCTACAAGGTGGTTGACTCTCCCTGCGGGTTCCTTTGTCGCCAGAGAGCCCTCCCACTAGCTTCATGTTAATAACTGTTGTCTGAAATTGTCTAAGAAAGCGCTTAGTTTCTGCTATATACGGTATTTGTTTTCTTGATGGTGGGGGACAAAGTCTGGCTGTCATGTGGTGTATGGCCAACCAATGACAGCAGCTCCCCATCATAGAGACTTATGGAATTTTAAAGATGGTGACAAATCGGGACTAGTGTAACATATAGGACTTCTTTATGTCCATTTAGTCCCCTAAGCCCCTCTCACCACCTAGATCTGTGATTAAGCTGATCACTTGAGCCCTGGAAGAACTTACCTATGTCAAAGAGGTCAGTGTGGACAGTGTGTGACATTGCAGGTATTTCCCTACAACAGAATCCTTCAACCCACGTGTGGCCGGCGTCACGTGACGCAATTATTATCTGCGATACGATCGATTTCATTTCTCACATCCGTTTTCTGCCCATTGCGACAATCCTTGAATGTCAACGCAGCTTGAAGTTGACAATCGCCTGCTCCAATTTATTGATTTTTCTGAACATTAATTGGAGAATTTGATTATTTATAATAATCAATTTGTGAAAAAAATTCTGCGAGTTTTCTTCCAAAGCCGAGAGAATTCACTGCTCGAAAAATATAAAAATTATACAAAAAAAAAAAAAAACTCTTCCCTTAGCGAATTGTATTTTATTTACAAATATATTATATAAAGATTTTTAAGATAGAAATAGTAGGGCCTTCCCCGCTGGAAGGCAGTAAAGACAGCAAGAAATTATTTATTTATTATAATCACGACAAATGGCTTATTTTCTTTTAAAATATAGAATTTATAATTTTCTTATATTATAATTTCGAAAGTTTTGTATCCTTTTAAATTTAAAAAATTATATTTATTATTTAAACCTATTCTTAACGCTACTTTTCTTCTGAAAAAAATAAATATAATTTTTTTATTAAAATAAAAGTAGCGTTAAAAAAAATAGGCTTAGAATTTTCAGCGATAGAGAACACTAAGTTAATGATGATATTTTAATTAGATTTATACATTGAAAAATATTAAGAGAAAAATGTATTTAAAGTATTATATTTTAATATAATAAAAAAAATATATATATATATAACGTGTTATATTTTTTAACATTTATATTTGATTATTAAATATTTGAAAAAAATTAATCGTTTTTTAAAATGTCATTAAACTTACCAAATTTTAAACAATAGAAAACGAAATCAAACTTGGGTAATATATTCTAATAAGCCTCGTTCTTGTACAACTAACAAAAATTCAATCTATTACTTAACATTTGGCAACTCAAGCAGAAACAAAACTTTTAAAACAAAATTTCCTCCTATAACAGCCCTAACTTCAACACCGACCCAACCCTGTAAAGAATTAATTAAAATATATTTAGGCTGTTAAAAGGTTGTTACTTTTTATATGTTCAAATATTAGCTTAAGATTTTGTTTTTCCCAATGAGGTTTAAATTTTAACGTTTTTTAAAAACTATATACTCTGTTTAAATATTACGAAAAGAGATATATATTACTTTTAGTTTATTTTTTAGAATTATATGTATGTGTAAATGGAATATTAATTTACTGTGAAAAATTCGAATTAGGTTCCTAAGGTGGTTGGAAGTGTTGTATATATATTTCAAGTTTAATTAATCCATTGTTCCCACAGAGTATGTGTGTAAGATCACAAGTAACTAGGCGTTAACCGTAAGATAAATTTATTTTTGTTTCCTATGTTATAAGTTTCTCATTTATTTTGTTCTCTCTCTTGTAAATCAATAAAGATAATGTTTACGATGCACTAGCGCGCCATCTGTTATCAAATTACGAAACTATTTTAGACGCGTAATATTCTTTTTAAAATAAAACAATTTCTACTGCCCTTACTGCAATGGAAAAATTAAAGGGAGGGCCTGGATCATCAGTGGTGAACCCTCCCAGCGGTTTCGCCAGTTTAATCTACCATACCATACGATATTTGCGGAAGAGCGATTGCTCGAAGCATATTATATATTTATAATTATAGGTAATTCTGCTGTCCTAAAAGCTTATGTCCATAGTTAATCTAAAATACCCATTTGAAGAGTCAAGCATCAGTATCACTATAAAAGGAAGTTCCAAAAATGCAATATAACAGCGGTATGGTAGATTAAACTGGCGAAACCGCTGGGAGGGTTCACCACTGATGAGCCAGGCCCTCCCTTTAATTTTTCAATTGCAGTAAGGGCAGTAGAAATTGTTTTATTTTAAAAAGAATATTACGCGTCTAAAATAGTTTCGTAATTTGATAAAAGATAATGTTTGATTAATCATTTTGGAATCAGTATCTTTAAAAAGTCTAAGCAAAGTCAACACGAAGTTTAATTCGTAACATTTTATTTATGCTTAATTTAATATATTTAAGTCTGTATTATAAAAATAATTTATTTTTATTTTATTAAGTATATATTTTTTTAAAAGGGTATTTTGTTTTTAATAAGGGCATTTTTAATTTCATTAAGGACATTTCTGATAAAGCCATTTTTGTTTTTGCGTATATATAAGTTTTACATTTTTAAAAGCTTTCATTTAAATTGCTTCCATAGCTCTGGCTGTCTACAAATCTTGTAATCAATTTTTACATACTTCAAAAGCACGTATAAATCGGAAATTTGGTACAATTTTTTAGAACCCAAATATAATGCAAGTTAGCAAGTTTTCAGACATCTGGGTTGTCAGGGTGGCCAGGAACGAACAAATATCCAAATTGCCTTTCAAATTTTGAAATTTAATTTTAATATGCTTGCAGATCACATAGAAGTATGAAATTTTGAAAACTTGCTCAGTCCAATTAACAATGCCAGTGTACAAATTTTCAGACATCTGGGTGGTCGAAGTGGTCTGGAATGAACCAATTTCTTTATTGTTCTTTTTAAATCTTATATGTTTTGCACGATGTCAAACTCTGGAAACTGTTGGGAGTTGCGAATTGAGTTTTCCAGCGATTGTTCAAGACTTCAAACGAGTTATAAATCCGAATATTCAGGTTCCTATCTAAAAATTTATTGGAATTATAAATAAAGATCTGCCAAAAATCAATAAATATATTACATTTTCTGTTATATTTCAGTAATGTGATTCAAATGTATCATCACGTGTATATTTATATTGATTATATAAATATTATAATATAAGGCCACACATTTCACGACACCATTGTAAAAATATATAGTTCCCCTCTTTTTCTAAATTAATCTATTATTACACACTAATTATAATTATATATGTACCAATTATCTCTCTTTATAAGAAAAATAATAGATATAGTTAAGTATTAAAGAAAATATAATTTAAACAAAATTTCGAAATATGGCTTTATTTATGGGTTACTAATTGTAAGTGGTCTTGAATTTATAAAATTTATAATATTATATATTTTTGTTATAATTATGGGGAGGTAAATTTAAAATAGTCAGAACGCCTAAAATAACTTTAATATTCACACATACTTATTACACGCGTAAATTAAATATTTTGACCCGTTGAAAAGATGCATCTTCTGATGTGCAATTAAACATGTCATCGAATTTATCGCTTTGATAATCCCAATTTCTTAATGCAAAAACATTTTGAATTAAAATCAATGTGTAGAAATGTAGGGTAGTCGGTTCACAAAACACTGAGCGAGATTCGGTAGAAGAATTCGCTGTGATGATTCTTTGTGGGCTGTTGCAAGGATTTAAATAAGATCACTAAATAGCAGAAAGGAGGGGGTAAAAATCTCCTTCTAACTAACTTTATTTAATACATATTAAGAGGACAGAGGAAAACACGCGACTGGTGGGTAGCAAAACCAGCCGTGTTCTGATGTTTATATCGCGGCTCCTTTGATGCAGGCAGGGGCCGCCGTGTTTACACAGCTGTCTGGGCTGCCTGGGCTGCGTCCGGAATAAAGGATCTCCACCATTCCACACACACTCCCACCTGTTTTTATCTAGGCACACAGAAAAACACAAATAATCGTCCAATCGGTTGGGTTTACAAATGGTTCTTCCCGATCTAGTCTGTATTTTTGCAGTTTTCACTTTATCGTTCAGCAAACGCGAAGAAGTTGCTGTTGATGATATTTCCAAGGGATATATTTTCTTAATAGGTCTTAGGAAGGTTCCTACTGCGGTTTTCACCTTCACTAATCTATTCACTCCATCTCTTCCAAATAATATCTCCTCGATCACTGCTAATGGCCAGAAGGTACGTTTTTTGTTGTCCATACCAACTAGGACAACATCCCCAGCCTGGAGTTTTGGATTGTAAATGCGTCTGTTTCTCTGGACCAGGAGGGACAAATATTCCTTCCTGAATCGTGATTTCAACTCCTCCCTCAGCTTGCTCAAATAGCGCAGTTTCTGTGTCGTTGGATTAGATCCCATATTCTGGCACTCGGGAAACTCGACATCTGTCTGTTCTTGTAGAAACATGGAAGGTGATATAGTCACAAGATCATTCGGATCGTCGCTGACATAAGTCATGGGCCTTCCATTCATCACTGCCTCTGCATGACACAGCAGGGTCATCAATTGTTGATATGTTAATGTTGATGTTCCAAGCATTCCTTTTAGTATGTCTTTGAGGGAACGAATCAATCTCTCCCACCATCCACCCCACCAGGCAGCAGTGGGCGGGATGAATTTCCATTCAATACGTTTCACTTTCCCGTCGTTAGAAACGCGTTCCCAGTCAATCTTTTTAAATAAGTTATTGGCTCCTACAAAATTTGTTCCGTTGTCGCTGAAGATGGTGGATGGACGTCCTCGTCTCTTGATGAATCTCTCCAGGGCCATTAGGAAATCTTCTGTGCTGAGAGATATTACCAGTTCCAAATGTACACAGCGGTACACAGCACAGGTGAAGAGAACAACCCAGGTCTTGGTCTGATCTTTCAGATAGAGCGGGCCCGCCAGATCAATCCCTACCACCTCGAATACCTTGGCATTATGTACTCGAGTGGCAGGTAATGGAGCGTCTTCCACCACAACGGGTTTAGCGGTGAAGCGGCGACATGTGACACATCTTCTCACTATTTTCTTAATGGTCTGTCTCGCTTTTACTATCCAATATTTTTCCCGAAGTTTGTTCATCAAAAATTGTACACCAGCGTGGCAATTCTCAACGTGTGAATCACATATCATTTGTTCAATCAACGGATGAGTCCCATGTAATAGTACTGGCAAACGGAAGCCATATTCGTCGCTGCTGTAAATCAATTTTGTTTTCACACGCAGGATTCCTTCTACTTCACATACCTTCAGACCAGGTATAGAGTGGCTAGAGAAACACTCGGCCTGAACTAATTTCAAAAGCGCCAGCTCCGCTTCATCGATCTCCTTCACAGAAAGTTCGCCCTTTACTTTCGTTGAAGATCGGAGGTTGTTGATGAACCTTCTAATCCACGCCATCATCCGCACATTTTTTATGAACGAGGAGAAATATTTCATGTACCAATGATCGGTACTCTTAACTGTTGTCACAACAGCAATTTTCTTTCTTTCCGCACAGATTTCTTCTTCATTCAGGTCTTTATACCTGGAAGGCCAAAATTCTTCGGAGAGTTTTAACCAGGAAGGGCCCTCCCACCATCTAGACTGTATCAGTCGGGATAGGCTGCATCCTCTGGAGGGTAAATCAGCTGGATTGCATTCGCTAGGAACATATCTCCAATTTCCAGGATCACTAAGTCTGCATATCTCCTTCACGCGATTCCCGACAAAGGTACCCCACTGATCATCGCGCTTTATCCAAGCGAGGGCTGTTGTGGCATCAGACCAGAATACATTTTTGATATCTTTTAACTCTAGAGCTTCAAAGATCATCTTGTTTAATCGTGCTCCTACAACACAGGCTATAAGTTCAAGTCTTGGTATCGTAGGTCTCTTGAGAGGAGCGAATCGAGACTTAGCCGCCATCATATGCACTTCAACTTTGTCACCAACCCGAGTCCGAAGGAAGACCACAGCAGCATAAGCTTCACTACTAGCATCAACAAACGTGTGTATCTGCCAGTCCTTCTGCGGTACAATCAATGGATTGAAATTCCTAGGAGTTGCCATGCCTTTGTGCAGCTGAAGGTCGTCGAACCATAGGCTTAGTTCATCCTTGTAGTGACGGTCCAATTCATCGTCCCATGCCAACTTTAGAGTCCAAGCTTTTTGCAATAGAATTTTAGGCTTTATCAATATTGGACTCAGAAATCCAATAGGGTCATATATCTGAGCTAAGCAGGACAGGATACTCCTTTTGGTTATCTTGGGGGGTATGGCTACGGGAATTTCACATGACAAACAATCTTCCCTTTTATCCCAACATACACCAAGCACTTTAGATATCTCTGCTCCTTCAAAGGGGTAAGTATCGGAGGCCACGTCCAGGCTATGCTCCCAACTATGTTCAGGTCGAACATTAGACAGGTGGTATTCTATTACTGCCCCCAAAATGAAAGGACTACAGTTAACGCCGAAAACGACACGTCTATGTCGGAATACTTCTGTCTTTTCTCTATTTTGGGAATACCACAGAAAACGCAGGTAATCTCTGTCCCTTTCATTCACCTCAATCTGAAGAAACGCTTTCTTAATGTCTGCCACGACACCAAACTTGCCATTTCTAAACCTTAGCATAAGGTTGGGAATCATCTCTATGAGGTTAGGTCCCTTTTCAAGACAGTCATTTAAAGATGGGGATCTATAGACCTTGCTAGAAGCATCAAAGACAGGCCTGATAGGCGTAGTCCCACTGGAGAGTTTCACCACAGGACGATGAGGCAGGTAGAAGGCCTCAGCGTCGTGTTGTTCAGCTGGGACTTTCTCAATTATCCCATCATCCAACCAGCCTCGGAAAATATCATCATAGTCCTCATAAAGATTCAAAGAGATTAATTTCTTAGTCGTCTGTTCTAATCTCTTCATAGCAACCTCCCTGTTGTCCGCGATTTTAGCTTTCTCTACAGTCCACGGGAGGGAAACAACATATCTTCCAGAGACAGAATGTTGGACTGTTTTTAGAAAATGTCGACGCGCCAGTGCGTCTCTCTGATCTCTCTGTTTAACCTCAATAGGATCCATAATTCCAAGAACATCGAGATTCCACAGATTAGTTACACTGCTCTCCGAAATTGTCATCGTTGTAACATGATGAGCGAGTGAAACGTCACTACCTGGCTGACATTCTCCCATTAAAGTCCATCCGAAACGCGTCTGCGACGCAGTCAAGCCATTTGACAACACACAAGATTTCATCATGAAAATAGATCCCAATACATCGCATCCTAGAAGTATTTCAATTTCCATGTCATCCTTTCCAATATCAGGAACCCAGATTCTGCGAGTTTTGAGTTCTTTCAACCATGGCCCGCGGCTCAATCTTGGTAGGTTACCACAGATTTTTTGTTGGTCAAGAAGCTTCGCAACCATCTTAAAATTCCCCGATGCATGACCCAAAGTGACCCTGTATTCTTGGTTGATACTTTCACTAGTATGGCCTCCAAACACCACGTGTTTAACTGATTCCTGGCCAATGGGAGATAGTCCGAGATCCTGGGAAGTTTTACTTCTATGGTGTGAGCTCGAAGCGAAGCTCACTTCACTGGTCGTGGAACTAGACGCAGCGACCTTAGGTTTAACAAGAGCCAGACATTTTTTATATATCTTCTTATATCTGTAAGTATATTCCATGGCTTCCACATCGTCGTGCTCTAGTTCCTCTTCGCTAACGTCTGAAGTTAGCATGAATTCCATTATCTTGCCTTGGATCACAAAAAGCTCACTGTGAGTTTCTTCAAGGACTTTTCTATTATATTCAATGTCCTCTACAAGTATCGGTGGAGTACCTGACAGAAACTCTTCTGTCGTCTTCAAGCAGCGAGTTAGTCGCTTTCTAAGTACATTTCTATGTCTTTTTAAAATTTCCATTTTTCAAAAAAACACTATAAACAGAGGGTAAAACAAAAGGTACTTATCTTAAGTCTTGAACTTGTACTCCGCCGTTAATCCACTTGATCTTGCCTTGTCAGAAGCCCACCCGCGGGGACGCCACTTTGTGTAGAAATGTAGGGTAGTCGGTTCACAAAACACTGAGCGAGATTCGGTAGAAGAATTCGCTGTGATGATTCTTTGTGGGCTGTTGCAAGGATTTAAATAAGATCACTAAATAGCAGAAAGGAGGGGGTAAAAATCTCCTTCTAACTAACTTTATTTAATACATATTAAGAGGACAGAGGAAAACACGCGACTGGTGGGTAGCAAAACCAGCCGTGTTCTGATGTTTATATCGCGGCTCCTTTGATGCAGGCAGGGGCCGCCGTGTTTACACAGCTGTCTGGGCTGCCTGGGCTGCGTCCGGAATAAAGGATCTCCACCATTCCACACAATCAATCTTTTTAATTATATTTTTGCGTTAAAATTTAAAGTCTATTTATTTAACTCATTCGTTCATATCTCAAAAGCTAATATTCCCTAATTATATCAACTTCTTATTTTAGCTATTAAAATATAATGAACACACGGAAATTAAAACGTTAAAGTATGACTTGGGCATTAAATAACCAACATTGAACAAAGTCAGTTCACACCAATATATAAATATATATGCCCTTTTTGTTTTAATATATCAACACCTGGCCTTTTATATATATTTTTCTTTTTTTTTCGAATATACCTATATACCATATATGGTATATGGGTACGCTCCAGAAGTCTGGGATACCTAGATGTTATTACTAAAGTTGTTATTCCCGTGGCAAGTATTGAACAAATTCATTTTCTTGATAAAAATCGAAACATATTTTACTTAGATTTATTTATCATTTTATAATGAAAATAAATATGATCAATATATAACGTTCAGATTTTATTTTTTCATTTTAATATTTAAAATGATGTTTTTATACTTATTACTTTTAGAGGGGAATATGAAATTATAATATGATAGAATTTTCTCCGATATAATTCTGTATTAGAATTTCTGTTCTTACTGTCAAGATGGCAGAATTCACCAAATCGAAAATATTCCAACCACACATTCTAGAAACTTCCTCCCCCGGCAAACATTTAAAATAAAATTTCCTGAAATTGCCGAAACCTATAAAAAAAATTACTGGCAGTAAGTAACTCGAGTGGAGTTGTATAATAGAAAATCCATCTCCCCAAGTTGGGAGCCAATTTAAATAGTTATGGCATCTCAATTTCCCTCAAGATGGCGGCATCAAACATTGTCGATACTGCGGTAGAGAATTATGGCTGATGTTATCATCTTCTGCTATTTATGTTCTTGTACCATGTGGCGGCCTGGGTTCAATACAAACCGTTTTATTTAAAAATCATTATATCGACTTGAGGAGCCTCCTGGCGTCTGCCAAGACCCACATCTATAAGTACTTCCTCGGCGTGGAACTGAGGAGTGAAGACCTTGTCTGGAGGAGAACTCTCTCAAGGTGGGGAAGTCTTCCTTGCTGAAGATATTTGTACACATACACAACTATATATATTCCCCTACATTGTATCTACCCTTTATTTACTATCTTATTATATATTTTACACCGCTGTAACAATTGATTAGGAGAAGCAATTCAATTGTTTAAATTGTCGAATTGAGGAGCGGTGTTTAAGCAATTTATCTACCAATTTGGCTTATGTAGGACGCGCTATATATATAGATGGGGCGTGCTATCGGTTACATATATTGCAATAGTTGCATACTGTTCTCTATGCATGTTCGATATAGTTTACAGCCATCGATTGCCGTCGTTTATTCTCAATCAGCACCAACTGTAGCCTCTGAATCTGTAGGCATAACGATTTACTATTGTATGTGGTCTTTTTAACCCAATAAACTTAACACTAATTGCTGTCCAAGTGGCGTGAGGGTTTTATTTCACCCACTTCTATCAAACACCGCAACTCCGTTGTATCTGGACATGTGGTGACATCTCAGGTGACATCGACGGCACGAGATTAACTCCAACTTCATAAATTTATAATTACTTGAAGTAATTAGCTCCCAGTTGTGACTCCTACGCCCACTTGCTGAGAGTTCTGCGGGCGGGGCTCGCACAGGCCGTGCGACACTGTGGCAGCTCTGGCATACTCTGGTAGCTGACGGACGGACTGGGGCAAGTCCAGGACATTGTCGAATACATGGTGACAGTTTGACAAATCCTAGCAGAGATTTCAGAAGTTTGGAGTTTAAACCGGTCACTTAACAGACAATCAGAAGCAGAATCCAACCATAAAACCATTGATAGCTTATATTTAAAGAATCTAACAATGACCACGGGGAGCCCCTGTTGATTTGTTTTCCTCTCCACAGTCCTATCTTTACAACTCATCCAATCATCTCATTTTCTCACCACAGATTTAAAAAAAAATCTTCCAAGCCTCATGAGACAGCCCAAAAGCTAGTTTCTGCCTCAAACTGCCATTAGATCGCTAATCAAGCTTGCAACTTGATTAAAACCCATCGGAATGGAAGACTTTAGAAAGTTCCCTGCCAAATGGCTAATTATCCAATGTTGCCAAAGAAAACACTGTCTTTTTTTCCGAAGTTTCATCCAATCATCATCATAATTATCATTCTGGGGAAACTTCAGTTAGAGCGGCCGCCCGGGACGACCTGATGGAAGTTTGCTGCTCCCCCGGGACACATGTGGGAACAAAGGTTTGTCCTTGAGATCTAGGACAGGCCGTCTGATCCCAGCTGGGGAGGGAAGACAGGTGTCACCCACATCATTGGCAGTTTGGAGTTTTCAAATATAAGGTTGAAAAATCCACATATGTCGCAGGAAGGCCTTACAAGAACGTCCCCTCTGATGAGCGCCAACTTTGTAAAATCCAAGACGACACCCACACTTCACCAAACACCAGGAGTCTCTTTTGTTGTTGGAGAATCTGTCACGTGAGCTTCTACTGGATGGTTCTGGTGCGCGGGGAATGAAGGCTTGGTGTATAGAAGGCTGTCTAGGTTGAAGAAATGTTTGGCCACAGTATGGCAGGCTGTTGACTTTTTTCTGAATTTTTCAAAACTGTGTTGTTTTTGTTCATTCTTTTCCCTCACTTTTACGTTTTTTACTAGGATGATAAACAAAAAACATTTTTATATAAGGGAATGAATATCATTCTCCCATTAAATTACAATATAAACTATTACATATTTGAATAAAAAAGCGCCATCTGTGTTTTACAATTGTAACTATTAAACGCGAATGGTTTTCTTAAAAAAAAAAAAGTTTAAATCGCGTTAAAATGTGTCACGTGAGCACAGAATCGATGTAGCCCATTTTCCCGCCAAAAAAGTGAACATGGCCAAATTCCGAGCAGAAGATGTTATCTCGGGAAAGTAACTTCGTTTGCCTACAAAGAAATTGGGCCTAAAAGCTTTTGTTAATTTTTTAATGCCATTATGCTTTTAGCAGAAGATAAGATGCCCCCCGCCCCCACGGGTGGGATCGATTCAGCCGATAATTTCACTGACCAGACTTGGTCGTCTGCGATAGGCCTGTTCTTTGTCTTGTGGTCATTTAATTATGGAGGGAGCCGCCATTGTTGTCGTTTAAACCACAAGCTGCTATACGTTCTATGGTTAAATTTGGTTATAATCTCTATTATTATATTTCGTTATAGCAGGTCCGTCTTCTCTGTGTGTGTGAAGTCAATAATTACGATGATATAAATGATAATATAAATAACTAATTAAGGCCAAACACTTCGAGTCGTTCCAGATTCATTGATAGAACAGCCGTTTCTCTAGCTAGCTGTGTGAAGTGAAATTCTGTCTCGTTGGTTGTTTATCTAGGGGAGAAAGCCTCTGTTACAGCAGGGTCGGTGGTCGAGTGGTGTAAACCGGTGATTTCCGATAGCCTGGGATCGAATCCCGCACTGGACACTTTTTTCTAATTAAAAAAAATATATTACAATAGCCCCTGATTCTTGAAAAAGTCCAACCCCACTAGTGAATGCAATTAACCAGATGACGCTTCTGGCACTATTGTAAGGGCAAAAGTTGAACTGCTGTGTAAACATGTGGTGCACTTACAGTAAAAGCAGTCGCTCTCTACTACCCACCATGATCATCATGACCTGTACCATATGTACTAGGTATAATTCAAAAATATATAATCATAATATTACTATTTATAAATTGACTGCACGCAAGCACAATAGCATTCAATATTGGCTTCCACCTTGGATCACTCTTTTCTCAATTTCTATGAAAGTTCGGTCAAGCAAACTTCAACTGTTGATTTTCAACAACAAAATTATTTAATGTGTGACCCCCAACTGGTCTTTTATCCCATTCTTGAGGTTAGTATATGGCGTTATTTAATGGAGAGTTTATACTTGTAATTATATTTTGTTGGGAGCTGCGCTGCCTGGTGTACAGGAGCTCCATCTATGATTAATTTCTTCCTGTGGTGAATCTGTATAAGACCGGTGGTCTTATTAAAGCCTTGTGTGTAATATTATATTTGTTTAGAGTTCAATTAGCGCATCTTTGGTCTGAAATAATTCCTTTGTGTTACATCAGATTGGACAAACACACAATGTAAAGGTCTTTCAACAACATCAGTTGCGATGTCTGAGCTCGTTCAAACCATGTTCTTCCAATTATTAATCTCTTTTTAATCTTGGAATTATAGAACGCCGTGACTCTGTCGAATATATTGAATTGTTTTTAAGAATCATAGCCGTCTAAAATAGTTCCATTTTCTTATAACAGATGGCGTGGTAATACATCGTACACAGAATTATTTATTCATAGATAATGTCAGAAATAAATCGACTGGCCACACTGTAAATATACTAATCTATCGTCTGTGATAAATAAAATTCTAAATGTTGTTATACTGCTTCTCACAAATATTCTATAGATAAATTTCCTTGTAGGTAAATATATTTGTCTTCATTTATTTGATTATATATTTTACATTTAGGATTAATAATACTTGTACATTCCACGCATATTCAACACCCCCGCAAGGCTACGTACTAGGGAGGTTAGAACCTAATTGCTAATTTTAAACAATTAATTAAAGAATAATTACAAATTGTCATCAACATGGCGAGTTTTTATTCGAATCGTCTGTTGTTAGGTCGGGGAGTTGTTTAATTGAGTTCTAATTAACACTGACCGCGTATTTGCATATTTCCGAACTTCATTGGTTTATAGAAGTTTGTCTCTATACCTCCTCGGCTTTGGAAAACTCGCTGTCGCAATAGACGTCCATCCATAGACTGTCTCTCCAACCACATAGACACGGGCCACGTCATCAGCTTTGGAAAACTCGCCGTGCCGCCTGAAGAACATATTCCGGACTGTGCCCAGACCTGAGCAGCTTTCTCTCTCTCGGCAACAATTCCTCTTGGAGTTTTCTACCAGACGATGTTTTGTCCATCTTGGGATCTACTCCAGAAGTATGTGTGTAAATATTACAACCTGAATTGACAGTCTTTGCACCCGATTTCAGGGATTTATAAACCGGTGGATTTTGCTGGAGATCTTATAAACCTTCGACACCTTCTCTTGTTGTAATAATATAGGCTGGGTATGTATCAGGTTTGTATGGAACCACTACAAAAGGCTGATTTACATATGGAAGTAGGGAGAAAGTATGCAAAACAGTAAAGTTTTGTTTGTTGCTGAGTTGACCTCGTTTCTTTCTTGTTAAGGGTTGAACATTTTTTTAAATATTATATTTTTAAATTGTAAAAAATTACTTTAAAGGATAAATTGTGAGGTTTAATGTGTTTGCTAACAAGGAAACGTTTTGTCTAATATTGTTTCTGCTTTCCTTTACAAACATTTTGTTATTCGTTTATTTCTATTAATTTTATTGAGTTTTAGTAAATTTTCATATACAGCATTGAATTTCAATGATTTAAAAAATGAATGAAGAAGCAATTTAAACAAAACATTATGAAGAAATTTCGTACATTTGGAAATGAATTTCCCTTGTAACGTTTCTCACATTATAAGAGAATATATAGAAAGCCATTGAAACTATGTACAATATAAACACACTATTGTGTTAATGGTGAGAGAAGAGTTGTTCTTCAAATGCAACCAGAAAACTGCCAGGCTCGAGGCCCATTAGCTCAGTTGGTTAGAGCGTCGTGCTAATAACGCGAAGGTCGTGGGTTCGATCCCCCCATGGGCCACTTTTTTTTTTTTTTTGCCATTTTTCTACAAATCTCTCTTCTTCTTCTTTCTAATCTCACACAAATCTCTCTTCCTTCTTTAATAAGTTTTTAATATACTTACAGGGGAGACCTAGAAGTATAAAATTTATTACACTTGTTCAAACTTGTTGACAAAACTTCATACTTCTGGGTGATCGGAGGCCATTGAAGCATTTTTTTTTCTCAGAAAAGAAGTGCTCGATGTTGTATCCACTTCACTCTACTGATTAGAACGGACAATAGGTACAGAATACCAAGATTCCGATATAATTGATAACTTTCAATCAAAACTGTAATTGTGAATCTTTTTTTTTTAAATCTAAATGTTTACTCAATAAAATCAAATTTTATCATTAAAATGCTAATTATTGTTATTGAATTTGTAATTAAAATATAAAATGTTTTTGAAATTATTAAAACACTCTCTTATATTTAGGTGCGCAAAATGAAGATGTCCTAATATATTAAGACTAAAAATGTCAATGTTCCAGACACCACCACGTACAAGTCTAAAATTTCCTTCATTAACTCAATAAACTAGCAACGCACATGTACAAAATATCAGACTTCAATGTGATGTTCTGGGATAGACTATTGGATAGAATTTGTATATAAATATCTAAAAGAGAAAATAGACGTTTGTGGCGTAATGAGCGGCTGGCATTCCATTAAAATAAATCGGTAGTTTGAACTGGATCTATAAATAATTGTGTATGAGGATTTTGCCTGAGAGAGAGATTTGAGATTTAAAAATATTTTATTGACCTAATACACATGGTGGTATTATATAATAATTATAAAAAGAAGGATAAAATGAAAGAGTAAAATATATACAGTTATGTACAGTCGAGGAGACAACGACAGAGAGTCTTCCTCCAGACAGACAGGGCTACTGGCTCTTCGGCCAAGGGCTGGATGACAACGTCCATCCTCACGTCTGCCAAGTCATCCATACACAGGTTCTTTCTGAGCCTTGAGATGAGAGGAGAACGTGAGAGAGAAAGAGAAATATATAATAATTTTAAATATAATTATAAAATTTAAGACGAGTAATCCTTTCAATATATTATAATAACGGATAGAATCAATAAAAAAGGATAAGTTTCTTTATTTGTAAAATCGATTCAAGCTTTCGGGCGCAAGCAGCCCTTCTACAGGAATATTGGAAACAATTTCAAGTAGATATGTATGTACACATACATGTATACTTGAAATTGTTTCCAATATTCCTGTAGAAGGGCTGCTTGCGCCCGAAAGCTTGAATCGATTTTACAAATAAAGAAACTTATCCTTATTGATTCTATCCGTTATTATAATAATTATAAAATACAAATTTACCCAATTAAATACATTTAACATATTTGTGAAAACATAATACAAGAAAGAGTTGGTGGACGAGTGGGTAACACCCTCGATTTCTGATAGCCATGAACTGGGATCCAATCCCACGTTAACATTTTGTTTAATATGTGAATAACCTTCATATATTGTTCATTATTGCGATTATCATAAACTAGGTTGTTCTTTTTGAGTGGTACCTAATAAAGTGGTTTTGGAACAAGAACAAAATAGAACAGAAGTGAAAATTGTACTGGGATCTGGTGGAGAAATTAGGTAAAAGGCATTTCCTGACTGTGGAACTGTGTTGCTGATGGCGCAGGAGATGTCTTTTTCCTAATTTAACGGGAGAGGCGCCTTATGCTTTTATAGTTATATATACAGTTAAACCTGTCGCCCCCTCTTGGGACTCACCAAAATAGGGTGCTATAGAGAAGGGGTGTTATAGACAGGTCACTTTTAATGTAAATCGCATCGTACTACGTATTTAAAATCGGGCGCTATAGAGAGGGAGGCGCTATAGACAGGTTTAACTGTATTAACATATATGCAACACTTATATAACAATACTAGAACATGGGTCAGTTCTAGGAACGGTCTAGAACAACAGCCAGTTCTAAGCTTTATTGAAGTTTGTTTATCTTATAAGTTATATAATAAAAAGTATGAAACTTAACCCATCGCACATTCGAAGGAAAAAAATAGAAGAATATTTAAACCATAAAATGTGTCAACGTAGAAATCTAACCATTCTCACGCCGCTGAAATGCCCCGTTACATAATCAGAAGATCAAACGGTATAATACAACGAAAATTTAATTATTTATAAATTATATACACTGCAGGTCTTCTGTCTCAAAATTAATTCGCAAACTTTGTGTCTCTGGTATTGCCTGCAATCTTGCACAGTCCCTTGTTTCCACTTTCATTCTTTCGACATTTTATAAGACAATTTTGAAACTCTTTGCCACTTTTTTTTTTTTTGCTCGTTTCTCTCGCCATATTCCTGCATATGAACATATTTCCATACTTCTTCACTATTATATATTTTGGGATTTTCTCTCGTTTTTCTACTTTATTTTAATAACATTTTGTCACGTGTAGAAATTGAGAAAATACAAACCTCAGAGTGATAAACAGGACAATTAGTTTTCTTAAACAATTATTAAAACTTGTAAAATATAGACGAATGGCCCATTAAAGTTTAATAAATTTAAAGAATGCGCATTGTGCCCAAGAGATGGGTTTGCTAATAAACAATTAGCATCAAGACATGTTTAATTCTCTCTTTATCTGTACTCCCAATATATATATATATGATTTTGCTATGAAAATAGAGCAATCCATAAATAAATCTTTAATTAAAAAGGTATATATTGGATCAAAATATCATTTATTGGTAAAATATTGGTAAAATAAATATTTTGATCCAATATATACCCTTTTAATTAAATAAATGATTTTATTTAAACTTTATAAAAGAGATTTTATAGACATTTAGCGATTTCAGCATTTATTCCCATTTGCTTACTCGCGATGACAATTCATTTATTTGGAACTCCTATTTTAATTGGTTATATTTCAAATTATAGAACCATATATAAATATTTGTAAATTTAGAGAGAAATTATTACTAAAAAAATTAAATAATTAATTGATTAAATAGTTTTAAATTTTTTTATTTTTTTTTATTAAATGTACTAAAAAGGAAAAAATTACTGTAGTTTAGGATGAAAATATAGATTGGAATTTTAAAATTATTTTTTTATAACATTTTACTTGATTTTTAGAAAAAATTTGCAACGAAAATGATTTCTATTTAAAAAAAAAGCTTAAAACCAGGGTCAAAAGGAGTTACATTGAAAATTTGTTTTTGAATCAATTTGAAAAATTAATTCAGCAGTTTATCTTGATAAATAGATACATTTTATTTTTATATCTATAAATATAATATAAAAAATAATTATTATTATTTTTTAATAATCTGTCATAACTGGCATCATCATCAAAGCTCCAGAACCTGGGGCTCTGGCTGCTATCGGCTTTCTTGCCTGGTTACCTATATGTAAATTTGATTTCCCCTCTCATAAGTGCAAGTTTCCCAAGACAATGGACGTGGACGGCTTGTTCGCCATCTTTGACGGGCTGACTCTGTCCCAACCCCCGCCCGCCGTGGAGCCCGACCCGCTGGCGCTGCAGCAAGTGCTCGGCCGCGAGTCCAGCGCCAAGAAGAAGGAGCAGAGGAGAGATCCCCTGAGGGACCTGCCAGAGTACGACCGCGACCTGCGCGTGGAGACGGTCCTGCAGGTGAGGGGCAAGTGCCACCATCAAGTGACCTATCCCTCGAGGTACGCCTGCGACCCTGTGCGACGAGAACTGCCCCATCCGGCTAAGACCTACCCGTTCGAACTGGATCTGTTCCAAAAGGAAGCCATATTCTGCATCGAGGGAAGCCAGTCCGTCATGGTGTCGGCCCACACCTCCGCCGGGAAAACGGCCATTGCAGAATACGCCGTCGCCAAGGCCCTCCGCTCCAACCAGAAGGTGGTGTACACCACGCCGATCAAAGCCCTGAGCAACCAGAAACTCCGAGACTTCACCGAAGAGTTCCAGGACGTCGGTCTGATGACCGGCGACGTGACCATTAACGGAACGGCCAACTGCCTCATCATGACCACGGAGATCCTCAGGAGCATGCTGTACCGGGGGTCCGACGTCACCAAGAGCGTCGCTTGGGTGATCTTCGACGAGGTGCACTACATGCGCGACAAGGAGCGCGGCGTGATCTGGGAGGAGACGCTCATCCTGCTGTCGGACGACGTCAGGTTCGTGTTCCTGTCCGCCACCATCCCCAACGCCCTGCAGTTCGCCCAGTGGGTCAGCTGGCTCCACCGCCAGCCGGTCCACGTCATCTCCACCGAGCACCGCCCCGTGCCCCTGGAGTTTTACGCATGCTCCGCTGGGGAGGGGACATTCTACCAGATTATGGACGAAGACAAAAACCTTCTCGAAGAGAACATTAAAAAATGTCTTTCCGAGACGGAGAAGGGGACGGGGAAAGCCGACCGGTTCCAGAGGGGCAAGAAGGGAGGGTTTACTGGGAACAGCTCGTGCTCGCGCATCGTAGCGTCGATTAAAGATATGCAGCTGCTGCCCGCGATTATCTTCAGCTTCGGCCGACTGGAGTGCGAGCAGAATGCCAAGCAGCTGCAGAAGCTCGACTTCAACACGGAGACAGAGAAGGCCAGTGTGGGGGAACTCTTCAGCAACGCCATCGACCTGCTGTCTGAGGAGGACCAGAAGCTGCCCCAGGTCACCAGCATACTCCCGATCCTTCGCCGGGGCATCGGGATCCACCACGGCGGCCTGCTGCCCATCATCAAGGAAGTGGTGGAGCTCTTGTTCTCGGAAGGACTTATCAAGGTTCTCTTTGCGACTGAAACGTTTGCGATGGGGCTGAACATGCCTGCACGTACCGTGTTCTTCACGTGCATCCGCAAGTTCGACGGCACGGAGTTCAGAAACGTCAACCCCGGGGAGTTCATCCAGATGAGCGGGCGGGCCGGGAGACGGGGCCTGGACAGCAAGGGCACCGTGATCGTCCTGGTCGATCAGGAAGTGTCAGCCGAGGGGCTGAAGACCGTCATCAACGGCGCCGCCAGCCCTCTCGACAGCGCCTTCCACGTCACCAATAACATGATCCTCAACATGATGCGGATCGACGGAAGGAAGCCGGAGAACCTCATGGAGAAGAGCTTCCTCCATTTCCAAAAACTTCAAAGCATTCCCCAAATTGTAGAGGAAATTCGAGAAGTGACGAAAGAAATAGACAAGCTGGACGTTGACGCTGAGAAGGAGGTAGACTTCGAGACCTACCAGGACCTGCACGACTGCCTGGGGCGGATCGAGAGCCAGATGTGGGAGGTTCTCGAGCGGCCGAACAACCTCCGCAGGCTGCTGCAGCCTGGCAGGGTCGTGCGCATCAAGCGCGGGGACAAGGACTTCAAGTGGGGAGTCTGCCTGAGGATCCTGAAGCAAGGATTCAGGAAAGCCACCCCAGAAAGTAGCGACCTGGCCAGCACAAAGGCTCAGGTAGTCCTACTTGCTAGGAAGAACGTCCAGAGTCCGTTTATCAACGACGTCCAGCCGCTGACGCTGGAGGATGTCCGGAGGGGCGAGGAGGATATCCGGGTATTCTCAGTTGGCCTGGACTGGGTCCATGGAATATCTCCCTACGTCCTGCAGAACCTTCCTAAGGAACTCCAGTTCAAACACCAACGACTCAAGACCCTGAACATCATCAAGGACGTCAACATAAAGATCGGCCACCAGAAATTTTCACCTCAAGAAATTCTGAAAAACCTTACAATCCCAGATCCAGAGTTGAAGGTCTTGCAGAGCAAGCACCGAGTTGTGGCGGGAAGGATGAAAGAGAGCCGCGTGCATCGGGACCAGGCGCTCCAGGAAACCTTCCAGAGCAGGTACCTGAGGAAGGTCGCGCTGACACGAGAGCTCGAGACGAAGGTCTTGGAACTGAATCGAAGAAGGAAACTGCTCCACATGGAGGAGCTCAGCTTCCAGAAGAGGATCTTCCGGACGATGGGGTTCATCGACAGCCGCGACGTGGTGCTGATGAAGGGGAAGATCGCGTGTGAGATCGAATGTCAGAACGAGATCCTGCTGACCGAGCTGCTGCTGAACGGCACGTTCGTCCACATGGACCACCACGTCATCTCGGCCTTGCTGAGCTGCTTCGTGTTCGAGGAGAAGGTGAAGAACCCGGCAGAGCTGCCAGAGCACCTGAAGAGGCCATTCGAGGAGGTGCAGAGCCTGGTGGCCAGACTGGGATTCGAGCAGCGGCCGCTGAACCCCGACCTGATGGTCGTGGTGCACGAGTGGAGCAAGGGCGCCAGCTTCCACGCCGTGTGCCAGTCCACTGATGTCTTCGAGGGCAGCATCATCCGGGCCCTGCGGCGGCTGAACGAGCTGCTGGCTCAGATGTTCAGCGCGGCGTCCTTCATCGGCAGCAACGTCCTGGAGCTGCGCTTCTCCCAGTGCATCCAGTTCATCAAGCGGGACATTGTGTTCGCTGCCAGCCTCTACATCTAGACCTTCGGCTTGCTTGGCGTTCAATTATACACATGTGTATTTATTGGCGCTAAGGCTAAGTAAGGAAGACGTCAAACATTTTTTGTTCGGTGACCCAGTGTCGTCCTTTTTCACAGAGGAATGTTTAATTTCGACTTTCAAACTCCATGTTAAACTTTCCATCTTGAAAATGGCGACAGCGTGTGAAGGCTGATGAGCCTTCTTCTCTGATTAATTAAGTTATATACATGTCAGGATATATGTAATTTTATGTCAGGATATATGTATATAAGTTTATATGTCAGTTATAAACTAGAAAGTTACTTATTTGTATATAAACACACCCTACATTGTAATGTATAGAAGACAACTTTTTATTGATTTTTCAACTTCTCAATGTAAGATTTACCTTCAATTTACACTACCACACATACACATATGTCCAAATTTTACTTTTATCTATAAAACACTTAATAAAAACTTATTTTTTTATCTTGTTGAAATGTTTCATATTTTTAGATATTTTACGGTAGGGAAGATACCCATCTTACTATATATACACAGTATTTGCATAGTTACAAAGTCCATCAAACAATGTAATCATGGCCCACGTTGGCAACACTCTGGAGAATGTAATTCCGGTTCTACGCACATGTGCAGTGGGCATCACATTACAGAAACTCCATTTTAAATTGCTAATGTAAAGAAAAAGAAGAATTATTTATAACCGTGGCCTCAGCTAATAGAGTTTCAACATAAGTCCGATGCAGGGTTGGGCAAAATGTAATGCTTACATTTTCTATCATTGCAATTACAAAAAACACAACTTGTATTATAGATTACAAACACAATGTAATAAAGATTCCTAAAATAATTGAAAAGTATAAACGTAATATATCAATCAGAATAAATGGCAAGCTTTCATGGGTTAGCTCATCATCATTGTTTGGCAAATATAGAGAGAGGGGTATATATTTGCAATTTTAATTTTATATATTTACATATTTAATTTTAGCCTTACCCCGTGTTTTACTCTATGAGTGTATATGTTACTATACCATTACAATAGAAGCTACAGAAATCACGTAAATACCAAATCCAAATGAATAAATAGTACGTATAATAATAAATTTATTGAATTTGGTTTGGAGTCTTACTACATTGTGTGTTTCTAATCTATGTCACTAATTGTGTCTCTATTACTCGTAATTACAGAAAATCTGATAATGATTACATCCTGGCCATCATTGGTCCAATGTTTGTTCAACATTGATATTTATTTACATATTGTCCCGGCGCTATGCAACTGCTGGGAACTAATTTGTTCGATAAACTTTGAAAATTTTTACATTTTTAAAAGAAAATCTTTCAAAAAAAAAAGATGTTGGGGCACGTTTTTGTAACCATACCCCAACAGAAGGCGTATGTATAATCAAATCAAATGGATACATGGCTTCCCTCCCACATAGACTTACAGACCATTCTTTTTGCCCAGAAACCTAGACAACAGATGACACCAGACTTCCATGCCGAAAGCTGATGCCTGGTAAAGAAGAAGACATCCAGAGACATCCGAGCTGGAAACTGTTGTTTCATATGTACATATATTCCCCTCACCAAAAATTTAGGTAAAGGTGACCAGAAAAAAAAAAAAAAGGAGAAAAATGGAGAAGGAAGATCTCTAAAGACTGAAACTTATAAAATATCCTTCCAGAGAAAGGAAAGCATCACATTACAGTCCAGGTAAAAAGGGCCTGGGTCAATTTTAGCCAAGACGGGGGGGCGATATATATACCATCCCGAGAAAAAGGGAGGATTATATTTCAACCCATGTGGAAAGAGAGGGGGGGCTGGCGTCTGAAATTTTACACTATGGTCGTAGCTGTTGTTCTCTTTAGATTTTCTTGTTTTGGTAATACTATATATTCTATTTTGATGGAAGAGGCCTGGAGTCTGAAATCTTACACTAGTGCGTTCTATTTTGATGAGGCCTGGGGCGTCTATGAAATTGATACTGGAGCCGTTGGCCATTTTGATTGGTGTTTCTTTCGGCGAATGAAAATGGAGAGAGAGATGATATAAAAGAAGGTTCTCTGCCAAAAAAAAAAAGGGGATTCGATCGGAGTCGCTCAGTGAGAAGGACGATTTTTAGTCGGGCCTGAGACGTAGAGGAGACTAGACCTTGCCGCCGCTTTCGAGAAAAGGTAAGCCATTTGTCATTATGACTTAGCACCCCCCCCCCCCCCTTTTTTTTTTTTTTTTTTTTTTTGTTTTGTGTAGTAGCCAACCTAGATTTCGCATGGGCCCTAAAGGGCTATAAAGTAACTTCAGGTCACCTCTATCTAAATTTTACTATGTAAATAGCATATCTCGTCAGTTTAGACATGTTCCCAAATTTTAAGATATTTAAATAAATATCTAGAGAAATTTTCTTGTTTCCTCTGTTACCTATTTCATACATAATTTGCCTTATGGTGCTATTCCAACTGTTTAAATAAAATGTTGTATGTTTATTACCTATTTGAAGGGAATGTTAATAATAATCAAGTCCCCCATAAATTACCGGCCACATACATTGCCGCGAGTGTCTGTGTTTCAGTGTTTTATAGATTGCCCAATTTAATAACGATTTCGTGGGTTGTCTGATGAAATTGTATAATAGTGTCGCGGCTGTTTCCATCTTTAGACCATTGTACTGACAATATTATATGCTCAATCCTTGCTTTAGCTCAACTCTTAATCAATTACAGAGTTTTTCCCCCCTTTCTTTTTTATTTATTTTATTTATCCTGTTTGCACAAATTGTATTACATGTGATGATGTAAAGACATATGCCGATAGTGCATCACTGACAGCTGTGCTGCTATTATACAACATTAAGGTCTTGCTGCGGGTTATATACATGGGGTTGTTGGCCTAAATTGCTATATATATATATATATACTTAAGTAAGGAGACTTTAATAAGTCACATCGTGTATCCTCCCTTTTCATCTATCCAAACCGGGAACACATCAAAGAGAAAATAATAATAAATTTATTTTATCTTCTCCACTAACGCGATTTATTTTAAAATGAGAAAAACAACAAATCCAACACTAAGCGAGCTTTATGGACCAACTATCAGCTCGACGGTGGCGCTCGAGTGGCAGAAATTGGAACTAAAATTGACACTTTATTTTTTACGTTCCGTTTAAAGTAAGGTCACTTGTGTAAGGTTAATAATCATAAATAAATAATTATAAAAAATGTTTTCTATTTAAATTTAACGTTTAACGGGACACAAATTTTACATTGTAATTTTAGTTCCGACTTTGGACACTCGAGCGCCACCGTCGAGCTGCTAGGTGGTCCACAAAGCTAACTTAAATGAATCATCTTTTGGTATCTATTTTTTATAGAAATACAAAAACACTACGTCGATACGTTATATACATGGTATCATAGTCCCGAACTCTTTTTTTTTTTATTAAAAATAAAAAGGCAAACAGGAATAAAAAACTATATTTTATTTTAGGTATAATGGATTAAAGTATTTTTCAAATATATTTAAATTTAATGACTATTCAAAATGCCCTCCATTTGCTTCCAAACACAATCTAAGTCTTCTAGGGACACTTTGACAAACACGAGCACATAAATCTACATCAAGAAGATTAAATTCTTCTTCTAGTGCAATTTTCATTTGCTCTAAAGTCTTGGGTTTTCGATGATAAACTTTTAAATAAACCCACAAAAAAAAAAAATTGCCGGAGTAAGATCAGGTGACCGCGCAGGCCAATCAATGGGTCCACGGCGCCCCATCCATTTGTGAGGGAACTTTTCATTGAGAAATGTTCTAACAATGTTTGAGTAATGGGCGGGTGCACCATCCTGCATGAGGTAAAAGTTTTTTCCAACCACATAATTTTGGCTGCATAAATTCCTCCAATATTTGCAAATAATTCTCACCATTTACTTTTTCATCGAAAACGTAAGGTCCGATTATTCCTTCCAAACAAATTCCACCCCAAACAGTTAAGCCAGGGGAATTAACTTCCTTCTCAATTTCTACCTGTGGATTTTCTGAAGTCCAATAAACACAATAATGGCGATTGACATTCAATTTACAAATAGCCTCATCCGTCCACAGTATTCGATTAGACAAATTGTCGTAATTTTGAATCATTTCAAGCATGCAGTGTGACCAACCACAAACTGAGCTTCGACCCACCATTGATCCCAGCTGTGCGAGGATGCACCACGTGCCTCCAGCTGTTATCAAATTTAAAACGGCAGCTGACATCTTGTGAGAATTCCGTTAAGTAAAATCCGTTAAGTTTGTCGAACGTGCGTCGCCAGGTGGATGATCTATTTTAACCCGGGAAATGTCAAACGGGGGATTGAGGTAACCCGAGGACAAATTACAATTCCGGAAAGTTGATCTGATGAACCAATCGGGCGTGTCCGGTTCCACGACGTTGATTGGCTGGAGGAACGACCAAACTTTCCCGCCATTTTCTCTTTCTGTGACGGTCGGAAGTTATCGTCAGCTACATATTTGCATAGTTCTCTAAAATACCCACTCCATATATGTAACATTCCCAGGGTCCAAGCACTACATCTCCCATAATGAGCTACATCTCCCACAAGCACTACATCTCCCATAATGAGCTACATCTCCCACAAGCACTACATCTCCCATAATGAGCTACATCTCCCACAAGCACTACATCTCCCATAATGAGCTACATCTCCCACAAGCACTACATCTCCCATAATGAGCTACATCTCCCACAAGCACTACATCTCCCATAATGAGCTACATCTCCCACAAGCACTACATCTCCCATAATGAGCTACATCTCCCACAAGCACTACATCTCCCATAATGAGCTACATCTCCCACAAGCACTACATCTCCCATAATGAGCTACATCTCCCACAAGCACTACATCTCCCATAATGAGCTACATCTCCCACAAGCACTACATCTCCCATAATGAGCTACATCTCCCACAAGCACTACATCTCCCATAATGAGCTACATCTCCCACAAGCACTACATCTCCCATAATGAGCTACATCTCCCACAAGCACTACATCTCCCATAATGAGCTACATCTCCCACAAGCACTACATCTCCCATAATGAGCTACATCTCCCACAAGCACTACATCTCCCATAATGAGCTACATCTCCCACAAGCACTACATCTCCCATAATGAGCTACATCTCCCACAAGCACTACATCTCCCATAATGAGCTACATCTCCCACAAGCACTACATCTCCCATAATGAGCTACATCTCCCACAAGCACTACATCTCCCATAATGTGCTCTACGTGGTGCACAGCCTCTGCGACACCTCATTTACCAAACCAGTGTTGCCGGGGAATTTTGAAACTTTGTAATCCCACAGATTAATCTGCGGGCCGAGTTGAATGAAGTCCTTCAGCCGTGACAACTCCTGTAAAAATGTCTCATTACGTCGCCCTCTGGTGACTCCGTCCTTGTGTGCTCCAAATGTCATCGTCTATTTTCTATCCTCAGTAGTCAGCTGGCGTTTAAACACCCGTCTGGTATTTCTTTTATTTATACCGCCCCATTGAATTGTGGGGTCGACGGTTTAAAATACCAATTTCCCCGGCAACTCTGGGGCACTCATGGACAAAACTTAAGGAAGTGTGACGCATTTGATGTCGCCGGTCGTCTATTTTTTGAAGAAGAAGATGACAGAGGAAATTTTTTCAGGCTTGGTTATCTCGTGTATTTTTAAAAAAGGCCACTGTAATATATTTCAGAGTTATTGTCTCAATCCCGATATACATGCTAAAAGGTAAAACTTCCTTAAGTGTTGTCCATGAGTGTACTTCACCTCTTCTTTGATCGGAGACTCAGTGACCATTCCAATACAAGAGATGATTCTACCACAACTTTTTAATATTATTGTGGAAGCTTTCGGACCATCCCTTCCTCGGGACAGTTGTATGTAGAGATAACTGAAGGAACTAGAAACCTTGGATTGGACATGAAGAAGGTATAGTGTTGACTCGGCTGAGCGCACAGTGTTGAAGTGCTTCGGTAGATGTCCCTGGTGGGAGAGGACAACCGGCTTATTAAGGGAAGAAAACGGCGCCTCACAAGACCTCCCTCTCCTCTTAGTTATATCTATTTACATAATACATTTTGAAGTATATAAAATCTGCGACGTATTACGGAGGTTGGTATACCGTGAGGTGTTTGGGTGACATTTTTTTTGTGATATTTGTCACGTCTTTTGATGTTTGTGACGTCTTTGTGATATTTTGACGTTTTGGTGACATATTTGTGGGTTATCGTCTTTTGGCCGGTTGATCATAGCAAGGGAAATCTTCCTATCTAGAGAAGGCCAAAGTGAGAACATCTCAATGTCCATAGCAACAATATGAATACAAGCCCGGGTCTATCAACCCTAGATCATTCGAGTGCTCAGGTGTGAGCTGCTGCACGGACCTGGAACTTCTAGATTTAAATGTTTCCTTTCCAGTAAATTTAAATGTTTCCGTGATCCCCGATTGCCATTTGAAATGTAATTACAGTATTTCATTCATTGTCTTGCACCATCAGAAGGTTTCTATATCAATGTGTGCTTACAAACAAGGCGCTGACATTCCTGTCGGAGGACCTTGTTGGGTCAGCCAACTTCCTTGACCTGACACTGGGCAGTAATACCTCTCTCTTCTGTGGTACTTCCCCAGCTGTGTTTACCTTGTTGTTTTCTGCAGTGGTTGGTGTGTTCCTACAGTTGTATTTATACATCCTCTGGACTTTTTACCAAATATGTAAGAGGGAATATTTGCACATATCCCCCCCCCCTCTCTCTCTCTCTAGGGACTTACACTCATGGACAAAACTTAAGAAAGTGATATGTTGTGGTTGCTCACACTTGGTTATCATGTGTGTCTTCAATAAAGGTCACTGTAATATCTTTCAGAGTTATTGTCCCGATATACAGGCTGAAAGGTTGAACATCCTTAAGTTTTGTCCATGAGTGTAATACACTAACTACATTAGTATCACTGTACGCTATCATGGTGTGATTTATGCTATGTCATCAAAGTTGCAGTGACTTCAGTCACTGATCGGAACAGACAGAGCAACCAACCAGACTTCAGCTGTCACACATAGGATGGCCCTACTGCTTGGACTGACCCACCTCAACCTATGGTCAGCATGAAACCTTCTGGCCAACTGTCTCCATTCAAGCCACCACAGCGGTTAGATGTTTGTACCTGTGAACTAGACAGCCCGAGTAGTTGGTGTTTGCTCTCCAAGAACTTGGGTTGATTCAATAAATTGTCAGTTCCTTTGGTTTTGTTCTAGTTGTATTTTGGCTTGTCTGTCTGTTGAATTCACTTAGACCTTCAACATTATCTCCCAGGGGGTCGGTGGAAGGCTGGTTAAACTGTTTGGTTTTAGAACACTACGACCCGGGTTCCCGCATTGGACACTTTTTTCTTTAAAAAAAAAAAAAATGCTCCAATGGCTCCTGAGTCTTGCAAAAGTCCAACCCCACCAGCGAGTGCAAGTAACCAAACAGGGCTCTGGCACATTTGTAAGTGAAAAGTCGAATTGCTTTTTATATGTGTAGACATGTGGTGCACTTACAGTAAAAGCAGTCGCCAACTACTACCCACTATGATTATCATGGCCTGTACCACGTGTACTAGGAATAAGCAAAAAAAAAAAAAGTTCTAGTTGTATATTGGCTTGTCTGTCTGTTGAATTCACTTTGTCCCTCAACATTATCTCCCCACAAGTGTTGTTTAGGGTTTCAAGTTGTCAAAACCAACCAAATAGATGAGATACCAAGATTCCCCAAGTGTTGGATCACAAGCCAGCTGGATCAACTTTCTCTGCATTCTGTTCTCAAGCAGGTCCTGCCATGGTTCTATAGCTCGAGTTCCTCATGATTCAACAGAAGACAAACACTCCGACGTAGAGATCAGCTGTGTAGAGGTGTCCCAGCAGGATGGATCTCGAACACAGAAGGAAACAGAACACAAAACTCTACAAGGTGGTAGAATTCAGAGAGAATCTCCTGATCATGACACTTCAGAGTTACTGATGGGTTGTGCCATCTATCAGAAACACCATTTTGTGTCCACACAATATTCTGGAATGTGAAAATAAATCAGCAATCAGTTGATACATTGGCCTGTACTACACACCGGGGAACAACAGCCAAGTCTTACTGAAGTTTTACCTCAATAAACATAAAGTAAGTGTTTTGAAAATAGAGCAATCCATAAATAAATTTTTAATTAAAAAGGCATATATTGGATCAAAATATCATTTATTTTACCAATATTTCAGTTGGCTGAACGCCAACCTTTATCAAGGTGTTATAACATTTTAAAGTAAACATTTATCCCCAGTGAATATAACAAAATATTTTAAAAACTTAATGCTGTCGACATTATGTGGCGCTGAGTTTGTTGTTGACATATTTTAAAATGTTATAACACCTTGATAAAGGTTGGCGTTCAGCCAACTGAAATATTGGTAAAATAAATGATAGTTTGATCCAATATATGCCTTTTTAATTAAAGTAAGTGTGTGTGATATGTTTCACTAACAGAACTCTACCTCACCTCCCTATTCCTTAGGTCAATTTCTGGAAACTCAACTCCCAGCAGTATCTGACTTGAAATTGTGAATCACAGATGGACAGATACTGGAGAGAAGATTTATTGTATGAGAGAGAGACACAATCTTCAGTTTCACAATCAGTTAATGATTCTGTCACCAGAATATAATAATTTGACACCAAGATATTGTTGGTAGTTCTATGTGTGACCCAGGCTGAAGGAATTGAAGTGTTTCTTGGGTCAAAAGAGTGGGATGATCAAAATGTTGAGAAAAGCCAATTATATCAAATAATAAACTCATGGACAAAACTTAAGGAATTGTACCTTTTATATCAGGATTCAGACAATAACTCTGAAAGATATTACAGTATTGAAGACACATGAGATAACCAAGTGTGAACAACCTCTGTCTCCTACAAAAAAATAGACGACCAGCAACATCAAAAAATTTCAATTTCCTTAAGTTTGTCCATGAGGGTATGATCCTTTGTGATGTGTACATAGTCTCTCACAACAGATGTGTCCTGGCAATATTCCTTCTGTCCATCAATGGATTGGAGACTGGAAGAAGCATTCCCATGTGAGAATGAACCCATAGTAAAGAGAAATCAGTTGAAACCACAGACCAATGTCTCTGGGATGCACAACAGCCATGGGATTGTTTCACTGGATCAAATAATCCCACATCACAACAACTATTTGTTCACATGCCCCCACATGTGGAACTGTGCCACATTCCACGTAGCTTGTCTCCCACAAGAGAGAGTTGTCTCTCCTGCTGCAGCTTGGACAAACCTGATACTTTCACTCAGCTGATACACAAGGTAATAAGACCAAATTTTCAAATAAATAAATGTAGCCTTGTGTTTCTGATCTATAATCCACATTGTCCCCCGGCTGATGTGTAGAGGTTGTTGAGCTGAGGGAGATGTAACACCATTCCATGGGTCAGCCCACAGGATGACACAGAATAGATAAAAATGTAAAACCAGGAAAATGTGGCACAGGGCCATGAATGTACACTGACTCCAGGTGAATGAGGCAACTACCCCAGTGTTAAAATATAACACTGTGCGGCTTTATCGGTCGAAGGCTGGTTAAACCGTTTGGTTTTTGACCACTACGACCCAGGTTCGATTCCCGCATTGGACACTTTTTTCTGATTAAAAAAAAAATGCTCCAAAGGCCCCCGATTCTTGCAAAAGTCCAACCCCACCAGTGAGTGCAAGTAACCAAAGGGGCTCTGGCACATTTGTAAGTGCAAAGTCGAACTGCTTTTCACATGTGTAGACATGTGGTGCGCTTTACAGTAAAAGCATTTGCTAACTACCTACCATGATTATCATGGCCTGTACCACATGTACTAGGGATAATTACAAAAAAAAATCCTCTTATATCCAGGAGTTGTTGGCTGTCACATGTCACTGGGTGGTGACCAGGAATGTTTGAAAAAGGCCCAACAGAATGCAAAAACTCCAACAAAAATATCTGGATTCTCTCTGACAGCCTCAGTGCTGTACAACACATAAAAGATATGCATTCTGACAAAGACAAAACAAGAATAATCAAAATTTTCAAAAAAATCTCACAGGAAAACCAGATCACGTTCCAATGGATCTCACGTTAACACAGACGGCAAGGAGATTGCTGACCAGTTGGCTAAAGAAGGCTGTAAGGGCCAGCCTGAAAACTCCCAACTCACCTATTCTGAGATTTCTTCCATCCACAAACAAACCTCTCTCTGGAAATCCACCCTAAACCACCCTTGGTACAACCCCATTCCTAACGAATCTTTTTTCCACACCCTTACTAGGGAAGAACAAACGGCGATTTCAACATTACGAACAGGACATCTTAGAATGCTCAAATTTAATGGAAAAATCAAAACATTCCCAAAATGCCCCAAATGTGATTCCCAACCAGCCAGTCCTGAACATCTATTGAATTGTATCAAATCCTCCAAAAAAGACCTTTGAAATAACATAATAGAAAAGTTGAGACAATGGAACCTAATGGAGATTGTTTAAACGACTTGAGGAATAAGCAACAACAACCAGGAATGTTGTTGTTTTTTATCCCCTTGTGTAAAGATTACATGAGTTCATGCTCCTTGAGCCAGGAATGTAATACTTCAGGGCTGCCAACTGAGGTGTGGGTCAGTAAGAGAACACCAACAACTTCAGAACATGTTTTATTATTAACGATCAACAAAATTCTAAAAAAAAATTAAAGAATAAAACAAGATTTCAAACAATATACAGGCAGGTGGTGTATACATATAAAAATATAATCTCAAAAAATATTTGGGTTTGTATAAAACAAAACAAAACTTAAGCCACCATTGACTTTCTTAAGTACATTCTAAAACATGCGAGTAAAAAAAGAGTAACTAAAATTGTTTTATGAAATATTTTTGGCAATTTTAAAGTGTTTTTTTAAGAAATGATTTTATAAAATTAATAAAAATGATGTTTAGCCACGGTCAGACGGACTAGAGAGGTGGGCTAGGAGTTGAAGGTCCGCTCCTTGCTGGAGAAGTATTCGTCGAACCTCGAGATGCCGTACCTGCACCACAGCTGTCAGTGTCTTTACACATACAGTAGAACCTCCCTTTAGCGGACATCTCTCCACAAAGGACAGTTTTCATTTGTAAAATTACCATTTTTACTATTTAGTAACTCTCCGGTAAGAGGACACTTCTCCCTAAAGGACACTTTGGTTCTATAATTAGGTGTCCTTTACATACAAAAAAGGAAAATGAAACCAAATATTTGCATAATTAAGGGTATGAGATGCGAGTTATTTATAAACACAAGGTAATACGACCAAATCCAAATAAACAGTGTGTGATATAAGTAACAGCGTTGTTACAAAAACATTAATTTATTTGGATTTGGTCGTATTACCTTGTAGTTCTAATATAAATCCAAATTGCACCTATCACTCATATATGGATATTTTGTGAGGCTATTTCTCCCAAGACTTCACATAGCACTGGACTGTGTCCACACAATATGTTCAGAAAGTGGATTGATGGATAAAAGTTGTTCTCCAACAATAAAACCAGGAGAATTGGTCAGAGACTGTGTGTCAGCCAGAGTGTGAACATGTGCAAATATTCCACTGTAGTTTACCACCTTACTCAAATAAAGCAATCAATCAGAAAGAAAACTCCACTTTTTCCCTTACTGCAAACCAAGGCTGCAGATTAATGAAGTCTCCAGCTTGCTCACCAGGTTTCCAGGGAGAGTGACGGCTGCCATTTGGAAGCTGTGAATGCTCTCAGTGTGAAGTTACTTTGTGATATGGAAATCCTCATCAAACTATCGTGGACAACATGAGTCACCGATATTATAGACACCTATCAAAATTGGAATATAATGTTAGCAAAACGGGCATCTCACAAGAGAGCTTAGTGAAATACAAATTTCAAAAGGATTTGCCCAAGATACTTGTCCAATTTTATACCAAATGGTCCTAAACAACTGCAAAATGTTTGTTCAAGTGATGAAACTTGATAAAGCACAATTTGGATTATATATTATAGCTACAAGAAAATAAGACCTTTTCTTGAAATGATGAAACTTGTTTCCACTTTTATATCACTCCTCATTTGTTTGGGTTGGTAGGTAACTCAAATTTTTGTGAATAGATTTCGGATCTCCCAAGATCCAAAGATTCACAACTTTTTAAAATGTTGAAGTGTGGTCAATGGTTGATTATAAAACAATGGGGATGAAAAATTCATTGGGAAAATTGAAAGATGAACAACCATGACATCCAATAGAACAATACAGGGAAGGAAATTGTCCATTTTGACCATGCTGGCTTTGCTCCCTGCAATTTCTGTCTGTCTCCTACCATCATACCTTTCAAACATGAGATCTCTGCGGCGGCAGTAATGGCCGGGACTTACTTCAAATTAGTTCATCAATTCAACCACATGGGAGAACTGGTATATTTCTCTGGTAGAACCTATGAGCTATCTCTGTAGTGGCAAAAAGGAAAATATTCTCAAATGGTCAGTCATGGTTTGCCACCAATAGATGTGAGTTGTGGAAACAAGTCCGGACCAGGAAGGACTCACCCCAGGTAGTCGAAGTGGAGGGAGGAGTTGACGGACTGGACGAGGGACCAGAGTCCCCACATGAAGTGGGAGGCCTGTCGCACAGTCAGACATGAGAGTTGTGTGCAACACATTTGTTGCAACACTTGTACAAATGACACACTGGGGGGGAACTGTGTTGTTACAGCTTGAGAACTGGTGGAGATATTGTCTTACAACTAAACAAAAGATATATATACGACACACTAACAACTAAGGCAGATTTCACCAAACAAGGTTGTAGTTCCCCAGAACACCGGCTGCAAGAAACAGTTCTGTTGGGAAACACCAAAAGATGCAAAAATATGAATTCCAGTTGAAACAGCAGCAAGACACAAACATGTCTTAGACATTTAGCCCATCATTGAGGTAAAATACTTTCACTTCCCCCACACACAGACATGTTACAGGCCGTGGAGGGCAGTGGGAGCTTTTACCCTGTAAGTACAACATATTCCACACATATTGAGAGTTTGAATTTTGAACTTACGAAGTGTCAGAGTCCCATTTGGTTATTTTCACTTATTGATAGACTTGTAATGGGTTGTTATATTAAACCAATTTGACACACAAGGTAATAAGACCAAATCCAAATAAATAAATTGTGTGTGACATTTCGATAACAGCATTGTTACCATTATCAGATAAAAGTACGGAAGGAATGGATTTTTGTCTGATGGTAACAACGCTGTTACTGAAACTTTGCACACTATTTATTTGGATTTGGTCTTATTAAACCAATTTGATATTCAGACAGACAAATGTGATCCCAACAATGGTAGCTACGAACTCTGAGGGAGCAATGGTGGAAGTTCACTGGCTCCACCAGTGGCTACAGTAGTGTATGTGACATAATGTAGATGTGATCACTCGCTGCTGAGATATGTCACCAAGACCCAGGTACGACAAGAGTTGAGCCAACACAGACATCTGTGGCACCCACCAAGGCAAACTTGTTCACTGGCTCCACCAGTGGCTACAGTAGTGTATGTGACATAATGTAGATGGCAAGTAACCACATGATGCTGAGATATGTCACCAAGACCCAGGTACGACAAGAGTTGAGCCAACACAGACATCTGTGGCACCCACCAAGGCAAACTTGTTCACTGGCTCCACCAGTGGCTACAGTAGTGTATGTGACATAATGTAGATGGCAAGTAACCACATGATGCTGAGATATGTCACCAAGACCCAGGTACGACAAGAGTTGAGCCAACACAGACATCTGTGGCACCCACCAAGGCAAACTTGTTCACTTGCTCCAGCAGCTGATCCAGCGTGAGTCCGTCCTGGATATCCCTGGACTCCAGGTACCAGGTCAGCCAGGACCTCTGGAACTCCTCTGAAGGATACAGAGATGGGTCGTAGACGTCCATGCCTGGACACGCAGCCAATCAATTTGTGTGTGAGTCAATTAATACAAATTATGTTGCAAAATGACAGTTTAAGTATTGAGGTGTTTAGCTGGTATTTCATTCAGAGTGTAAAAGTCAAATTGCCCAAGTGCAAAAGTAAACTACATGTCTAGACTTGCTAACTCCCCACAATGTATTGTTGTTGTTGTTTCTTATCCCCTAACAAAGATTACACAAAGAGTTCATGCTCCTTGAGCTGTTTGATGATAAGCAGCGGCCTCTCCCAAAGGTCCTGTATTTAGTGCATCTAATACAAGCCAAAATATGTTCTGGAGCTAGCCAACTGCATTTTGGGCAAATGATCAGGTGTTTTTATTTTTTTTATTATTATC
This sequence comes from Cordylochernes scorpioides, assembly GCA_030710605.1. Taxonomy (NCBI): domain Eukaryota; kingdom Metazoa; phylum Arthropoda; class Arachnida; order Pseudoscorpiones; family Chernetidae; genus Cordylochernes; species Cordylochernes scorpioides. Next base: position 88,737,473 of record CP092875.1, on the reverse strand, counting down.
CCAAGTACATGTGGTACAGGCCATGATAATCATGGTGGGTAGAAGTTGGAGACTGCTTTTACTGTAAGTGCACCACATGTCTACAGATGTGAAAAGCAGTTTGACTTTGCAATTAAAAATGTGCCAGAGCCCCGTTTGGTTACTTGCACTCGCTGTTGGGGTTGGACTTTTGAAAGAATCGAGGGCCATTGGAGCATTTTTTATTTTGTTATGTGTGTAGTTGGGATAAGTAACAAAACGTTTTGTGGGAACTATCAGAACTACACACACACAATCAAAGTTCAACCAGGAATCTCAGGAAATTTGCTCTCCATGCTGCCAATCATCCAGCAGCAACAATCCTGACACACTACACAAGGATCCCCACAAGCTAACCTAGGAATCGGCATTCTAAGCCCGGAATTCCTGGGAAATCTCTCAGCTTGGTGCCACCAATCATGAATTGAACCTTGACTTGTAAATACAGTGAAACCAACCAGGGATATAGCGAACCTTCCCTTATAACCAACCTGAAAAAACAATGGTTGCCTGTAAAGTCGGTTTTACGGGCGAAGATTTTACGTGACAACGGTAGAATATTTATTGATATGAATATAATTAAATTGCACAATAGGAACAAGGAATTGAATGAAAATAAGAATTGCACAAATTTTAACTATAGAAATATATTTTGTTTACTAAAACATTGTACATGTAAACTTAAACTTAACTAATTCCTATTTGAGTGATTTTGTTGAGGATAGGACGATGATAGGAGAAATATGAAATGAAAGGAAGTGTTTCTGCTGTAATGTGTCTTGCGAAAGTCAAGTCGATAGTTGTTCCTTTTAACGTAGTTGACTTAGAAACGTTTGATACGCAATCAAGATTATACGTATTTTTCATGAAATTAAGAAACGAGTTGTCAGGCTTTACGTTTTTGTTAAAATCACCACACAGAAGAATCGGTATACTAGAATCAACTTGCACGAACGGTGGCACGTACTGGCTGTTGTGAATGTACGGACCGAGTCCTTGCCATAGTAACATTCCAATATCCTGCATACTAGCTCCTGGATGAATATATACAGCACCGAGTATAAACTTGAAGCTAGTATTAGCGGCGAAGCAAGTAACTTCAGTCATGCACATGTCACCCTTGGTTTTAATGACACGAGTTACGTCTGTAATCGCAACTTGGAACACTTCCGCCGTAGATGTCGATGATAATTTACGATAGATCGCCACTCCACCAGCCGCGTTGGTATTTGAAAATCAAAACACTTATTCAGATCGAAGGTTCAAATTTTTGCTAAATAAATTTGAAATTAAATAAAATTTGTAATTGTAAATGATGAAGTTGAAAATTAAAACATTTACTTAAATTAGATGTTAAAATTCTTGCTCAACACAGTTTAAATAAAGTTTTCTTATATCTGCCACTTTTTCTTAATATTTGTAATTTTAAAGAATCAATTCGAAAATCAAAACATTTATTCAGATCGAAGGTTCAAATTTTTGCTAAATAAATTTGAAACTATTTAAAATTTGTAAAATAATAATTAATTAATTAATTAATTTTAAACTAATAATTTACTTAACACTATCAACATTTATCAATAGTATGACATAACCTATAAACTCAGTTTCTCAACTTTTGTGTCAATCTAACAATTAATCAATCAATCATAGTTTACGATAATGAAATATCAGTGTACAATTATTTACCTTTATTGTTGTAGTTGTTGTAAATGACGAATCTAAGCACTCCACATTTTCACTACAGACACAGCTGACGATACTTTAACCACACGTGTGAACTTGTATTATGACGCTTTCTTGTTTTTCCAACGCCAAGAACGTTCGAGAAAGACAAAGACAGAGACAAGCATGCGCCGATTCAATGCGCCTAATTCTCTAGCGCTGCGCGCGCAGCACTCTCGTTCGGTGACTCATCGTAACGTTACCGGGCGTTACACTTTTTCATAAGTGACTCCCAGCCGCAACCTAATTTAAGACGTTGTCACGTCAAAAATCCCAATTTTTATTTTAGAACTAGCCAAATGACCTGGACCATTTACCCGATTAAATGTTTTTATTCAAATACTATTCGTTACAATTATAAATTGGCACCGTGGATGTCACTCTTGTGTCCCGCTCCAAACTTTTTGTCTTTCAGATTTTTCTCTATGTCCTGTTAAAACACGTTTTACATGTACATTAGGTCAGCTGATATTACCTCCCATCTTCACCGCTAGAGGCTTGTGAGCAAAAGGGGAAATTTGCAAATAACTTGAAGAATATTCGGGATAGAGACCTGAAATTTTCACTATAAGTTATTCCAGATTCTACTCTATATACTAAAATGACATCCAAAAATTATCCCGCATGAGTTTCTTTTCAATGAAAAATCAAAATTTATTTAAAGGAGAAATAACGATTATTTCTAACCTTATTTATTTATGCTTATGAGGTGATACAGCAGCGTATTTACAATTAGAGAGGAGACAAAATGAATTAAATCTAGAAAAAAGAAGTGAGGACATATCGGTCATTAAAGTCTGAGAGGCAAGGCCTTCAGCCAGTTCAGGGCTACCCAGGTGACAGAATGGAGATTGGAGATTCCTCCATTGAATTTGTACAGCGGGCAGTCATCTAGTATATGGGACATTGATTGTGGGAAGTTGCAGGCACAATTTGGATCTTTGGTGTAGCCCCATAACTTCATCAGCTCTGCACACCTTCCCTGACCTGTCCTAAACAGATGAGGTATGAAAGGATGGATTGTGAAGAGTAATGATAAACGGAAAAATAAAAGTGTCCAGTGATGGGAATCGAACCCACAGTGTTCCGCTTACCGGGCAGATGCCATGTCCACTAGGCTACCCTGTACATATTTTTATTTTATTTTTCCGTTTGTCATTACTCTTCACAATTCATCCTTTCATACCTCATCTTTAAGGTTAGAAATAATTGTTATTTCTCCTTTAAATAAATTTTGATTTTTCATTGAAAAGAAACTCATGCAGGATAACTTTTGGATGTCGTTTTACAATCACAGGCCGCATTATATTCTACTCTATATACTGTTAAAATTTCAGTCAGATTAGTTATGTATTGTGGACATGTATAGCTGACAAACAAACAAAAATATAAACAAACATACATACATACAAGCATACACTGACTTTTATATATATAGGGATATATGAGTAATCTCTCTTTACACAAGGGGATAAGAAACAACAACAACTTTATAACACAGTAAACTATAACAAACCATGGCTATAGTAAACCACAGTCCCATTGAGGTTCGCTATAGAGGGGGGTTTTACTGTATATCAAAAACTTGGGTATGAGAGAAAACCCGGGCAACATTATGGAGAGTTCAGGATTGGCGGACAAAATGAACAACATTTTAGCATTTGTTCACATTTAGAAGGGAGAAAAGTTTTAAATAATTTTGAAAGCCGTATTATTTCCAAAAATAAAAAAATAATTGGGATAAAAAAGTACATATAGAAATATAATAAATATTTTTATCAAATTATAAATCTATATTTTTATAATAAGGCACAATTTGGATTATAGATTATAAACACAAGGTAATAAGACCAAATGCAAATAAATAAATAAATAGTGTGTCACGTTTCAGTAACAACGCTGTTACCAAAATGTCACACACTATTTATTTATTTAGATTTGGTCTTATTACCTTGCGTTTTAAATTTATAAAAAATAAACAAAAAGGCCAAAATCAGTTTAAAATAAACTAGAGGTTTGGATAGAAGCACAGCAAGTGTAGACTACACCAGCCTGGAGGTTGTCCCTGGTGTTTGTGTGGTTGGTTCCTCAACACTTGGCCAAATATGTCAAGAAATGTTACAAAAGTAAAATTGTGCTGAGGTCAGGGGGCTAGTTAAGAGAAAGTCATCTCCTGAATTTTCTACTAAAAGTTGCTGAAGGTCATTCAATGAATCACAGAGTTCTGAAATAGAGAAACTACGTCTACACAACTCTCTGGAGACACAAGAAAATAAGACCTAATCCAAATAATTTAATAGTGTGTGACGTTTCTGCAACAGCAATGTCACCATCATCAGACAAAGGAATAATTCATTTATTCTTTTATCTGATAATGGTGACAATGCCGTTGCTGAAACATCACACACTATTAAATTATTTGGATTAGGTCTTATTTTCTTGTGTCTATAATCTATAATCCAAATTGTGCTTTATCAACTCTGGAGACAAGTACAGTACTGGGGAAGTGACTTGCAGGAAAGCTCACACAAGATGTCGAGAGGTGATTCTCACTCGTCAGGGCAGGAATAACTCCACCCTTGCCGGTCCCAAGCCCGGATGAAAAAGGAGGAGGGGGAGCAGTAACAAGCTCACTAAAAAACCTGGGTTCAGCTGGCCCGGCTGATAGTACCCTGTAAGGGCTCCTAATCCAGGGATACAGGATGAGCAGCGTTTGTACTCCATGTTAGGAGCGGCTGTACATGGTGTCTGTTCCTCATGTCAGAGGTGGCCATTTATTTTGGAGCTAAGTCGGCCTGCCACTGAGTAGTGCTCCCAGTCTTAATGACAAAGGCAGATGCATCCTACTTCACCCAGTGTGGAGATAACAAAGAAGAAGAAGAAGAGAAGGGCAGGAATTTTCAAGTAAACAGGAGCAGAATTACACATCAACTGTACTCACCGGCAAATTCACAGAAATGATTCCCGATGTCAAAGGCCTCGAAGTTGTAGTCAGCGTACTCAAAGTCAACAAAGGTCACTTTGTCTGGAACAAACACCAGTCAGTCTACATAAGTCCAAGTTATTGGGTTCTGTCCGACCTTTTTTTAAAGGTTTATTTTTATGGATGGAAATTTTTCCAGGAGGCCATTGTTCTATAAAAACAAAGGTCACTTCACCCTAGCGCTAAAACAAAGAGCCATCTATTGACCAAGCTGGTGGGTAGGTGACACAACTTTGTCACCGTCCTGAGTCCGCAGACACTGTTAGCACTGGATAACCTCTCTGTAAAAAACAACAATTTTACTCATGGACAAAACTAAAGGAAGTAGAGTCTTTGATGTCAATCAAAAGTCATCTATTTTTTTTTTAAGGAGACAGAGGCTGTTCACACTTTCAAAAGAATATTGTGCAAAAATGTCAACCAATCACAATGTATTTACCACCATCCTGGGCCAATTCTGACTTAGCTGCTCACCTGTCCCTGTGGCAAAAATATATCTTATTCTGAAAATTAAATATTCATAAATTTTGTATGATAGTTTTTACATTGAGGTCTTAATTTAAGTATTTAGATAAAAATGAGAATTTTGAATTTATAATTGTTCATACATACATTGGTCATACATTGTAAAGGTTTTTGTTAAAATAAAATAAATAACACTCTTCAAAATATAAACACAACTTGCATCAGTCAGAGCTATCCAATGTAGCTTGGTGCCTGCAGCTCAAGAACACATTTTGGCTTGTATTAGATGTACTAAACAGGACCTTTGGGAGAGGCCACTGCTTATCATAAAACACAGCTTGAGGAGCATGAACTCATGGAATTTGTGCAATTATTAAACAAGAAGATAAGAAACAACAACAATCCAGGGAAGGTGCCCACCCAGTTTGGGGTTGTAGATGATGTTCTTGAGCAGCAGGTCGTTGTGGCAGAAGACCACAGGGGAGTTGAGGGCCGACAGCTCCTGCTCCAGGAAGTTGATTTCTTCCATCAGCTGCTCCCGGGACCTCACCTGCTCCAGGAACCTGGGCACATGATCCAGCCGGACTCTCACAATGACTGGCACCAAACAGCACAGTAGGTGAGACCAATACCTTTGTCTTGACGTCTCGTCACGGAAGGAATCCTTGGCCGGGGCCAGGCTGTGGAACTTCCTCATGACATCAAACAGAGCCGGTCTCTTTGGGGTGTCAGCGTCATAGTGGACCTGGTGCATCCTGGCCATCTGCCGGGCTACCTTGCTGCACACACCCCCAGTGTGGTGACACCCTGCATTGGACACTTTTACTGAAGACATTTACTTAAATGGGCAGCCTTGTACAGGTCCAACCCCACCATGGGTGACATAACTGTAGTTGAACAGCCTGCTACATGTGTAGATATGGGGTGGTGTACTTGTCTACACATGGTACATCATGGTGGGTAGTTAGTGACTGACTTAGCATGTGGTGGTGTACTTGTCTACACATGGTACATCATGGTGGGCAGTTAGTGACTGACTTAGCATGTGGTGGTGTACTTGTCTACACATGGTACATCATGGTGGGTAGTTAGTGACTGACTTAGCATGTGGTGGTGTACTTGTCTACACATGGTACATCATGGTGGGTAGTTAGTGACTGACTTAGCATGTGGTGGTGTACTTGTCTACACATGGTACATCATGGTGGGTAGTTAGTGACTGACTTAGCATGTGGTGGTGTACTTGTCTACACATGGTACATCATGGCGGGCAGTTAGTGACTGACTTAGCATGTGGTGGTGTACTTGTCTACACATGGTACATCATGGTGGGTAGTTAGTGACTGACTTAGCATGTGGTGGTGTACTTGTCTACACATGGTACATCATGGTGGGTAGTTAGTGACTGACTTAGCATGTGGTGGTGTACTTGTCTACACATGGTACATCATGGCGGGCAGTTAGTGACTGACTTGGCATGTGGTGGTGTACTTGTCTACACATGGTACATCATGGTGGGTAGTTAGTGACTGACTTAGCATGTGGTGGTGTACTTGTCTACACATGGTACATCATGGTGGGTAGTTAGTGACTGACTTAGCATGTGGTGGTGTACTTGTCTACACATGGTACATCATGGCGGGCAGTTAGTGACTGACTTGGCATGTGGTGGTGTACTTGTCTACACATGGTACATCATGGTGGGTAGTTAGTGACTGACTTAGCATGTGGTGGTGTTCTTGTCTACACATGGTACATCATGGTGGGTAGTTAGTGACTGACTTAGCATGTGGTGGTGTTCTTGTCTACACATGGTACATCATGGTGGGTAGTTAGTGACTGACTTAGCATGTGATGGTGTTCTTGTCTACACATGGTACATCATGGTGGGTAGTTAGTGACTGACTTAGCATGTGATGGTGTTCTTGTCTACACATGGTACATCATGGTGGGTAGTTAGTGACTGACTTAGCATGTGTAGATATGTTCTTGTCTACACATGGTACAGGCCATCATGGTGGGTAGTTAGTGACTGACTTAGCATGTGATGGTGTTCTTGTCTACACATGGTACATCATGGTGGGTAGTTAGTGACTGACTTAGCATGTGTAGATATGTTCTTGTCTACACATGGTACAGGCCATCATGGTGGGTAGTTAGTGACTGACTTAGCATGTGGTGGTGTTCTTGTCTACACATGGTACATCATGGTGGGTAGTTAGTGACTGACTTAGCATGTGTAGATATGTTCTTGTCTACACATGGTACAGGCCATCATGGTGGGTAGTTAGTGACTGACTTAGCATGTGATGGTGTTCTTGTCTACACATGGTACATCATGGTGGGTAGTTAGTGACTGACTTAGCATGTGTAGATATGTTCTTGTCTACACATGGTACAGGCCATCATGGTGGGTAGTTAGTGACTGACTTAGCATGTGATGGTGTTCTTGTCTACACATGGTACATCATGGTGGGTAGTTAGTGACTGACTTAGCATGTGGTGGTGTACTTGTCTACACATGGTACATCATGGTGGGTAGTTAGTGACTGACTTAGCATGTGGTGGTGTACTTGTCTACACATGGTACATCATGGTGGGTAGTTAGTGACTGACTTAGCATGTGATGGTGTTCTTGTCTACACATGGTACATCATGGTGGGTAGTTAGTGACTGACTTAGCATGTGATGGTGTTCTTGTCTACACATGGTACATCATGGTGGGTAGTTAGTGACTGACTTAGCATGTGATGGTGTTCTTGTCTACACATGGTACATCATGGTGGGTAGTTAGTGACTGACTTAGCATGTGTAGATATGTTCTTGTCTACACATGGTACAGGCCATCATGGTGGGTAGTTAGTGACTGACTTAGCATGTGATGGTGTTCTTGTCTACACATGGTACATCATGGTGGGTAGTTAGTGACTGACTTAGCATGTGGTGGTGTTCTTGTCTACACATGGTACAGGCCATCATGGTGGGTAGTTAGTGACTGACTTAGCATGTGATGGTGTTCTTGTCTACACATGGTACATCATGGTGGGTAGTTAGTGACTGACTTAGCATGTGTAGATATGTTCTTGTCTACACATGGTACATCATGGTGGGGAGTTAGTGACTGACTTGGCATGTGGTGGTGTACTTGTCTACACATGGTACATCATGGTGGGTAGTTAGTGACTGACTTAGCATGTGGTGGTGTTCTTGTCTACACATGGTACATCATGGTGGGTAGTTAGTGACTGACTTAGCATGTGGTGGTGTTCTTGTCTACACATGGTACATCATGGTGGGTAGTTAGTGACTGACTTAGCATGTGGTGGTGTTCTTGTCTACACATGAAATTTTAACCGCCTCCCAAAAGAAGAGAATTTTCACCTCTGGCGAGCGGAGGAATGTCGCTGGAAGCGACGAATTTGGTATGGGCTGGAAGCCCTCACCGAGCTGAACATGAGCCTGCAAGGCTCGGCTCCGAAAGTGAAGCCGTTGCGGATTTATCCGCGGAAAACCATTTTCAAGGTGAAGATTCGAGAATGGATGACGCAAGCGCCAACTATGCAAATCTGCCAATCGACAGAAGCCATGCAAATTTTGCCGCGGCGTGTAACGCTGACGTCACGCCATCAACAAGCGGCGCCTTGGCCGCTGCGACGAACTGGGCCGAGCAAATGGAGGCTGCGGAATCAAGTGAAGATAGCTTCACCGTAGTTAAACACAAGCGAAGACGCAGGGAGTCGCCGAACCGCCCTGTCGAACAACGTTCCAGCGGTGTCGCGGCCTCCAGAAGGACCGGCGCAACCCCGCGAAGACGGCCAACTGCGGGAGGAGCTACGGTGGTCCAGGAAATCAGGGCTACCCGGGCCGACATCGCCGATGCCAGAGTACAACAGCGCTCTTCAACTGAGGATAACTGCGTCTTCGTGGAACACTGCCCAGACTTCGGATACACCCATTACCTACAGGCGGTAGAAGAGCTGGTCGGAGGAGCCGGGAATGTGCTCCAAGTGATGAAAATGGACGGCCACATGCTGGTGGGCCTGTCCACCAAGGCCCTGGCAGAGCGACTTCTAAGGGACGGCCTTGAAATCGGGCATACCCACCTCAGGGCCTTCCCCTTTAAGAAAAGGGCGGAGAGGATCACCGTCGCAAACCTGCCCTTTTTCGTAGACGACGCCGCCGTCATCGAGGCCCTCAAGCCCTTCGGTGACGTGTCTTCCATTGCCCCTATCCGGCTAAGAGCCGGAAGGTATATCTTCACGGATGGCCGACGCGAGGTATTCATCCTCCTAAAGGAGGGCTTTACCCTGGAAAAGATCCCGACCCGCGTCATCATCAGAAACAAAGGAAATGTCCTCTCGGCCTTCATATCATATGGAGTCAAGTGCTCCAGATGCGGCCGGCAGGGTCACTGTAGGGCCAACTGCCCCATCAATCCTGGGAGAGCCTCCAACAACGGCCAGCCACAACCGGCACCCCTTCCACCTGGTGCTTCGTCCACCGTGTCCCGGCAGCAGAGCCGTTCGACACCAGCGGCCCCGGCCTTGCCTATGGAGGAAACGCCTTCTGCCCCTCCACCTGTGACCCCTGCTCCGCCCCTGCAGGCGCCTGAGGGTCCCGTGGGCCCTCGCCCGGCCGGTTCACAACATCCTGAGCCGCCTCCCGCTCGGCCGGACCTTGTTGCCCCGCTTGGCCCTCTGCCCGCCCAGAAGACCCTCGGACCTGCGGCCCCAACACCGGACGTGGAGATGTCCATCGTGGAGGAGACCTTTGCGTCCTCCACGTCATCGGCAAAGAACGCAACGAGAGTCGACCTCGATGCGTTCATCGAGGGGCACCCCAGCGTGTCCTTCGCTGAGACGGACGCCCTTGGTCTTGGGCGGGAGGAGGTCCTGGACCTCCTCTCCTCGAGGACCAAGGCGCAGAGGAAAGGACCCCTCCTGTCGCCTCCGCAGTGCGATGCCCTCGCCGGCCTGATCAGGCAAATATTGGATCTGAGGCCCGGAGCAGCCAGCAACCTCTACAAAGTCCTCGGGCAAGTCAAAGCTGAGCTGAGGACAACACCAACTGCAGTGTATCCAACACCCCCACTGCCTGCGCCTCGGCCTGCCGAGCCAACACCGCCCGCTCCCCATGGGAAAATGACAACACCGGCCCTGGCGACATCTCCACTGTTTCAAGTGGAGGAGGATCTGACGTCGAAGCGCTGGGATGAAGCAGCTGATATAATTTATAAATTGTGCAATGAACGCTACACGGGGCCCTTGACTGATTTGGGAATCACAGAGGGTGACATCACGGATGCAGTCATATACCCCGAGGACAGGGAGTCTCTCCTCAGGACCTGTTCCACCCAGAAGAAAAACCTTATCACCGAAATCATCAGTGCTGCAATTGAGCGCGCTCGGGACTCAGATCTCTTTGTACGTGAGGGCTTATACGCGCTCAGGAGGATGTTACTCCCCTGACGGAGTCCAGACTACCCTTGGCAGGGGAACCTCCTGATGTGAATTTTTTAAATTGTAAATTTTTAACTGCCTAACTCTCCGGAGTGTAACAATTGACTGAGTTGTCAATAAATGTGTTTTTCATTGTCATTGTCACTCAATCATATCAGGGTATCAATGAGCCTGTAGAGCTGAGATGGTGTCTGTGGCTGGGGATGAGAACTCAACAATGGATGACCCAATACAGTCAATGATGTGGTTTGGAGTTGTGGGAGGTTGAGAATTGCCATAATGATTGGGTGAAGTAGAATGTCATTAAGACTAGGAGCACTACTCAGTAGAAGGCCACTGACTTAGCTCCAATATGTAATGTCTGACATGAGGAACAGACACCATGTACAGCCACTCCTTACAATGGGGTACATCCTGTATCCCTGGAGCCCTTACAAGGTACTATCCACACATGTGGGAGCTGTAACACACTGTTACAGCACTTCAATGCTAAAACCTCTGTCTTGTTGAACTTCTTTCACTTTGGTTTCTTGAGAGTTCTAGAGATTTAGAAAGTAATGGGGTCCAAACACCAGAGACCCCATTACTCCAATTGATAAAAGTTGGTGTTGTTGAGGTGAATTTGTGAGAAATAAATCATTTGTGTTATAATTGGAAATAATATTTTGGTCTTCCCAGCAATCACACTTGATAAAATTGATTGTTTCAACTTCCCACTGTGGTTATCTGACCACTTGGGATAGAGAAGTAACATTAGACCAAATGTCAGGCACAAGACAAGTCAATCTTACTAGGTCCTGTGTCAATCCTCTATGGTCCATAGTTGTCAACTGGTGACGTCTTGGTTCACCAATGTCATAGTACATCCTCCTGGTACCTGGTGGTGCCTTCAATGCGTTCACCAAACTTTAACTAAGCTATTATGTCTTTAGCACATGGCCCATCATCCAATTCAGTTTCCATTTTCTCAATGTTTCAATGAGGCAGCTGTTCCCTCTCGCTAGAGCTAGCACCTCGCCATTTGTGACCTGCGCAGTCCGCTGTAGCTTCAAACAACCATCCCCAGCATCACAACATACAGTCACAACCCACCATCCCCAGCATCACATCTCAACCCAGCATGATTATCATGACCATGTGTAGCAACAAACAAGGAGACTCACGAGGCAATCTTGGGGTCCCTCACAGAATCCTTGTCCAGGGTGTGGCCGGGAGCGAAGCCGTAGCAGATACCGTTGAGGAAGGAGCAGTAGATGGGACAGCCCAGCTGGGCCTCGTACATCAGCTGGATGTTGCGGATCTCCTGCTCCCGGTCGATGAAGAGGTCCGTGCCCTCGCCGTACACCCGCACCAGCACCATGTCCCACGGCTGGTCCTCCACGTAGCAGCCCACCAGCCGGTTGGTGCAGCCGTCCGTGAAGTCCTGTCATCACCCCATGTCAGTACTCCATAGTCCAGTGTGTGCAGCAGAACATGACTGGAGGTCCATGGGAGTCAGGTCATTGCACAGAGGTTACATCAGTTGAGATGTCCCTCAGGAGAGGTATTCCTACCAAACTGGACAATCTTCATCTACGATGGATTTGTGATAAAGGAATCACAAAAGACCACAACTAAGTAATTCAGGAATTTTACGGCTTAGTATTAATTAGATATGTCTTCAAACATTTATTGTCCGATGTTTTGGTGGCTCACTGTTGTCCTTTCAAGGTGGAAACCTCAATTTGAACAGAAGTCAAACTGTGAGAGTGTCCCTAGTTAAGCTGATGTTTGATTTGCAGCAGTGCACTACAGCAGTTGTTGCTGCTGTATCTTGTGACATTGTAAAATATCATCATTAAATTAGTGCCATCTATAAATGAAAAAATTATAAACATATTTTAATGCAACTTTTAAATTAAAAATGATTTAAAATATTTCTAGTCTTTATCCTGTGATGATTAAAATTAAAAAGAGGGAGGACATCTCCAAGCGGCTTAGCCATTCTTATCTCCAATGGAGATTAAAATGGCGGAACTGCTGGGAGGTTCACCATGATAAGCCATGTCCTCTTTCTTTCATAATTTAATTATCGCAGGATAAGGGCTGTAGAAATATTTTCAATTATTTATAATTTTAAAGAAAATTTTAATGTTAAAATATACACAAGGTAATAAGGACATAAGTCTTATTACCTTGTGTTTGTAATCTATAATCCAAATTGTGCCATTTCATAACGTTAAAAAATGTTTATAATTTTCATCTCCAATTGTAGCAGAGAACTTTTCAGGAAATCTGAGTGCTCACAGATTGGTATCAGAACAGCAGTGGGCGGCCATGTTGGAACATAGTGGAAGTTTCCTCTTTCACAACCCAAGTCTGCCACGTGGCTCAGCCCAAGTGGAAGGACATACATCAGAGATCTCCTCTTAAACAATGACGTAGCAGGCAAATGCCATTGGGTGTAGTTGGCCTTCACCACCAGGAAACAGCTGCTGGAGAAAAACTGAGTCAAACTGTCACAAAAAGTTGCCCCACCTTCATATTGCAAGATTGCGTTCTGCCCTGCGAGAGTTATCTTGTTGGCAAATTCTGGCTGCAGATAACACTAGAAATAAAATACAATAGAACATGAGAGGACACTCACACTAGAGAACACCTCTCTATAATGGACAGTTTTCATTGCCAAAATTACCATTTTTTACTAATAAGGAACTGTCTGGTAAGAGGAAACCTCTCCCTAAGGACACTTTGGCTCTGTAACTAAGTGATGTTCTTTAGTCTCCATATTTACTATGGTTCAGCCCAATGGAAGGAGAGGATGTGGTCAATTCCAGGAATACACCGGAGACCTCCTCTTAAACTGCCACCATAGCAGTGGTGTAGTGTCCCCCTAGACAGACTTGTGATATATAGCTGTATGTTTAAAACATCACTCCTTATACACAAGGTAATAAGACCAAATAAATAAACAATGTGTACACTATTTATTTATTTGGTCTTATTACCTTGTGTGATGTTTTAAATGTACAACTCTCTAGATACACAAGTCTGTATAAATGATAAGGCACAATGTTGTGCCTACAAATGTGTTTATACAAGTCTGTATACTATAATACAAATTGTGCCTTATCAACATCACACCTTGTTTGTTTATCTTTTTTATTCAAATATGGCGATGGTGATAGTTCAACCTGAAGACTGGTCTGTCTCGACACACAGAGCAAACATGGCTGCCACACTTGGAAGTGGCCGCAACGTGGAGACCTGAGAGATTTCACCACACAGGAGTTCTGTCAGCTGAGACAGACTGTTGGACTGTTCCTCTGTAAAACTTTGAAACAATAATTGAAACAAAACATTGATAGCATCAAAAACTGAAACACTGAAATAGCATCAAAAATTTATGGAATGAACGAGAGATAAAATTTATTATTCTTTAAAAGTTTGCTTCTCAACCAAGAATTTCATCATTGGAAGTTCCCTCCACAAACTGAGCTGGACAGAATTCTTTGTCTGCCATCCATCTAGATGAGAGCAATGTTTACAAACCAACCATACAACAATTAAAACTACCCTCAGTTAGGAAGTCATAGCTGAGTTGTTGGTGTGAAGGAAACAAAGGCATCCAGCCAACAATGGCTGGGACAATGTACGGGTAGCTGGCCTTCGTCACAAGGAAACAGCTGCCAGGGAAACACTGAGGTGAACTGTCACAAAAAGTTGCCCCACCTTCATGTTGTCACAACCCTGCCTTGATGGCAAATATCATTTCTGACTGCAACATTAGAAACCTGTTTCTGATTAAAAAATAAAATCAAAATGATGTTTTACAAATAATTCCACATGTTGCTCCCAGGTATGCCACACTCTCTGCCAGCCATCCTGACAACTTGTAGATTCATATTCAGGATC
>CP092875.1:88686064-88722829 GCA_030710605.1 Cordylochernes scorpioides | reverse complement strand
TAGAAGTGGTCTCTGATCACAGAATCTATCATGTCATGAGGAGTCTTTCAACCCAAACACAGTCTCTGATGAGAGCCCACCTCCAGGAGAGCTGGGTTTATCCATGCTGCCAGTCTAAGGTCTCTCACGGGAGTCTACGCTGCCAGTCTAAGGTCTCTCACGGGAGTCTACGCTGCTGTACAAGGTCTCTCACGGGAGTCTACGCTGCCAGTCTAAGGTCTCTCACGGGAGTCTACGCTGCTGTACAAGGTCTCTCACGGGAGTCTACGCTGCTGTACAAGGTCTCTCACGGGAGTCTACGCTGCTGTACAAGGTCTCTCACGGGAGTCTACGCTGCTGTACAAGGTCTCTCACGGGAGTCTACGCTGCCAGTCTAAGGTCTCTCACGGGAGTCTACGCTGCTGTACAAGGTCTCTCACGGGAGTCTACGCTGCTGTACAAGGTCTCTCACGGGAGTCTACGCTGCTGTACAAGGTCTCTCACGGGAGTCTACGCTGCTGTACAAGGTCTCTCACGGGAGTCTACGCTGCTGTACAAGGTCTCTCACGGGAGTCTACGCTGCTGTACAAGGTCTCTCACGGGAGTCTACGCTGCTGTACAAGGTCTCTCACGGGAGTCTACGCTGCTGTACAAGGTCTCTCACGGGAGTCTACGTTGCTGTACAAGGTCTCTCACGGGAGTCTACGCTGCTGTACAAGGTCTCTCACGGGAGTCTACGCTGCTGTACAAGGTCTCTCACGGGAGTCTACGCTGCTGTACAAGGTCTCTCACGGGAGTCTACGCTGCTGTGCAAGGTCTCTCACGGGAGTCTACGCTGCTGTACAAGGTCTCTCACGGGAGTCTACGCTGCTGTACAAGGTCTCTCACGGGAGTCTACGCTGCTGTACAAGGTCTCTCACGGGAGTCTACGCTGCTGTAAGGTCTCTCACGGGAGTCTACGCTGCTGTACAAGGTCTCTCACGGGAGTCTACGCTGCCAGTCTAAGGTCTCTCACGGGAGTCTACGCTGCTGTACAAGGGAAAAGAAGCCACTCTAGATGACCATTGTCCCAGTGGTTTCCAAACTGGCAACTTGACATTCCAACAGTGTCATCTCCCCTTGTTTGTCTTCCCAGGTGGCCATTACATCTGATCCATAGTGAGAGAGAACCACAAATGTTCTCAACCAATCAAGTTACAACTAAGTCTAGAATCAGTGCAGCAGGTGTCCCAGTTACTGGCGATCCTTAGGCTTCAATAGCAGCAGCTTGGGCCTTGTTAGACTGCCACATGTCTCACATTGTGTCTACACCACACATGTGGGGCAGCTCACTAACACAGCGTGCTAATGCCAGAACCTCTGTCTTGTTAGACTGCCACATGTCTCACATTGTGTCAATTGTCACACATGTGGGGCACTACCACAGCATGCTAATGCCAGAACCTCTATCTTGTTAGACTGCCACATGTCTCACATCTGTGTCCACACCACACATGTGGGGCACTACCACAGCATGCTAATGCCAGAACCTCTATCTTGTTAGACTGCCACATGTCTCACATCTGTGTCTACACCACACATGTGGGGCAGCTCACTGTCACAGCATGCTAATGCCAGAACCTCTGTCTTGTTAGACTGCCACATCTGTGTCCGCCACATGTCTTTCTTATCTCCACTCAATCATATCATGGTATCAATGAGTCTGTAGAGCTTGTTGATGGTGTCTGTGGCTGGGGATGCTGAGTAGAGCTCATCAATGGATGACCCAATACAGTCAATGATGTGGTCTGGAGTTGTGGGAGGTTGATAATTGCCATAATGATTGGGTGAAGTAGAATGTCATAAAACTGGGAGCACTACTCAGTAGCAGGCCACTGACTTAGCTCCGATATGAAATGGCTGCCTATGACATGAGAAACAGATGCCATGTACAGCCGCTCCTTACATGGGGTACCTACTGTATCCCTGGAGCCCTTACAGGGTACTATCCACACATCCACACACTGTCACAGCCGTAACCTCTGTCTTGTTGAACTTCTTTCACATTGGTTTCTTGGAAGTTGTAGAGATTTAGGAAGTAATGGGGTCCAAACACCAGGGACCCAATTACTCCAATTGATAAAAGTTGGTGTTGTTGAGGTGAATTTGTGAGAAATAAATCATTTGTGTTATAATTGGAAACAATATTTAGGTTTGCCCAGCAATCTCAGTTGATAAAATTTGCTGGTTACACTGTGTTATCTGACCACCTGGGATAGAGAAGTGACATTAGACCAAATGTCAGGCACAAGACAAGTCAATCTTACTAGGTCCTGTGTCAATCCTCTATGGTCCATAGTTGTCAACTGGTGATGTCTTGGTTCATCTTGGTCCACCAATGTCATAGTATGTCCTCTTGGTACTTGGTGGTGCCTTCAATGCGTCCACCAAACTTTAACTAAGCTATTATGTGTTTAGCACATGGCCCATCATCCAGTTCAATTTCCATTTTCTCAATGTTTCAATGAGGTCTCTCCTGCTAGGGCTAGCACCTCACCATTTGTGACCTGCACAGTCCGCTGTAGCTTCAACAACCATCCCCAGCATCACATCTCAACCCAGCATGATTATCATGACCATGTGTAGCAACAAACAAGGAGACTCACGAGGCAATCTTGGGGTCCCTCACAGAATCCTTGTCCAGGGTGTGGCCGGGAGCGAAGCCGTAGCAGATACCGTTGAGGAAGGAGCAGTAGATGGGACAGCCCAGCTGGGCCTCGTACATCAGCTGGATGTTGCGGATCTCCTGCTCCCGGTCGATGAAGAGGTCCGTGCCCTCGCCGTACACCCGCACCAGCACCATGTCCCACGGCTGGTCCTCCACGTAGCAGCCCACCAGCCGGTTGGTGCAGCCGTCCGTGAAGTCCTGTCATCACCCCATGTCAGTACTCCATAGTCCAGTGTGTGCAACAGAACATGACTGGAGGTCCATGGGAGTCAAGTCATTGCACAGAGGTTACATCAGTTACCTCAGGAGAGGTATCCCTACCAAACTGAACAATCTTCAACTACGATGGATTTGATAAAGGAATCACAAAAGACCACAACTAAGTAATTCAGGAATTTTACAGCTTAGTATTAATTAGATATGTCTTCAAACATTTATTGTCCGATGTTTTGGTGGCTCACTGTTGTCCTTTCAAGGTGGAAACCTTAATTTGAACAGAAGTCAAACTGTGAGAGTGTCCCTAGTTAAGCTGATGTTTGGTTTGCAGCAGTGCACTACAGCAGTTGTTGTATCTTGTGACATTGTAAAATATCATCATTAAATTTGCGCCATCTATTGATGAAATAATTATAAACATATTTTAATTCTACTTTTAAATTAAAAATAATTTAAAATATTTCTACAGTCTTTATCCTGCGATGATTAAAATATGAAAGAGGGAGGACATCTCCCAGCGATTCCTATCTCCAATGGAGATTAAAATGGCGGAACTGCTGGGAGGTTCACCACTGATAAGCCATGTCCTCCTTCTTTCATAATTTAATCATCGTAGGATAAGGGGGGGGGGCTGCAGAAATATTTTTAATTATTTATAATTTAAAGGAAAAGTAATGTTAAAATATACACAAGGTAATAAGGCCATAAGTCTTATTACCTTGTGTTTATATTCTATAATACAAATTGTGCCATATCATAACGTTAAAACATGTTTATAATTTTCATCTCCAATTGTAGCAGAGAACTTTTCAGGAAATCTGAGTGCTCACAGAATGGTATCAGAACAGCAGTGGGCGGCCATGGTGGAACATAGTGGAAGTTTCACAACCCAAGTCTGCCACGTGGCTCAGCCCAGGTGGAAGGACATACACCAGAGACCTCCTCTTAAACAACCACCGTAGCAGGCAAATGCCAATGGGTGTAGTTGGCCTTCACCACCAGGAAACAGCTGCCGGAGAAAAACTGAGTCAAACTGTCACAAAAAGTTGCCCCACCTTCATGTTGCAAGATTGTGTTCTGCCCTGCGAGAGTTATCTTGTTGGCAAATTCTGGCTGCAGATCAGACTAGAAATAAAATATAGTAGAACATGAGAGGACACTCGCGCTAGAGAACACCTCTCTATAATGGACAGTTTTCATTGCCAAAATTACCATTTTTTACTAATAAGGAACTGTCTGGTAAGAGGAAACCTCTCCCTAAGGACACTTTGGCTCTGTAACTAAGTGATGTTCTTTAGTCTCCATATTTACTATGGTTCAGCCCAATGGAAGGAGAGGATGTGGTCAATTCCAGGAATACACCGGAGACCTCCTCTTACACTGCCACCAGAGCAGTGGTGTAGTCCCCCTAGACAGACTTGTGTATCTAGATATATAGCTGTACATTTAAAACATCACTCCTTAAACACAAGGTAATAAGACCAAGTCCAAATAAATAAACAATGTGTACACTATTTATTTATTTGGTCTTATTACCTTGTGTGATGTTTTAAATGTACAGCTATCTATCTAGATACACAAGTCTGTATAAATGATAAAGCACAATGCTGTGCCTACAAATGTGTTTATACAAGTCTGTATACTATAATCCAAATTGTGCCTTATCAACATCACGCCTTGTTTGTTTATCTTTTTTTTATTCAAATATGGCGATGGTGATAGTTCAACCTGAAGACTGGTCTGTCTCGACACACAGAGCAAACATGGCTACCACACTTGGAAGTGGCCGCAACATGGAGACCTGAGAGATTTCAGCACACAGGAGTTTTGTCAGCTGAGACAGACTGTTGGACTGTTCCTCTGTAAAACTTTGAAAGAGAACAACAAATTCATTACATTGATAGCATCAAAAACTGAAACACTGAAATAGCACCAAAAATTTATGGAATGAACGAGAGATAAAATTTATTATTCTTTAAAAGTTTGCTTCTCAACCAAGAATTTCATCATTGGAAGTTCCCTCCACAACTGGGCTCTGGACAGAATTCTTTGTCTGCCATCCATCTAGATGGGAGCAATGTTTACAAACCAACCATACAAAACTACCCTCAGTTAGGGAGTCATAGCTGAGTTGTTGGTGTGAAGGAAACAAAGGCATCCAGCCAACAATGGCTGGGACAATGTACGGGTAGCTGGCCTTCGTCACAAGGAAACAGCTGCCAGGGAAACACTGAGGTGAACTGTCACAAAAAGTTGCCCCACCTTCATGTTGTCAACCCTGCCTTGATGGCAAATATCATTTCTGACTGCAACATTAGAAACTTGTTTCTGAAAAATAAATAAATAAAAATAAAGATTTTTTGCAAATAATTCCACGTGTTGCTCCCAGGAATGCCACACTCTCTGCCAGCCATCCTGACAACTTGTAGATTCTCATTCTGGATCTCTGCTCAGGTCCCGGAACTTCTCCTTATTGTTCTCTGTCATAGGCAACATTCCATCATTGGTCTCTGAAGCCTATTCTGGAATGTGGAATGAACTGACAGGCAGCAAGCTGTATTTCCAGGCTCAAAAGATCACTCCTCTTCCAGGATGGTTCAGGACCAAAGAGGACTCACCAGACCACAGGAACCCAACCCTACCAAGAATATAAATATAATTAATGAATTTAACCTCCATAACCTTGTATAAAAATACAACAGGATAATTGATTTTTTTTTACAACAAAAAGCCTTTATTTAGGGTCACTGACCCTATACAGGATTCACCAGAGGTATGCATAAGAACAAAGCAGTGAGATAAAGGAAATAACGATATAGACAGAAGAAAAAGAAGAGAAAAAAAAACAAGAAAGAGAAAGAGGGAAGCAAGAAAAACAACACAAAAAGAGTAGCAGTAAGAAAGTGAGGAGTGAGTGTCACTTGGCCTTCTTCTGAGATATGGACTTGTGGAAACCATAAAACGCCGTAGCAATATACTTATTCTGGGTCATATTGTCAATTATTGATGGAAGTGAGATTTTTTTTTTTATTATCCATGATATCTCCACAGCACCCCCAATGCTGTCCATTCAGTCCAATTATAGATTCAAGTTGTAGACCACAAGTAACACCAACATTTGGCTACTTGGAGGTTTGGTCTGTCACCTTCACACAACTCTGATTGCCAGCTAGGGTGACATCGGCCCGGTGAAGGACACAATTTCCTAAAAGTCTTGCAAGCAATCCTGAAAGCCTTTATATTTTACTTAACCCAAGTATACGTGGCCACAATAATGGTTGTGTATAGTTAGCAACTCATCTTACTGTAAATATGTCTTCACACTTCTTTTTTTAATATCATTTGTTGGTTGGAAGTTTGTTTAGAAGAAATAAAGCTCCATCAACCAATTATTTATTTAGTTCCTGATGTGACTTGCTGTCACTCATAATTCCCCTGAGGAGAGTGACAGCGAGATGTCTGGTAAATAATTGGTTTCCTCCAAATATCACAAATAGTCAACACAGGTCGAACCCTCCAAGGTGTCAGAGCCTTGCTTGGTGAGGACACACCAGTCTCAGCCGCTGTGCTGACTCCACTGTTGGCCTCCCTGGCATCAATGTTTACAGTCCAACTTCTTCAACACTCCGAGGGATCAATATTTTCAGTTGAATTAAAGTCTGTGTTGAACTATAGTCAGTTATATCAAGCCAAATAGGATGATTGGGATTTAGAAAAATGGTCCTGGCCATACAAGACTGTTCCTCTTCCAGGATGGTGTAAAGACACAATACACCATCTACAGGACCAAAGAGGTCTCACCAGACCACCTCTTGGAATGTATGGAAGCCTCAAGACAGGTCCTCAACCCTACCTAGATTGTAAATTTGATCCATGAGTTCAGTCTCCAGGACCTTGTATAATATACAATGGGATAATAAAAGACAAATGGTCGAATTGAAGTTAGTGTAGAATTATAGTTGTTGAATTTAATGAGGTCACACTGTATTTGAGAAGTCTCTTTTTATAAATAAAAAAATCCATACTATGATGATAAAATATTGGGAGGGTTCCCCACTGATGAGCCAGGCCCTCCCTGTATGTTTTATCATCACAGTTAGGGCAATATGAAGTTATTTATTAAAAAAAAAAAACATTTGATCTTGTGAATAATTTAGGAATTTTTAAAACAGATGCTGTGCTTCTTTTTCTTCTTTCTTATCTCCACTAAACAATCCTATCAATGAGCCTGTAGAGCTTGTTGAAGGTGTCTGTGGCTGCTGAGTAGAACTCATCAATGGATGAGTCAATACAGTCAATAATGTGTTTTGGGGTTGCAGGTTGACACTTAGTACATAGTGGGGAAACCTTGCAACCATTCTGTCATTGTCCGTAGATGACCGGAGACTCAGGTCTGGAAATCAAGGCTGCTGTTCCCTTGTGAGGACAGATGACATGTCATGTGACTAAATCATTGCTATGTCCCCACACCTGAGACAGTAGCAGAGCTCTGGTGGTGACAATACAGTGGAACCTCCCTCAGCGAACACAAGCTAGCAACACCTCTAAACTACGAACAGATTTTACCAACAAAATTGTCCTCCCATTGAAAATAACATTCTCGCAACACCTCCAAACAACAGAAACTTTCCCGATGCCTCATTTATTGATTTTACATATAATAGACATTCCCACTAGTGGACAATTCAGAAAATTGAAGTTGAACACACAAAGAATATATTTTTAATAGAATTTATTTTCAATGTTTAATGGTATTTAGCTAGTTTAATATAACCATTTACTAAGTGTTAAAACACAATGATACAATAGATATACTATAATAATAAATTAATTTAAAATAGTTTAAAAATTTAGTTCTAACATATAAAAAATAGCAACTCTCCAGTAAGAATACATCTCTCTGTAAAGGACACTGGCTCTGTCCATTACATGGAGGTAGTTGTACTGTCTTTGGTAGATACAAGTTCTCTCTCCATCAAGTAATCTACAACATCTCTGTTGTCTTGTAGTGTTGATTTCTATACAAGCTACATTACCTACAAGCTTGACTTCAGCCCATTCCCTGCTTGCTTATTGAAATAACTTCTCTGATTCAACACTCATCCCCGTCTTTGCCGGTCCCAAGTCTGGATGGAAAAGAGGGAGCAGTAACAAGCTTGCTAAACAACCTGGGCTCAGCTGGCCATGCTGATAGTACCCTGTAAGAGCTCCAGAGAAACAGGATGAGTCTGTACTCCATGTTAGGAACGGCTGAACATGGCGTCTGTTCCTCATGTCAGAGGTGGCCATTACATATTGAAGCTAAGTCAGTGGCCTGCTACTGAGTAATGCTCCCAGTCTTAATGACAAAGGCATTCAACTCCACCCAATCATTATGGATGTCAAATCTCCATTGATGAGCTCTACTCAACACCCCCAGCCACAGACACCATCTCAAGCACTACAGGCTCATAGATAGGATTGTTGAGTGGAGTTAAGAAAGAAGAAGAAGAATAAGAAGAAGAATACTTATCAAAACAGTTTTCAAAATCCAGCCAAACTACCAACAGGAAGTTCTTCCAATCATTGAAATGTTGAATCAAAGAACTTGTGGGATTTACAAGGTAAAATTGTGTGACATGGGGGAGGTCAATGACCTTGGATCATTTAAAATCTTATCTGTGGAGATGAGGAAGAATGCTACAACTTATCAAAGTGGGCCATGGGGGTTGGACAACATGAGAGTCCACATGGCACGGTGCGAGGCCTCAGTCTTGTTTGGCCAACACTTCAGATAGAGTTGAACCTTAGTATACCTTTGGGACTTAGAATTAAGTTGTTGTAACCATGGGTAAAACAATGAGAACTTATGATGTAACCATGGTTGAAACAATGAGAACTTATGATGTAACCATGGTTGAAACAATGAGAACTTATGATGTAACCATGGTTAAAACAATGAGAACCTATTATGTAACCATGGTTGAAACAATGAGAACTTATGATGTAACCATGGTTGAAACAATGAGAACTTATGATGTAACCATGGTTGAAACAATGAGAACTTATGATGTAACCATGGTTAAAACAATGAGAACCTATTATGTAACCATGGTTGAAACAATGAGAACTTATGATGTAACCATGGTTGAAACAATGAGAACTTATGATGTAACCATGGTTAAAACAATGAGAACTTATTATGTAACCATGGTTGAAACAATGAGAACTTATGATGTAACCATGGTTGAAACAATGAGAACTTATGATGTAACCATGGTTGAAACAATGAGAACTTATGATGTAACCATGGTTGAAACAATGAGAACTTATGATGCAACCATGGTTGAAACAATGAGAACTTATGATGCAACCATGGTTGAAACAATGAGAACTTATGATGTAACCATGGTTAAAACAATGAGAACTTATGATGTAACCATGGTTGAAACAATGAGAACTTATGATGTAACCATGGTTGAAACAATGAGAACTTATGATGTAACCATGGTTGAAACAATGAGAACTTATGATGTAACCATGGTTGAAACAATGAGGACTTTGAATATGTTGTAACCATGGTTGAAACAATGAGGACTTATGATGTAACCATGGTTGAAACAATGAGAACTTATGATGTAACCATGGTTGAAACAATGAGAACTTATGATGTAACCATGGTTGAAACAATGAGAACTTATGATGTAACCATGGTTGAAATAATGAGAACTTATGATGTAACCATGGTTAAAACAATGAGAACTTATGATGTAACCATGGTTGAAACAATGAGAACTTATGATGTAACCATGGTTGAAACAATGAGAACTTATGATGTAACCATGGTTGAAACAATGAGAACTTATGATGTAACCATGGTTGAAACAATGAGAACTTATGATGTAACCATGGTTGAAACAATGAGAACCTATTATGTAACCATGGTTGAAACAATGAGAACTTATGATGTAACCATGGTTAAAACAATGAGAACTTATGATGTAACCATGGTTGAAACAATGAGAACTTATGATGTAACCATGGTTGAAACAATGAGAACTTATGATGTAACCATGGTTGAAACAATGAGAACCTATTATGTAACCATGGTTGAAACAATGAGAACTTATGATGTAACCATGGTTGAAACAATGAGAACCTATTATGTAACCATGGTTGAAACAATGAGAACTTATGATGTAACCATGGTTAAAACAATGAGAACTTATGATGTAACCATGGTTGAAACAATGAGAACTTATGATGTAACCATGGTTGAAACAATGAGGACTTATGATGTAACCATGGTTGAAACAATGAGAACTTATGATGTAACCATGGTTGAAACAATGAGGACTTATGATGTAACCATGGTTGAAACAATGAGGACTTTGAATATGTTGTAACCATGGTTGAAACAATGAGAACTTATGATGTAAGCATGGTTGAAACAATGAGAACTTATGATGTAACCATGGTTGAAACAATGAGAACTTATGATGTAACCATGGTTGAAACAATGAGAACTTATGATGTAACCATGGTTGAAACAATGAGAACTTATGATGTAAC
This sequence comes from Cordylochernes scorpioides, assembly GCA_030710605.1. NCBI lineage: Eukaryota > Metazoa > Arthropoda > Arachnida > Pseudoscorpiones > Chernetidae > Cordylochernes > Cordylochernes scorpioides. The sequence goes on along the minus strand of CP092875.1, from coordinate 88,712,376 downwards.
CATGGTTGAAACAATGAGAACTTATGATGTAACCATGGTTGAAACAATGAGGACTTATGATGTAACCATGGTTGAAACAATGAGGACTTATGATGTAACCATGGTTGAAACAATGAGAACTTATGATGTAACCATGGTTAAAACAATGAGGACTTATGATGTAACCATGGTTAAAACAATGAGAACTTATGATGTAACCATGGTTGAAACAATGAGAACTTATGATGTAACCATGGTTGAAACAATGAGAACTTATGATGTAACCATGGTTGAAACAATGAGGACTTATGATGTAACCATGGTTGAAACAATGAGAACTTATGATGTAACCATGGTTGAAACAATGAGAACTTATGATGCAACCATGGTTGAAACAATGAGGACTTTGAATATGTTGTAACCATGGTTGAAACTATGGACCAGTGATGTAACCAAGTTATAAAAGATGATGTTGCCCTCCACTGTACAGAAATCAACAACAAGATATCACCCATCAGTGAAGTTTGGATGAAAATTGAAGAGGAAACAAAACCTTTTGAAACATTTCGACATGTTGGTGGTTTCACAATTCTCCCAGTGCCACACCTGCTGGTGCCACACTTGGGAGGAATTCCTGACATTGTTTCCTCAATAGTACTTCTTTGTTCAAACTGAGCAGCGAATATAGAAATTGTTTTAAATTAAGTGGAGATGATAAAGCACAATTTGGATTATAGATTATAATAAAAGAAAATAAGACCTAATCCAAATAATTTATTAGTGTGTGACGTTTCGGCAACAACATTGTCACCATCACAATTTATTCTTTTGTCTGATGATGGTGACAATGCTGTTGCCGAAACGTCACACACTAATAAATTATTTGGATTAGGTCTTATTTTCTTTTATTAAGTGAAGATTAAATACAGCAGGGAACCCTCTTATAGCAGCCTCTTGGTTATAGCATAATTCTGAGGTCCCAAATTTCAAGTCCTGATTTAGTTTTAACTGTGGTTAGAACAAAGAGAGCACTTAGCGAGGTCCAATGGAACTCAACACCAATGTTGTCACTGGTGTGGGAACAACACCAGCTCCCACCTACTCCATCTCAGACAATTTTAAAAAGTCTGCCATTTTGTATCTTTCCAATATTTACTTTTTCTGTAAGTACAAGCCACAAGCCTATTTCCATTAATGAAAAAGTACAATTTGTATTAGAAACATAAGGTAACAAGACCAATTTCATATTAATATATTTTGTAGGGTGTTACCATCATCAGACAAAAGTATTGGTCATCTTTCCAGAATGGTTTCAAGGTTTTGTCATCCCCAGCAGACACCATCTGAAGCTCTACAAGTTTGATATCCTGTTGTTGTTGTGTTTCTTACCCCCTTGTGTAAAGATTACACGAATTCCATGAGTCCATGCTCCTCGAGCTGTTTTATGATAAGCAGCGACCTTTCCCAAATGTCCTGTTTAGTTCATCTAATGCAAGCCAAAATGTGTTTTGGAGCTGCAGGTGCCAAGCTACATTTTGGGCAGGTGGGGTAGTTTTTGTTGTTATTTGATTGATATCCTTTTTTTTTGCTTATCCCTAGTACACGTGGTACAGGCCATGATAATCATGGTGGGTAGAAGTAGGCGACTGCTTTTACTGTAAGTACACCACATGTCTACACATGTGAAAAGCAGTTCAACTTTGCACTTACAAATATGCCAGAGCCCCGTTTGGTTACTTCCACTCGCTGGTGAGGTTGGACATTTGCGAGAATCGGGGGCCATTGAAGCATTATTTTTTTAAACATAAAAAGTGCAAATGCGGGAATCGAACCCGGGTCGTAGTGATCAAAAACCAACGGCTTAGACCATCCTTCCACCGACCCCCTGATTGATATCCTGATATGATTTAGTGGAGATAGGAAGAAGAAGAAGAGACAAAATTACTGAATCTATTCAGTATGATAACAACGCTGTTACTGTGAAACATCACAGACTTGGGTCTTGTGACCTCATGATTAACATCCCCATCAAGTAACCAGAACAAACCTGACTTCAATGTACAGCTGTGACAGTGATTGCTACGAGGGTGTTCCTGGGTTCCTGGGCCGGACCATTATCCAAAGGTTAGATTCTCTTATCAGCACCAAGGCCACGAGACACAATACAATATTGATTGATTGGGCGGAGATAAGATAATGCTCTGGTTGACTACACCACCTGTGGAGTTATGTAACACTGTTCCATGGGAACGTTTATCACATCTCCACATAGAGACTCTTCAATGTACAAGCATGGAAGATTTAATTAGGAATTTCTCTAATTAAAAAACCATAAAATATCTGAAACTAGTACTTGAGTCCTTCAAATCTCAGGAACACTACAACAGGAGATCTACCACCATCAGTTTCTGTACATTCATCAACAACAGGAGATCTACCATCATCAGTTTCTGTACATTCATCAACAATAGGAGATCTACCAACAGTTTCTGTACATTCATCAACAACAGGAAATCTACCCTCATCAGTTTCTGCACATTCATCAACAACAGGAGATCTACCATCATCAGTTTCTGTACATTCATCAACAATAGGAGATCTACCAACAGTTTCTGTACATTCATCAACAACAGGAGATCTACCCTCATCAGTTTCTGCACATTCATCAACAATAGGAGATCTACCATCAGTTTCTGTACATTTATCAACAACAGGAGATCTACCATCAACAGTTTCTGTTCATTCATCAACAACAGGAGATCTACCATCAGTTTCTGTACATTCATCAACAACAGGAGATCTACCATCAGTTTCTGTACTTTCATCAACAACAGGAGATCTACCATCATCAGTTTCTGTTCATTCATCAACAACAGGAGATCTACCATCAGTTTCTGTACATTCATCAACAACAGGATATCTACCATCATTTCTGTACATTCATCAACAATAGGAGATCTACCAACAGTTTCTGTACATTCATCAACAACAGGAGATCTACCAACAGTTTCTGTACATTCATCAACAACAAGAGATCTACCATCAGTTTCTGTACATTCATCAACAACAGGAGATCTACCATCAGTTTCTGTACATTCATCAACAACAGGAGATCTACCATCATCAGTTTCTGTACATTCATCAACAACAGGAGATCTACCAACAGTTTCTGTACATTCATCAACAACAGGAGATCAACCATCAGTTTCTGTACATTCATCAACAACAGGAGATTTACCAACAGTTTCTGTACATTCATCAACAACAAGAGATCTACCATCAGTTTCTGTACATTCATCAACAACAGGAGATCTACCAACAGTTTCTGTACATTCATCAACAACAGGAGATATACCCTAATCAGTTTCTGTACATTCATCAACAACAGGAGATCTACCATCATCAGTTTCTGTACATTCATCAACAACAGGAGATCTACCCTCATCAGTTTCTGTACATTCATCAACAATAGGAGATCTACCATCAGTTTCTGTACATTCATCAACAACAGGAGATCTATCATCATCAGTTTCTGTTCATTCATCAACAACAGGAGATCTACCATCAGTTTCTGTACATTCATCAACAATAGGAGATCTACCAACAGTTTCTGTACATTCATCAACAACAGGAGATCTACCCTCATCAGTTTCTGCACATTCATCAACAATAGGAGATCTACCATCAGTTTCTGTACATTTATCAACAACAGGAGATCTACCATCAACAGTTTCTGTTCATTCATCAACAACAGGAGATCTACCATCAGTTTCTGTACATTCATCAACAACAGGAGATCTACCATCAGTTTCTGTACTTTCATCAACAACAGGAGATCTACCATCATCAGTTTCTGTTCATTCATCAACAACAGGAGATCTACCATCAGTTTCTGTACATTCATCAACAACAGGATATCTACCATCATTTCTGTACATTCATCAACAATAGGAGATCTACCAACAGTTTCTGTACATTCATCAACAACAGGAGATCTACCAACAGTTTCTGTACATTCATCAACAACAAGAGATCTACCATCAGTTTCTGTACATTCATCAACAACAGGAGATCTACCATCAGTTTCTGTACATTCATCAACAACAGGAGATCTACCATCATCAGTTTCTGTACATTCATCAACAACAGGAGATCTACCAACAGTTTCTGTACATTCATCAACAACAGGAGATCAACCATCAGTTTCTGTACATTCATCAACAACAGGAGATTTACCAACAGTTTCTGTACATTCATCAACAACAAGAGATCTACCATCAGTTTCTGTACATTCATCAACAACAGGAGATCTACCAACAGTTTCTGTACATTCATCAACAACAGGAGATATACCCTAATCAGTTTCTGTACATTCATCAACAACAGGAGATCTACCATCATCAGTTTCTGTACATTCATCAACAACAGGAGATCTACCCTCATCAGTTTCTGTACATTCATCAACAATAGGAGATCTACCATCAGTTTCTGTACATTCATCAACAACAGGAGATCTATCATCATCAGTTTCTGTTCATTCATCAACAACAGGAGATCTACCATCAGTTTCTGTACATTCATCAACAACAGGAGATCTACCATCAGTTTCTGTACATTCATCAACAACAGGAGATCTACCATCAGTTTCTGTACATTCATCAACAACAAAAGATCTACCATCAGTTTCTGTACATTCATCAACAACAGGAGATCTACCATCAGTTTCTGTACATTCATCAACAACAGGAGATCTACCATCAGTTTCTGTACATTCATCAACAACAGGAGATCTACCCTCATCAGTTTCTGTACATTCATCAACAACAGGAGATCTACCATCAGTTTCTGTACATTCATCAACAACAGGAGATCTACCATCAGTTTCTGTACATTCATCAACAACAGGAGATCTACCAACAGTTTCTGTACATTCATCAACAACAGGAGATCTACCATCAGTTTCTGTACTTTCATCAACAACAGGAGATCTACCATCATCAGTTTCTGTTCATTCATCAACAACAGGAGATCTACCATCAGTTTCTGTACATTCATCAACAACAGGATATCTACCATCAGTTTCTGTACATTCATCAACAATAGGAGATCTACCAACAGTTTCTGTACATTCATCAACAACAGGAGATCTACCATCATCAGTTTCTGTACATTCATCAACAACAGGATATCTACCATCAGTTTCTGTACATTCATCAACAACAGGAGATCTACCATCAGTTTCTGTACTTTCATCAACAACAGGAGATCTACCATCATCAGTTTCTGTTCATTCATCAACAACAGGAGATCTACCATCAGTTTCTGTACATTCATCAACAACAGGATATCTACCATCAGTTTCTGTACATTCATCAACAATAGGAGATCTACCAACAGTTTCTGTACATTCATCAACAACAGGAGATCTACCATCATCAGTTTCTGTACATTCATCAACAACAGGAGATCTACCATCAGTTTCTGTACATTCATCAACAACAGGAGATCTACCATCAGTTTCTGTACATTCATCAACAACAGGAGATCTACCCTCATCAGTTTCTGTACATTCATCAACAACAGGAGATCTACCATCAGTTTCTGTACATTCATCAACAACAGGAGATCTACCATCAGTTTCTGTACATTCATCAACAACAGGAGATCTACCAACAGTTTCTGTACATTCATCAACAACAGGAGATCTACCATCAGTTTCTGTACTTTCATCAACAACAGGAGATCTACCATCATCAGTTTCTGTTCATTCATCAACAACAGGAGATCTACCATCAGTTTCTGTACATTCATCAACAACAGGATATCTACCATCAGTTTCTGTACATTCATCAACAATAGGAGATCTACCATCAGTTTCTGTACATTTATCAACAACAGGAGATCTACCATCAACAGTTTCTGTTCATTCATCAACAACAGGAGATCTACCATCAGTTTCTGTACATTCATCAACAACAGTAGATCTACCATCAGTTTCTGTACTTTCATCAACAACAGGAGATCTACCATCATCAGTTTCTGTTCATTCATCAACAACAGGAGATCTACCATCAGTTTCTGTACATTCATCAACAACAGGATATCTACCATCAGTTTCTGTACATTCATCAACAATAGGAGATCTACCAACAGTTTCTGTACATTCATCAACAACAGGAGATCTACCAACAGTTTCTGTACATTCATCAACAACAAGAGATCTACCATCAGTTTCTGTACATTCATCAACAACAGGAGATCTACCATCAGTTTCTGTACATTCATCAACAACAGGAGATCTACCATCATCAATTTCTGTACATTCATCAACAACAGGAGATCTACCAACAGTTTCTGTACATTCATCAACAACAGGAGATCAACCATCAGTTTCTGTACATTCATCAACAACAGGAGATTTACCAACAGTTTCTGTACATTCATCAACAACAAGAGATCTACCATCAGTTTCTGTACATTCATCAACAACAGGAGATCTACCAACAGTTTCTGTACATTCATCAACAACAGGAGATATACCCTAATCAGTTTCTGTAGATTCATCAACAACAGGAGATCTACCATCATCAGTTTCTGTACATTCATCAACAACAGGAGATCTACCCTCATCAGTTTCTGTACATTCATCAACAACAGGAGATCTACCATCAACAGTTTCTGTACATTCATCAACAACAGGAGATCTATCATCATCAGTTTCTGTTCATTCATCAACAACAGGAGATCTACCATCAGTTTCTGTACATTCATCAACAACAGGAGATCTACCATCATCAGTTTCTGTTCATTCATCAACAACAGGAGATCTACCATCAGTTTCTGTACATTCATCAACAGCAGGAGATCTACCATCATCAGTTTCTGTTCATTCATCAACAACAGGAGATCTACCATCAGTTTCTGTACATTCATCAACAACAGGAGATCTACCATCAGTTTCTGTACATTCATCAACAACAGGAGATCTACCCTCATCAGTTTCTGTACATTCATCAACAACAGGAGATCTACCATCAGTTTCTGTACATTCATCAACAACAGGAGATCTACCATCAGTTTCTGTACATTCATCAACAACAGGAGATCTACCAACAGTTTCTGTACATTCATCAACAACAGGAGATCTACCATCAGTTTCTGTACTTTCATCAACAACAGGAGATCTACCATCATCAGTTTCTGTTCATTCATCAACAACAGGAGATCTACCATCAGTTTCTGTACATTCATCAACAACAGGATATCTACCATCAGTTTCTGTACATTCATCAACAATAGGAGATCTACCAACAGTTTCTGTACATTCATCAACAACAGGAGATCTACCATCATCAGTTTCTGTACAATCATCAACAACAGGATATCTACCATCAGTTTCTGTACATTCATCAACAACAGGAGATCTACCATCAGTTTCTGTACTTTCATCAACAACAGGAGATCTACCATCATCAGTTTCTGTTCATTCATCAACAACAGGAGATCTACCATCAGTTTCTGTACATTCATCAACAACAGGATATCTACCATCAGTTTCTGTACATTCATCAACAATAGGAGATCTACCAACAGTTTCTGTACATTCATCAACAACAGGAGATCTACCATCATCAGTTTCTGTACATTCATCAACAACAGGAGATCTACCATCAGTTTCTGTACATTCATCAACAACAGGAGATCTACCATCAGTTTCTGTACATTCATCAACAACAGGAGATCTACCCTCATCAGTTTCTGTACATTCATCAACAACAGGAGATCTACCATCAGTTTCTGTACATTCATCAACAACAGGAGATCTACCATCAGTTTCTGTACATTCATCAACAACAGGAGATCTACCAACAGTTTCTGTACATTCATCAACAACAGGAGATCTACCATCAGTTTCTGTACTTTCATCAACAACAGGAGATCTACCATCATCAGTTTCTGTTCATTCATCAACAACAGGAGATCTACCATCAGTTTCTGTACATTCATCAACAACAGGATATCTACCATCAGTTTCTGTACATTCATCAACAATAGGAGATCTACCAACAGTTTCTGTACATTCATCAACAACAGGAGATCTACCATCATCAGTTTCTGTACATTCATCAACAACAGGATATCTACCATCAGTTTCTGTACATTCATCAACAACAGGAGATCTACCATCAGTTTCTGTACTTTCATCAACAACAGGAGATCTACCATCATCAGTTTCTGTTCATTCATCAACAACAGGAGATCTACCATCAGTTTCTGTACATTCATCAACAACAGGATATCTACCATTAGTTTCTGTACATTCATCAACAATAGGAGATCTACCAACAGTTTCTGTACATTCATCAACAACAGGAGATCTACCAACAGTTTCTGTACATTCATCAACAACAAGAGATCTACCATCAGTTTCTGTACATTCATCAACAACAGGAGATCTACCATCATCAGTTTCTGTACATTCATCAACAACAGGAGATCTACCAACAATTTCTGTACATTCATCAACAACAGGAGATCTACCATCATCAGTTTCTGTACATTCATCAACAACAGGAGATCTACCATCATCAGTTTCTGTTCATTCATCAACAACAGGAGATCTACCATCAGTTTCTGTACATTCATCAACAACAGGAGATCTACCATCAGTTTCTGTACATACATCAACAACAGGAGATCTACCATCAACAGTTTCTGTTCATTCATCAACAACAGGAGATCTACCAACAGTTTCTGTACATTCATCAACAACAGGAGATCTACCATCATCAGTTTCTGTTCATTCATCAACAATAGGAGATCTACCAACAGTTTCTGTACATTCATCAACAACAGGAGATCTACCATCATCAGTTTCTGTACATTCATCAACAACAGGATATCTACCATCAGTTTCTGTACATTCATCAACAACAGGAGATCTACCATCAGTTTCTGTACTTTCATCAACAACAGGAGATCTACCATCATCAGTTTCTGTTCATTCATCAACAACAGGAGATCTACCATCAGTTTCTGTACATTCACCAACAACAGGATATCTACCATCAGTTTCTGTACATTCATCAACAATAGGAGATCTACCAACAGTTTCTGTACATTCATCAACAACAGGAGATCTACCAACAGTTTCTGTACATTCATCAACAACAAGAGATCTACCATCAGTTTCTGTACATTCATCAACAACAGGAGATCTACCATCATCAGTTTCTGTACATTCATCAACAACAGGAGATCTACCAACAGTTTCTGTACATTCATCAACAACAGGAGATCTACCATCATCAGTTTCTGTACATTCATCAACAACAGGAGATCTACCATCATCAGTTTCTGTTCATTCATCAACAACAGGAGATCTACCATCAGTTTCTGTACATTCATCAACAACAGGAGATCTACCATCATCAGTTTCTGTTCATTCATCAACAACAGGAGATCTACCATCAACAGTTTCTGTTCATTCATCAACAACAGGAGATCTACCAACAGTTTCTGTACATTCATCAACAACAGGAGATCTACCATCAGTTTCTGTACATACATCAACAACAGGAGATCTACCATCATTGTTTCTGTACATTCATCAACAACAGGAGATATACCAACAGTTTCTGTACATTCATCAACAACAGGAGATCTACCATCAGTTTCTGTACATTCATCAACAACAGGAGATCTACCATTATCAGTTTCTGTACATTCATCAACAACAGGAGATCTACCATCATCGTTTCTGTACATTCATCAACAACAGGAGATCTACCATCATCAGTTTCTGTACATTCATCAACAACAGGAGATATACCATCATTGTTTCTGTACATTCATCAACAACAGGATATCTACCATCAGTTTCTGTACATTCATCAACAACAGGAGATATACCAACAGTTTCTGTACATTCATCAACAACAGGAGATCTACCATCAGTTTCTGTACATTCATCAACAACAGGAGATATACCATCATCAGTTTCTGTACATTCATCAACAACAGGATATCTACCATCATCAGTTTCTGTTCATTCATCAACAACAGGAGATCTACCATCAGTTTCTGTACATTCATCAACAACAGGAGATCTACCATCATCAGTTTCTGTTCATTCATCAACAACAGGAGATCTACCATCAGTTTCTGTACATTCATCAACAACAGGAGATCTACCATCATCAGTTTCTGTTCATTCATCAACAACAGGAGATCTACCATCAGTTTCTGTACATTCATCAACAGCAGGAGATCTACCATCATCAGTTTCTGTTCATTCATCAACAACAGGAGATCTACCATCAGTTTCTGTACATTCATCAACAACAGGAGATCTACCATCATCAGTTTCTGTTCATTCATCAACAACAGGAGATCTACCATCAGTTTCTGTACATTCATCAACAACAGGAGATCTACCATCATCAGTTTCTGTTCATTCATCAACAACAGGAGATCTACCATCAGTTTCTGTACATTCATCAACAGCAGGAGATCTACCATCATCAGTTTCTGTTCATTCATCAACAACAGGAGATCTACCATCAGTTTCTGTACATTCATCAACAACAGGAGATCTACCATCATCAGTTTCTGTTCATTCATCAACAACAGGAGATCTACCATCAGTTTCTGTACATTCATCAACAACAGGAGATCTACCATCATCAGTTTCTGTTCATTCATCAACAACAGGAGATCTACCATCAGTTTCTGTACATTCATCAACAACAGGAGATCTACCATCATCAGTTTCTGTTCATTCATCAACAACAGGAGATCTACCATCAGTTTCTGTACATTCATCAACAACAGGAGATCTACCATCATCAGTTTCTGTTCATTCATCAACAACAGGAGATCTACCATCAGTTTCTGTACATTCATCAACAACAGGAGATCTACCATCATCAGTTTCTGTACATTCATCAACAACAGGAGAACAAATTCCCAAAAATTCTATTATTTCACAATCCCTCTCTAATACAATGAGATTGTAATCAACCTTCGGATGTGTTCAATCTCCACAATGTTTGCTGCCATTATTGTGGGTGTCAGTTACAAACATAACTTGTGAGAGATCTGGCAAAAGGAGAAATCATCCAAAGTAAAACCTGGTGTCATCTCCAAGCTGTCACTTCGCTGTCAATTCTCCAGAACTTCTCTCCAGGTATCCATCTACCAGTAGTCATGGAGTGTCTCTTTGTTGTGTCAGTACTTCCTTAACTGGAGTCTGCTGTCCAGGAGCTGTCATATGTAAATATTACCATCATCAACTTATCACCATCTATTGATAAGGCACAATTTGGATTATTCTATATACAGTTACGAGCGTCATTCCTCATCTCCTAATCAATCAACTCTGTCAGTGTTTGCTTTTTTTTTTGGAATGGCGCCCTCCTATTGGTTGGCTACGGTCACGCCACCTTTCCCCCCCCCCCCCCCCCCCACTCGCCATTTTAACTATTGTGTTGGAGCGGGTCGCTCCCTAAATAAATGCTATATATTAGATAATAACCAAATGGAATCCTCTCTTTCTTTTTCCCAGTAAGAGACGCCTACGGAAGCCAACAGTACATAGACAGATAAAGCACATAGGCTATAGTTATTAACTAACATATTCAATTAATTAAGGCGCCAATTTATAATTGTAACAAATAGTATTTGAATCAAAACATTCAATCGGGTAAAACATGGGCGTTGCCGGTCATTCGGCTAATAGATTATAAACACAAGGTAATAAGACACCAAATAAATAAATAGTGTGTAAGGTTTCTGTAACAGTGTTGTTACCATCTTCAGACAAAAGTACTGAGTCTAAATAATATTTATTTGTAGTTGGTCTTATTACCTTGTGTTTATCACCATCTATTGATTAAAAATTGATACTATTTTTTAACGCTATACTATTACATATATTTAAAAACTAGTTCTATAGACCATATACTGCAATGAATAAATTTGGTATAGAGAGGACATCAGTGGAACTGCTGGGAGGGTACTGAATTCTATGTAATATATGTAGATATGGTCTTCCTCAATGTCTTTCCTTGTTCCTCAGACTGAGAGAATCAACAACTAAGAAAGTGAATTGTAACCCGACCCCAATACTCTGTGGAAGCTGAGAACAATGGACACACCTACCTGAGATTGATTGGATGGAGTAAAGTTTGGTTTACTTAACAACGCCAACACTTTGTGGCTACAATATGGAACATAGCTCAAGACATGCTGACTCAAGTTGAAATAAAAGACATTTGTAAGAACAACAGCTGGGTTCAAGACGGCGAGAGTTAAGGAAGTCTTGGAACAAGATGACAGATACAGTACAGACAACTCTACACCACAAGTTCAGCTTGTGAAACTTCTCAACTCTCAGCAATCTACCACAGTCCACAATGTCACGGGATGAAATGGAAACATTACATTAGCTCACACTCAACTGTGGATGAGTGATCTAAACTGTTGGTTTTCTACTGCTACGACCCAGGATCAAATGCTGCTTTGGGAACTTTTTTCTAATTAAAAAAAAATACTCCATGATGTATATAGTTGTTTATTTGTTTTGCATATTTTTCGTTTATAAATTAATCTCATAATTTAGTCTGTGAAAATAAAAATATTGGACTGGTGACCAGACAAACTGTAAATAGATAGCTTAATGTTATATACTTACTAGCCGAATGACCCAGGCAACGCCCGTGTTTTACCCGATTGAATGTTTTGATTCAAATACTATTTGTTACAATTATAAATTGGCGCCTTAAATAAATGCATATTTTAGTTAATAACTATAGCCTATGTGCTTTATCTGTCTATGTACTGTTGGCTTCCGTAGGCGTCTCTTACTGGGAAAAGGAAAGAGAGGATTCCATTTAGTTATTAACTAATATATGCATTTATTCAAAGAGCGACCCCCTCCAAACCAATAGTTACAAAAACGAAAGAGCGAGTGGAAGAGGCATGATGGGGGGGGGCAAAGGTGGCGTGACCGTAGCCAACCAATAGGAGGGCGCCATTCCAAAAAAAAAGCAAACGGTGACAGAGGCCGATGAGGAATGACGCTCGTAACTGTATATAGAATGATATATAATTAATTGTGATGGTTATGTAATTTTGATCTTCATTGAATAAAATATATAAAGTTAAATGTTTTTTAAACTTTAATAACAAGCACAAAACACTCCAATGGCCCCATATTCTTGCAAAGGGCCAACCCCACCAGTGACTGCAAGTAACCAAATGGGTCTCAGGCACACTTGTAAGTGCAAAAGTCAAACTGCTTTTCACATGTGTAGACATGTAGTGTACTTACAGTAAAGGCAATCGCTAACTACCCACCCTGATTAACATGGCCTGTACCATGTGTACTAGGGATAATAATAACATTCAATTGAGATTTTAGGTTGAGCATCTGTTTGCCTGCTTCTATTGGTCTCTTTGATGATTTCATAACACAAGAGTTCTGCCAAGAACTGGCTACCAACCAGCTTGGTTCCTACAGAAAACTTTGATCCAAATAAATATATTGCGTAGGAGATTTCATTAAAAGTTGCTGATGACTTGCGCCATCTGTCAGAATAAATATCAACCTGCATCACACTGATGAGGACCATCAGCCCAAAACACGTACATGGTTAGCTCATCTTGATTAATCAAGAATGGGTATTTGGGCAATTCTGGAATAATTACAAATCAATGGCTAGTTCATATTTATTCAGGTAGATGGCACAAGCTATCAGCAAATTTTAGTTTCAAGATCAGGAAATGTCTTAATATTCTTAAATGTTCCAGCGGTGGCTCTCAGCCATCATGTTTCTTTCTGACTTCGCCAGTCCCAAGCCCGGAGGAGGGGGAGCAGTAACAAGCTTGCTAACAACCTGGGCTCAGCTGATAGTACCCTGTAAGGGCTCCTGATCCTGGGATACAGGATGAGCAGCGTTTGTACTCCTTGTTAGGAGTTCTGTACATGGCGTCTGTTCCTCAAGTCAGACATTACATATTGGAGCTAAGTGGGCCTGCTACTGAGTAGTGCTCCCAGTCTTAATGAAAAATGCCTAAAACAGACACCGTCAACAAGCTCTACAGGCTTGATACTCTAATATGATTGAGTGGTGATTTTTTTTTTTTGCTTATCCCTAGTACACGTGGTACAGGCCATGATAATCATGGTGGGTAGTTAGCGACTGCTTTTTACTGTAAGTACACCTCATGTCTACACATGTGAAAAGCAGTTCGACTTTGCACTTACAAATATGCCAGAGCCCCGTTTGGCTACTTGCACTTGCTGGTGGGGTTGGACTTTTGCAAAGAATCAGGGGGGGGGCATTGGAGCTTTTTTTTTAAACAGAAAAAAGTTTCCAATGCGGGAATTGAACCCGGGTCGTAGTGGTCGAAAACCAAACGGTTTAACCAGCCTTCCACTGACCCCCTGAGTGGAGATATGAAAGAAGATGACAAAAGCATTCTACTTCACCCAAACATTATGGATGTAAAATCTCCTTTGATGAGCTCTACCTATCCCCAGTAGACACCATCAACAAGCTCTACAAGCTCATTGATACTCTGATATGATTGAGTGGAGATAAGAAAGAAGAAGTAGTTTCTTTCTTTGAGAAATTCCAAACATCTCTGTCTGAATCAGTAATTTGAGGTTCTTATGTCAAAACTTTCATTTTATTCTTTCTATGATCAGGAACAAAGACCAGAAACTTTATATGGGACCACCAGATGAGCCAGGAATGGACACACTGAAGTCTGCCAATTCTGTACCAGCAGATGTCAGTGTGGCCAGACTATGATATTGGGGAGATGTTAGAAGCTATATAAATATAAAGAAATTTTTAAAAAAGTTGAAAGAGAACTTTTACAGAAAAAAATATTAAAAAATATATGACTTAAAAAAAAAAAATTCAGAAATCCTTTAATTATTCTTATAGTCATTAAATATGAATTTAAATCTATTTCATAGATATTTTTTAATTTTCTATAATTATCCCATGTCTTAATTTTATGTGAAATATTTTTCTTTTTTTAATAACAATGATATATATTTGAACTGGTAGTAAATTTGAAAAGTAGTTGTTGTGAATATCTTTTTTGGATAAATGATTAGGCACAATTTGGATTATAGATTAGAAGCAAAAGGTAACAAGACAAAATTCAAATAAATAAATAGTGTGTGACGTTTCGGTAACACTTTATTTATTTGGATTTGGTCATGTTACCTTTTGTTTGTTAGAGAAATTTAAAGGGTGTGACAAAGTAATATAATTTGTGTCAACTCACAATAATTTTGAAATAAACTCATAGATTGTATGCTTTATTTATTTTTAATTCCCCTCAATGTTTACATGGACTTAGGTGTCAAAAATTAAGAATTAAGAGATTCGTTTCCAAAAAAAAAAAAAATTGTCTTACCTTGAATTTAATGTCATTTCGTTTCCATTTTATGCCTATTTGTTGTAAAACATCAAGTGCACCCTCTCTAATACTGGAGTTAGGAGAGATGTAGATATCAAGTTTTTTATAATTATTTTTTTCCAATATATGGTTATTCATTACAATGTGGTGAGAATTGAGAGTAAATAAATTTCGTATTTTTTGGAACAAGTATGAAATCCTTTTCAATATATTAATGAAAATAAATTCTCTACAGACCCTCAGTAGGGGAAGATTTTTAACTAAAGGAAGGAAAGACATGTTGAAAGGGTATATTTATGAAGCCGCATCATGTGACCAAACATTCAACATTTATGTTTATATCAAAATGATTTTTATTGTCTCGAAACAGTAATATTTCTCTGAACTGATTTTGTGGAAATAAATAAATAACAATACATAGACTCGGGATTTAATATTTAATACGCTCATTACCATGAAATGCCATTTATTTCATTATTGATAACAAAATTGAGTGTAGAGTCACATATAAAAAAGGGACAAAGATTTAAACACACATCATTGAAAATTAATAGTATTAAAAAATAGGTTGTTAAAATCTTCATCAAATAAAAATATAAATGAAATAATAGTGTATTAGGAGATAGAGAGAGAGAGATTGAAACTATTTTATAACAACGTCGATAGAACCTGATTTATGGTTTAACAAGAAACTCTTCTAGATTTATTTTTTTAAAAAGGCATTTCCTTATCTAAAACTGAAAGTTGCTGATGGCATGTTTCATCTATTGGAATAAATATTAACTATTCGTTGTGAATCGAATTGGCTTTGGCCTCCTGACACTAAGGAGGAATCACCGCCTAATTCTTATTTTAACGCTGGTTTTAATTCTATGCTTCCTGACTCAGCGAGCTAACTCATTCAAACTTGAATAACTGCTATTGTCTCGTCTCACTAACTCTAATGACTCAACCACGTATATATTAATAACTCTTGTCTCACCAACTCTAATGACTCAACCACGTATACTTAATAACTCAATAACTCTCTTTATTTTCTAAAATCAAGATTATATACATTTCTAAAATTTACATAATTTAACAATAATTAACAAAAGTAAATTCTAACAATTTTGCATATTTAAGGCTGGAACATACTCCCCCCGGCCGCTGAACCCTGGTTCAGATTTGAAGGGAAGCGGAGCCAACTTCGTAATAGGTCGCAGGTAGACTCCGGTAGCAGCCCGAACTTGGGCAACTCGCACCTTCTGGTCAGAGCCCGGATATACCTCGAGGATCCTGGCCAGACGCCACTTTAGAGGTGGAAGGTTATCTTCTTTATTAGCACTAACTGATTAGGCTTCAAATTGTCTTGTGACAACCTCCATTTATTTCTCTGTTGCAAAGAGTTGATGTACTCTTTTGTCCATCTTGACCAGAACGAGTTCCTCAGACCCTGTACCAGATTCCATCTTGACCGTAAATCTCCTCGCTCATAATTTAGCAATCCTGGGTCCTCAATCAGAGGGGAGCCAATCAAGAAATGTCCCGGAGTCAAAGCTCGAAGATCGTTAGGGTCGGGACTTAACTCTACTAACGGTCTTGAATTAAGGCAAGCCTCAACTTGACAGAGTAGTGTGATGAATTCCTCACTATTTAAAAGTGATGACTTTATTACCTTGCTCAGATGACCCTTTAAGCATTTGATGTTTGCCTCCCAAAGTCCTCCAAAGTGTGGAGCTGATGGAGGAATGAAATGCCACTCTATTAACTCTTCTGCTAAAAAGTCTTTAGTTTCCTTTGAATTCATTATTTTATATTGTTTCTTCATGAAGCTTTCAGTTCCTCTGAAGTTCGTTCCATTGTCTGAGTAAATTTTTGATGGTTTTCCTCTACGAGATATAAACCTCCTGAGAGCTGCAATGAATGAACTGGTCGAGAGACTAGTCACCATTTCCAAATGAATTGCCTTGACCGAAAAACACACAAAGAGAATCACATAGCACTTGATCGTCCCCTTCGATCTAGTCAGACTTGGTTTTAGTTCGTAAGGTCCTGCCAAATCGACTCCAGTCTTGGTAAACGGTCTTGATGGATTTACTCTATCAGCAGGCAAATTCCCCATAATTTGTACTGCAGTTTTTGCCCTGAATCTGAAGCAGGTTATACACTGTTTAATGATTCTTCTTACAATGTCTCTACCTCCCATGATCCAATAACTATTTCTTATTAGAGATAAGACCAGCTGTGGACCAGCATGCAAATATCTCGTGTGAAAATGAAGTATTATTAATTTGGTAAAGTGATGATTTTTCGGTAATAACAGTGGGAATTTTGGATCAGGGTTTACATTCGCGAACTGAATCCTTCCACCTACTCTTAACATCCCAGTTGCATCTATAAAAGGATTAAGCTGCAAAATTCTACTTTTTCTTGAAGCATGTCCCGTATTTCTTAGATCCTGCATTTCTTCTCCGAATTCGTCCTTCTGAATCCATCCAATAATCTTAATCACTGCATTTTCTAACTCCTTCTTCGACAATGTTCCAATTTCTCTTTTCTTCAGCGACACCCGACAGTTAGTGATGAATCTCAAACACCAGGCTATGATTCGCCTCGTCTTGATAAAAGTGGAATATTTAGTTACAACTTCTGGACAGACTGAAACTCGGGACTGGCAAGCTAAGGCTACTTTTTCTTCCTCATGGCATTCTCGGCCATAGCAATTATCCTGATTCTGAACAAAGTTATTATCTTTCAACCAAGTCGGTCCTTGCCACCACAGTGTATGTCCAGATAACGCAGCAGGCATTATTCCCCTAGAGGCACAATCGGCGGGATTATCCTTCCCAGACACATGACGCCATGAGTTTCTGTCAGACAGTTGCTGTATTTTCACAACTCTATTGTGTATAAAGGTCTTCCATCTGTTAGGATCTGATTTGATCCAACTCAATGAGATCTGAGAATCTGACCACAAATATGCCCTGCCAATATCAATCCTCAATGAATCAACAACAGATCTGTAGAGCTGAGACAGGAGGAGAGCCGCGCACAATTCCAATCTAGGTAGAGTTAGAGACTTACATGGGGCAACTCTGGTTTTTGCTGCAAGCATTGATATATGGACTTGTCCATCCAGAGAGACTGTTCTTAAGTAGCACACAGCCGAATAAGCTACACTTGACGCGTCACAAAATCCGTGGAGTTGAACATCTCGATCCCCTTCACATGCCCATACGTATCTTGGGATACTCAACTCCCCTAATTTTAGTAATTCGGCTCTAAAATTATTCCACTTTTCCTTGATGTCGTTCGGAATATGCTCATCCCAGCCTGTCCCACTTCTCCATAACTCCTGCATTATTATTTTCAAAGCCACTGTAGTAGGTGAGAGGAAACCAAGTGGATCGAAAATCCTCGCAATATTGGAGAGAAGATCTCTTTTGGTAACAACTTCTTCAGGAAGAGTTATATTAACTCTAAACGTATCTTGTACATGATCCCATACAATTCCTAAAATCTTGGATATGGCTCCTTTCTCCAAGTTAATTTTCTTCTCTTCGTTCATTTCCTCGACATGAGACACTATCTCGTGGCAATTTGAATTCCACTTTCTTAAGTGAAACCCTCCCTTTTTCATTAAGTCCTTTAATTGGTCTATTAGTTCTTTGGTTTCAGCAATCGTTTGAGCTCCTGTTAGCAGATCATCGACATAGAAATCATTCAAGGTCACCCTAGAAGCCTCAGGATAATTTTGGCCTTCATCTTCTGCTAACTGTTGTAATGTTCTCATTGCCAAAAATGGAGCCGAAGTTGTACCATAGGTAACAGTCAGCAGTCGATAGTCCACCACAGGCTCTTCTGGCGATGGTCTCCACAATATCCTCTGATAGTCCGCATCTTCTGGATGAATTCTTATCTGGCGGTACATCTTTTCTATATCAGCAGTTATGGCGACAGGATACGTTCTGAATCTGAGGAGAATGAAAAATACATCCTGTTGAATTTTTGGTCCCTTGTGCAAAAATTGATTTAAAGAAACATTATTTTCAGATTTAGCTGATGCATCAAACACAACTCTCATTTTTGTTGTAGTGGATTGCTCTCTAATTACTGGATGATGAGGCATGTAATAGCATCTGCACAATTCTCGCTTCACTTCTGCAATTGGGACTCTTTCCATGTGGTTTAAGTGTTCATATTCCTTCATGAATCCCCGGTATTGGTCATATAATTTCACATTCTTACACAATTTTCCTTCCAACGAAAGGAACCTTCTTAAAGCTTTTTCTCTTGATTCACCCAGAAGCGGTCGATGTTGTCTTGAATGGCAATTTTACCCAATACCTTCCATGGCTATCTCTGCCATGGTTATTCGAAAATAACCTTTCACAATCTTCGTCCTGTGTACAAAGATCTGGTGACGGCACAGATTCAGTTTCCCAGAATCTTTTCATTACGAATTCTAGTTCTGGTTCAGATTGTAAACTCAGGTTACAGACTTCTGTATTACTCTCTGATGTTCCCATGAGTTTTCCTAGAAGTACCCAACCTAGTCTTGTATTAATAGCCATTGGCAATCCTTCTCCGAGAGATATAGAGCCATTCAACATAAGTTCAGTGTATATATCTGCTCCCAATATCATATCTATTGGGGCTTGTATGTAGAACTCTGGGTCTGCCAATTTGAGGCTCTTCAAAGTTGGCCAATTAGGGTCTTTTAACCTGAAGTTCGGAATTTCTGAAGTGAGCACTCCCGTGACTACTGCCTCTACCGAGAATTCCTCAGAATTATTCAGTGGACAAAATGTCACACTTACTGTCGATGAAGAATGCTGCACTGGTGTGTTTCCAACCCCTATAATCATCCGATCTGATTTCCTTTGGACAAGTCCCAATCTTTCGCAGCATCCTTTTGTTATCATGGTGACTTGGGAACCGCTGTCCAGTAGGGCTCTGCAGGTGCATAACTTTCCGAGTCCATTTTTTATCTTGATTCTAGCCGTTGCGAGTAGTACGTGGCTATCATTGCAGTTTGCCTGTTGAGTATTCGTTAAATTGATAGCACTTTCATGTTCCTTCGGAGTTGTGTTCTCAACTTGGGCCGAAGCGCCTTCCGTGCTCGGTTTATCATAATGAATCATCGTGTGGTGCTTTCCCTTGCATACTTTGCATCGTTGGTTCAGCCTACAATTCCATGAGAAATGGCCTTTCCTCAAGCAATTGAAGCACAATTTATGACCTTTTACTACATTTAATTTTTCTTTTAAAGGCATTTTGCAAAATAAGTTGCACATGTATAGTGGATGATGCTTAGATTTGCATAATATGCAAGTGTCCGATTTCTCAATTAGCATCCCGTAGCTTTGGCATTTGGGAAATCTCGATCCGGTGGTTTCTTCCCTTTTTGAACATTCCTTGACAGCACAAGACATGCTTCTCGCATGTCTGGAAATGAACGCTATGAACTTGTCATAAGAAGGAAGAGTGTTGTCCACTGACAGTTCCCAATCCAACCTTAGATTTTCACTCAACTTCTGCTGGAGGAAGTGCACCAAGATCACATCCACTAATTGATTTCTCTTCAATTCCAGCGTTTCTAAGTTTCTTATGGCTTCATTACAAACATCCATGAATTCATGGAGACACTTAGCCGATGGATTCTTAATTGCCCGGAGAGAAAAGATTTTTGACACCTGGGCATAAGCTAGCTCTCTCGGGTTATCATATCTTGATAACAGTGTACTCCATGCTTGGCCATAATTTTCACTTAGTAAAGGGAAACCCCTTATTAATCTGGCCGCTTCGCCTTTTACTGCTGAATTCAAATATTGTAACTTCTGTATATTAGTTAACCCTGGATGTGCATCGATGGTGGTGAGGAATAGCTCTTTGAAGTTGATCCAATTGCCCATATCTCCATCATATATCGGTAAGTCAAATTGAGGCAATTTTATATTTGCCTGAGAGCCATTTGGCTTTATGTCCGCCAGTTTGTCTTTGAGTTTTCTCTCATTTTCTATTTTTACCCTCAAGCTTCCAATCTTGTTCATTGAACCATCATATGCCTCACTTTCTTTATCTATATCAACTTCATCCAAAGAAAACAGCTCGTCGTAGAGTTTCTCAATTTTCTCTTTGATCTCCTTTAATTCTTCACCCATTATTTCTAAGCGTATTGTTTCACCTGCCTCAATAATTGAATCCACACTTTCAATAAATCCATCAATTCTCCTTATCTGACAACTTAACTTTCTTTGGAGGATCCTTTCGTCTCGAGACATTTGCAATTGTATTCTCGCTGAGTTTTTGCTAAATTTCTTCTGTTTCAAATCCTAATCCAGATATCGAGGGACCATGAATCGAACTGGCTTTGGCCTCCTGACACTAAGGAGGAATCACCGCCTAATTCTTATTTTAACGCTGGTTTTAATTCTATGCTTCCTGACTCAGCGAGCTAACTCATTCAAACTTGAATAACTGCTATTGTCTCGTCTCACTAACTCTAATGACTCAACCACGTATATATTAATAACTCTTGTCTCACCAACTCTAATGACTCAACCACGTATACTTAATAACTCAATAACTCTCTTTATTTTCTAAAATCAAGATTATATACATTTCTAAAATTTACATAATTTAACAATAATTAACAAAAGTAAATTCTAACAATTTTGCATATTTAAGGCTGGAACACGTTGATTTTTAATTATTCCGATAGATGGTGCAAGCCATCAGCAACTTCCAGTTGCACGATAAGGAGATGCCTTTTTCTTAATTTATTCACCTTATCCCAGTACAATTTCACATTTGTACTATTTTCCCATCTTTTCTAGATTTGTCTGTTGAAAAAAATCCCCTAAAATTGATCGCAAAAAAAAAAAAAAAACTTTGATATCAGCTACCAAAACTTTTAATCAACAGTGGCAAAGCTTTATTAAGGCATTCCGCCTTGTAATGATTGGCCATACAAAAAAAAGGAAACCAAATATTTACATATAATGGTATGAGAAGAGACTTGTTTTTTATATACATTGACTTTTATTTTTTTAGGCTACTTTTCCTACGAAAGATTTATCATAGTTATATAAGTCTATAGCTATGTTTTTATTTTCTAATGCGATTTTAATCAGTTGAACTGGTTCAACATTTATCTGATTAATGACCTTCAAAATGTGTTTCCTTCCTCCTCCATATAAATACTGAAGGATAAATAGTAGGATATTTTGTTTCTAGTTTTTATTCCGCAAAGCTTACAATACGATATGGTTATATGGTATATGGTTTCATTTTTGATGATTTGAAGGTGATTTTCTTCTAAAGGGATTGATGTAAATCAAACTTGAATAATGTATTATATTATATTTGAAAACAAATTCCAAGAGAAATATTGTTCAGGAATATAACTAATGCAAAATGATTTATAACCAGAGTAAGACCTCGAGTATTCCATTCTCGCTAAGCCTTGCTGTGTAAGCTGTTTTGTTTTTGTTCGCAGTAATTTGGGGAGTTATTCTTTAATAATCTCATAGTTCATTATATTATTTAGCCATGGGAATATGCATTGGTTAAAGAGTTCAAAATACTTCAATAGAATCCTATAGGTAATCTTTTCTAACAGAGCTTAGGCAATCTGTTATTATTCATTCTCCGCATTCTCTGAAAAATATATTTTAAGGTTAATTTGGTGGAATTTAATAAGAATGATACTCTGCCAGTTTCTAATTATATGTCCTGGGGTGTATTTAGGTAATTTAAGAAAATTTGTTGTGAAACTATTTTGTATTTAGTCAATTATTTTGTTGTTATCACAAGCCCAAATGGTGCTGCCTATAATAATATTGATTCAATTACCACGCCAAAGTGCTTGAGTGCTAGTTTAAGGAATTAATATTTTGCATATTTTTTATTCTGATAATCTCATTCAGTGCAGTATTGGCTTTTGCTTTGTAGTAAATTACTATCTGTTTATTGTTATTTGTGCTAATAAATGGATATTTTAAGTATGTTTTTTAAAGATACATTCAGTAGTTTTTTTACCCCATACATATCTACCAGTACCATTTTTCATTCTGGAGGGCCACCCCATTTCAAAATACCAATATTTTTGACTTTTTCTTGTTTAGAACCAATTGATTATTCTCCAGATATGACTTGAGTAGATTAATTTTTCCTTTTATAATTGATTTTTGATTCTCCTATAATAGCAATGTTGTCAGCGTACATGAGTATATGTAGGCATCCAAAGTGCGGTAGGTAGAATTCTGAAAGTGGTGATTTGTTGTAAAATTCTATTAGGTCTGGCATGTAGAGTATAAATAAGAGAGGAGAAAGTGGTTCTCCTTGTAAAACTCTCCCATTGATTTTTAAATATTTAGAGTATTGCCCTTGCGCATTTTTCACTTTAATGACAACATTTCGCGGATTTTAATTACAACATTTTTCACTTTAATAATAATATTCATTTTTAACCTATATGCTTCAATTTAATTTGCAATTGTTTTGACGCTTTCCAGCCGTTTTTGTTTGCGTGTACAAGGCTTCAAATTATAAGGGAGGTTCTATGTAAATACGCTTTGCGCGGCGTGCTAGTGGAATTAAGAATTATATTCGCTCGTCTCTAATGTCCGCCACCAGAAAGATCTTCCTCGCCAAAAGGCCTGGCACCGTCTTGCAGGATCCACACGGCTACATTCCTGGAGACAACTTGCCGCTTCTTCTAGTCACACCGCTGATGTCACACTCGTTCCAGTGTCCACTTCCATAGAGCAGTCAGCTTCAGGGCATCTTCCGACTTCAGGCCAAAAACTATTATCCATCGGCCCTTCGAGCGCGCCCTTTTCAGGACTCCATGCTGTCGAACTGCTGTCACCAGACTGTCTGTTCTCACCCGCCCTGTCTCAGTTCATTCCTTTCTTCAATACCAAGGTCCCCATTGGGCTAGTATTACTTCCTTTTCTACAATCCACGTCGTCTTGGATCTTGTGAAGGGGGAGCCAGAAGTCACATTGTCCCTTCCTCAATTCCTGTTTGTGCCCAAACAGGGAAAGGCACTTCTCCCGTCATTCAGTGATATTATGATCTCCCTGACATATCTGGACACATGAATCAAGTCTGAAACTGCAAGCCAAAACAGAACTGTTCACGGAGGCTTGAAGAGGCCTAAATACGTGTTTGTTCCACAAGGTAATAAGACATGGTATTTTACTACACTGTGTTTCTAATCAATAATCAAAATTGTATATAATCACGTGTTTTGTTCCATTCCTTTTATAAAAATTTGAGGAGCCATCTGCCCTACAGTCAGAATGTCAGATATGAGAATGACCCTCGTAAACAGCAAGGAAAGGTCTCTGCAGATCCTCTAAGGGAGGATCATCTTATCGAATCAACCCGCTGACACCACGAGTTTCTCTCTTCAACAGAATTCTGAAGAAACTGTCGTTAACATTTCTCGCTATTTAATTCAACTTGTGAAAATAATGTGTCTGACCCAACACATCAAATAACAACTCTCCGACCGTGATGTTGGCTTAATGGGAACACGAGATCAATATTTAAATAAGATAATCCTTGTATCAATATTAAAGTGAAAATATCAGAGACTTCTCTTGACCTATTGGAGAGTTGCTGAGTGGATGTAGAAGGCTTTCGTGTCCCAACGCTAGAGAGATTTGTGAATTAAAATGTTATAAAAGAAACTTCTCCCCGGAATCCTGATGTTTTCATCTTAACGAGATCAATATATTTAAATACTTTAATATTAAATCGAAGTGAAGTAAAGAATTACTGGCAATTTTTTTTTATTCCTTTGGTTGGCCGCCCGCTATCCATCTAAAATTCTCATGTAAGCGGTCAGGATATGCTTTTTTGTTTTGTTATTATGGTTTGAATTTTAAGAAAATTAAAATAGTTTCCATAGTGTTGACATGGAGTGGGATTGTAACATGATAAAATAAACAATATAGGAAGAGAGGAAATAGATACAAGAAAAAAAGATTCAGCCAACTTTCACAATCCTTGGTTGTAAGAAAAGTCATGGAAATCAGCTCAACAATAAAGAAGAATGAGCCAGAAAAATAAAGAAACGGAAACCATGGATCGATTGTTGGAACGATGTAGGGAGCTGGCGTGTGAAGACGAGGAAGGTAGAACACCGGACATGGACCACAGGGATACAACGACCATAGAAGAGATCCAGGAGAACGACCTAGAGCAGATGACAGGGGACCTGACAGACAAGAATGGATCAAGGCCAGGGGGACCATCTTATCGAGGAACCACCAGTCATAGAAAGACTGCTGGAGAGCTGCAGGACATCAGGGGACCATCTTATCGAGGAACCACCAGTCATAGAAAGACTGCTGGAGAGCTGCAGGACATCAGGGGACCATCTTATCGAGGAACCACCAGTCATAGAAAGACTGCTGGAGAGCTGCAGGACATCAGGGGACCATCTTATCGAGGAACCACCAGTCATAGAAAGACTGCTGGAGAGCTGCAGGACATCAGGGGACCATCTTATCGAGGAACCACCAGTCATAGAAAGACTGCTGGAGAGCTGCAGGACATCAGGGGACCATCTTATCGAGGAACCACCAGTCATAGAAAGACTGCTGGAGAGCTGCAGGACATCAGGGGACCATATCTGCGCGGGCCACAGCACTGACCAGGAGTCAAAATTGCAATTGTAAATATCTTTGTTTTCTTTTAGTGTTATTATTTTAATATTAAAAATAATAAAATATGTAAATAAGCCATTCACATTATACACTTTTTAGAGAAAAACTTTCAACCTTTTTAAAATTAAGGTAATTTTTTATTATTATTATCATCACAAGAAAAGGGAATCACTGGCGAAAGAAATGAAGAGAATAGAGATAATTTAGGTCAGTGTTTGGCAAAAT
>CP092875.1:88658396-88685964 GCA_030710605.1 Cordylochernes scorpioides | reverse complement strand
TTTCCTAAACTCCGTCTCCATGTAAGAAAATTGGAAATTTCCCACACTTGTGTTGGTCAAAATGTAATGATGATTACATTTTCCATAATTACAATTAAGGTACCATTTGTATTACAGATTAAAACACAATGTAGAATAAGACCAAATAAATAGTATGTGTATAATAATAAATTTATTGATTTGGATAGGTCCTATTACATTGTTAATCTATAATACAAATTGTACCTTATCAATTAACTTGTATATAATTATAGAAAATTTATAACTGGATGAATGCAATGACGTTTGATCAAGGTCTTCTTTTTGGTTTATATAAATTCTACAAGACCGCAGTCACCGTTCGGAGGAGATTAATAGAATGGCCGAATGCCGTGGTCCATTTGGACGAGGAAAGCAAAGAACACGGCTGATTCCACACTCGCCTGTTCAGTGATTGGCTAACCATGACGTATGTACAAAGGAACGTGTGGCCATTAGACAAGTGTCGGACCAGGAGGCTGTAGTTGGGTGCTGCGCTGTCTGGAGTATAGGAGCTCTATCTATTATTTCTTCCTGTGGTGAATCTGTATAAGACCGGTGGTCTTAATAAACCTTTGTGTTTGTGTATATAATTATAGAAAATGTGGTCATATGATTATATTTTGCCAAACACTGACCTAAATTATATCTATTCTGTTCATTTCTTTCGCCAGTGATTTCCTTTTCTTGTGATGATAATAATAATAATAAATTACCTTAATTTTTTTTCAAAAAGGTTGAAAGTTTTTCTCTAAAAAGTGTATAATGTGAATGGTTTATTTACATATTTTCTTATTTTCAACATTAAAAGAAAAAAAAAAGATATTTACAATTGCAATTTTGACTTCTGTTCAGTGCTGTGGCCCTCGCAGATAAGGTCCCCTGATGTCCTGTAGCTCTCCAGCAGTCTTTCTATGGCTGGTGGTTCCTCGATAAGATGGTCCCCTTGCCTTGATCCATATTTGTCTGTCAGGTCCCCTGTCATCTGCTCTAGGTCGTTCTCCTGGATCTCTTCTATGGTCGTTGTATCCCTGTGGTCCATGTTCGGTGTTCCACCTTCCTCGTCATCACATGCCAGCTCCCTACATCGTTCCAACAATCGATCCATGGTTTCCGTTTCTTTATTTTTCTGGATCATTCTTCTTTATTGTTGAGCTGATTTCCATGACTTTTTTTTACAACCAAGGATTGTGAAAGTAGGCTAAATCTGTTTTTATTATAATATATCTATTTCCTTCCTCTATTGTTTATTTTATCATGTTACAATCCCATTCCATGTTAACACTATGGATACTATTTCATTTTTTAAATCTAAATCATAATAAAACAAAAAGCCTGTCTGCTTACTTGAGCATTTTAGAAGGACAGCGGGCGGCCAACCAAAGGAATAAATTGCCAGTAATTCTTTACTTCACTTTGATTTAATATTTAAATATTATTTAAATATATTGATATCTCGTTAAGATGAAAACATCAGGATTCTCTCTCTCTCTCTCTCTCTCCGGGGAGAAGTTTCTTTTATAACATTTTAATTCACAAATCTCTCTAGCGTTGGAACACGAAAGCCTTCTACATCCACTCTGCAACAGTAATGGGTCTCCAATAGGTCAAGAGTGTTCCGGAAGTCTCTGATATACAAGGGATTATCTTATTTAAATATTGATCTCGTGTTCCCATTAAGCCAACATCACGGTCGGAGAGTTGTTATTTGATGTGTTGGGTCAGACACATTATTTTCACAAGTTGAATTAAATAGCGAGAAATGTTAACGACAGTTTCTTCAGAATTCTGTTGAAGAGAGAAACTCGTGGCTTTGGTGTCAGCGGGTTGATTCGATGATCCTCCCTTAGAGGATCCGCAGAGACCTTTCCTTGCTGTTTACGAGGGTCATTCTCATATCTGACATTCTGACTGTAGGGCAGATGGCTCCTCAATTTTTTATAAAAGGAGTGAATGGAACAAAACACGTGATTATATACAATTTTGATTATTGATTAGTATTGGAAATATTAACGAATGGCTCGTTAAAGCAGAGTGCCAATTGATTTATTGGAAATACAAGTTTAGAGACAATCAAAAGAGAGATAGAATGTTGGTTGTGATCAGCCAGCAGCTAGACAGGCAGGGGTAGGTAGGTAGTGACGTCACATGGTATCACGTGCCACCGCCGGGCTGTACACGTGTCAAGGTCGACTTGGGATGAAAACAGCGACTCTATATAAATTTCACAATTTCTAACACTCCCTCTTGAAATTTATAACGTTCAAGTTTTCTAGGAGCCGCCTGAAGTGTTTCGGTCCCAAAGGTTTCGTCAGGAGGTCAGCCGTCTGCTGAAGAGTGCTGACATATCTTGTGATCAGCTCACCATCTTCCTGTTTAGTACGAATGTAGTGATACCGTACATCAATGTGCTTCGTTCTCTTATGGAACTCGGGATTCTGCACTAGCTTTATGGCTGCTTGATTATCCATGTTGAGTACTGTGGGTCTGTCCATCTTAATCCCGATATCCTTAAGAAGTCTGCGTAGCCAGACCATTTCTTTAGTAGCAGCACAGGCAGCAATATATTCACTTTCTGTTGTCGAGAGGGCAACTGTAGATTGCTTTTGGCTTGACCATGAAACAGCACCATGGTTTAACATGAAGATGTAACCTGTAGTACTTTTTCTTGAATCAATGTCCCTAGCATAATCGCTATCTGAGAAACCTGTTAACTCTTGATGGTTAGCGTACAATATTCCTAATTGTGGTGTTGCTTTCAAGTAGCGAAATACATTTTTAATTGCTGTCCAGTGTGTCTGTCCTGGGTTGTCAAGGTATTTACTTAACTGTGATGTTGCAAAAGCTATGTCCGGTCTAGAAACAGAAGAGGCAAACATTAGTGAGCCTACGGCTTCTCTGTAAGGAAATTTTGGTGAATTTCCATTTTTATCTAAGTCTGGGCAATCAGCTTTAGTTAGGACTGTACTCGGGTCCATGGGTACTGCTGCGGGTTTGCAATCAATCATGTTGAATTTATCTAAAATCTTGTTTATGTATGAAGATTGGTGGATATAGATCTTCGATCTATCCTCTGATTGTTCAATCTGAAGTCCTACGAAATAATCTGCATCTCTAGACGTTATATTGAACTCGCGAGATAGTTCCTGGACGACAGAATCGATATCGTCCTTGTTCCGAGACATGAGAAGTCCATCATCGACGTAAAGAGCAAGGATCATTTGAGTGTCGTTAATAGTTCCGGTGAAAACACATTGATCTGCATTAGATTGGAAAAAATTGTGTTTCTCTAAGAAGGATTTAAACTTCCTATTCCAATTTCTGGACGATTGTTTCAGTCCATATAGACTCTTTTGTAGTTTACAAACAAAATTGTGTCCTTGAGAGAAACCTTCTGGTTGTTCTAAGTATATGACTTCGTCTAAGTCACCATACAAAAATGCAGTCTTTACGTCAAATTGTTTTAAGAACATTCTTTCTGATGCCGCGTTTGCTAGTAACACTCGAAGTGAATCATATCTGACAACAGGACTGAAGGTGTCGAAATAGTCTACGTTCTTCCTTTGTGTGTAACCCTTAGCTACAAGTCTAGCCTTAAATTTAGGTACCGTAGAGTTGGGATGGGATTTTAGCTTATAAACCCATTTACTTCCTATTGGCTTATATCCGTCTGGTAGGGTTTCGAGTGACCATGTGTTATTAGATTCTAACGCTTTTATTTCTTCTTTCATTGCATCCAACCATTTTTCGGCATTTGGACTTTCCATAGCATCTTTATAGGTTGAAGGCTCATCGACAAAATGGTAGTTACAAGAATCTGCTTTCTTTTTAGATCGAGTTATCATCGGGTGGAATACCGACGGCGTGGGAAACCCTAGCGCTGCAGGTGATTCATCCTCGGTTGTTTGTGCTGCCGGCGGGTCAAAGTCAATATTAACTGGGACGAAGTTTTCTCCCTCTAGTTCGCAATGTCGGAGCTTTGTCTCGTTAAAAGTAACATCTTTAGAGATAGAAATCTTTCTAGTAGAAGGGTTCCAGAGTCGAAAGTTAGTGCAGGTTTTATCGTACCCTAAGAAAATCATCTTTTGTGATTTCTTATCCCATTTCCTTCTACGTTCTTTAGGTGTATGCAACCATGCTTCACAGCCGAAAATCTTTAGATTATACAAACTAACATTTCTTCCGAAAAAGAGTTCATAGGGTGTGGTATCGGGAGCTTGTTTAGTGAATGTTCGGTTTAGAATGAAGGTTGCAGTATTGCAAGCTTCTGCCCAAAGTTCTTCGGGAAGATTTCGTGCGCACAGCATCGATCGAGCTGCTTCGACAATAGTTCTATTGTCTCGTTCTACGCGCCCTATCTGTTCGTGCACATATGGAGCTGACAATTCATGCACTATTCCGAATTTTCTGCAAGTATTTGCGAAATCTTTACTGGTATATTCTAGTGCATTATCGGTTCTAATCACTTTAATTTTATTGCCTGTTTGATTATAACTGAATCTAGCAAAGTTTTCAAATTTGTGTAAAATATCGGATTTGTGTCTAATGAAATCTATATGGCGAAAGCCACTGGAATAATCTTTGAATAAAATGAAATAAAGTGATCCTCCTATTGATTGTGTTGGCATAGGGCCGCAGATATCACTTAGAATGAACTCACCAGGATTGTACTCCTTTGTTTCAGACAAATGACTAGGCTTTCTGTGAGCTTTTCCTTCTTGGCAGCCTTGACAGAAGAAATCGTCTTCTTTTATGTCCTCGGGTTGCAAACCGTTGATCAATCCTTTCTTGGCCATTTCTCGAATAGTGCTGAGTGAGATGTGTGCTAGTCTTTCGTGCCACAGTTGGAGGTTGTTGATCTTTGCAGAAAATCCTTGTGAAGATGAAGTAACTCGGAACATCATCTTGTAGAGCCCATCTTGGCGTTGTCCAACTGCTTTCAGATCTTTTCTTGAGTAGATGCGCAGCTCATCCTTGTTGATGTCTACTCGGTATCCCTTTTCAGTGCACACTCCCAGGCTGAACAAATTTTTCTTGAGCTTCGAAGAGTAGAGCACATTCCTGATTGATGTTGCAATCCATTTTCCATTCACCATGGAAAGGATTTCAATGTCACCTGTACCTTCTGCAAGGACGGAAGTGTTGTCTCCAAGGTATATTCTATGATCGTTGTGGATCGGAGTGAAGGACTTGAACCATTCACGTCGGAAGGTCATGCTGCAGCTAGCTCCGCTATCTGCCCACCATATGTCGCAATCATTCCACTTTAGGAAGGTATCAGCGTTGAAACCTTTATGATCATAATCTCCTGCTTGGTTCTTCCGCTTCTCGTTTTTCTTCTGCTGGTCGGCAATCCGTTTCCGACATTCCCGTGACCAATGACCAATCTTGTGACAATAATGGCATTCAGTCTTTTTCTTTAGTTCTGATATCTTTCCTGAATCAGTCTTCTTTATGTTGTCTTCTTTGATTCTTGGTTTAGTCTGTTGGTAGAATGCTGTACCTTGCGAGGAATCGGCCTGCTGGTTTCTACATTCTTCAATCAGAAGACGTGCTGATAAGTTCTCTAGAGTCTGCGTAATCGGCGCTTGAGACTCCCATGCTGGTATGAAATACCGCATGCTCGAAGGAAGAGAGTTTATTATCTTTGCCACTTTCTGGTCATCTGTAATCGTTCCTCCTGCATCCTGAATTCTTGCACTAAGATTTTCAATCTTGGCGATATAGCTGCTGACATCCTCTGATGACGACATTCGGGCGTCAAAAAATTGTTGCCACAACATGCCAATTGCGATCTCTGATCTCTGTTCGTGGATGGACATGAGTCTTGTCCACATTTGAGCGGCAGTTTTACAGGACATCAAAGGTTCTAGAAATCTTAATTCAAGTGCCTGTGATATAAGCATTCGGGCTTTGATATCTTTGGCGTGCCATGCATCCTGTATAGCAGAGGTAGCGTCACTTACCTCTGGTTTGATTTCTTTGCCGTCCACGATATCCAAAAGTTGATTTTGCTCTAATAGTAGTCGGAACTGAAATTTCCAAAGGGAGAAGTTTTCGCCTTTGAACTGGCGGACTTGATTCTCAAGGTGCGTCATATTTAGCACGAGTTAGGCTTAGCAGTTTCACTTTAGGTTTGCTTCTTCAAATTTGGGGCGTAGTCAGGACCCATAACCTATTGGAAATATTAACGAATGGCTCGTTAAAGCAGAGTGCCAATTGATTTATTGGAAATACAAGTTTAGAGACAATCAAAAGAGAGATAGAATGTTGGTTGTGATCAGCCAGCAGCTAGGCAGGCAGGGGTAGGTAGGTAGTGACGTCACATGGTATCACGTGCCACCGCCGGGCTGTACACGTGTCAAGGTCGACTTGGGATGAAAACAGCGACTCTATATAAATTTCACAATTTCTAACAATTAGAAACACAGTGTAGTAAAATACCATGTCTTATTACCTTGTGGAACAAACACGTATTTAGGCCTCTTCAAGCCTCCGTGAACAGTTCTGTTTTGGCTTGCAGTTTCAGACTTGATTCATGTGTCCAGATATGTCAGGGAGATCATAATATCACTGAATGACGGGAGAAGTGCCTTTCCCTGTTTGGGCACAAACAGGAATTGAGGAAGGGACAATGTGACTTCTGGCTCCCCCTTCACAAGATCCAAGACGACGTGGATTGTAGAAAAGGAAGTAATACTAGCCCAATGGGGGACCGTGGTATTGAACAGACAGTGGGTGAGAACAGACAGTCTGGTGACAGCAGTTCGACAGCATGGAGTCCTGAAAAGGGCGCGCTCGAAGGGCCGATGAATAGCAGTTTTCGGCCTGAAGTCGGAAGATACCCTGAAGCTGACTGCTCTGTGGAAGTGGACACTGGAACGAGCGTGATATCGGCGCTGTGAGTAGAAGAAGCGGCAAGTTGTCTCCAGGAATGTAGCCGTGTGGATCCTGCAAAACGGTGCCAGTCCCGACAAGGAAATTTGGCTTTTGGCGAGGAAGATCTTTTTGGTGGCGGACATTAGAGACGAGCGAATATAATTCTTAATTCCACTAGCACGCCGCGCAAAGCGTATTTACATAGAACCTCCCTTATAATTTGAAGCCTTGTACACGCAAACAAAAACGGCTGGAAAAAAAACTACTGAATGTATATTTAAAAAAACATACTTAAGATATCCATTTATTAGAACAAATAACAATAAACAGACAGTAATTTACTACAAAGCAAAAGCCAATACTGCACTGAATGAGATTATCAGAATAAAAAATATGCAAAATATTAATTCCTTAAACGTAGCACTCAAGCTCTTTGGCGCGGTAATTGAATCAATATTATTTTAGGCAGCACCATTTGGGTTTGTGATAACAACAAAATAATTGACCAAATACAAAATAGTTTCATAACAAATTTTGTTAAATTACCTAAATACACCCCCAGGACATATAATTAGAAACTGGCAGAGTATCACTCTTATGAAATTATACAAAATTAACCTTAAAATATATATTTTTTCAGAGAATGCGGAGAGAGAGAATGAATAATAACAGATTGCCGTGAAATATCCATAGTGACAAGAAAACCCATAGGATTCTATAGAAATATTTTGAACTCTTTAACCAATGCATATTTCCATGGCTAAATAATATAATGAACTATGAGATTATTAAAGAATAACTCCCCAAATTACTGCGAACAAAAACAGAACAGCTTATACAGCAAGGCTTAGCGAGAATGGAATATTAAAGGTCTTACTCTGGTTATAAATCATTTTACAACAGTTTTATTCCTGAACAATATTTCTCTTGGAATTTGTTTTCAAATATAATATAATACATTATTCAAGTTTGATTTACATCAATCCCTTTAGAAGAAAATCACCTTCAAATCATCAAAAATGAAACCATAACGAGCTTTGCGGAATAAAAACTACAAACAAAATATCCTACTATTTATCCTTCAGTATTTATATGGAGGCGGAAGGAAACACATTTTGAAGGTCATTAATCAGATAAATGTTGAACCAGTTCAACTGATTAAAATCGCATTAGAAAATAAAAATATAGCTATAGACTTATATAACTACGTAGGAAAAGTGTTAGCCTAAAAAAATAAAAGTCAATGTATATAAAAACAGTTCTCTTCTCATACCATTATATTTAAATATTTGGTTTCCTTTTTTTTTTGTATGGCCAATCATTACAAGGCGGAATGCCTTAATAAAGCTTTGCCACTGTTGATTAAAAGTTTTGGTAGCTGATATCAAAGTTTTTTTTTTTTGCAATCAATTTGTGGGGGCTGAGAGACTACATTCCAGCCTGCTGGATGACGCACCGCGCCGTCAACAAAAACAAACAAGCGGCGCCATAAATCAGGAGATGACGACCGCTGCGCCAGGGCGGCACAGCGGTGGAAACCAGAGAGGACCCGAATGGCATTCTAGGGTGTTGTCCTTTTTGTCTTCCTCTAAAAATGTAGCTAATAAGTAATTCCAATAAAAACACTAACTTTGAAATACTTTCTGGGCCATCGCTGGACTAATAAATCGACACACTACATTGGTGAGCCGGACGTGATTCGAACAGGCAACCTTCTGATCTGGAGTCAACAAATCCTTCATGAATACTTGAGGGGTGCCAAGAAAAAGAATAGAAGCGAAATAAAATGGTCTGAAGAAGCTGAAGTTCAGTTTGAACAATGCAAACAAGCCCTAGCTAATACAGCACTGTTAGCCTACCCCGATACTGAACTGCCTATCTCACTCTGTACAGATGCTTCAGATTGGGCAGTTGGATCAGTTCTCCAACAGCTTGACAATAATACATGGAAACCAATAGCATTTTTCTCTAAAAAATTAAATCCTGCTTAATGTAATTATAGTACATATGATAGAGAGCTTCTCGCAATATATTTGTCTATCAAATTCTTCAAGCACCTGCTTGAGGCACGTGAATTTACAATTTTGACTGATCACAAACCTTTAATTTACGCATTCAAACAAAAAAAATGAGAAAGCTTCTCCTAGACAATTAAGACATCTACAATACATCTCCCAATTCACAACTGACATCAGGTACATAAAAGGTACTGACAACATAGTCGCCGATGCTCTGTCCAGAGTTGATGCTATCACAACTATCGACTATGAAGATATCGCCAAAGAACAAACTGGTGATTCAGAACTGCAAAACCTGATATCAAAGAATACCTCTCTAAAATTTAAGCAATGCCCACTACAATCAGGCAATTTGTTATGGTGTGACGTGTCTACCAATAATATTAGACCATTCATTCCAATTAAATTCCGAATGATGGTTTTTAGGAACTTCCACGAACTCTCACACCCAGGCATCAAAGCCACAACTAAACAATTAACGTCAAGATTTATATGGCCCAATATGAATAAAGACATTAGGAAATGGGCTCAAGCTTGTGTCAACTGCCAAAAGTGCAAGGTGTCGATACACACGAAATCAGAAATAGGCAAATATCAAGAAGTTGATGAAAGATTTAGTGTTGTCACATAGATCTAATTGGTCCTTTACCTCCATCGAATGGTAACATCTACTGTCTGACCTGTATCGACAGGTACACCAGCTGGATGGAAGTTGTTCCGCTACCAGATATGAAGTCTGAAACGGTAGCGAAAGCGTTCTACGAAAACTAGATTGTTAGATTTGGAGCACCGCATACAGTGATATCAGACCAAGGAAAGCAGTTTACTTCTCAACTTTTCAAAGATTTAACAGCACTGTGTGGTATCAAACTTCGTCATTCCACGGCGTACCACCCTCAGTGTAACGGGAAGATTGAAAGGCTTCACAGAACCATCAAAACTGCCATTCGTGCCCACAATAATATTAAGTGGACAGAAACGCTGCCAACAGTTCTCTTAGGCTTGCGTGCTGTGTGTGTGTGTGTTGTGTGTGTGTGTGTGCTATCAACAGAGATAACAACCATTCTTTGTCTCAAATGGTATATGGCAAAACCATCAGACTGCCTGACGAATTTTTTGATGATTCTAAACATCACCTGCATGCAGAAGAATTTGTTCACCAGCTTCAAAAGCAGATGGAATTGCTCAAACCCTTGAATGAAAAACATCATTCGAAGACTAAAGTATTTGTCCATAAAGATCTGAAAACATGTTCACATGTATTTATCAGGACAGATAGAGTGAAGAAACCTCTGGAACCACCATATGAGGGACCCTTCCCAGTCCTTGATAGAACAGACAAGTATTTCACACTCAAAGTGAAAGGAAGAAATGTGACCATATCGATTGACCGATTGCGACCTGCTTACTTACTGGCACATTCAGACAATCTAACTTCAGAACACCCTACTGCAACAAGACCGATCGTGTCGGGAGCGCTGCCTTCTACATCATCCCAACAGAATCCTGATCCACCAGATGTGGAGAAGTACACATAATTCCAAGGAACAGGATCAGCACCAGACCTGACTAGGACAAGATCGGGGAGAATAATCAAGAAACCCGTGAGATTTAAGGAGCAATAGACTATATTTCTCCTTTTTTTTCTTGCCTATATGATGATGTATATATATTGTAATTAACCACTTTGTGCACCGAATCGTGACTTCGCCACTGGAAGGGGAGTACTGTGGGGGCTGAGAGACTCCATTCCAGCCTGCTGGATGACGCACCGCGCCGTCAACAAAAACAAACAAGCGGCGCCATAAATCAGGAGATGACGACCGCTGCGCCAGGGCGGCACAGCGGTGGAAACCAGAGAGGACCCGAATGGCATTCTAGGGTGTTGTCCTTTTTGTCTTCCTCTAAAAATGTAGCTAATAAGTAATTCCAATAAAAACACTAACTTTGAAATACTTTCTGGGCCATCGCTGGACTAATAAATCGACACACTACAGACAAATCTAGAAAAGATGGGAAAATAGTACAAATGTGAAATTGTACTGGGATAAGGTGAATAAATTAAGAAAAAGGCATCTCCTTATCGTGCAACTGGAAGTTGCTGATGGCTTGCACCATCTATCGGAATAATTAAAAATCAACGAATAGTTAATATTTATTCCAATAGATGGAGCATGCCATCAGCAACTTCAGTTTTAGATAAGGAAATGCCTTTTAAAAAAAATAAATCTAGAAGAGTTTCTTGTTAAACCATAAATCCGGTTCTATCGACGTTGTAATAAAATAGTTTCAATCTCTCTCTCTATCTCCTAATACACTATTATTTCATTTATAATTTTATTTGATGAAGATTTTAACAACCTATTTTTTAATACTATTCATTATCAATGATGTGTGTTTTAAATCTTTGCCCCTTTTTTATATGTGACTCTACACTCAATTTTGTTATCAATAATGAAATAAATGGCATTTCATGGTAATGAGCGTATTAAATATTAAATCCCGAGTCTATGTATTGTTATTTATTTATTTCCACAAAATCAGTTCAGAGAAATATTACTGTTTCGAGACAATAAAAATCATTTTGATATAAACATAAATGTTGAATGTTTGGTCACATGATGCGGCTTCATAAATATACCCTTTCAACATGTCTTTCCTTCCTTTAGTTAAAAATCTTCCCCTACTGAGGGTCTGTAGAGAATTTATTTTCATTAATATATTGAAAAGGATTTCATACTTGTTCCAAAAAATACGAAATTTATTTACTCTCAATTCTCACCACATTGTAATGAATAACCATATATTGGAAAAAAATAATTATAAAAAACTTGATATCTACATCTCTCCTAACTCCAATATTAGAGAGGGTGCACTTGATGTTTTACAACAAATAGGCATAAAATGGAAACGAAATGACATTAAATTCAAGGTAAGACAATTTTTTTTTTTTTGGAAACTAATCTCTTAATTCTTAATTTTTGACACCTAAGTCCATGTAAACATTGAGGGGAATTAAAAATAAATAAAGCATACAATCTATGAGTTTATTATAATAATATTTATTTCAAAATTATTGTGAGTTGACACAAATTATATTACTTTGTCACACCCTTTAAATTTCTCTAACAAACAAAAGGCAACATGACCAAATCCAAATAAATAAAGTGTTACCGAAACGTCACACACTATTTATTTATTTGAATTTTGTCTTGTTACCTTTTGCTTCTAATTTATAATCCAAATTGTGCCTAATCATTTATCCAACAAAGATATTCACAACAATTATTTTCAAATTTACTACCAGTTCAAATATATACCATTGTTAATAAAAAAAGAAAAATATTTCCCATAAAATTATTAAGACATGGGATAATTATAGAAAATTAAAAAAATTCTATGAAATAGATTTAAATTCATATTTAATGGCAGTCTAAGAAATAAGAATAATTAAAGGATTTCTGAATTTTTTTTTTAAAGTCATATATTTTTTTAATATTTTTTTCTGTAAAAGTTCTCTTTGAACATTTTTATTATTTCTTTATATTTATATAGCTGCTAACATCTCCCCAATATCATAGTCTGGCCACACTGACATCTGCTGGTACAGAATTGTCAGACTTGAGTGTGTCCATTCCTGGCACATCTGGTGGTCCCATATAAAGTTTCTGGTCTTTGTTCCTGATCATAGAAAGAATAAAATGGAAGTTTTGACATAAGAACCTCAAATTACTGATTCAAACATTTGGAATTTCTCAAAGAAAGAAACTACTTCTTCTTTCTTATCTCCACTCAATCATATCAGAGTATCAATGAGCTTGTAGAGCTTGTTGGTGGTGTCTACTGGGGATAGGTAGAGCTCATCAAAGGAGATTTTACATCCATAATGTTTGGGTGAAGTAGAATGCTTTTGTCATCTTTCATATCTCCACTCAGGGGGTCAGTGGAAGGCTGGTTAAACCGTTTGGTTTTCGACCACTATGACCCGGGTTCGATTCCCGCATTGGACACTTTTTTCTGTTTAAAAAAAAAAAAAAAAAAAATGCTCCAATGGCCCCCCCCCCCCCCCGATTCTTTCAAAAGTCCAACCCCACCAGCGAGTGCAAGTAGCCAAACGGGGCTCTGGCACATTTGTAAGTGCAAAGTCGAACTGCTCTCACATGTGTAGACATGTGGTGCGCTTACAGTAAAAAGCAGTCGCTAACTACCCACCATGATTATCATGGCCTGTACCACGTGTACTAGGGATAAGCAAAAAAAAAAAATCTCCACTCAATCATATTAGAGTATCAAGCCTGTAGAGCTTGTTGACGGTGTCTGTTTTAGGCATTTTTCATTAAGACTGGGAGCACTACTCAGTAGCAGGCCCACTTAGCTCCAATATGTAATGTCTGACATGAGGAACAGACACTATGTACAGAACTCATAACATGGAGTACAGACGCTGCTCATCCTGTATCCCAGGATCAGGAGCCCTTACAGGGTACTATCAGCTGAGCCCAGGTTTTTTAGTGAGCTTGTTACTGCTCCTCCGGGGCTTGGGACCGGTGGAGTCAGAAAGAAACATGACGGCTGAGAGCCACCACTGGAACATTTAAGAATATTAAGACATTTCCTGATCTTGCGACTAAAATTTGCTGATAGCTTGTGCCATCTATCTGAATAAATATGAACTAACCATTGATTTGTAATTATTCCAGAATTGGCTAAATACCCATTCCTAATTAATCAAGAAACCTAACCATGTACGTGTTTCGGGTTGTTGGTCCTCAACAACATGGTGCAGCTTGATATTTATTCTGACAGATGGCGCAAGCCATCAGCAACTTTTAGTGAAATCTCATACACAATTTATTTATTTGGATCAAAGTTCTCTGTAGGAACCAAGCTGGTTGGTAGCTAGTTCTTGGCAGAACTCTTGTGTTATGAAATCATCAAAGAGAGAGCTACCCAATAGAAGCAGGCAAACAGATGTTCAACCTAAAATCTCATTGAGTGTTATTTTATTTTATTTTTTGCTTATCCCTAGTACACGTGGTGCAGGCCATGATAATCATGGTGGGTAGTTAGCGACTGCTTTTTACTGTAAGCGCACCACATGTCTACACATGTGAAAAGCAGTTCGACTTTGCACTTACAAATATGCCAGAGCCCCGTTTGGTTACTTGCACTCGCTGGTGGGGTTGGACTTTTGCAAGAATCGGGGGCCATTGGAGCATTATTTTTTTTTTTAACAGAAAAAGTGTCCAATGCAGGAATCAAACCCGGGTCGTAGTGGTTGAAAACCAAACGGTTTAACCAGCCTTCCACCGACCCCCCCCAAAGTGTTATTATTTTCTCTAGTACACATGGTACAGGCCATGATAATCATGGTGGGTAGTTAGCGATTGCCTTCACTGTAAGTACACTACATGTCTGCACATATGAAAAGCAGTTCGACTTTTGCACTTACAAATGTGCCAGAGACCCATTTGGTTACTTGCAGTCACTGGTGGGGTTGGACTTTTGCAAGAATATGGGGCCATTGGAGTGTTTTGTGCTTGTTATTAAAGTTTAAAACACATATAAAATTTATATATTTTATTCAATGAAGATCAAAATTACATAACCATCACAATTAATTATTTATCATAACTACATAACATTAAGCTATCATTTTCAGTTTTGTTTTTGTGACCGGTCCAATATTTATATTTTTACAGACTAAATTATCAGATTAATTTATAAACGAAAAATATGCAAAACAAATAAACAACTATATACATCATGGAGTATCTTTATTAGAAAAAGTTCCCAATTCTGCATTTGATCCCGGGTCGTAGCGGTCGAAAACCAACAGTTTAGATCACTCATCCACAGTTGAGTGTGAGCTTATGTAATGTTTCATCCCGTGACATTGTGGACTGCGGTAGATTCCTGGGAGTTGAGAAGTTTCACAAGCTGAACTTGTGGTGTAGAGTTGTCAGTACTGTATCTGTCATCTTGTTCCAAGACTTCCTTAACTCTCGTCATCTTGAACCCACCTGTTGTTCTTACAAATGTCTTACAGTTCAACTGGAGTCAGCATGTCTTGAGCTATGTTCCATATTGTAGCCACAAAGTGTTGTCATTGTTCAGTAAACCCAACTTTACTCCAGCCAATCAACCTCAGGTAGGTGTGTCCATTGTTCTCAGCTTCCACAGAGTATTGGGGTCGGGTTACAATTCACTTTCTTAGTTGTGTTGATTCTCTCAGTCTGAGGAACAAGGAAAGACATTGAGGAAGACCATATCTACATATATTACATAGAACTCGGTACCCTCCCAGCAGTTCCACTGATGTCCTCTCTTTACCAAATTTATTTATTGCAGTATATGGTCTGTAGAACTAGTTTTTAATTATATGTAATAGTATAGCGTTAAAAAATAGTATCAATTTTTAATCAATAGATGGTGATAAACACAAGGTAAAATAAGACCAAAATCTAAATAAATATTATTTAGATTCAGTACTTTTGTCTGAAGATGGTAACAATGCTGTTACCGAAACGTCACACGCTATTTATTTATTTGGATTTGGTCTTATTACCTTGTGTTTATAATCTACTAGCCGAATGACCCGGGCAACGCCCGTGTTTTACCCGATTGAATGTTTTGATTCAAATACTATTTGTTACAATTATAAATTGGCGCCTTAATTAATTGCATATGTTAGTTAATAACTATAGCCTATGTGCTTTATCTGTCTATGTACTGTTGGCTTCCGTAGGCGTCTCTTACTGGGAAAAAGAAAGAGAGGATTCCATTTGGTTATTATCTAATATATGCATTTATTTAGGGAGCGACCCGCTCCAACACAATAGTTAAATGGCGAGTGGGGGGGGGGCAAAGGTGCCGTGACCGTAGCCAACCAATAGGAGGGCGCCATTCCAAAAAAAAAAGCAAACAGTGACAGAGTTGATAGATTAGGAGATGAGGAATGACGCTCGTAACTGTATATAGAATAATCCAAATTGTGCCTTATCAATAGATGGTGATAAGTTGGTGATATTTGCTAACTACATATGACAGCTTCTGGACAGCAGACCCCAGTTAAGGAAGTACTGACACAACAGAGAGACACTCCATGACCACTGGTAGATGGACACCTGGAGTGAAGTTCTGGAGAATTGACAGGACAGTGAAGTGACAGCTTGGAGAAGACATCAGGTTCTACTTTGGATGATTTCTCATTTTGCCAGATCTCTCACAAGTTATGTTTGTAACTGACACCCACAATAATGGCAGCAAACATTGTGGAGATTGAACACATCCGAAGGTTGATTACAATCTCATGGTATTAGAGAGGGATTGTGAAATAATAGAATTTTTGGGAATTTGTTCTCCTGTTGTTGATGAACGTACAGAAACAATGATGGTAGATCTCCTGTTGTTGATGAATGAACAGAAACTGTTGATGGTAGATCTCCTGTTGTTGATGAACGTACAGAAACAATGATGGTAGATCTCCTATTGTTGATGAATGTACAGAAACAATGATGGTAGATCTCCTGTTGTTGATGAATGTACAGAAACAATGGTGGTAGATCTCCTGTTGTTGATGAATGTACAGAAACAATGATGGTAGATCTCCTGTTGTTGATGAATGTACAGAAACTGATGATGGTAGATCTCCTGTTGTTGATGAATGTACAGAAACAATGATGGTAGATCTCCTGTTGTTGATGAATGTACAGAAACTGATAATGGTAGATCTCCTGTTGTTGATGAATGTACAGAAACTGATGGTAGATCTCCTGTTGTTGATGAATGTACAGAAACTCATGGTAGATCTCCTGTTGTTGATGAATGTACAGAAACTGATGGTAGATCTCCTGTTGTTGATGAATGTACAGAAACTGATGAGGGTAGATCTCCTGTTGTTGATGAATGTACAGAAACTGATGATGGTATATCTCCTGTTGTTGATGAATGTACAGAAACTGATGATGGTATATCTCCTGTTGTTGATGAATGTACAGAAACTGATAATGGTAGATCTCCTGTTGTTGATGAATGTACAGAAACTGATGGTAAATCTCCTGTTGTTGATGAATGAACAGAAACTGATGATGGTATATCTCCTGTTGTTGATGAATGAACAGAAACTGATGAGGGTAGATCTCCTGTTGTTGATGAATGTACAGAAACTGATGATGGTAGATCTCCTGTTGTTGATGAATGTACAGAAACTGATAATGGTAGATCTCCTGTTGTTGATGAATGTACAGAAACTGATGGTAAATCTCCTGTTGTTGATGAATGTACAGAAACTGATGGTAGATCTCCTGTTGTTGATGAATGTACAGAAACTGATGGTAGATCTCCTGTTGTTGATGAATGTACAGAAACTGATGAGGGTAGATCTCCTGTTGTTGATGAATGTACAGAAACTGATGATGGTATATCTCCTGTTGTTGATGAATGTACAGAAACTGATGATGGTATATCTCCTGTTGTTGATGAATGTACAGAAACTGATGATGGTATATCTCCTGTTGTTGATGAATGAACAGAAACTGATGATGGTATATCTCCTGTTGTTGATGAATGAACAGAAACTGATGATGGTATATCTCCTGTTGTTGATGAATGAACAGAAACTGATGAGGGTAGATCTCCTGTTGTTGATGAATGTACAGAAACTGATGATGGTAGATCTCCTGTTGTTGATGAATGTACAGAAACTGATGAGGGTAGATCTCCTGTTGTTGATGAATGTACAGAAACTGAAACTAATGGTAGATCTCCTGTTGTTGATGAATGTACAGAAACTGATGATGGTAGATCTCCTGTTGTTGATGAATGTACAGAAACTGTTGAGAGTAGATCTCCTGTTGTTGATGAATGTACAGAAACTGATGATGGTAGATCTCCTGTTGTTGATGAATGTACAGAAACTGATTAGGGTAGATCTCCTGTTGTTGATGAATGTACAGAAACTGATGAGGGTAGATCTCCTGTTGTTGATGAATGTACAGAAACTGATGGTAGATCTCCTGTTGTTGATGAATGTGCAGAAACTGATGGTAGATCTCCTGTTGTTGATGAATGTACAGAAACTGATGGTAGATATCCTGTTGTTGATGAATGTACAGAAACTGATAATGGTAGATCTCCTGTTGTTGATGAATGTACAGAAACTGATGATGGTAGATCTCCTGTTGTTGATGAATGTACAGAAACTGATGATGGTAGATCTCCTGTTGTTGATGAATGTACAGAAACAATGATGGTAGATCTCCTGTTGTTGATGAATGTACAGAAACTGATGGTAGATCTCCTGTTGTTGATGAATGTACAGAAACTGATGAGGGTAGATCTCCTGTTGTTGATGAATGTACAGAAACAATGATGGTAGATCTCCTGTTGTTGATGAATGTCCAGAAACAATGATGGTAGATCTCCTGTTGTTGATGAATGTACAGAAACTGATGATGGTAGATCTCCTGTTGTTGATGAATGTACAGAAACAATGATGGTAGATCTCCTGTTGTTGATGAATGTAGAGAAACAATGATGGTAGATCTCCTGTTGTTGATGAATGTACAGACTCTGATGATGGTAGATCTCCTGTTGTTGATGAATGTACAGAAACAATGATGGTAGATCTCCTGTTGTTGATGAATGTACAGAAACTGATGATGGTAGATCTCCTGTTGT
Organism: Cordylochernes scorpioides; assembly: GCA_030710605.1. Classification (NCBI taxonomy): domain Eukaryota; kingdom Metazoa; phylum Arthropoda; class Arachnida; order Pseudoscorpiones; family Chernetidae; genus Cordylochernes; species Cordylochernes scorpioides. Next base: position 88,667,368 of record CP092875.1, on the reverse strand, counting down.
TGATGAATGTACAGAAACAATGATGGTAGATCTCCTGTTGTTGATGAATGTAGAGAAACAATGATGGTAGATCTCCTGTTGTTGATGAATGTACAGACTCTGATGATGGTAGATCTCCTGTTGTTGATGAATGTACAGAAACAATGATGGTAGATCTCCTGTTGTTGATGAATGTACAGAAACTGATGATGGTAGATATCCTGTTGTTGATGAATGTACAGAAACTGATAATAGATCTCCTGTTGTTGATGAATGTACAGAAACAATGATGGTAGATCTCCTGTTGTTGATGAATGTACAGAAACTGATGAGGGTAGATCTCCTGTTGTTGATGAATGTACAGAAACAATGATGGTAGATCTCCTGTTGTTGATGAATGTCCAGAAACAATGATGGTAGATCTCCTGTTGTTGATGAATGTCACTGAAACTGATGATGGTAGATCTCCTGTTGTTGATGAATGTACAGAAACAATGATGGTAGATCTCCTGTTGTTGATGAATGTACAGAAACAATGATGGTAGATCTCCTGTTGTTGATGAATGTACAGAAACAATGATGGTAGATCTCCTGTTGTTGATTAATGTACAGACTCTGATGATGGTAGATCTCCTGTTGTTGATGAATGTACAGAAACAATGATGGTAGATCTCCTGTTGTTGATGAATGTACAGAAACTGATGATGGTAGATATCCTGTTGTTGATGAATGTACAGAAACTGATGATAGATCTCCTGTTGTTGATGAATGTACAGAAACTGATGATAGATCTCCTGTTGTTGATGAATGTACAGAAACTGATGGTAGATCTCCTGTTGTTGATGAATGTACAGAAAAAATGATGGTAGATCTCCTGTTGTTGATGAATGTACAGAAACAATGATGGTAGATCTCCTGTTGTTGATGAATGTACAGAAACTGATGAGGGTAGATCTCCTGTTGTTGATGAATGTACAGAAACAATGATGGTAGATCTCCTGTTGTTGATGAATGTACAGAAACTGATGATGGTAGATATCCTGTTGTTGATGAATGTACAGAAACTGATGAGGGTAGATCTCCTGTTGTTGATGAATGTACAGAAACTGATGAGGGTAGATCTCCTGTTGTTGATGAATGTACAGAAACTGATGATAGATCTCCTTCTTCTTTCTTCTTCTTTCTTATCTCCACTCAATCACACTAAGGTATCAAGCTTGTAAAGCTTGAGATTTTTGATGGTATCTGCCAGGGAAGAGTATAGCTCATCAATGGATGAATCAATACAGTCAATAATATGTCTTGGGGTTGCAGGCTGAGAATTGTACTTAGTACATAGTGGGAAAACCTTGCAACCATTCTGGAAAGTCATTGTCCGTAGATGACCAGACTTATGTCTGGAAATCAAAGACTGTTGTTCTCTTGGGAGGACAGAACCGGTGCTTGTCCCTCCTGCTCTGTACCAGTCATGTGCAGCATCAGATTTCCATTCCTGCAGGCATTGGGTTTTGATGGTACGGAGGAGGCCTCTTTCATCTAGTTGGGTGGTAGATTCTCTTGCTTCAGGTAGGCCAAGAGCTCCAGCCTTTGCCAGAGAGTATGCCAGCTCATTACCAGGAATTCCAACGTGAGCTGGAAGCCATTGCACTGTGACTGAGCTGTTGGCTGGGAGTCGGTTTACAGACTTAGCAATGCTCTTGAGGAGAGGTTCTTGACTGGAAAGCAGCTTTGAAGGGTATAAATGGCTGCTCTTGAGTCGGAGTAGATTATTATTTTGCTTGGCGAGTTGATGTTGATGTCTTTTAGAGCCGTATCTATAGCAGAGAGTTCTGATTTATAAACTGAAAGATGTCTAGGGTGGGAGAGGGAGATTTTTTCCAGGATCTTATCTTTGTAGATAGCAATTCCACTGCCAGACAGTCCAGTTTCAAGTTGGCTACCGTCAGTGTAAATTGTGATGTCGAAGAGGGAGCTATTTTGCTCAATGATTTGGAGACCAAGAGCTTTAAGTAATTCTGGCTGAGTTTCATGTTTGTGGGGATTGTCTGGTAGATGAGGGAAACAGATGAGTTAGTTGCGAGTTTTGTGTGGGGGATAGGAAGTTCTGTGTTTGGGATTAATTGGGATGTCTAAAAGATTAGAGTTGTGAGCCATGTTGAGAGGTGTGGGGCGTTTTAATCTTTGGTTTGGGACCCAATTTCTAATAAATTTTCCTGTAAGATGTTCTTTTGGAGAGTTAATCTTTTTTGTTATAAATTTTGAAAAGCAGATTTTTCTCCTTAGGTGCAGGGGAAGAAGGTTGGATTCGAGTTCAGCAATGCAATTTGGGCAGGATCCGCGAAGTCCGCTGATAATTTTAGCTGCGCTTGCTTGGATTCTGTCTATTTTGGATAGGTTAGTTTTACTTGCATTGATCCAGGCTGGTGTAGCATATTCCAAAATAGGTCTTACGAGTGCAAGGTACGTTGTGCGTAAGATATTGGCATTTGCACCCCAGTTTAAGCCTGATATTTTTTTCAGGATTTTGAGCCTATTTTTGGCTTTGCTTATCATGGTGTCAATATGTTTTTTTTTTTAAAGTGAGCGCAGGGTCGAGTGTGACACCAAGATATCTTGGGAAGTCTGAATATTGAAGTTTTGAATTATTTAAGAAAATATTTGGGGTCCAGTGGCGAAGGTGGTTGTTGATGGTGAAGAGGCCGATTTCAGATTTGTTGATGTTGATGGATAATTTTAGTTTCTGAGTTACCTTTTGTAGATTTTTCATGGCCTTATTCAGAGATTGTTCTGCTTCGGAGAGGTTGTTTTTGGAGACCCAGATGATTATGTCATCTGCGTAAAGGGCAATTTTAGCTGGCGGTTTGATAAAAGTGTGTACATCATTTAGGTAAATATTGAAGAGAATAGGGCTTAGGATTGATCCTTGGGGTAGACCTTGGTAAATACGAGTGGTTTTTGATTTGATGTTGTTGAAGTTAACCTGTATGGTGCGTTTGGATAGAAAATTGCTGATCCAACTCAGCATACTTCCCTCTATTCCAAGTTCGTCGAGTTTGACAATTAGCTTTTCCTTCCAGACTCTGTCGAAGGCTTGGGAAAGGTCGATGAAGGCTGCTATAGTGGATTCTGTAGGTTTATGATGGAAGCTGTCCTGGATTTGTTGAACGAAGTAAAAGATTGAATCTTCTGTGCTTTGATATTTTTTAAAAGCTCTTTGATGAGGGTCTAGTAGGTTGTTGAGGTTAAGATAAAAAGTTAACCTATTGAGAATCATGTGTTCCATGATTTTGCAGGGAATAGAGGTCAGAGAGATAGGTCTGTAGTTGGTTGGGTGGTTCTCAAGCTTGCCTGGTTTGTGGATGGGGATAATTGTGGCATGTTTCCACTCTTTAGGGAGGGTAGACGAGCTCCAACTGTAATTGAAAATGCTTAAGAGTTCTAGTTTGGCATGGGAACTGAGGTTTTTCAACATGGGTCCAGTGATGTTGTCTGGACCAAAAGCTTTTGTAGGGTCAAGATGGCTTAAAGCTTCGTCCAGTTCATGCTCTTGAAAAGGTTTACTGAAAATGTTGTGGCTGGGTTTGGATTTTGCAAGGTTTCTGGTGAGCCTAGATTTTCTACCTATTATTTTATCCTGTAAATTAAAATTAAGTTTTGCGGTGGAGCTGTAATGGTGGGCAAAATGATTTGCTATGCTGTATTTGTCTGTGAGGGGATTTCCAGAATTATCCTTGAAGGTATTTGAGCTGCTGTGAGATGGAGTGTCCTGATTGAGGGCATGTAGTAGTCTCCATAGTTTCGTATCACTGGTTTTTGGGTCAATTGAAGAGCAGAGTTCAATCCACTTAGATAGATCGCATCTAGATAGATCTCCTGTTGTTAATGAATGTACAGAAACTGATGGTAGATCTCCTGTTGTTAATGAATGTACAGAAACTGATGGTAGATCTCCTGTTGTTAATGAATGTACAGAAACTGATGGTAGATCTCCTGTTGTTAATGAATGTACAGAAACTGATGGTAGATCTCCTGTTGTTAATGAATGTACAGAAACTGATGGTAGATCTCCTGTTGTTGATGAATGTACAGAAACTGATGGTAGATCTGTTGTTGATGAATGTACAGAAACTGATGGTGGTAGATCTCCTGTTGTTGATGAATGTACAGAAACTGATGATGGTAGCTATCCTGTTGTTGATGAATGTACAGAAACTGATGATGGTAGCTATCCTGTTGTTGATGAATGTACAGAAACTGATGATGGTAGATCTCCTGTTGTTGATGAATGTACAGAAACTGATGGTAAATCTGTTGTTGATGAATGTACAGAAACTGATGATGGTAGATCTCCTGTTGTAGTGTTCCTGAGATATGAAGGACTCAAGTACTAGTTTCAGATATTTTATGGTTTTTTAATTAGAGAAATTCCTAATAAATCTTCCATGCTTGTACATTGAAGAGTCTCTATGTGGTAATGTGATAAACGTTCCCATGGAACAGTGTTACATAACTCCACAGGTGGTGTAGTCAACCAGAGCATTATCTTATCTCCGCCCAATCAATCAATATTGTATTGTGTCTCATGGCCTTGGTGATGATAAGAGAATCTAACCTTTGGATAATGGTGCGGCCCAGGAACACCCTCGTAGCAATCACTGTCACAGCTGTACATTGAAGTCAGGTTTGTTCTGGTTACTTGATGGGGGTGTCAATCATGAGGTCACAAGACCCAAGTCAAATTGTAATGTTTCACAGTAACAGCGTTGTTATCATACTGAATAGATTCAGTAATTTTGTCTCTTCTTCTTCTTCCTATCTCCACTAAATCATATCAGGATATCAATCAGGGGGTCGGTGGATGGATGGTCTAAACCGTTGGTTTTTTACTGCTACGACCCGGGTTCGATTCCTGCATTTGCACTTTTTATGTTTAAAAAAATAATGCTTCAATGGCCCCCGATTCTTGCAAATGTCCAACCCCACCAGCGAGTGCAAGTAACCAAACGGGGCTCTGGCACATTTGTAAGTGCAAAGTCGAACTGCTTTTCACATGGGTATACATGTGGTGCACTTACAGTAAAAGCAGTCGCCTACTTCTACCCACCATGATTATCATGGCCTGTACCACGTGTACTAGGGATAAGCAAAAAAAAAAAGGATATCAATCAAATAACAACAAAATCTACCCCACTTGCCCAAAATGGCACACATTTTGGCTTGCATTAGATGAACTAAACAGGACCTTTGGGAAAGGTCGCTGCTTATCATAAAACAGCTCGAGGAGCATGGACTCATGGAATTCGTGTAATCTTTACACAAGGGGATAAGAAACAACAACAACAGGATATCAAACTTGTAGAGCTTCAGATGGTGTCTGCTGGGGATGACAAAACCTTTAAACCATTCTGGAAAGATGACCAATACTTTTGTCTGATGATGGTAACACCCTATACAATATATTAATATGAATTTGGTCTTGTTATGTGTCTAATACAAATTGTACCTTATCATTAATGGAAATAGACTTGTGGCTTGTACTTACAAAAAAGTAAATATTGGAAAGATACAAAATGGCGGACTTTTTAAAATTGTCTGAGATGGAGTAGGTAGGATCTGGTGTTGTTCCCAGCCAGTGACAACATTGGTGTTGAGTCCAATTGGACCTTGCTATTGCTAGGAACTCTCTTTGTTCTAGCCACAGTTAAAACTAAATCAAGGCTTGAAATTTGACACCTCAGAATTATGTTATAACCAAGAGGCTGCTATAAGAGGGTTCTCCACTGTATTTAATCTTCACTTAATTTGAAACAATTTCTATATTCACTGCTCAGTTTGAACAAACGTAGTACTATTGGGAAAACAATGGCAGGAATTACTTCCAAGTGTGGCACCAGCAAGTGAGAGCAGCACAGGTGTGGGAGAATTGTGAAACTTTTCAACTACCAGCAACAACTAACACATGTCGAAATGTTTCAAAAGGTTTTGTTTCCTCTTCAATTTTCATCCAAACTCTACTGATGGGTGATATCTTGTTGTTGATTTCTGTACAGTGGAGGACAACATCATCTTTTATAACTTGGTTACATCACTGGTCCATAGTTTCAACCATGGTTACAACATCGTAGTTCTAAGTCCAAAGTTTTAAGTCCCCATTGTTTTACCCATGGTTACAACATCATAAGTCCATGTTATTTTAACCATGGTTACATCATATTCAAAGTTCTCATTGTTTCAACCATGGTTACATCATAAGTTCTCATTGTTTCAACCATGGCTGCATCATAAGTTCTCATTGTTTCAACCATGGTTACAACAACTTAATTCTAAGTCCCAAAGGTATACCAAGGTTCAACTCTATCTGAAGTGCTGGCCAAACAAGACTGAGGCCTCGCACCGTGCCATGTGGACTTCATAGATGTTGTCCAACCCCCATGACCCACTTTGATAAGTTGTAGCATTCTTCCTCATCTCCACAGATAAGATTTTAAATGATCCAAGGTCATTGACCTCCCCCATGTCACACAATTTTACCTTCTTGTAAATCCCACAAGTTCTTTGATTCAACATTTCAATGATTGGAAGTACTTCCTGTTGGTAGTTTGGTTGGATTTTGAAAACTGTTTTGATAAGTATTCTTCTTCTTCTTTCTTAACTCCACTCAACAATCCTATCAATGAGCCTGTAGAGCTTGAGATGGTGTATGTGGCTGGGGATGTTGAGTTCATCAATGGAGATTTGACATCCATAATGATTGGGTGGAGTTGAATGCCTTTGTCATTAAGACTGGGAGCACTACTCAGTAGCAGGCCACTGACTTAGCTCCAATATGTAATGGCCCCCTCTGACATGAGGAACAGACGCCATGTACAGCCGTTCCTAACATGGAGTACAGACTCATCCTGTTTCTCTGGAGCTCTTACAGGGTACTATCAGCATGGCCAGCTGAGCTCAGGTTGTTTAGCGAGCTTGTTACTGCTCCCTCTCCTCCATCCGGACTTGGGACCGGCAAAGACGGGGATGAGTGTTGAATCAGAGAAGTTGTTTCAATAAGCAAGCAGGGGAATGGGCTGAAGTCAAGCTTGTATTTAAAATCAACACTACAAGACGATGTTTATAGGAGATATTGTAGATTACTTGAGGGAGAGAGAGAGAACTTGTATCTGCCAGACTACCAACTACCTCCCTGTAAAGGACAACACCTAGTTACAGAGCCAGTGTCCTTTACAGAGAGCTGTCTTCTTACTGGAGAGTTGCTATTTTTTTATATGTTAGAACTAAATTTTTTTTAACCTATTTTAAATTTATTTATTATTATCTATTATATCCTTGTGTTTTAACCTTTTGTAAACTGCTTATAGTCTTCTTCTTTCTTATCTCCACACTGGGTGAAGTAGGATGCATCTGCCTTTGTCATTAAGACTGGGAGCACTACTCAGTGGCAGGCCGCTGGTTATAGTAAACTAGCTAAATACCATTAAACATTGAAAATTAATTCTATAAAAAAATATATTCTTTGTGTGTTCAACTTCAAATTTTCTGAATTGTCCACTAGTGGGAATGTCTATTATATGTAAAATCAATAAATGAGGCATGTGTCTGTTGTTTGGAGGTGTTGCGAGAATGTTATTTTCAATGGGAGGACAATTTTGGTGGTAAAATCTGTTCGTAGTTTAGAGGTGTCGTTAGCGTGAGTGTCCGCTAAGGAAGGTTCTACTGTATTGCCAGCACCAGAGCTCTGCTACTGTCTCAGGTGTGGGGGGGCGGGGACAATGATTTGTTTACTGTCATCTGTCCTCCCAAGGGAACAACAGTCTTGATTTCCAGACTTAAGTTTGGTCATCTATGGAAAATGACTTTCCAGAATGGTTGCAAGGTTTTCCCACTATATACTAAGTGTCAACCTGCAACCAACTACACATCATTGACTGTATTGACTCATCCCCAGCAGACACCATCAACAACCTTTACAGGCTCATTGATACTCTGATAGGATTGTTTAGTGGAGATAATAAACTTACTTAGTTCTCAGTGACTCGCTGTCACAGGGGGATTATGAGTGACAGGAGAGAAGTCCCTGAAACATTGGGAACTAAATAAATAATAGGTTGTTGTGTAGCCGTATATTTTTCCAAACAAACTTCAAACAGACAAATGATATCAAAAAAAGAAGTTTTTTTTTTTTTTTTTTTTTAACACCACCATCAACACGAATGTATGGAAAATATTTATTGAGAGGGCATGGTCCATCGTTGGTTTACCCTTATAGCGGTTTTGACAATCTAATCTACCAGACCGCTACAATTATTATATAATCTGTTTTACTTATCTAGCCAGATCTGCTAATGATTTACCACTGATAAGGTAAACTCTATCAAAAAAAGAAGTGTGACGACATATTTACAGTAAGATGTGTTGCTAACTATACACAACCATTATTGTGGCCACGTGTACTTGGGTTAAGTCAAATATAAAGGCTTTCAGGATTGCTTGCAAGACTTTTAGGAAATTGTGTCCTTCACTGGGCTGATGTCACCTTAGCTGGCAATCAGAGTTGTGTGGATTGTGGCAGAACCTGTGTGAAGGTGACAGACCAAACTTCCAAATGTTGGTGTCACCTTGTGGTCTACAACTTGAATCTATAATTGAACTGAATGGACAGCATTGGGGCTGCTGTGAAGATATCATGGATAATTTTTTCCATATTTTAAATTATTCTATTGTATTTTTATACAAGGTCATGGAGGCTAAATTCATGGATTATATTTATAATCTTGGTAGGGTTGGGGTCCTGTGGTGTGGTGAGGCCTCTTTGGTCCTGCAGATGGTGTATTGGGTCTTTACACCATCCTGGAAGAGGAGAGGTCTTTTGAGCCTGGAAATATAGCTTGATGCCTGTCAGTTCATTCCACATTCCAGAATAGGCTTCAGAGACCAATGATGGAATGTTGCCTATGACAGAGAACAATAAGGAGAAGTCCCGGGACCTGAGCAGA
>CP092875.1:88582038-88648961 GCA_030710605.1 Cordylochernes scorpioides | reverse complement strand
ATAATCATATGACCACATTTTCTATAATTATATACACAAACACAAAGGTTTATTAAGACCACCAGTCTTATACAGATTCACCACAGGAAGAAATAATAGATGGAGTTCCTATACTCCAGGCAGCACAGCACCCAACAACAGCCTCCAGGTCTGACACATGTCTAATGGCCACACGTTCCTTCGTGCATACGTCATGGTTAGCGAATCACTGAACAGACGAGTGTGGAATCAGCCGCGTTCTAGTCTTCACTTTCCTCGTCCAAATGGACCACGACATTCGGAGATTCTATCAATCTCCTCCGAACGGTGACTGCGGCCTTGTAGAATTTATATTGTCGCGGAGATAAATAAAGCAAGGGCAAATTTGGGATTAAATAATTTATTACAAGGGGTATTTGTAGGGAGAGAGAGTTTTGTACAACTTACCCAAGTTAAAAGTTACTCCTAAATGAACGGGGTAAGCCACCGTCCCGTTTTCCTTATTTACATATCAGCTTCCTCCCTCCCGGGGTCCAGGGATGATTGACAGTTGTCCCATCTGGATGGAGCTATTTGACATTACTCCCTCTTTAGAAAAAAACAGCGACCCGCTGATTAGCTTGTCTCAGCCCTTGTTCTGGAAGGAAATCTATCACGGCCTGTGTTCCCTAGCAGAATGGAATGTTGTTCTTCAGGGTCCAGGTAGGGCTTCATCCGAATGACATGAACGATATCCTTGGATTTCCGTGATCGGGGAGACGGGTCCACGGGCTCTACTTCATACGTAACTTCTGAAAGCTTCTTGGTCACCTTGTAGGGACCGAAGTATCTCTTCAGTAGCTTTTCTGAGAGCCCTACTTTTCGGATGGGAGTAAAAACCCACACAAGATCATCCTTCTGGTAATAGACTGGAGTATGTTTCTGGTCGTAAAGTCTACGGTCTTTCGCCTGTGATTGTAGAAGGCGTGATCGGGAGAGTTGACGCGCTTCCTCAGCTCTGGTCACAAGTTCCCCAACGTAGTCGTCAGAGATCTCATCTGGTAGGTAGGGTAGTACGGCATCGATGTAGGTCTCGGCCTCGCGGGCGTGGACAAGAAAGAACGGAGTGTAGCCGGTCGCCTCCTGTTTAGCAGTGTTGTAAGCAAATGTTACGTAGGGTAAAACTTGGTCCCAGTCCTTCTGCTCGACACCTGTGTACATGGACAACATGTCTCCCAGAGTTTTGTTGAACCTTTCAGTCAGGCCGTTGGTCTGGGGATGGTAGGCCGTTGTAAATCTGTGCACAATTCCGCACAGAGCATTGATCTCTTTTATTACTCGAGAAATGAAATTTCTTCCGCGATCTGTTATCATTTCTCTAGGAGCTCCATGCTTCAAGATAACATCTTCAACCAGGAACTTAGCTGTTTCGATTGCTCCTCCGTCTGGGATCGCTTTCGTTATGGCATACCTTGTCATATAATCGGTGCACACAATGATCCAACGGTTTCCATCTTTAGAAACTGGAAATCTTCCAAGGAGATCGACCCCGACCTTATAGAATGGCTTTTCTACGGGCGGTATGGATACAAGTTGTCCAGCCGGACGTCGAGGTAATTTCTTCCTTCGTTGACACTCCCGACAATGGCTTACATATTGGCGAACAGTTCTATAAAGGCCAGGCCAATAGAATCGTTTCTTGACTTTGTCATACGTTCGGGCGAAACCCAAATGCCCAGCTGTAGGAGCGTCATGTAAATCTGCCATAACTTCCGATCTTAAGTGCTTAGGGATCATCATAAGCCAGGGTCTTCCAGTTGTGCTATAGTTTTTCTTGTATAATATGCCGTCGATAATGCTGAATTCCTTTCTGGTGTAGCCCGAGTTTAAATTATCGATTATTTTAGCTAAATCCGGGTCTTTAGTCTGCTCTATATCGACGTTGGTTATCGACATCACAGCACTTGGTGGATCGTTCTCAAGCGGGCTCCTTGACAGACAATCGGCATCCTTATGTTTGCGTCCGCTCTTGTAGATAACGGTCACGTCAAATTCTTGCAACTTCAGCGCCCATCTTGCCAAACGGCCAGAAGGATCTTTCTGCCCTACCAACCAACATAGAGAATGATGGTCAGTGACAACCGTGAATGGTCGACCAAACAAATATGGGCGGAATTTGCTAATAGACCAGACTACAGCAAGGCATTCTTTTTCCGTTGTAGAATAGTTATTTTCAGCCTTTGTCAAGCTTCTAGATGCATAAGCTATAGGCCGCTCCTTTCCACCTTGTATTTGTAGAAGAACAGCTCCAATACCATGTCCGCTTGCATCCGTGTGTAGATGGGTATCAGCGGATTCATCAAAGTGTCCTAAGACAGGCTCTGAAATTAGAGCTGTTTTAAGGACTTCAAACGCTTTCTCTTGAGCTGCATCCCAATAAAATTGTTTTTCAGTCTTCAGTAGGTCATGCAAAGATCTAGCTTTGTCGGCAAAGTTCTCAATAAATCTTCGGTAATAGGAACATAATCCAAGAAAGCTCCTCAGTTCAGAGATATTCCTTGGCCTCGGAAATTTAGAGACGGCTTCAACTTTATCTGGATCTGGATGAATTCCATTGGCGTCAACAAGGTGTCCCAAAATCTTTATCCTCCTTGATCCAAATAGACACTTTTTGTGGTTCAAGCTTAGTCCAGCTTTCTGGATGCAGCTTAATACAAGTTGTAGACGACGTAGATGTTCCTCAAAGGTAGGTGCGTAAACTACGATGTCGTCCAGGTAGCAAAGGCACATGTTCCATTTAAGACTGCCCAGAACACTATCTATCATCCTTTCAAACGTTGCTGGAGCGTTACAAAGACCGAAAGGCATTACTTGGAATTCATACAACCCATCTGGAGTGATGAAAGCAGTTTTCTCCCTGTCTTTTTCGTCCACTTCAATCTGCCAATACCCGGACCGAAGATCCATCGTGGAGAAGTAACTAGAGCCGGCTAAACTATCCAAGGCATCGTCAATGCGTGGCAGAGGGTAAACATCTTTTTTTGTTATCTTATTTAATCGACGGTAATCTACGCAGAATCTCCAGGTCCCGTCTTTCTTTCGAACTAGAATAACTGGAGATGACCAAGGACTTTCAGAGGGCTTCACGATGTGATTTTCAATCATCTTGTTCACTTCATCTTGAATTAGTCGTCGTTCACTTGGTGCTACTCTATAGGGCCTCTGTTTGATAGGAGAGTGGTCTCCTGTGTTTATCTTGTGCTTCACAGTACTGGTGGGCTTAATAGAAGTACTCCCAAAGTCAAATATGTCGATAAACTCGTCAAGGCATGAAACAAGCTGTAACCTTTGAATTTCAGACAGCCCTGGATCTAGAGTAAGGTTTATCTTCTGTGACCATTCACGTGACTTTAGCTGCGTTTCTTGTAACTTATCGCTGGATTCAATAAGACTGCAGATATTCCCATTCTCATAACTTTCCATGGTGCACATATTCATTCCTGATGGAATCAGTTGCGGCCAAGACGCTCCATTCGCCACCCAAATGCTACCTCGGCCGTGTCGAAATGTAACCAATGAGTTTGGTATAAGAACTTCTTTTCTTAATAATAAGTCCTTAGAAGTTGAGACTAAAACATCTCTAACACCGCATACTTCTTCGTTTATCACACTGATCTTCTTTATTGATTTAGGCGGGATGACAAAGTCGTCGGAAGCAAACAATCTCTGGTTTTCCTCCTCTCGAGATTCCAGGACGGAGGTTTCCCCGAGATGGAGTTCATTTCTGCCACAATCAATGACGGCTTCGGTGGCCTTGAAGAAGTCCCATCCGAATATGATGTCATGGCTGCATTCCACCATAACAACGAATTCAAAGGATATCTTCAGACCATTAACTTCTATGTTCAGGACACATTTTCCTAGGGTCTCTATTAAATTTTTATTTGCGGCTTTAAGAATGGGACCTGGTTCTTTGAAGAGAGGTGTCTTTAGTTCGCGTCGAAATTTGTCTGAAATAACAGAAAAGTCGGCTCCTGAATCCACCAATGCTTTAATTTTGCGTCCATTTATTTCGACCATAACAAAATTTTCTTTTAATTTAGCGGCGATATACCCTGGAGGATTTTCCTCAATGGCGACCTCACCCCCGTTAGAAGCCGCTCCACTTAGTTTTTCACATTCTGAGGCTTGGGAGAACGGCTGAAACGACGGGTTGGCGACTGGGATTGTCTTCGGGCTGGCGACCTTGCGCGGCTTGGGTGTGGGGAAGAGCTCCGGTAGAAGTACGTCGAGGTTTGGGGCGTTACATAGTCGTCGTCGGCGTCATATCTCGGGGGTCGACTCGAAAATCCAACATTTCTTCCTTCTCCGCCATTCCTTGTCCTGGCTTCAGCGAAGACCTGTCGTCGTTCCCTACAATAACGGACGACATGTCCGGGTCGTCCGCAGTGGAAGCAGATAGGTTTGTCGTCGTAGGTTCTCCAATGTTCCGTCTTCCTGGGTTGGGTTGGTCGGTCGATATTATAATAGGGAGTTCGTGGTTGTTGTTGTACCACGTTGACTTGTGGTCTGGTAGGTTGTAGAGCACGGCTGACCTCTTCCCTCACAGTCTGTTCCAGGGCGTTCACCTCTCGGAGAGGATTGATCACTTCAGGTGCTGAGAAAACCTTTTGTATCTCTTCTCTAACGATGCGGCGAATTAAGCCGGCCAAGTCGTCTGAGTCGTCAACACACGAAATGGGCATTACGTTTGACAACCTGGCGAATTTCGTACGGCCGATCCGGCGCTGCTTGACGGTTGTCAGATGACGGCAGAACTTCAGGATCTCATCTACCGTCTGTATGTCTTTCGCCACCAATACCTGGTATGTGTCCTCCGAAATTCCCTTTATAATGTGAGCAACTATCTCACCTTCTTCCATGCGAGGGTTCACCTGGTGGCAGAGACTAAGAATCTCCTGGATGTATGACTCGCTGGATTCTTCGGCCTTCTGTGCTCTTGACTTCAGAACTTCCTCGGCGCGTCGAGCAGAATCCTCCTGCAGTCCGAACACACCGCGGAATGCGTCTTCAAAGCTTCTCCACGAGTTGAGTGATTCTTCGTTATTATCAAACCACCTTCCAGCAGTTCCGTTCAAATAAAATACGACGTTGGCAAGCTTCATGGTCTCGTCCCATCTGTTGTACTTCGACACTCTCTCGTACTCTTTCAACCATTGTCCAGGGTTTATATTTCCATCTCCAGAAAAGGTAGAAGGATCTCGTTGGCGTTGACAAGGGAGGTAGGATCCGTTAACAGTAGGTCTGTGGTCGTCTTCCATTTCTATTCGTTGTGGCAAAGGTTGAAGAATTGGTTCACGTCCCTGTAGACGTCGACTTCTTCGAAGTTCCGTCACGCTACCCAGCGTCTCCACCAAAATATGTCGCGGAGATAAATAAAGCAAGGGCAAATTTGGGATTAAATAATTTATTACAAGGGGTATTTGTAGGGAGAGAGAGTTTTGTACAACTTACCCAAGTTAAAAGTTACTCCTAAATGAACGGGGTTAGCCACCGTCCCGTTTTCCTTATTTACATATCAGCTTCCTCCCTCCCGGGGTCCAGGGATGATTGACAGTTGTCCCATCTGGATGGAGCTATTTGACAATATAAACCAAAAAGAAGACCTTGATCAAACGTCATTGCATTCATCCAGTTATAAATTTTCTATAATTATATACAAGTAATTGATAAGGTACAATTTGTATTATAGATTAACAATGTAATAGGACCTATCCACAAATCAATACATTTATTATTATACACATACTATTTATTTGGTCTTATTCTACATTGTGTTTTAATCTGTAATACAAATGGTACCTTAATTGTAATTATAGAAAATTTAATCATCATTACATTTTGGCCAACACAAGTGTGGGTAATTTCCAATTTTCTTACAAGGCGACGGATGTTTAGGAAAGGCTATAGCCTTTAAAATAACCGGGAATTCGCTTATATCCAATCTACAGTGTGGAAATGATATTCATTGGAAAATGTAGATAATCCTCTACCCTTGATCCATGTATAAAACTTCAGACACCTGACAATTATGTCTAATACATTGTTGTATATTTACTTGTACTCATCTAAATTTCTGTCAATATACTAACTATTGGTCTTTAAGAAATACTTACAAGAAAAAGTCGGTGGACGAGTGGGTAACACCCTCGATTCCCGACAGTCATGAACCGGGATTGAATCCCGCGTTAAATTTTTGCTTAATATATGAATAACCATCACAGATTATTCATTTTTGCAATTATCATAAACTAGGTAGCTCTTTTTGAGCGGTACCTAATAAAGTGATTTTGGAACAAGTTCTTTAAGGAACTGCTTGTTCTAGACTGCTTGTATATAAGTTTATGACAAGCCTTTCCTGCTTTTCCCATATTTGATACATTGTAAATAACATTGCTGATTATTGTTACTATTACTGTTATTCCTGTATATACCTTCTTCTACTCGGACAATCTGTATAAGACAGAAAGGTCTTAATAAGACTTTTTTGTTTAAAATATCCATTGATAAGAGAAGTGAAGACAAAGTTATCTCTGAGAGAACCAGGGAGGATTGGATGGTGGAGACAGTTGGATGTCTGCAGGATGTAACAGTGGGAGAACAACACTGAACTGGAAACTGCCAAATGATAATGAAGATAGAAGGGCTTTCTCATTGTAAATAGATAAAGCATATTCATTATTCAAGATAAAATTGTGAAAACTTTAAAAACTACAAATTTTCTCACATTTAGTTTTCTTTTTTATTATAAAATACAAGCTTTCAAGTGATAACCGCTCTTCAACAGACTTAATTAAAACATGGAATGTTTCTTATAAGAAATATTTGTAAAAACTTGTTATAAGAAACAGTCGATGTTTTTAATTAAGTCTGTTGAAACGCGATTATCGCTTGAAAAATAGCATTTCATAATTTGAAAAAAGGAAACTCATTATGAGAGATTTTTGCAGTTTTCAAAAGATAAAAAACATATGTAAATATGTGTGATTCACTCAGATGTTTGAATCCTGAGGTTGCCTGGCCGGCATTCATATTTCTGTGAAAAATAGACACTGCGGCCAGTTTTTATTTACTTCTTCTGACGAAGACAAAAGATTTTTGTCGAAACGTTGAGAAAATAAAAAACTCTAACTGGCCGAAGTGTCTATTTTTCATAGAAAAATGTCTGAAGTCGTGTAAAAACTTGCTATCAGAGATTGTTATCACAGGTGGATATGGTGGGAACGTCTGCCAGAGTCGTCGTTATCTTTTCTACAAAGCCGCAATTAGAAGACTTCTGTGAATTTCTTCTTTTTTTCTATCTCTCCTCTGAAATAAATAAAATAGTGTTCGCTCATGGACAAAACTTAAGGAAGTTGTACCTTTCACCATGTATATCGGGACAATAACTCTGAAAGATACACTCATGGACAAAACTTAAGGAAGTTGTACCTTTCACCATGTATATCGGGATTCAGACAATAACTCTGTAAGATACACTCATGGACAAAACTTAAGGAAGCTGTACCTTTCACCATGTATATCGGGATTCAGACAATAACTCTGAAAGATACACTCATGGACAAAACTTAAGGAAGTTGTACCTTTCACCATGTATATCGGGACAATAACTCTGAAAGATACACTCATGGACAAAACTTAAGGAAGCTGTACCTTTCACCATGTATATCGGGATTCAGACAATAACTCTGTAAGATACACTCATGGACAAAACTTAAGGAAGTTGTACCTTTCACCATGTATATCGGGATTCAGACAATAACTCTGAAAGATACACTCATGGACAAAACTTAAGGAAGTTGTACCTTTCACCATGTATATCGGGACAATAACTCTGAAAGATACACTCATGGACAAAACTTAAGGAAGTTGTACCTTTCACCATGTATATCGGGACAATAACTCTGAAAGATATTACAGTGACCTTTATTGAAGATACACGAAATAACAAAATGTGAACAAAATATTTCTTAAAAATAAAGAAGACATTTCCTGACCAGGAGCACATGTGCTTTACAGATGGCAGAGCGCCATCTAGTGGAACAGAAATCAACTAAACATTGATTGAGCCTGTTCCCTGATATTTGGACAACCCTAATTTCCTGATAAATCAAGAAAAGGGATAGACGACAGGCGATATCAAAGACTTTCTACTTCCATAAGTTTGGTTCATTAGTGTAAATCGGATTCAGGACCGGAATTTGTGTTTCCTGTCTTATACCGAGAATTACCCCGTGGTTCGACACCACAGCCAATCTCCAACTCTGAAATTCCAATCGTCCTCAATGTCCCACATTGTGCTGGGCGTCCTGTGTACAACGTGCAAATCAGAAATTTACATATAAATTTAACCCGCACAAAAGTTATATTTCTATGTATTTCTACTGTTCTCAAAGATTATGTCCCCATAAATAATTGAAAATAGCTTTTCCAGAGTTTAGTTTTAGTACTGACATAAAATAAAAACAATGCAATGCAATATTACTGCGGTATGTTGGCGAAACCGCTGGGAGGGTTCACCACTGATGAGCCAGGCCCTCCAATCATTTTACATTTGCAGTAAGAACAGTAGATACATTATTTTATTTTTAAAAGAAGCTAACGCGTCAAAGAATATATTAAAGTTTAGAAAAAAAAATTCCAAGCCGGGGCTTGAACCCATGATCTTTATGCAAATCCCATCGTTATATAAACATATCTCCAAGTTATAATAATAATAATAAAAATAATTTTGACATTTGAGTTAAAAAAAAAAAATTGCCATGTCGGGGTTCGAACCTGTGACCATTAGTCTCTTTAGAGCATACAAAAATTGTGAAATGTTCTTTTATAACAGAAATTCTTTTCTAAAATTATAAAAATAACATAAAAAAAAAAAGAGTTGGGTCCAACTATATCAGCGAGGCTCCCATCTGGACACTATTCACGGACGCGATCCCACTACCGCCCTGCGCGGGAGCTTTTGCCTGCTGCGTTTCCGCCCTGGGCCGGTCCACTCCTCCTTAGCTGACCTGGAGGCCCCGGGCTCCCCCGGGGTCGCCATATTGACGCTGGGCCTAGTGCGGACATCCGGTCAACATAGGGAACCAGAAGGGAGAACTCCTCGCCTCAAGCCGTCCACCAACCCCGGCCTCCAAGTAGCTGGATTACAGGAGCACGCCACGACTCCCAGCCGGCAGCATTTCTTAGAAGTTATATTTAAACTCACTGTAGTTACTTTTCCTCAATTTAACACTTTATTCAAGTTGGTTTTTATTTACGCATATTAATATACTATATGGATATAAATTTAATAAATAAATCGCTATTTATTTTGTTTTTGATGATTTTTCCTTGAATCGATTGTTGAAGAAACAACGGACACCTGCTGCCATCTAGTGAATAAATGTGAAACTATTCAAAAATATTCTCCTATATCCCCCCCCCCCCCCCCCCTTATTTTTACATAAATTTTATTGATATACATAATAGCTTCTGTTTATTTTAGTGTATTACAGAATATGTGTAAAATAACATGAAATTTTGTCATTTTAAAATATTTTAATTTTAAACATATTTTTATTGCGTATCGAATATATTTTTTATAATAAAAGTTTTGATTATGGAGATTTTTCCTTTTTTTTATTTTTCAAAATAAAATGCAATATTGTTTTGATATGATATTCTTGCATTAAAATGCTGGACATTGTTACAAAGGTAAAGTACTGTATAACACGCCGTGAGTTCGCTGAGGACACTCGTCATTAATTCATTTTTTAAACATTTTAAAAGAATATAAATAAATTAATCTCCTTATTGCTCGGCATTCTGGCACGGATCCCCGTCTGTTAACCTCCCAGCGGTCTACCAACCTGGGTATATGTAGAAATAGATTAAAATATTTTCTCAAAACTTCTCTCTAAACCAGCGGTTACAAACCTCCCACGTTCACCACATTGTTGTAGCGCTAATTGTTATAAACAGCCGACCCCAGTGTTGTAACGTACATTGTTGTAACGTACATTGTTGTGAACAGCCGACCCCCAGGTTGTCTGATCGACCCCCAAACACCCCCCAGTTGACTGTGAGGGCCGGTCTACAACATCCGCACATCGGTTTGTCAACTTGATCGAAGTGAGGAAGAAATTGTGGAAATAATTTTCAATTTCCATTATTTCAATAGATCCACAGTATATGTTCACTGGTAAAGTTTCTACCAGAGTGATGTTCTGATGTATAATTAAAGGTGCTTCGTTTGGTACATATATATAATGCATTCATGGTCAAAACTTAAGGAAGTTTCATTTTAAAAAGAAATCAAATTTATTTTTTTAATTAATTTAAAAATATTTTATATATAAGTTATACTAGAAAACAATATAAAAAAATAATAATAAGCGGGTCAGGTGTTGATATCAAAAACAAAGTAGGCATATCCTGACCAGGAGCACATGTGCTTTACAGAGCGCCATCTGGTGGAACAGAAATCAACTAATCATTGATTTAGCCTGTTCCCTGTGCAAATTGGATACACGTTTTGTTTGTTTTGAATTAGAGGAAACCACATAACCGGGATGGAAAGGTGGCGGATCTTGTCAAAAATATTCCTGGCGACAGTAGAGCGGATAGTAGAACGCTATCTACTGGGGAAAATGTCAAAAAATGTTGATTTTATTTCTCAGTAGTTGTCAAATTTATAATATGATGCAACTCCGCCATTGTCGGTCCCAAGCCCGAATGTAAAAGGAGGAGGGGGAGCAGTAACAAGCTCGTTAAAAAACCTGGGTTCAGTTGGCCCGACTGATAGCACCCTGTAAGGGCTCCTATTCTTGGGTTACAGGATATTCAGCAGCGTCTGTTCTCCATGTTAGGAGCGGCTGCACAGGGCGTCTGTTCCTCATGTTAGAGGCGGCCATTTAATACCAGGTCAAAGTCCAAGTTACACCTCTCTGTAGGTGACCTCGGGGAAATGTTGGATAAAACCAGCGCTTTAACGTAACTGGCATATAACCTATATGGAGTCGTGCACAACAGAATCTCATACTGCATCGGTTGTCGCGCAGGATCTGAACCGCGTTTTGGATTTAGGCAGAGGATCCAACTCGAAAAATATACTACAGTCTCCACCCAACCACAAATCACACAGTCTTAAAATAATTCAATGTAATCTCAATGGAATCGGAACAAGGGGAAGCAGAATCAAACTTGAAGAGATGTTACACAGAGCAGAGGAAAGGAAGGCGGATGTGATTTGCATCCAAGAGACAAAACTAAGACCAGAAAAGGCACTCAAAGTGAATGGCAATAAGCTTATCAGGAAGGACAGGGCACAGGGTCGAGGAGGCGGAGGACTTCTAACTTTGATAAAGGAACTAAAATTCGAAGAAATAATCATTCCCCCAACAAACCAGACAGAAATACAGGGAATAAAATTATACCAGGAAACAGGAGAACCAATTCTACTTTTCAATATCTACCACCCCCCAGATAAACCAGGACCAGAACTTCAACAAATTACACACCTTCTAACAGACAAAACAATCCTTTTAGGAGACTTCAACTCCAAACACCCCACCTGGGGTTGCAATGAGACAAACAACTGTGGAGAAGCACTCAGTAACTACCTGGACAATACTGATCTCCTTTGCATTTCTGAGGGACCTACCTACGTATCTAACTCCTATGGTACTCCCCAAACCTTGGACTTGGTGATAACTACTCCACAACTAGCCCATCAGACCCTCACCCAAGTCTTAGAGGGAGTAGGGAGCGACCATCTCCCCCTGCTTACGACAACAACGACTGAAATAAAGGAGGAAGCACTGCCCAAGAAACTTTATTGGAATTACAGAAAGGCAGATTGGACCAAATTTAGACAAGAAACCAACCTCGCACCAAAAATAACGAATGACAAACAACAATTAAATAGTAAATGGAAAAAATGGAAAACGACAGTACTCAAAGCAGCCAAGAAAACCATCCCCAGAGGAAACAGAAAGCAATACATCCCAGGATATATTGAAACAATTAACAGCCTACAGAATGAAATAACTCAAAGCAATCAGGCCCAAGAATACCTCATGGAAAACAATGAACTTGAAAATAAAATAAACCTCAGCAAACTTTCGGCCCAAGTGCGACAGAAAGCAAATCAACTAAAACAGAGGAAGTGGAGGGATATCTGTAGCAACCTAGGCCCACATACAAGAGATACGAAACTCTGGAAATTAATTAAATCTATAAACCAAGAAACTCCGTACTCAACAACCTCAAATACATTCACAGACAAAGATGGCAACGTACTCACAGAACGAACCCAAATATCAAACCTCTTTGCTGATTACTATACACAAATCTCTAAACTAAACTTTACGAGGCAAGATAAGAAAGTACTTCACATATCAAAAAAGATAAGAAACGAGGCCAAAACAACATCTCACCAAGACTTATTCCACAAGCCATTTTTACCTCATGAACTAAAAGAAGCTATAAATAGATTAGATGATAACAAAACCCCAGGTTCAGACATCATATCAGCCAAAATGATAAAACACCTAGAAACAAACGCCATTTTAGAGCTCCTTCACATAATTAATCTAAGCTGGTCAAGCAGCACCTTACCTAAAGAATGGAAGCATGCAATCATAATCCCCATCCATAAAGCAGGAAAAACAGAAAACCACCCACAGAGTTATAGACCAATATCACTAACTTCCATACCATGCAAACTCATGGAGCGCATGATACTAAATAGAATGCAATACTTCCTAAACAAAAACAAGTTACTTACAAAACAGCAGGCAGCTTTCAAAAAATATCATAACACAGTAGATCAGATTTTCTACTTCACACAGAAATTTCAAGACAACTTCCAAAGTAAACCAACCAAGTCTACCATAGCCGCTTTTATAGACTTAAGCCAGGCTTTTGATAGAGTGTGGAAAGAAAGGTTAATTAAGAAGCTGGACAAACTAGGTATAAGGGGGAAGATGATGGGTTGGATTGGATCCTTTCTGACCGGAAGGACCTTCCAGGTTAACTTCAAAGAACAACTATCAAAAACTGGCAGGCTCTTCCAGGGACTCCCTCAGGGATCCATACTAAGCCCCCTACTATTCTCAATCTATCTGAATGACATGGACTCTAGAATCACAAAATACTGCGACTTTGCTCTCTATGCCGACGACATAATCATCTGGTCCTCAAAGAGAGATCTCAAGGAAGCAAACAAAAATGTAAACAAGGCGCTGAAAGAACTCCAACACTTTGCGGAAAAAATGAAATTAATTATAAACCCTAATAAATCCGAAGTAGGAGTATTTACAATAAACAACCACCTTAAAAAATGGACCCCAAATATCAAATATGACAACAATCAAATAAAATTTTCTCGGACACCCAAATACCTAGGAGTCACTTTAGACCCCTCACTGACCTATGGACCTCATATCAACCAGACAGTGTTAAGAGCAAAAAAGAGACTTAACATTCTGAAAAGAATATCTGGATATGAATGGGGCGCAGATAGGGATACTCTGCGCCAAACATATCTGGCCCTTATCAGACCAATCTTAGAATATGCCCAACCAGTGTGGCAGACGGCGAGCAAGACCAACCTGAATAAAATCGATCAGGTACAGAGCAGTGCTGCAAGAATCATATGTGGACTCAGAAACACCTGTCCAACCAAAATTGCAGAGATTGAGGCCAACTTGTTGCCTCTTACACACCGGAGAAAAATCGGCTTAGACGATTATATATACAAGAGAGTAAATGCACCAAAATCACACAGAACCGGAGAATTTATACGAAAATGGAAACCAAAAACCAGACTCAAAAGACTTAGCCCAATGCACCTAGCCTACCGGGAACTACTACCAAACAGCACGAGAAATAGAAATGCCCAGAACCAATATGCACCATATAAAGAAAGACCAGAAATCTCCTACAACCTGGATCTAGAGCAAGAATGCTCCAAAAGGGCCGACCACCCTGGACTACTCAGGAGCCTCGCTATGGAGAGGATTGAAAAAGCAGACAAAGAGACCATACAGATATACACCGATGGCTCACTGGTGGAGAATGGCTCCTCTGACAGTGGAGTTCTCATCCTTAAAGATAGTATGGAAATAAAAAGAAGAATCAAAAACCCAAAGAACTTGTCAGTTTTCAGATCCGAACTAACAGCCATACTACAAGCTCTAAAACTTGTAGAGAAAAACGAGACTAAAAACATAATAATTTATACAGATTCAAAAGCCGCCATCTTTGCAATTAAAAACTGCTACTATTCACAAGACAGACTCCTCAAAAACATTGCTGCAGAAATCAACAAACTGAATAAAAATACCAAAATAAGTCTACAATGGATTCCATCACATGTGGGAGTCCCTGGAAATGAGGAGGCCGACAGATTGGCTAAGGAAGGAGCAGCTGGACATCCTGATGCGGTGAACTCCGAGACCTATCTTTCAGCAAGGGACCATATCAATAAACTGAAACTACAACTAATAAGGAACCATAGAGATAGTTTCCATCATTCTTGGTACCAGGTAGAAAACCTCAAAAAACAGACCCTCCAACTAAACAGAAGGGAATCGACACAGTTGGCCAGATGGAAATCTGATCACCTGCGCCCCCTAGTCTATAAAGAGGGAGCCAAAAGCTTCCCCATGTGCACTAGGTGCAAAACCGAAGAGGCCACTCCCCAACATTTACTAAATTGCATTGGAAAGGACAAAAGATCCCTGTACAGAGAACCAAGAAGAGTTCTTGAGCTTCTTTACGAGCACGACCTCCAAGATCTTGTCTAATTTAGACTAAAAGGATAAGTAAAAAAAAAAAAATAATAATAATAAATAATAATAATATGATGCACTAGCGCGCCATCTGTTATCAAAATTCGAAACTATTTTAAAGGCGTAAGATTCTTTTTGATATTAAACAATTACTACTGCCCTTACTGCAATTACAGGCCCTCTCATTAATTTTTCCATAGCAGTAAGGGCAGTAGAAATTGTTTAATATCAAAAAGAATCTTAGGCCTTTAAAATAGTTTCGAATTTTGATTTGTCAAATTTATTAATCAAGAAAAACCAACCACTTAGCGTTTCAGCTGTTGGCCTTCATCAGTGACCTCCAAGGGAAGCCAAAACACTTCTTCACAATAAGTTGGTTAAACACTGAGAACATTCCAGGTAAAGCCCGTGGTCTAATTGACTTGTTACATTGCGCGCCATCTGTTATGGGAATTCAGAACTATTATAGACGCCCTCTACAGGCCCGCCAATTAATTTTCCATTGCAGTAAGGGCAGTAGATGATTGTTTATTATTATTTTTTAAATTATACATTTATAAAATAGTTTCGAATTCTTATAATTGACTTGTATTTAAAATTAAAAAATTAAAATGTTTTGTAAAAAAAAAAATTATTTTTAGTGTCAAAATGAGATCATAGATGGCAGCATAATATATATTTTCTGTTTCAACTAATACCGATAAATTAGAAATTATTAATTAATGTTTTTAATATATAATTTAGTTTTATAAAATATTAAACAGTAATACTAATTAAATAATTAATTCTATCAAATATTTTGTTAATTACCCAATAATCATATTTTAGAAACGATGGAAGATGGCCGAATGGAAAATTTTCGGTAGCTTTGCGCAGAGGCGATATCGTAGCCAGTGAGGAACTTCCGAGGCGCGATTATTGCTAGTTGAAAACTTTACCCAATACCCCGCCTTGACGACGTGCAATACCGTCGGCTAACGGCAATTTTTGGTGACCTCAGCCGAGGTTTTTTTACAATTTAAAAAAAAAGACTTACTTTTCCTATAAACTAACCTTGTAAACAACTTTCAGTTCCCTGATACGGTGATACTCTTTTTTCTTTTCATAAATTAACTAGTTCGTCTGGTTCTTTCTAATCAAAGGATGGTAGAATTTTATATCAAAAGTACAAAGCTATGTGACGTCATTAAAACACCTAGCTCATACTGATATTGGCTTTTTTTTTTATATATAAAAATTAAATCAATAAACATGTGAGAAAATAGTACAGAAACGGGTTAGCTGGTTAGCTTTTCTTGATTAATCAAGAATGGGTATTTGGCCAATTCTGGAATAATTAAAAATCAACGAGCATAGTTGATAATTATTCTGATAGATGGGGCAAGCCATCAGCAACTTTTCAGTTGCACGATAAGTAGATGCCTTTTTCTTAATCAATAAACATGATAATATATCCACAATGTGTTTCTTTTTTTTTTTTTTTTTTTCAAATAGAGCTAAAATTATTTTAAAGTAATTCCTGAACACAACTGTCTATTGGTGATGGCTTCATCAACTAAGCCAGAATGACGAAAAGTGGAAAAATAAACCCACCTTGAAACAAGCCAGAAAGGAACAAGATCCCTGAGGACACATGTCGGTAAGTGAACACATTAAAAAAAAAAGCAGATTCAGTGACACCCGTGAACAATGAGGAATGTTTGATGAAGATTTTAAAATTCTGCTAGACACAGGTATTTCTTGGAAACTTGGCCACCCAGTCCACTACCTCCCCATAGACCCAGGTAATTGGTTTGGGGAGACTTGATGTGTCTGTTCCACCGAGTGACACTTGCAAACATACTTTTAAATTAAGAAGGAAAAAAAGGCATCTCCTTATCGTGCAACTGAAAGTTGCTGATGGCTTGCGCCATCTATCGGAATAAATATCAACTATTCGTTGTTTTTTTTCCCCCTTAATTCATGTACCTTATGAGATATAGCCACGTTTGAAGTGTAAAAGGGAGATCAAGAGGAACGTGGTGAGTTTCTTTATTAATATATATATATATATATATATATATATATAATAAAGAAACTCACCACGTTCCTCATGTACCTTATCCCAGTACAATATCACATTTGTACTATTTTTCAAACTTTTTAATGTTTATTTTATAAAATAAGAATAAAATCAGTTGGACCAATTGACCGAAAATTCCCGCATCCATCTCCGTTAAACTGGACATGTTGGTGCGCGCACGTGTTAGAATAGTTAGTTGGTGACTTACCGCAATATTGAATGTACGGACACCATGGTAGGTTGCTGCTGTAAGTGTCGAAACCAGTTCGGTGTTGAATTAACAAGGTTCCAGAGTCCTGTTTGGTAACTTGCACTCAGTGGTGGGGTTGGACTAGTGCACATATCCGGGACCATGAAACAGGTTACTCTGCTGGATCCGAACTCGGGTTTATTGAAGCATTTCGCTAACAGCCAATATGGCGTCGGCAGTTGGGACATCTTCTGATCCTACAGCTGTTGATGACCCACTGCCATCTATCGGAAGCAATACCATCTCTCTCTCACTGTTGATTTTTATTTCCAGAAAATTTCAAACACTACGTCCTGAATGCTATCAAGAAGACCAGCCATGTCGTGTGGGGACAACAGTCTGCTTGGCTTCTCTTGTTCATTCAAGAATGGGTATTGTCCAATTTTCCTGGAACTCAACCATCAGATTATATTTTACATGCAATTTCACACATTAAGTGGAACAGAAATCAACTAAACATTGATTTAACCTGTTCCCTGATATTTGGCCAACCCAATTTCTTGATAAATCAAGAAAAGCCATCCACGAACGCGTTTCGCGCTGTTGGCGCTCGTCAGTGTAAAGTAGGCTGTACCATTGCGACCAAAAATATTTTTGGTCCCAGAGGCTTCTTGAGAAGGACACCTTCACGACGACCGAACCGAATGAAAGCCAGAATATCGCCCAACATTCTCAAGAAGCTCTACTTTAAGAATTGATCCAAACATTGTAAAGATCCTCCAATTCTACCTTCGCGTCGTTTTAGAGCGTTTTATGTTCGGCAAATTCCGATAGGTGGCAGTGGACCATCAGCAACATGAGCTGCGCGCTCAGATGTTTTATTTAGTTTAAAATCTCTGATCCAGAGTTCTTTACTTTTAGCTCTTATAAGCCGGGATTGTCCCAGTGACCAAGACACCATGTTATTGCTCTTCCAACTGGGGACATTGCCCAGCGTCTACTTAGCAGCCGTGATAAGGGAGAATTGATCGCACACAATCAGCTCACTTGATCAACGTCCTATCGGCAGTTAGGAACAAAGAGAAGGCCCGGGATAAGAAGCCTATCTCCATGTTGCAGCGCCGACCTGCAATGATAAGATGCTAACAAACAGCAGGAGTTCCAAGCGGTGGTGTAACATGGCTGGGAACTGAAGCCGTAGTTCGCCGAAATGTTCGGGGTCCAATAGTGAATACTGTCTATGGAATTCTTCCAAATGGGAAGCCAAAGGGATTGTTTGCTAGACTAGCCAGACCTCCTGGTTGACCTTGAGTCTAGCCAGACCTGACTGACCTTGAGTGTTGCTGATGGTGTCACCAAGGAAGACAAGAAAACTCTCCTTCAACAAAGATTTATGATGGGACTGAAGTACAACGTAGAGAATGTATTCTGTTGACGACGTGGGGGAGATCTGCTGTCCAGTCACAAGCCTCCGTTGCTTAATTCCAGACGTCTGATCCAGAAGTCGCCATTTTGTGGCCGCCATTGTGCTCGATGACATATTATTCCTTATTGTCGCTCAATGGGATTGCCGTTGGACCAGTGGGACTTGGGTCTGGGATGGAAGCTAGTGAGTCCATTAGTCCAGGAAGTCACCATGGACCCCGTTACTATCACAACATACACTCATGGACAAATATTAAGGAAGTGTGAAACCTTTAATGTCGCCCATCGTCTGTTTTTTTTTAGACAGAGAGGCAATTTTGTTCACACTTGGTTATCTCGTGTGTCTTCAATAAAGGTCACTGTAATATCTTTCAGAGTTATTGTCCCGATATACATGCTAAAAGGTACAACTTCCTTTAGTTTTATCCATGAGTGTATCTTTCAGAGTTATTGTCTGAATCCCGATATACATGCTAAAAGATACAACTTCCTTTAGTTTTATCCATGAGTGTATATTAAGTAATAATTACATCTGTAAATCCGGTCTACGCCATCTGCCGCATGTCAGGGAGTAACACCCTACATGATGGCTCTACCAATGAAGTTTGTTCAACTGGCGAAGTGGAATATCTCAGGCCAGAACACCGACGTGTGGGAAGACTGCATTCATCTGCATTGTCACACACACAAGCCTTTATTAAGACATTCCGTCTTATACAGACGATTCTCCTGTTAGAAATGAATCCAAAAAGAAATGAGAAGCAGGGGAAGAAACTGAATCCTCGCTCAGAAAAGAGAGAAGGAAAGAATATCTATGTACAAAAGTTGATATACACCGTTTTTCGTGCATAGAACACAGTAAAGAAGTAGGACATGTTGCCAATACTGGAGTAAAAGTTCCTGTGCAGAGTATTAG
Organism: Cordylochernes scorpioides; assembly: GCA_030710605.1. Classification (NCBI taxonomy): domain Eukaryota; kingdom Metazoa; phylum Arthropoda; class Arachnida; order Pseudoscorpiones; family Chernetidae; genus Cordylochernes; species Cordylochernes scorpioides. The sequence continues at coordinate 88,629,573 of CP092875.1, read as the reverse complement.
GCTCATAGATTGTTGAGCTCTGGAAACCAAAAGGAATAATACTCTGCTAGTGATCTCTTTTGACTTGTATATAAAATATATATTATAAGAGGAAATAAACTAATGCTTAGTTAATCTTGCCTCGTCTTGGATAACAACACATGGTGGCAGCGGTAAACTGAATTCATAAAGAAGGTCGTTGTTCGAAGAAAATTTGAAATTCGGCATCAAGCAAGCTTAGCAGCGGTAAACTGAATTCATAAAGAAGGTCGTTGTTCGAAGAAAATTTGAAATTCGACATCAAGCAAGCTTAGAAGCGGTAAACTGAATTCATAAAGAAGGTCGTTGTTCGAAGAAAATTTGAAATTCGACATCAAGCAAGCTTAGAAGCAGTAAACTGAATTCATAAAGAAGGTCGTTGTTCGAAGAAAATTTGAAATTCGACATCAAGCAAGCTTAGAAGCAGTAAACTGAATTCATAAAGAAGGTCGTTGTTCGAAGAAAATTTGAAATTCGACATCAAGCAAGATTATGTTATCCAAGACGGAGGGACAGCCAAGACCAGGATCCAGAGAAGAGCCTCCCTTCAATGCCAGCCGTGCATACAAGATGGAAGGGCAGTCAAGATACCTCGAAGGTTCCTGTAAAGTTAAGGGAGGAGATGTGCAGAGTATTAGGCTCATAGATTGTTGAGCTCTGGAAACCAAAAGGAATAATACTCTGCTAGTGATCTCTTTTGACTTGTATATAAAATATATATTATAAGAGGAAATAAACTAATGCTTAGTTAATCTTGCCTCGTCTTGGATAACAACACAGTTCCCAGTCCGTACTATTTAAGTAATGGGTAATTTACAGAATGAAGATTATAGAAATAGTTAGCTACAGTGAATATGGCGTCACCGCTGCAGAGTTTGATGGAAGATCGCCAGCGACGCCACGTATTCCACATTCTACGAAGAAAACGTAGATCGCGTGATTCGTCTTGGAGAAAGTGGTGAAAAGATGGAAAGAGAGAGATTGAAACTACTTTCAATAAATCGCGTTCATATAATGTTATATAAGATTAAATATAAGGATATTATATAGATAAATAAATGTAAAATTGAGAGAGAGATTCCCTTTTTGCATATATTTCGTTAAATACCCATTTCTTGGTTTCTCAAGAAGTCACTGGGACCAAAAATATTTTTGGTCCCAGTGGTACATCCTACTCCACGCTGACGAGCGCCAACAGCGCGAAACGCGTTCGTGGATGGCTTTTCTTGATTTATCAAGAAATTGGATTAGCCAAATATCAGGGAACAGGCTAAATCAATATTGGTTGATTTCTGTTCCACTAGATGGCGCTCTGCCATCTGAAAAGCACATGTGCTCATGGTCAGTATATGCTTTCTTTATTTTTAATATTTCGTTATAAAGTATCGAATGGATGGTTCTGTTATGGTCGAGTACTAGCTCATTGAACCTCCTATGGCAAATGTTGGAATTATTAGATGATTATCATTACCATATCACTCTCCTATATACCACAGACGTCGTGGGATGATGCACCGATATACCACCGGCATTTTCTGACCTTCAAAATATGCAAATTTGAATGCAATTGAGTAATTTGCATAGTCTATGTGAATTTATGTCTATATTTACATACATGTAGAATTGACCAATGATTTATTCAAATTTTTGGCAGAAAGATAAGAGCGACAAACATCCGTTGACATGTTGTATATACCAGCGGAATGACCCGGCTTCGCCTGGCCTCTCACTGATGAAAGATTGCCAGACGAATATTGTTTTGTAAAATGTTATTTAGAAGTTTGATTTGCATACTTCGCTACTACCCTAACTAATTTGTAGTCGTGGTGGTAGGGGTTACCCCAGTATTATATAAAACTTACAGAAGAATATTAACACTGAGTTATCATCATCATTTTCTAATTCCAAAACAATCAAATGATTTCATTTTTCACAAATTTTTATTTCAAATTATTCCATTTTAGAGTGATAGCAATAGGAATATGATAAATAACAAATTTGTTAAAGCAAATATCAAACATTCACTCGGGGAGAAGCAAGGTTATTCGATTTTTTTTTTAGGGCAGACAATTTGACAATTTAAGATTTGACTATATAAATCATAAGAATTATGGCAACAATAATTTTAACTCTATTGTTAGATGTGAATTGATAATTGAATGATTTTATTAACAATTTTTCACAATATAAATAATGAAAATACAAAAGATTAAAGGATAATACATATTAACAAAAGGAATATATTTACATATTTACATCTTCAACCAGGAGGCTCCCCCACCTGGGGATTTATCCTCCTCCAGACAGGGAGAGGGTTCTTCTCCCCTCAGTTCAGCTCGTAGAAAGAACTTGTAGGTTTGGCAGAGACACCAAGTTGTCATCCAGGCCTCGCCCAGCGCTGGAAGATGGGGAAGGCCTCCCGGATGAGAGTCCTGATTCTGCCAGACGTCAATACAGAAATGATGATGATATACTCTCACTGTTATCACAAACATCAGCATCGCTTTGATCAAAGTTAGAAATGAAGAGAAAAAAGGATTTTTTATTTTTTACGGAATTGATTATATTTTATTTTATCATTATATAATCATTATTGTTTTTAGAAGGAAGATTTAAAAAAGTATGCGCCTCAAATGTATACATATTTATGAGACATTTCCATACATACATTTACGCAGGGGCGTATCGAGGTGGGACCACCCCGGGCCTGTCATCAGAGAGGCCACCGAGAGGCCAAAGAAGGACGGGAAGATTGTGCAGGTTTATGGACTTTGTAGTCTGGGTGGACTATTGATGTTTCCTGTTTGAAAGTCCGTGTAAGTTGAGGTGAGGTTTAACAACATATTGGTGTTAAATATAAGGCAGGCGGTAGATACGGCTAGCTGTGTTCAGAAATGGTTTAATAAATGTTTTATATATTCAAGGAAAGATGTACTGGCAACCCTGCCTTTGAGATAATGGAAATGTCTCAAAAATGGCGGAAAATAGGATTGGAACTTGTTCGGTCACCGTGACACCGTAGTAGAGACACTGAAGGCTCTGGGTGAGGTTTTAGCCATCTGCGTGTTGAGGTAATGGACAACGTATAAATTACTTCACGTGAAAATACATTCATCTCGTCACACACAACATGGATGCAAAATATGCGTCATCTAGTCACCGTCTCTACATACTATCAGGACACGAATCGATGACAAAGCCACAACACCAGCTTTGGTAATTTCAGAACGTCTACAACGTCTCTACATACTATCAGGACACGAATCGATGACAAAGCCACAACACCATCTTTGGTAATTTCAGAACGTCTACCTGGTGACCTTTTGGTTTCGGGCTAATGGCCCTCTTCAGTCCTGTGTGAACTTTGATTTCCTCAGTACACAACGTAAAATATGGAAAATTTAACAGAGAGGTGTCCAGCTGGGGGAGCGGCTAGGCCAACTATGTGTCACCGACCTGGGACTGCTAGTGTGCAGAGACCGTCAATAGATGGCACGGGGAGGTGTTCTTTCTTTTGACAGGTCAATATCCTCCCAGCAAAATGTCCATCCACATTAGCCTTTGTGTAATAAGACCAAATACAAATAAATAAATAGTGTGTGACGTTTCGGTAACAGCGTTGTTACCATCTTCAGACAAAAGTGCTGAAAGAAAAAATACCACAGCCAAATTTTTCTCATTTAGCACTTTTGTCTGAAGATGGTAACAACGCTGTTACCGAAACGTCACACACTATTTATTTATTTGTATTTGGTCTTATTACCTTGTGTTTATAAACTGTAATCCAAATTGTGCCTTATCTTTAGTCTTTGTGTAGTAATTTTTTAGACCTTTTAAATTATTATTTTCCATCTCAGCTTTTGACATATAAATACACACGGGTTCATTCCACACAAAGGTTTAGAGAGTGGTTGTACCCATCGCCAAATATGTCCGAAAAGTGGCGTATTTGCACCAGGCTCGCCAGCTGACTTATCACACATTGGAGGTTTGCAAACATCTTCCAAATGGTGAAATAGTTCTCAGGACATTAGAGTACATAGATATTTCTTCTTCTTCTTCAGAAAAAAAAAAAAAACGTTTTTGTTGTTTTCGCTGCATATTTCTCTGTTCATGACAAAGAGCTGCTGGTGAATAAAAATTTATTAGAAGTTTCCAAACAAGTGGAAACTAAGTTATCTCAGCAGCGGGAGGATTCTGGCGTTCATTTGATCAATTGTGAAAATGGAAAACCTTAGAGGCAAAATCTTATTACTAGTGATCTTGTTCAAGAAGAAATTTGGGAAATGGAAACAAAAAGCGGAAGGATATTTTGGACATACCACGTTTTAGCAAACGTACCTGATGGTTTTCATGATTTTGTTTAAAAAAAAAGAAGAAACCAAGTTATTTGAGCTGATCTTACACTGTAGCCCCCTGTCTTAAAAGAGAATTTAGTGAGAATCTAGCGCCAGGAAACTTGATTTCGGATCTTTAAAAAAAAATCAGAAAATTTGGTGAATTCCACCAATTTCATAACTCCTCTTGTAAGTTGGTATGAATTCGAAGCCGTCCCTGTACTGATGAGGGCCATAGCCTGATACCATGGTATACAGGTTGTTGGCTGTTGTCTGAATTTGTCTAAACTGGTGTTGTGGCTCTTTATTTATCACCATCTTCAAATTTTTACTGGGGTGATAAACATAATGCATTGTTTCGATGTCTATCTAAAGGGAGAGGTTCCTCTATAACAGAAGGGTCGTCTGTTTTGACGATAGAGGTGACTTTCATTTTATTTTTATAGATCAATCTCACACACATCCCGGCAACAATATTGTTTTGTAAAACAACACTTAAAGTTTCACCGCATAAGTTTCTTTTTTGTGAAAAATCAATATTTATTTCAAAGAGAAATATTTACTATTTCTAACTTTTTTGGATGAAGTATGAAAGGGTGAAAATATGAAGAGCAATGGCGAACGGAAAAACAAAAGTGTCCAGGGGCGGGAATCGAACCCACAACGTTCCGCCCACCGGGCAGACGCCACGTCCACCAGGCGGTGGGTTCGATTTCCGCCCCTGGACACTTTTGTTTTTCCGTTCGCCATTGCTCTTCATATTTTCACCCTTTCATACTTCATCCAAAAAAGTTAGAAATAGTAAATATTTCTCTTTGAAATAAATATTGATTTTTCACAAAAAAGAAACTTATGCGGTGAAACTTTAAGTGTTGTTTTATAATCATACGCCGCAGTCCTTTATAATGTAAAATATTGTTTTGTGTTTGTTATTAAAGTTTAAAATACATTTAAACTTTATATATTTTATTCAATGAAGATCAAAATTACATAACCATCCCAATTAATTATATATCTTAACTACATAACATTAAGCCATCTATTTACAGTTTGTTTGGTCACCAGTCCAATATTTTCACAGACTAAATTATGAGATTAATTTATAAATGAAATATTATGCAAAACAATTAAACAACTATATACATCAAATACCATGCCCATAAAATCTTCCCAGATACTTCAACAGTTAAACACTTCTTTGGAAAATTCCTAGGACTCCATTTGACCCCTTATGGATCTCATTAAATCAAACCCGCCCTGGACTGACGAAGGCCATTAGCCCGGAACTATTGTTTCCAGGCGGACGCTTCTCAATTTGCCAAATCTTGTGTTGTGACTTTCTCATCGACCTGAGTCCGCTGGTTTTGTAGACGGCCAATAGATGGCGCTTAGTTTTTAGCGTCTATTTTGACGGGAGAAACGACATTTATAAATAAATAAATAATTGAGATACATTTAGGTTTATAATTAAGTATAGTAAAATTAAATCATAAGAGGTGTTTTTATTTTTTGATAAATCTATATATATAAAAATAAATGTTTGTATGTTTGTTTGTATGTCCGGTATACAAATTCGCAGTAGTTCACTAATTCAAACCAAAATTTCCATACATAGGTAAAAAAATACGGGGAAGACGATAGGCTATTTTAAAAAATATATAAATCAATTATTAAAACTATATATTTTTAGTCAGAAAATGATGATGACGATATTGCTGTATCATGTTTGATTATCAGATACAAAATTATATCGGGAAAAATTCCTAAAAGCAGAGACCACGGGTGAAACCAGTTCATTATTTTGTACGCAGGAACAAAATTCTAACAGAAAAACATTCATTCGAGCAGAAAACAAAAGCCAGATCATCTTTCTATAAAAATATCGCTTCTCAGACACAAAGTTTGAAGCGGGACGTTTCACAAGAGTGACATCCACGGCGCCAATTTATAATTGTAACGAATAGTATTTGAATAAAAACATTTAATCGGGTAAAACCCGGGCGTTGCCCGGGTCATTCGGCTAGTAAATTAATAAAATTATAGTTAAACTCTATTTTATGAAGCTTAGCTGGTTACACGCCATAAGCTGAATAAAAGAAAAGGAAATAAGAGAAAATTTATAGAAAAAGAACAAACACAGAAAAATTCTCCATTATTTTAATAAATGTAAAGTGAAGAAAGAGTTTTTTACCTGTCTTCTCTTCTTATGAGAGATTATCAATTTTTCAATATCTTTTTGTGGTTTATAGCTTATACCAAAGACAATTCAGTGCAAAATTGAGTAATACAATATAATGAGGAATGAGAAATTCGAACTATTTTGACGCGCGTATAATTCTTTTTTAAATAAATCATTTTTCTACTGCCCTTACTGCAATGATAAAATAATGAGAGGGCCTGGTTCATCAGTTGTGAACCTTCCAGCGGTTTCACCAGTTTAATCTACTATACCGCTGTAATATTGCATTTTTCGGTTTTCCTTTTATAATGCAGCGGTATGATAGATAAAACTGGCGAAACCGCTGGAAGGGTTCACCACTGATGAGCCAGGTCCTCCCATTATTTTATCATTGCAGTAAGGGCAGTAGAAAAGTGATTTATTTAAAAAAGAATCATACGCGTCAAAAATAGCTCAAATTTGGCATAACGATGGTGCGCTAACGCATCATATTGATATTGAGGAATACAAAACACCCTTGGCTTTATCAGCAGTGAAAGTGATGTCTTTTTTGCCCATTTATTTGAGAATGGCCTTTGGATGAACGCTGACACCTACATCAATGTCCTGGAGACCGTGGTGAAGCCTTGGATGGACAGAGTGGCCGCAGGAAGGAAATATGTTTTCCAACAGGACTCAGCTCTAGCCCAAAAGGCAGAAAAGAGCCACAATAGTTGCTGACATTTAACGTCCTCAGTCACTAGAATCCTGATATTTGGCTCCCTAACTCTCCAGACTGCAACCCCCTCGACTACTATGTAAGCGGAGTTGTTGAAGAGATGTAGCTCCCCACAACACCATCCAGTCTGTCAAGAAAACAGTTCACACGGTGATGACCCAAAGCCTGTGCTTCATTACGCTCACGTCTCAAGACTGTTGTAGCTAATAATGGAAACTACTTGAATAAATAAAAACGATATCCTTTTGCATACTACTGTACCAAATTTGCAATAAATTTCAGTTAAAATTACATTGTGGTTGTGTTACCTGATACACCCTGTATTACTCGAGGGATTTATTGGAGAAAAACCTGGAAGGGTAAGGCCTAGAAAATGGAGGTCGATGAAAATATTCCAGGAAAGAATTTGCCCACCAAACTATGAGTTGGAAAGAAATCCATCCAGCAAAATAAAAAATATTTAATGTCATGGTTAAACATTTTATTTCTATATGAAGGAACACTTTCTATTGTAACATAAAATAAAATACAAGTATAACTTCTCTATTAATTCCTGTCTAACCAAATTAAGACAAGTATCCTTAACTTTTAAAAACATCAACAGTTATTTATCCCAAAAGAACATGAAAATAATTGGATCTTAATTCTGAATAAAAATGTAATACATATATAATAGCATTTTATGTGTAAAATAAGGTTTAGTAAAATAAAAGGAACTCGGATTCTTCAAAATTCAAGAATGTCATTTACAATTGAAATGGTTTCAATTAAAATTTAAAATGTTTAAAATTAAAATAAAAAAATTCAATTGAATATTTGAAATGGTTTTAATAAAGTTTAAATGCCTTATCTTTCAAATCAAGAATTTAATATATTCTAATTCCACATAATAGAAAAGTCTGGCCACACTTCCAAATCGAATATCACATGACAGAGTATTGTTTATAAGGGTGATTTGCAGGATTTAATTCACTTTCGAGTCGCAAGTTTAACTTTTGTTTGAGTTTTGTTATAAGAGTAATCAACATGAAAACTTTTGTTTTAGCCCTTCTAGCAGGGCTTTTTGTGGCAAGCAATGCCGAGCTTCTCAGGTAAGTAGAAATATTTCAATTTAGAAAATATTTCTTTCAGAGTTATAAATCTACTGTTATATTCGAATTAAAGTACGAACACTTCCTCAAAGCTTCATATATTATATACAGGAAATATAACTTATATATTTTTTTCTCTTAATACCTGGTTAATTAACACCGGGTTTTGCAGACGAAAATGCAGTTGCATTTAAAGAACACTTTAAAGATACTCGTTTGTTTGTTTGTTTTGTTTTTAAATCATTGACAGAAAATTTTAAAAACCATTTATATATCAAATCGAAGAACTATAAATTACGAATTCAGAATGTTTTTAGACATTTAAATTTATAACTTAAAAAAATAATAATAATAAAAAATAGTACGAAATAAAAATTTTGACCCCATTTCATATTTGCCAACTTTTTACATCAACTCTAACTGCATTGTCAAATAGTAGCAAAATATTACACATTTAAAAATTACAATTTCAAAAATTTTGAAATATTAACTAAAATATGTGATATATAATTTTGACATTTATGTTATTATTTTTCATTTTGAAAGAGTAAAAGTAAAAAAAAAAGGGTTTCCATTTTATTGATGAGAAATGAGTTTGTCATGGTTCTTCAACTTTGGCAGCCAGAAACCAGAAACAGACACACTACTTACTCCACAATAATTCAGCCCTGCACTTGGGTCAGTTAGAATCTGGCACACAAGGCTCTCTCCTCCCACAGAAACCCAATTACTTATATGTAGCAACATGTACTTTTTTATGTAACTACATTTTAAATATCACTAGGTACCCAGGTAATAAGGCCAAATATAAATAGTATGTGACATTTCGGTAACAGCATTTTTACTGAAACGTCACACACTATTTATTTACCTAGATTTGGTCTTATTACCCTTGTGTTTCTAATCTACATTCCAAATTGTGCCTTATCAAATATCACAAGGTATCAAATTAGTAAATTATATGTGACATTTTGATAACAGCTTTGTTACCATCTTCAGACAAAAGTGACAAAAATATCGCAGTTGTAAATATTGGGTAGGGCTCTCATAAACCTGAATAGGAAAATGCTTTGATAAGAAAAATAAATGTTCTCAAAGAACTCAAAAATATTCTTTGTAAAAAGTACTGGCTGGGCCATATAGAAGATAGTGAACTTGTGAATGTTTATAATACAAGAAAATAAGACCTAATCCAAATAAATACACACTATTTATTTATTTGGATTTGGTCTTATTACCCTGTGTTTATAATCTATAATCCAAATTGTACCTTATCATTTGTGAATGTTTGTTTAACCAAACTGATCACAAGTGAAGTTGTCCATTTCTGGCTCCCCAGAGGACATTAATTAATGGCATCTTTGTCATAGCATTGCACCAATGTCAGCAATGTTCAGTGGATTGGTTGACCTTGTGGCCACCATCAGCCTCGTATCTCCTGTCTGCTACATTCTTCTCTCTGTAAGATTTGGACATGGAGCAACTATTTTAAATATAAAATTCTATAGGATTTTAAAAATTGTTTTCTTGGTTGGGGTAAAAATAAAAGGTAATAATACCAAATCTAAATAAATATAAATAGTGTGTGATGGTCACACTGTTGTTACTACCATCCACACACTATTTCTTTTATTTCTAATCTAGAATTGTGTACTTGGTTGAGAGGTGTTACCAACTCATGGACTAAACTTAAGCAAGTTGTACTTTATAGCATGTATATCGGGACAATAACTCTGACAGATATTACAGTGACCTTTAAACACAAGGTAATAAGACCAAATCCAAATAAATAAATAGTGTGCGATGTTTCGGTAACAACGCTGTTACCGAAACATCGCACACTATTTATTTATTTGGATTTGGTCTTATTACCTTGTGTTTATTATCTATAATCCAAATTGTGCCTTATCATACAGTGACCTTTATTGAAGACATGAGATAACCAAGTGTGAAAAAAATTGCCTGTTTCCTTAAAAAAAACAAAAAATAGATGACCAGCTACATAAGAGACTTTCCACCTTAGTTTTGTCCATGATTGTAAATCTTCCAAAAGGTTCTGAAACAAATAATTTTAATTGTTCATCTTAAGAGGGAGTAACCTGGCCACCTTGTAGAAGGAAGGAGATATTTCCTCTTTCTTCCATTCTGTTGGTTGTATTTCTTTTGAATGAAAAACACTTCTTTAAATTTTCTCTTGATATTTTTGTGACCAGTGTTTTTTCTATGTTCCATAAGCACAGAATTTTCACATCTTGAGCATATTCAGAATTTCTCATTTTTCCATTAAAGTTCTGACTGTGTGTCCTACGTAGCATTGGTCACACTTTTTACATTTCATAAATTCAACCTGCTCTTTTTGATAGTGTGTTTGTGTGTTGTTAGTTCCCCAATAAAAAGAGCTGTCTTCAAAACTAGTCTGTTTGAAGTTGACACTTTGCTTCTACAAGTCATTGCAAGTTTAGATGATCATCATGGAGGAGTTTGTTGGAGGATAGAAGCCTTCACAGTAGTGGCCACAGCTTGCCCTACTGGCCGAGGGGTGGTGGGAGATCCCCAAATAGAAACTTCCAAGAAGTTGGCCAATCACCTTGTGTAAACATTCTATTGCTGGAGCTCCACAAAAAAGTGTTTGCCTCCGTCAGTGAACCAATCACGTCACATGATCACATGGCTTCACTTGTATTCTCTTCCCAAGTCCCTCCCTGCTGGACTCTGGCAATAATTTACTCTATTTTAATTTATTTACTATAATAGTGCTATTTTAATTAAATAACACAAGTTTACCTAATTAACATGTACAGTAAAACCCGGCTAAAACAAACCTGGGATATAAGATCAAATAAATCAATAGTGTGAGACTTTGTGCTGTTACTGAAACACTATTGATTTATTTGGTCTTATTACCTTGCAGTCTTAATCGTTGATTTTTAATTATTCCAGAATTGGCCAAATACCCTTTCTAGATTAATCAATAAAATCTAACCACGTATGCATTTTGTGCTGTTGGTCCTTATTAGCCTGGTGCAAGCTGTACCTCACTGACCAAACAGCTGGTCTTTGTGGAATCCTGGAAATCCTGAAACAAGTATACAAAGCCTGAAGTGTGGGAATACCAAACTATGTGAAGAAATGGTACAAAATTGTACCAGGATCAGGTGGTTAATTAAGAGAAATTCTGGAATAATTCAGCAATTAGTTGATATTTATTCTGACAGATGGTGCAAGCCATCAGCAATTTTATTTGCACAATCAGAAGATTCTCTTATTTATCCACCTGATCCCAGTACAATCTGTTCACCTTGTGCAGGGTCCCCCTGCACCGCATGCAGACGGTGCGGCAACAGATGCATGAGGTGGGCACCCCCATCCAGCTCCTCCGGCCCCGGCCCAACCTGTTGACTGGGGGTTCCGGACCTGTGCCAGAGCCTCTCTCCAACTACATGGATGTGAGTCCATTGTCTGCTTGGATGTACTGAGTCAAATTGTGGCAGCCTCTCCAGCTTGTATTTGAGAGCTATTTCAGGATTATAGCAATGCTCATTTTTTGCCTTCAAGATTTCTTTTTAAACTTTTAAGAATTTTTAAACCATTATTTTTCGGAGTGACTAAAGCAAATGGTTGACCCTGAAGTACAGCCAACTCCCAGATATGTTAGCTGCCTCTCACTGCTGTGGAGTTGTTGCATTTCCTGCTGAAACCAGCCTCCAGACTTAGTCACCACCACAGTTCCTGTTTACAGGCCCAGTATTACGGCCCCATCACCATCGGCAACCCCGCCCCAGCAGTTCACCGTGGTGTTTGACACTGGCTCCTCCAACCTCTGGGTGCCCTCCAAGCACTGCAAGTGGACCAACATTGCCTGCTGTGAGTGGCAACTGTTTGTTCTCTACACTCCCTGAATTCCAGGGTTACCACGGCAGTGAACCAGGTTACTTTCTCCACACAACAGTCAAACTTGCACTTCTTACAGTGTAATACACCTGATTGGGGCTGCTGATATATGCTGTTTCCCATTGGTTGGTTCCCTCCCTGTTTTAAAGCGAGATGTATGGAAACAAACAAACAAGCTTAGATGGCTGTGGTCAATGATAATAAGCCAGAGAGGCAGTTGTTTGGTGTTGTTGCCTATTGGTTGATGTAAAGCTCCCAATGATGAAAGCAGTTGTCTCATGGCAGGATGTCTCATGTCCTCCCAAGAGAACAACAGTCTTTGATTTCCAGACTTAAGTCTGGTCATCTACGGACAATGACTTTCCAGAATGGTTGCAGGGTTTTCCCACTATGTACTAAGTGCAATTCTCAGCCTGCAGCCCCAAGACACATTATTGACTGTATTGACTCATCCATTGATGAGCTCTACTCTTCCACGGCAGACACCGGAAGAAGGATGTCTCATGGATTACCCCAATTACCTGAGTAAAGTAAAACTGATGGCAGTGGCTACAAACATTGGCTGAGAGAGGAAATGTTGTTTTGATTGTTTAGTTTGCTCTGAGAGAAGAAAATTAAAGACTAGCTCAAAACTAGCCTTTTTTTATATTTCTGGTCCTGCTTTATTCCCAATGGTGTATACCCTAACTAGCTATATAAAGAGAAAACAGCAAGATTCTTTGGATTGGTTCTCCACACTGTCACATGACCAGTTTTGAATTAATCAGCCAATCTATATAGAATGATTTTTTAGCTCAGTGGTTAATAAGAGATGGTATATTAATATGCAAATGTGAGATTGAATCATGGCTTTTCCTTTTTTTTTTTGTTGCCTACTAAAGTGATTTTATCATTTTTCATTTTATTTGTTCTTTAAAAATCAAATCATGTTCAGGTTTGTATTGATGGATCTTTGTAGTGTAGGAATCTGATACTTGTGTCTGTGAATTTTAGTGGTCGAAGCTATTACGACATTATTTTGTGTATTTAAAAGTTCAAATATAAGTTTTCTTTATTTGAGAGAGAAGGAAAAGTCACATTTTATATTCAATTACCTTTGAGATTGATTCTATGTAGCACGTGTGTGTGTTCTAGTCTATAGAATATATCTCCACATGTCCAGCTGACCTCAGTGAAATGTTTGAGCCAATACAGTAAAACCAGCCTGGGATATAGCAAACCTTCCTTTATAACCAACCTGAAATTATCCCCAATTTGATATCACAATACAGTGAGCTATAGTGGACCACAGTCCCATGGGGGTTGGCTATAGAGGTTCCTGTACTTGGAGCAAACACAGGAGATTTATCTCAAGTTTGCCTCTGCCGCCTGATAAACCCTGTCTACCCTGATAGCACTTTATAAACATTTGCCTAGCTTTGATTCTGGTGATATCTTGCAACAAAATAATGAAATAGAATTGAGACGGGCGGCAAGTTATTTAAGGAAGGTTGTAGAAACACCTTTCAAACCTTGGAGCCTTGTCCCACTCCATTCTGCCTCGTTGACTGGAAGTGACACAATTCAAACACTTTGTTGCGTGGTGTGTGAGTCACCGTGGATCCATTGTCTGGTGATGACATTTTGTATCCAGATTGGACTCTTTCATTCTCTAACTATATTGGGGGAATTCCTTTATTCCACTTTTTATAGAGGTGGTGTATTACACCATGTAACACAAGGTAATAACACCAAATAAATAAATAATTTATTTATTTGGACTTGGTCTTATTACCTTGTGTTTATAATCTATAATCCAAATTGTGCCATATCACCATAAAACAGGGAACTAGTGGAGACTATGTGCAGGGTTCCACCACAAGTACGACAGGTCGGCCTCCAGCACCTACACGGCTAACGGCACCAACATTGAGATCAAGTACGGCAGCGGCAGCATGACCGGCATCCTGAGCCAGGACGTCGTCAACGTAGGCACTGCTCAGGTCAGCTCACAGTTTTCTCCCTCCCACCTGTAGCTGATAAGACCATTTAATCAAGCCATTCTTTCTTTCCAGTTTTAGATAGGCAGCAATCTTGTTGTTATCATGTTGTTCTTTGTTACACAGGCTCTGTGTTTCTACTTGAGGTGTTCAGGTCATATGTTGGATCTACCAACAGATCTGAGGGATTTACAACTTTGTGTCAACTACCACCAAGTATAGCTCTGTTTTATAAAATTGTATTTTGATGACAATAACATTAAGGCATCAATAAAGATAGCCCTTGTTTGCTGGAAATAGTTAAATGCCGCAGACTTGGTAACCCTCCCCACGTGGGCTGAACCACTCCCTGCTGCAGGTGAAGAACCAGGGATTTGCCGAGGCCATCACTGAACCCGGCCTGACCTTCGTGGCTGCCAAGTTTGACGGCATCCTGGGACTGGGCTTCCCCCAGATCTCTGTTCAGGGAGTTCCCCCTATCTTCAACAACATGATTGCCCAGGGCCTGGTGTCTCAGCCTATCTTCTCCTTCTATCTCAACAGGTGACACTTGCTCTGTAGACACCTCTGGTGTCCCAGCCTTTCTTCTCCTTCTACCTCAACAGGTGACACTTGCTCTGTAGACACCTCTGGTGTCCCAGCCTATCTTCTCCTTCTACCTCAACAGGTGACACTTTCTCTGTAGACACCTCTGGTGTCCCAGCCTATCTTCTCCTTCTATCTCAACAGGTGACACTTGCTCTGTAGACACCTCTGGTGTCCCAGCCTATCTTCTCCTTCTATCTCAACAGGTGACACTTTCTCTGTAGACACCTCTGGTGTCCCAGCCTATCTTCTCCTTCTATCTCAACAGGTGACACTTTCTCTGTAGACACCTCTGGTGTCCCAGCCTATCTTCTCCTTCTACCTCAACAGGTGACACTTTCTCTGTAGACACCTCTGGTGTCCCAGCCTATCTTCTCCTTCTATCTCAACAGGTGACACTTGCTCTGTAGACACCTCTGGTGTCCCAGCCTATCTTCTCCTTCTATCTCAACAGGTGACACTTGCTCTGTAGACACCTCTGGTGTCCCAGCCTATCTTCTCCTTCTACCTCAACAGGTGACACTTGCTCTGTAGACACCTCTGGTGTCCCAGCCTATCTTCTCCTTCTACCTCAACAGGTGACACTTGCTCTGTAGACACCTCTGGTGTCCCAGCCTATCTTCTCCTTCTACCTCAACAGGTGACACTTGCTCTGTAGACACCTCTGCTACCAAACACTTGGGTTCCATCTAAATAGTTACACCAGTCTAATATGTTCACTAAGATAGAGATTTTTTTCCTGAACTATTTGTACCAAATTTGCATATTCTAGTAGATAAGATTTGCGTATTTTAAAATGTGTAACCCCATATGCCAGTAAGATCTATTGGACCAAGCTGTTGTCTAACTATTCCTTACAATGGGCCCAGAAATTTGAAAATAAACTTCACAGGTTGTGGGACTCCCAAGTGTTGCAAGCTAGATGCCAGGTCTGGGCTGAAGACCGTGTGCTGTGCAGAGACCCCACCCAGAGCCCTGGTGG
The DNA here is from genome assembly GCA_030710605.1 of Cordylochernes scorpioides. Lineage (NCBI taxonomy): Eukaryota > Metazoa > Arthropoda > Arachnida > Pseudoscorpiones > Chernetidae > Cordylochernes > Cordylochernes scorpioides. The sequence continues at coordinate 88,613,793 of CP092875.1, read as the reverse complement.
TGAGATCATCTTTGGAGGCAGCGACCCCGACCACTATGACGGCAACTTTACCTACGTGCCAGTGAACAAGAAGGGCTACTGGCAGTTCAGCCTGGATGGGGTGAGCGTGAACGGACAGGGCGGCCAGTACTGCGCCGGCGGCTGCCAGGCCATCGCTGACACCGGCACCTCCCTCATCGCTGGTCCCACGGAGGAGATCACCAAGCTGAACCAGCAGATTGGGGCCACCCCCCTAGCCATGGGAGAGTACATGGTGGACTGCAACCTCATTCCCTCCCTGCCCACCATCTCCTTCGTGGTCGGGGGCCGTGCCTTCGACCTGAAGGGCAAGGACTACGTGCTCCAGGTGAGTTATTGCCAGGAGTGTAGCTCCAGGAATGTCAGCTTGGTTTGTCTCAATGGACATCTGTGAGGGCAGTAGGTAGAGTAGTCTAGGTGGGGTGACCACAGAGCTGTGATGTTCCAGCCTCCGCCATGACACCCAGCAGTAAGTACTGGTGGCGGCGGGCTCACTCTATACTTTAATTTATAGTGTATACTAAATACAGTGGTACCTCGACATACGAGCGCCCCAACATACGAGTTTTTCGAGATACGAGCCGACGAGCAAGTGAATTTTTGCTTTTAGTTACGAGCGAAATTCGAGATACGAGTTCGGTTCGGTAGTAACACGCAGTCGCGTCATCACGCGCACACCCAGGATCTGACAACTGAGGAGATACAAGAGTTACAGTCACAGCAGCATACTGAGGTTATGCAAGTAATTGGTTTTGAGGAGTCAGAGGAGGAGGTTATTTCTACAAGTGAGATAAAGGAGATCTTAGGAATGTGGGAGAGAGTTTCACAGTTCGTGGAAAAAAAAACACCCAGAAAAAGTTGCAACAGGTCGTGCATCTGACCTTTTTAATGATACTTGCCTAACTCATTTCCGGAACATTCTGAGAGGGAGGAAGAAACAAACCTCCTTGGACATGTTTTTTTTTCTAAACGGCCTACAGGTGAAAGCGAGAAAAATGTAGCGAAAAAGGCAAAGACCAGTGAGGATATCTAATTTATTTCTTTACATTCTCTTTTTTGTTTTTGTGCAATAAATATTTGATATTTATAAATACGTTTTTATTATTTAAAACCACGTAACAAAAATAACTGGGGTGACATTTTGGAGGTTGGAACGGATTAATGGTAGTTCAATTGTTTTGTATGGGGAAATTTGCTTCGAGATACGAGTAATTCAAGATACGAGCAAGGTTGCGGAACGAATTAAAGGTACCACTGTATATAACTAATATATAGTTACAATATGTCTTAACTCTTGTGTGTGTACTTGGGAGTCACTGTGAGACTGGAGTCCAGGATCCTCTCTGTGGATTATCTCCCACATCCTGTACTCTCCCACACCACTGCTTGTATATTTGCCTTGTAGATCCATCACAACTCAGTACATAGGGTTTTGGCACAAGTTGGGACTTGATTTTGGACTGAGATTGTTTTATTACCTTCAACATTTCAGATTTTTACCTCAACCCCCACCTTGGAGTGGAAAATATTGGAAAACTTAAAAATCAAATTATTTGATAATGTATTATCTATAAATTTTTCTCACCTTTATTTATTATTCAGAAATTGTAGAGTATATATTTTGACAATAAGAATTCTATTTAATTAACTTTCCAATGTTGAGAGAATATATTCCAAGAGATCCCACAGAAAGGAAGTAATCCAGCGTGTGGCTGTCTGCAGGTGAGCCAGTTCGGCAAGACCATCTGTCTGAGTGGGTTCATGGGCCTGGATGTGCCCAAGCCCATGGGCCCCCTGTGGATCCTGGGGGATGTCTTCATCGGACGCTACTACACGGAGTTTGACTACGGCAACTCCCGTATTGGCCTGGCTGTGGCCAAGTAACTCCCTGTACACTCTCTCTAATAAAACTCCAAACTGACTCTCGCCTCCCTCCACCACACACGCAGGAAACACTCTTGGACTTACAAGTGACTGGCACTTTTGTTACTTGCACTCATTGGTGGGGTTGAAATTTTGCAAGAATTAGGGGCCATTGGAACATTTTTTTAAATTAGAAAAAAGTGCCCCATGTGGGATTTGATCCCGAGTCGTAGAAAACCAGCAGTTTAGACCACTACTGCACCACAGTAAGTGTGGCCATTACACAGAAACACAAAGTAACCAGTGAGATATTAGTGGGCGGCCTTCAACACTCTCTGGTCTATTCACCACAGCGATGTGAGGCTGGGATTGTTTCCACAAGTTGTACACAAGTCTTTCTTCAGGATCTCTGATTGGACAAAATGTCAAAGAAAATATTGTTTTAAATACCTGTACTTTAATGAGAGATAAGGTACCATTTGGATTATTGATTAAAAATAAAAGGTAATAAGACCAAATAAATAAATAGTGTCACAGTAACTGAACATGTCACTGAAACGTCACCCAATATAACTACAATAAATACAACTGAGTGAACTTGTTTTTCACACTTTAGTTCACTCATTTTTCCACATGACCAATTACTGAATTGTCTTCAAAAGGTAACAAGACCAAATTCAACAATGCTGTTACCAAAATGTCCCAAACATTTCAATAATTTGTGGATTTGGTCTTGTTACCTTTTGATTTTAATCTATAATCCAAATTGTACCTTATATCATTTCTGAGTTGTTTGCCATATGGCTGTGTGGTACCATTTGATGGCTGTTGCTGAGAAACTTCCTATGTCCACACAAAGTAAATTTTTCTACAATTTAGACCAATATGTTGTTGATCCCCTTGTGTAAAGATTACACCAATTCCATGAGTTCATATATACCAAACCAATATACATATTGAAAATTCAAAACTATTTTAGACGCGTATGATTCTTTTTAAAAATTAAACAATTTTTCCATTGCAGTAAGGGCAGTAGATAATTGTTTAATTTTTAAAAAGAATCTTACACGTCTAAAATAGTTTGGAATTTTAATAACAGATGGCGCGCTGTATTACATATTGTAGAACACAGGTCGAGGAGCTTCTTTATAAAAGAAAATCGAATGTACAAGCTTTTGCACAAGACTTCTATGGGATAGTCTTTCAGAACCTGTGGTCTTGCCTGAAAGCTTGTAAAATCCTTTTTCTTATATAAAGAATTCTTCTCCCTGACTGTTTCTTCTTCTATAGTGAAATGGGAGATTACCGTTGCCTTAATACATATGTTTTTAAAATAAAGCAATATTATACTGTGTGGGAAGGCCTGGCTCATCCATGGTGAACCCTCCAAGCATCTACCACCCTGTGTTGGGATGTTTGGGTTATAAAGCTGAGACCTGGATATTTAGGGAAATATGGACAGTTGGAAGCAGGCTGGTAGATCTAACTGGAGCTGGGAGGGTTCTCCACTGATGAGCCAGGCCCTCCCAATATTTTACCATTGCAGTAAGGATGACAGTAGGAAGTTGAGAATTTTGCTCTAATCATTGTTGTGGAGGGAAGCCGTGGGATGTCAAAGTTGGGGGAGGTCTGTAGAACATGCAGCAAGCCTTGTAGGTCTCCTGTCCAGTTCAACTCATAGTTCCTGACATGTTGGTGGCCATACTCAGCAGTAGCTAGGTTAAATAATCCTAGATCAACAAAACTCTACACAATTGTTTCAATGAAATAATCCCCTGTATCAATGTTAAGGTGAAATCATCAGTTTTCCAGGGATAAGCTTCGTTTTTGAACAAAGTCAATTCAGATCTCTAGCTTTCTGGCATGGAAGTCCTTCTACAAGCGCTACAATAAATCTCTGGCCAATAGGACACAAGTTTTAATATAATTGTATATGAAAATTTTTGTTTTCTTCCACATAGTTATCAAATTATGTAAATTATGTATCTGATTATAACTTGTGTCCTATGGTGGTGTATTGTAACATGTTCTGTAGAAGGACTTTCATTACAGAAAGCTGGAGATCAAAATTGAAAATTTCAAAAAGAAGCTTATCCCTGGAAGCTGGTTGATTTCACTGTAACACAACATTCAGATGTTATGTTTACATTGGGGGGATACACAACATTATTCCAGAATGTGGCCGACATCTTGTAGCTATGGAATGAAGAACATTTCTCACAGCTCAACGTGAAGGCTCTGAGAGATCAAATAATTTGAAACAAATGTTGCAGTTCTATGGACAGTACCTGGTGGAACATCTTTGGAATGTTATCATGCCATGTGTCTGGTGTGTAGTTCACTTATCCAAGGTGCAGCACCACTTTGGTGGCAATGTCAACTGGGACCCAACTTGTTGTTTCTTATTCCCTTGTGCAAAGATTACACAAATTCCATGAGTCCATCTCATGGAATGGGGTGTAGGGGTGGTGATCATGGCACCATGATCCAGGCACACTTCACTTGATGTTGTTGTGTCCAATGAAGAGCCTTAGATGTCTCCATGCATCTCTATCACAGCAGCAGCAATGTCCTCTATCTTGGGTGTGTAAAGCTGCTGCTCTGGGTCCATGTTAATACACTTCACTTGTGCCAACTACAATACTTAGGATGTGGATTGCCGTGGGAGAAGTGCCGGAGTACCTAGCCACCGGTTTCTCCCATGAACCCATGAGAACCACTTGGCCTCTAGAGGAAACCAACAGTGTGTGGTCAGGTAGATTCAAGATAACCAAATTATAATGATGAAGATTGAAGAGTTAAAAGATGTGTACACCACACATGGGGATCAACATTTGAAGACACCACAGTTTAAAATGATCATACAACAGTGAACTATGTGGTGTATCTGTCCAAGTAAACACACACACAAAGCTTTATTAAGACCACCGGTCTTATACAGATTCCCCACAGGAAGAAAGGAATCATGCTCCTGTGTACTCCAGGCAGTGCAGCTCTGTCCAAGTAAACACACACACACAAAGCTTTATTAAGACCACCGGTCTTATACAGATTCCCCACAGGAAGAAAGGAATCATGCTCCTGTGTACTCCAGGCAGTGCAGCTCTGTCCAAGTAAACACACACACACAAAGCTTTATTAAGACCACCAGTCTTATACAGATTCCCCACAGGAAAAAAGGAATCATGCTCCTGTGTACTCCAGGCAGTGCAGCTCTGTCCAAGTAAACACACACTATTGCGATTTCACCGCCACTCTGTGTTGTGACGACGATCTAAATTCTATAGAGGTAGTCACTCACCTCTATTCTTGGTCGGCGGGGTTGAAGGTTCAAAGTTAAGGCGTCGTTGTTTATAACACTTTTAAAATATACGACGAAAACAGGAGGGAAAACTATATTTATTACAATTTAAGAAAATAAGTAAAGTATTATTTAAACATTTACATTTAAATATTTATAAAAAGAGAGTCGTAGATCAGGGCAAATTCTAGTGTTCGAAAAAGTTGTTTACAAGTTCTTCAGTTATTGTTTTCTCATTTTTGCCGCTGCATCCCCGTAGCTGCCTCCGCCGGCCTCCCATTGGCTGCTTCGGACGTCTTCTTTTCCAACATTTCTCCCACCTTTGAGTTGGCGTCTCGACGACTCAAACATGGGAAGGAAAAGTTCAGTAGATCCAATCGGTTGGGTCTCTTGATGGGCCGTCCGTAACTTGACACAACATTCGGGGTATCAATGTGATGTTGCTCTTGTTGTGAAGTCAAAGGGTCCTCTTCAGTTGTCAATCGAACTTCTTGTGTGGGAGATCGCTCCGTTAGAGGGTCTCGACATCTTATCTCGGGCGTTATCTCTAAATTGTAGAGTTTTTGAATAGGTCGTATTTTATCACCTGATGAAGTTTTCACTTTCGCAACCCTCACAAGTCCATCTTTTCCTGGATAGAGTTGGATTATTCTGGCTAACGACCAGTGTAGTCTCTTTAAACTCTCTTGTCCAATGAGCACCATGTCTCCCACCTTGAATGGTATGGTAGTCTTCAGGCGTCTCGTTTCTTGTCTCAGGAATCCAAAATATTCGATACGAAATCGTTCTCTAAGATCTTCTCGTACACGTTTGATATATTGATATTTGCGGGAGAGGGTCTGGTTATCAATCAAGTCCAGGTCTGGAACGCCAACCTCTCTGACCTCATGTAAGAACAACGAAGGTGTCAATGGAGCGAGATCCTCACTTTCTTTAGTTAGGTAGGTCAGTGGGCGTGTGTTCATCAAGCTTTCGACGTCACACATTACCGTGGAAAGTTCTTCATATCCCAAGGAGGTTTGACCGAGAATCCTAAAGAGCAATTGTTTCATCATTCCAATCAAACGCTCCCACCATCCACTCCACCAAGGAGCATCAGGCGGTATGAATTTCCAGGTGATGTTTTTCAATGTGGGATCACATTTTAATCTCGAAAAATCAATCTTCTTTAACGTATTAGTCATGCCTCGGAAATTAGTCTCGTTATCCGAATGCACAATGAATGGGCGGCCTCTTCGAGCAATAAATCGGCGGAAAGCTTGGAGGAAGGCTTCCATAGACAAAGATGTCACAAGTTCCAGATGAACTCCTCCATACACTGCGCATGTGAAGATGACAATCCATGCTTTCTTCTTATTCTTTAAGATAAGATGCCCAGTTAGATCAACTCCTGCTATTTCGAAAACTGCAGCATCTCGGTCTTCTTCCTTTATTCCAATTTGTAAAAATGCTTTCTCAATATCGGAAGAGACACCTACTTCATATTTCCGGAATTTATTTAAAAGTCTTGGTATAATTTCTATCAAATTGGGTCCCTTATCCAGACAGTCATTCAGGGAAAGTTTATCTCTCTTCCGGGCCGACGCATTAAATACTGGCCTTATTTTAGAAGTTTGACTGTTTCTTTTATACACTGGTCGATGTGGCAGGTTGTGTACACCATCTAGTTTATCCTCTCTGGAATACTCTATTATCCCCTGATTTATACATTCTTCAAAGATTTGACCATACTCATTCATGTCTCCAACTTCTTCAAGTTTTCTTCTTACAGAACTTAGTTGGTTTTCGGCTAGGTCTCTATTCGAAGGAATCCTTTCCTTGTCTTGCACCCAGGGTAGAGCTACCTCATAGCGCCCCTCGATATCTCGCGTCGTGGTGTGGGCGAAATGTTCCTCCATTTCAGCTTGTAATGACTGAGTCTTCTTCTCAACCTCCGCGTCAGAGACTCCAACTGCATCTAATTTCCACAAGTTTTCTAGATCCAAAGATAGAAGTGTGGTCACGCAAAGGGAGCTGGTGTCATCTCTCACCTCCGTTGGAGGAATCTTTCCCAACACAGTCCATCCTAGTTTGGTATGGATTGCCACCAGTCCAGATGAGATTCTTCTCTGAGCATCGGTTAGCAATCTCCCGGCGACGTCCGCCCCTATAAGGACTTCTATACGGTCTCTCATCAAATCAGACACGTCGAGTTCTTCACTCCCTTCTAAAAATGATCTTGGACACACCGGAGGTATGCTTCCACAGATAAGGGGTTGACCTAGTGCTTCAAACTCACAGCGATAGGAATTATTGATGTCAGATAAATGAATGGTATAGACCTCATGTTCAACTACGTCGGTACTCGATCCTCCAAACAAGGAATGCCGGAAGAACTCTCTCCTTGATTGTTCGTATTCCATTTCCATTGCTGTGCTATGTAAAATATATGATCTTTGGGATCCGGTGTCTATTATAGCCCGTGCCGTCTTCTCCGTTCTGTTCCCTTTGAGGGTCACTCTCAAAGTAGGTAACAAGACGTCTGGGGAGGTTGATAAGTTGGCGAGAGTTTCATCTTGCACCGTTGGAGACTTAGAAGATCCACCTCGATCTAAGATCAGTTTTGTGCACATGACATCCAGGTGGGAAGACATGTTGCAGATCGAACACCGGACTACATTTCTGCAAAATTTACTTAAATGAGAAGGCCGAAGACATTTATAACAAACGCCTTTTTTCCTCATGAGTGATCTCTTTTCGTTTAAACTCATATTAGCTGCAAAGTCACACTTAGGGCTTCCATGGTTGTCTTTACCACAAAATACACATTCATTCGATTTGTGAACTGAATTCAAAAGTTCTGAAGCTCTCGCAATTGGTTTTTCATTGTAGAATCTTGTCTTTGGATGTTTGTTTACTAAATTAGGTTTAGAAGTTGATTCATTCCCGGTACCGATTTCGTTTCTAAAACTCCTCTCCCGTGCAGTTAATTGTCTTTCTAGAAAGGTAATCAAGTCATTAATAACGTAACCTGTCGGGAGTTCTTTGTTTAATTCCAAATTAAGGTCTGCAGGTAGAAGCTTTATTATTATCGGGCACAACAGTTGTCCGTAAACATCAATGGACAAGTTTAGTGACTCGAGACTTCTTATTTGAACACAAAGGTTGTCAAAAAGTTCGCGGAAGGTTCTTACATCGTTTGACGTTTTGAGTGGTCTCATTGACAACAAATTGTTCATATGTCGGCTAATCAAAATGTCTTCCCGTCCAAATCTGTCTTTAAGCAATTTTATAGCTTTCTCATAATTGTCCGCAGATAAAGCGAAACCTTCGACTGTGTTTAGTGCAGTTCCGCCGAGATGTGACTTCAGATAGTTAAATTTATCGATCGGGTTCAGTGAGTTGTTCTGATGTATAGCTGCATCAAAAGAATTCCAGAACGTCAGCCATTCACTAAAATTTCCATAAAATTTCGATATCATCAATTTCGGAAGTTTCACAGTCGTGCAGGAAGGTACATAATGTCTCATTTCATTTTCATCTATTCGTGAGTTCGAATTCGGTATATTTTCGCCATGAAAATCTGATTGGCGAATCTTTTTATTTGCCCTAAATCTCCAAGTAATATATTTCTCTCGATATTCCTCTACGCCCTGTAATTCCTTCTCTAAATCGTCAGTTTCAAGAAGCGTTTCTATTTCGTGATCCACTAATTTAAGTTCGTTAAATGATTCATTCAATTGTTCTAATAATTCTTCAAGTTCAATTCTCATTAGCGTGTCAAGTCCGCTTTCAATCTTATTGCATGTTTTCGTTAAATATGATCTGTTAACAGCACGCTTCTTTTTTAAACGTAGAATTATTTCTTCCGCCATCTTGTAAACAAAGCGGCAAGTAGGGTTAGCAAGCGAGTTCCAAAATGGTCAGCTTAAAATGATTCTTTTTTCAGGAATTTACCTTCAACAGTCCCGGCTGGGATGCCAAAAATATTGCGATTTCACCGCCACTCTGTGTTGTGACGACGATCTAAATTCTATAGAGGTAGTCACTCACCTCTATTCTTGGTCGGCGGGGTTGAAGGTTCAAAGTTAAGGCGTCGTTGTTTATAACACTTTTAAAATATACGACGAAAACAGGAGGGAAAACTATATTTATTACAATTTAAGAAAATAAGTAAAGTATTATTTAAACATTTACATTTAAATATTTATAAAAAGAGAGTCGTAGATCAGGGCAAATTCTAGTGTTCGAAAAAGTTGTTTACAAGTTCTTCAGTTATTGTTTTCTCATTTTTGCCGCTGCATCCCCGTAGCTGCCTCCGCCGGCCTCCCATTGGCTGCTTCGGACGTCTTCTTTTCCAACACACACAAAGCTTTATTAAGACCACCGGTCTTATACAGATTCCCCACAGGAAAAAAGGAATCATGCTCCTGTGTACTCCAGGCAGTGCAGCTCTGTCCAAGTAAACATCTTCAGCACACAGCTAGGTTATACTCTAGCAGAACAGCCAGTTTATAACACTGGGATATTGTATCAGCAATGTTCACTGTCTGTGTGTGTTCCTTATTTTTGTTATAAAACTGAACTGTGAACTTCAATAGAAGCTAAACACAAGGTAATAAGACCAAATAAATAAATAGTGTGTGACATTTTAGTAACAGCATTTGTACCATCTCCAGACAAAAGTACTGAATGAAGATGTCTAAAGAAGGTAACAACACAGTTACCAAAATGTCACACACTATTTATTTATTTGGACGTGGTCTTATTACCTTGTGTTTATAATCTATAATCCAAATTGTGCCTTATCATTTCAATAGCTGTTTCTACCTGACTGAAATCTATTCTGAGCATTGTCCGAATATAAATGTTACTTCTCTTTCTAAAACCTTTGTTAGAGTTTCCCCAAGTCTTTGTTTAAAACATGATTGTTAAATTTTCCATTAGCTGATGAATGATGCCAATTTGGAACTTAAGAGATCAATCATTTATATAACCCAAGTTCCTGGACCACAGAACGCTAATTTCTCAAAAGTTGAATATATATTAAATCAATAATTAAGGATATCTAAATAATAATAATAAAAAGTCTTAAACTATTAATAAAATTATATTAGTTTGAACCGCGGAAAAATAAATATTATATTTATTTGTATACACGTAAAAATTGAAATAAATGTTTTTTTAAATTTAAAACAAATTTGGTCATCTGATTTAAAAAAAAAAAAACACTTTCGAGATTGTATATGTCATGCATTTATTGTAATTTAAAAGTAAAATTTTAATAATAACTAAAACTTTCTGTTTTCTTCTGTCAAAATATGCCGATGCGCACGTAATGTTTTATATTTTTTAAATAAACAAACAAGGAATCACTGAATAAATAAAGTACAGTCTTAAAATGCAAAATAAACACAAGTAAACATGAATTGCATAGGTATATAGCAAGCGCTACACGACCGCAACGGCAAAAGCGCCTGAGGAAAAGTTTTGGAAAGTTGCTCGACAACTTTTGCTGCCAGGCGAAATTTACAGCATTCTTCCCCTGTCACGTGACTGCGCTGAGGCTCTAGCTTCGACCGTGGATATTCCTGAACTCTGTGTTTTGTTATGATTTCTACATTCGTCGGCTGTTCCCATCTTTCTGTATTAAAACACCGACGTTTTTATTTTCCCAACGCTATATTTGGTTGAAAAGAAAATTATTTTTTTATGAACTTGTTGCTCATCAAAAGATGGTTTCCCTATTAACGTCGATAATCGTGTGACAAGTTTTCGTTTTAAAATGCGAATATTTTGGAGCCACGCCAGTAAAAGAAAATGGTTAATGCAAAACGCCAAGTTTATAAAGTTGTGTGGATAATTACAAAGTTTTAAGAATGGAAGTTTTGGGAGAGGACCAAGCTCTTCAAGCAGCTTTGGGTAAGTAATTTTACTTTCTAAATCCCGAAACTGTAAAATGTCAATTTGACACTTTAATTTTAAATTAATTTTTGGAAAAATACAAAAACAAAACAATTATTTAGAATTTTAATTTTTAAAACATTCAGAAAATTAAACAAAGGTAAAAGGCTGTATTTATTTAGCGCAAATAATAAAACCAAAAATATTTCCCTTTAAATGATAAAGCACAATTTCCCTTTAAACAAATTTTTTAATGAACACATTAAATAAACCATTTGCTCACATTGGGATTTCCAATAAGAGGAAACCTAAATGTCTGATTTTAAAAATTTCAGAAGCGCCTGTATTGAATTTACCATTGAAAATAGCTATTTAAAAAAAAACAACACTAATATATAGTTTTGAGAAAAATGATAAGTAGCTGATGATGAACAAATGGAATGAAGTGTTTGTCAATAGTGGAGAGATAGAGAGCTATCTGTGTAGGTTGGCGTTGAACAACAGCCACAAGACTAGCCACTTCCTGACTGCACAGATGATGTCATTCTAATGGACAAGTCTGCAGTATGTTTCTGCCGGGATAAACATCTCAGCTTCCTTATTTCCCAACTTTCATAAACAAGTTACATCTATTAATAAGTTGTAATTTAAATTATAGATTTATAAGGTAACAAGATCTAAATAAGTAATGTGTAAAATTTGTTTTTGGTGAAAGTTCAAATTGAATAATTGTGAAATTTTTGTTTACTCCATGTGTTGTTATGGTGTGCGGATATTACATGATAAGGGCCAGTAAACTAACTGGGTGATTCCCAAAGACTCTCCTAGGTTCTCACACATCAAACCAATGTTAGTACTGTGGCCAAGTTTGCCATCTAACATCATTGCTAACGCTACCTGCTGTCTGTGAGATGACAATGAAATATCCCACAGAGTTGGTAGCCAGTATTTCCAATTCAAATTGTACATTGTTACATTTTATGGATGACCACACGGAGTCCTTCAGTTTCTCTAACACCACTTTCCACTCTGTGATAAACTTTATAATGGCCCTTAGAACCAAATACAGAAATAGCTTTATTATATACAGTAGAACCTCCATGAGAGGACACTCATGCTAGAGGACACCTCTCTACAAAGGACAGTTTCCATCACCAATACAGTAGAACCTCCATGAGAGGACACTCACGCTAGAGGACACCTCTCTATAAAGAACAGTTTTCAGTTGAAAAATTACCATTTTTACTACTTTGCAACTCTTCGGCAAGAGGACACCTCTCTCTAAAGGACACTTTGGTTCTGAAATTAGGTGTTGTCCTTTACAGGGAGGTAGTTCTACTGTATATTAAAAAATTGTGCAAAAATTTTACAACTCGCACACAACGCCTTTCTTAAAACTTATAGTCATATACATGGATTTACCACAGAGTGTGCAAATTTAATGGTAATAATCAAATTTACATACAGGAAAACTTAGGACAATTAAGCTCATAAACAGATGGTTTAGGGAAATCTGAGGAAAAATATAAAAGAATAAAACACAAGTATTTACATATGATACATAAACCTTTATTAAGTGTTTTGTTTTATGCAAACATTCCTCAGGTGAAGAACGGAGGTTAAAATGTTTAAAACAATTTTCATCAATAAATGGTGCTAAGCTGATACAGATTTGTGACAAATTGGCTCTTTGTAGATAAGATCTGGTTTGAACTCAGTTCTCCTAGATGTCGTCAGGTCTGAGCTCCATCTGCTGTTGTCTCCACATAGCTTGTTAGCACATCAACTCACCACACACAGTGCTCGTTGACAATTAATTGGACAAATCTACACAACCACTCATCTATCACTCCATATCTGTCCCAGCTGGTCGAGTCCTGTTCCCAAGAATAGGCTGACACTGGAAGTTACCAAGAGACAGACAGGCTGCTGTTACTCAGTCTTGTAAGATGACACAGTGTGACAGGGAATTCCAAGACTATCTAAAGTTTGTTTCAAGCCTTCCTTCACTCAGCTTGTTGAGAATAAACTGTTTATAACTGAAATTAGTGAGGAGGCTTTGTCTGCATGTAATAAAAAATGGATAATTTGTGACTATAAATTGTATACACAGTATAACCTCATTAATTCAATACACTATAATTCACAACACACTTTAATACAACCAAAAATTTGATCTCTTGAGTGGTTGAATTAAAGAAGCCAGACTGTAAGTTTTTAAAGAGTAATTTGCTGTCCAAGAGGTATAGAGAAAGGCTGTGTTGACTGGCTGACATTGGTACCACAGAGTAGGAAATGTACCAACTGATAGACTGGCTTCTCAGGTGTTGTGGCTACCAGTGATGCTACTCTGTCAATTCTAAATGTATTTATATCTTTGTGACATTGGAGGTTGTACTTACCCCTAGCAAACATATCTGTTTAATTACACAATCTCACCATGACAAATCCATTGATACCAAGTTGAGGAAACACTAACAACCTTTTAACAACAACTGTTGATTATTAAATTAAGAGGCCATTGTTTATTGGGGGATTGTTCTTTAACAAAAGTTCATTACCAGCCAGAGTAATGGCAACTCCCTAGTTGGTTTGTTATTGGCCAAACTTGTATAAGGGGTTATACATGTGAAATGTTATATGATTTATTGAATAGTTTTTCAGTGGAAAAGAGTAACAAATATCAATTTATAATTTCATTCATCAAGGGATTTCCCAGTAATCTCTGTGGCATAATGAAGGTATTGTTGAACATTGAGGAATTATCAGCTCGCAGCCAATGGGAGACAGCTTCCTCCTGTCCTCTCACTGCAATTCTCTCTACCTACCCTCCCTACCTACCGATACTGGAAGTTGTTCAAGGAATGTTTGTTTCAATACCAGATGTTGGTTCTCCAACACACCAACTGAATCTCTAGTTCCCTCACAAGTGTCATTGAATAGTTTGAAAACTTTCTGCCATTTTAATAAAAGTAACATATTGCGAAAGGTTTCAATATCTTGTTTAAATAATGCCATTGCAATTATTGAATGTAGAAATGTGTGCATTCAGGAAATGATGTGAGATATATACATTGACAATTGCCAGTTTATCGAGTCCCTTGTAAACAAGTCAAATCTACTGTGGATTGATCCAACATGTGGATTTATTCCAGATGGATTACTAGTTGGTTTATTGGAGTCCGTCAGTTTCTCGGCTCTGTCCTGGACTCCGCCATTTCTTGAGCTCTTCATCCCTAGTTCCCATCCAGTCTGTCACTTCCTGCTCTTTCACCCTTCTGAATTCTTCAGCAATTTGTTTGTCTCTTAAAAGATTGTATATTATAAAATTGTCTAATTATATAAAAATAATAGTTTGACATTTTTATTATTGTTAGTATTTCCATTTTCACAAATCATTGATGAAAATATTGATGATTTAAAAATCAAAATGTGGATTTTTAATTTTTTACATATCTAATGTAAGCATGGTGCGGGGCATGATGGTGGGTAGATGATTGCTTATGCTGTAAATACAGCACATTTAGAGAAGTAATTTGACTTTGTAGTTACAAGGTGTCAGAGCCCTGTTTGGTTACTCACTGGTGGGATTGGACTTGTGCAAGACCATTGAAGCAATTTGTTATTTAAAAAATAAAATGCGAACCTCAATGTCAGACATACAATGAAAGTTGTCCTGACGGAGGTTTGGTTGACATCATGACATCAAACCTTCCTTCTGGCATTTGACTATTTTTGTAGTTTCTAATGGAGTGTTTGACTTTTCTAGTGATAAGGTACAGTTTGGATTATAGATTATAAACACAAGGTAATTAGACCAAATCTAATTAAATGATGTGTGATGCTTCGCTGACAGCGTTATGTACTGAATGTAGTAGGAAAGAGATATTACTGGGAATGATGAATAATCATCATCAGCAGAAAGATGGTGGTTGGACATCCTTTGATGATGTGGCCACCATCACATTACTTGTTCATAGTTACTTTATAAATGTCAAAGAGCATCAGCAATTTTAGTCCCATTTATATTGCTGGAAATTATAAATATTTTTTTTTACGCTACGTTTTAAAATACTTATAATTGGAGTTATTTCCACACACCTTATACTGCAATGGATAGAAATTGAATGGGTTCATTAATGGTATAGTTTTGACACAAGGTAATAAGAACAAATATAAATACATAAATGTATTTATTTGTATTTGGTCTTATTACCTTGTGTTTATAATCCAAATTGTATCATATTTGTAATTTTATAATTCAATTTAGATCTCACATAAATTGTAGAAAACTCAGAAATGTTGTTCTTGTTATTTACATATATATACCTCGTTAACACATCTTACTACAAGGTAAAAGGACCAAATCCAAATAAATTAATAGTGTGTGATATTTTGGCAACAGCATTGTTACCATCATGCATTTATTCTTTTGTCTGATGATGGTAACAACGCTGTTTCCAAAACTTAACACATTATTAATTTATTTGAATTTGGTTCTTTTACCTTGTAGTTTCAATCTATAATCCAAATTTCACATCTTACTGTAATTCAACACTTTTCAAACCAAAAACCAGGAATCACCTTGTGTGTGAATTATGTAAAGTTTATTTCCATCAGAATTTGTGGTGGAAGTCAGTTAAGATGGTTTCATTCACTGCTAGTGGACATTTGATTGTCAACATTCAAGGGGATGTGTTGATTTAAGGTTTGTTTTGTTTTACAGCCGGTTAAAGTAACTAGTGAGATTGGGGAACTGTTGAATTAAAGTAAGTGTTGAGTTGTGATGCTGGATTTGGAAACTCAATTCCCTCTCTCACCAAGTTGTTTTTATAGGAAATGTGAAACCATTTGTTGTGTGACATCTTTTATTGCTCATAAATTGGCCGCAAGAATTCCCGTGCTGCAATGTTGAAGTGATTACAAAGTGTCAAATAACTTGGAGCCCTGTAAGCTGAGATGTTCTTGAAGTTTTGAATTTTTATTTGATGAGGGAAACCCCCAATAATTTTGCTGAGGTTGACTTTTCTTGACCTATCAGTTGTGAGTGTTCAAATTGTGTGTAATTAACAATTTATTTTTAGTTATTTTATTCTGATGGCTTTCCTTATAGGACATCCTTGCACCATCCATAGATCTTTATTGTGGGGATGAGGGATTGTTGAAACATGGTTTCCTATGGCAATTTATGACAAAAGTTTGTTCCATTATATATATATAGAGTGGGTAGAAATCAGTAATTTAGTACGTAGCAGTTGGTACCTTCATGTTATAGCTGAGCTAAAGATTCCACACTGTTGTATCACCCACTGACTGCACCAAATTCCACAATGCCAAACAATATGAAAAGTTCTAAGATCAAAGAACTTTCGCATAAAATTAAATCCAAAAGACAAAAACCTCTCGCAATCAGTATTGGATTTAATATGAAAAGTAGAGCAAACAATAGCACAAACTATATAAAGCCCAATGATTCAAACCAGTCCCTGCTGCAGAGTTGTCACACTGTAGCCACTTCATTTGGAACTGAGAGCACCAAACTTTCCCCACAGTTTGGTGGGGGTGCCTTTAACAAGGTGGATGTCTCGCCTAGTGCAAGCTCTTGTAAACTCTACCTGCTCAGGTAGTAAAATTGAGAAAGGGCATCTTCATACAACTGGAAGTTGCTGGTGGTAGGAACAATAAGGAAAGGCATTTTTCCTAATAAAGGATCCATTTTTCCATTCTTGAACCCATGGAATAAAATATCTCTAAATATCACATGGAGATATACACAAGGTAACAATCTATAATCCAAATTATCATCACATGGAGGAAATCTTCCATTCCTCCTCAGGTGTATATTCCTGTCACCAATGTGTTGACATTGGACAGTTTTACTCTGGGCCTGAATGTCTCCCTTACTCTTTCAGAGAGCTGTTGCTTAATTCAGATTCCAAACAATTGTAGGTTCCTTGAAATGTTAATGACGTACTTTTTCCTCCACCAGGGGCCACTTGTTCCTCAGGACAACTGCTGCATCAGCCCACAAGGCGGATGACAGGTGGTGGACTGTGTAGTGTCGCTGTAACTTTGTCTGTGTGGTAAAACTTAGGAAAGAAACTTTTTGATGAAAACACAACACAAGGTGATACGACCAAATCCAAATACATAAACAGTGTGTAACATTTTGGTAACAGCATTGTTACCAATATCAAACAAAGTACTGAATGTCATGGTAATAAGACAAAATCCCAAATAAATAAATAGTGTGACGTTTCAATTACAACACTGTTACTGAAATGTCACACACTATTTATTAGGATTTGATCTTATTATCTTGTGTTTCTAATCTATAATCCAAATTGTACCTTATCCGGTTGAAATTCAATAAATAAACCTTTCTATCAGGCTTCTCTCCAGGGATAAGTTTCTTTTTAGATTTCAATTCAAATCTTAAAGACAAGAAAGGTCGAGATTTGAATTGAATATTTTTAAAAAGAAATGTATCCTTGGGGAAGCCTGGTGTTTTCATCCTTTAAAAACACAATGTAATAAGACCAAATCCAAACAAATAAATAGGATTTGGTCTTATTACCTTGTGTTTATAATCTATAATACAAATTGTGTCTTATCACCTTTTAAAAAAGTAATTTATTTTTTTTTAAATAAAAGAAAATGAAACCTAATCCAAATAATTTATTAGTGTATAACTTAAGTTAATGTACACACTAATAAATTATTTGGATTAGGTCTTATTTTCTTTTATTATAATCTATAATCCAAATTGTGCTTTATCATTTGTTTAAAATAAATTAAACCTTGTTTACACAAAAAAAAAAACAGAGAAGTAATGAAAGAAATTTTCTGAGTAACAAAGCTGTTATAAAAAATAATCTGAAGGTAAAATAATTCTGTTACAAAGTTCCTATGGGAACTACGGCTTGTTGCCACTGACATGGATCTGGTGTGTTCCTGTAATGGGTTCTCTGGATTCTTGAAAGTTTGTCCCAAGTAGTTTTACGTGATGGGTGGCTTTGTGGTCATAGTGTACATAGGGAGATTATGGAGAGAAATGAGAGTGATGGAATTCAGTCATGGACAAATGTAGCTCCACCCATGGCCTCAAGGTCTTCAGTTTGCCTTCCCGGTGTACTGTTGGAGATCTACAGGTTTTATTAATGTTGTCAGCAGCACCACATTTATCCCAACATATTGTTTACATCTAGAGGACATTGAAGCCATGGAACATGTTTGATGAATTAAAATTATTTTTTTAGGGGCTCGGTGGAAGGCTGGTTAAACCGTTTGGTTTTCGACCACTACGACCCGGGTTCGATTCCCGCATTGGACACTTTTTTCTGTTTAAAAAAAAATGCCTCAATGGCCCCCGATTCTTGTAAAAGTCCAACCCCACCAGCGAGTGCAAGTAACCAAATGGGGCTCTGGCACATTTTTAAGTGCAAAGTCTAACTGCTTTTCACATGTGTAGACATGTGGTGCGCTTACAGTAAAAGCAGTCGCTAACTACCCACCATGATTATCATGGCTTTGAGATAAGAAAGAAGAAGAAATTATTTTTTTTTTCATTGAATAATTAAAATACATTATATAATTATATTACAGTTAAACCTGTCTATAGCGCCCCCTCTAAATAGCGCCTTCCTCTCTATAGCGCCCGATTATAAATACGTAGTACGATGCGATTTACAATAAAAGTGACCTGTCTATAGCACCCCCTCTCTATAGCACCCTATTTTGGTGAGTCCCAAGACTCTATAGACAGGTTTAACTGTATATATATAAATAATTCCAATGTCACAATATAATGACATCCTGAGTGATGCCAAGCTATGTTTGTAAGGCACAATTTGGATTATAAACACAAGGTAATAAGATCACATCCAAATAAATTAATGGTGTGTGACATTTAGGTATCAGCGTTGTTACTGAGACATCACACATTATTTATTTATTTGGTCTTATCACCTTGTGTTGTTTGTGCATGAACCTGTGTCACACAGTAAAGATAGAGGCTGCCTGGCCGCCGGAATTCATAGTTTTTCAAAATAAAGATCTTTGACCAGTAAATCTTTTTTATTGTCTTGACGTTTCAACAAAAATCTTTTGTCCTGGTCAGGAGCGAAAAAAAAATTAAAATATTTGGCAAAGTGTTAAAAATTATTCTCAAACCTGCTAATTATTGTTCATACAGGGAAGTGAGCCAGAAAATTAATTCTTTTAAAAATTGTAAATATTTTCTTTATTATATCAAAAAGACTAAAGTTAAAGTTTATGAACAATACACAGATTGCTTGGCAATGGAGGACATGCAGTGGACTTATTGCACACATTTCAGCAATGGAATTGCTGTTTTCATGGAACTTGTTTTGTAAATAACCTTCGGTTTACTTCCCTGTAACATGGGGTCAGTCTGATGGAGGGGTTACTTCTGAAATAACAAAAATCTTTGATTTTTATTTTCTTTTTGACTATGTAACACTGCCATATTTACACTGATTTGATTCTGAAACAAACATTTTTAAAATTATTTATCAAAGTATTGTTATACACCTTTTAGATAAAAAAAAATAAGACCTAATCCAAATAATTTAATAGTGTGTGACGTTTCGGTAACAGCATTGTTACCATCTCATTTACTCCTTTGTCTGATGATGGTAACAATGCTGTTACCGAAACATCACACACTATTAAATTATTTGGATTAGGTCTTTTTTTTTTTTTTTGTATCTATAATCCAAATTGTGGTTTATCGTTATACATCATTTAAAATGTGTTATCTGTTCTGGCCCTGAATAATCTAGATTTTGTCATTGAAGTGGTTTTTACTATAAATGTTAGAAAATCAATCTTCCAACTTCTCTTTCCAAGAGAAGAAATCAAATTATATTTCAGTTCAGCCATTCACACATTCCTTCAGCCAAAGCCTTGTAGAAAATCAGTAGTGGAATTTATTTATTTTAACCCTCACACACACCCCACATACATACCTGGCTGTATCGTTTCCATAGATAAGATTTTAATGCACATTAATGATAAGGCACAATTTGGATTATAGATTATAAACTCAAGGTAATAAGATTAAATAAATAGATAGTGTGTGACGTTTCGGTAACAACGCTGTTACCAAAACGTCACACACCATTAATTTACTTGGATTTGGTCTTATTACCTTGTGTTTAATACACATTAAATAATATACAAACAAAAATATTTATTCATTGAAGTCAATAACAGTCAGCCATCTTTTTGCCAGATTTTCAATATGCTGGTGATACCATTCTCTACCTTCCAGTAAGAGGATACCTCTCTCTAAACTTACCATGGTACAAAGAAATCTGTTTTATTTAACAATTAGTTTATTTTATTAACTGAGAGATTTCACAAGCTCCTCAAAGGTGATTAGAGGGTAAAGTTTATAACATTCTAAATCTTCTTGATTTGGATTCTTTATAAAAATGAAGAAATTATATATAGTAACCACATGGTAAGGTATAATTTGGATTATAGATTATAAACACAAGGTAAGAAGACCAAATTCAAATAAATAAATAGTGTGTGACGTTTCGGTAACAGTGTTGTTACCATCTTCAGACAAAAGTGCTAAATGAGAAAAAATATCAATTAAACATGCTGTGATATTTTTTCTCATTCAGCACTTTTGTCTGAATATGGTAACAACGCTGTTACCGAAATATCACATACAATTTATTTGGATTTGATCATCTTACCTTGTGTATAAATAGTAACTGTAAAGTAAATATACATATTGTACAAGCTCTAAACTACTGGGAGGGTCCTCACTGATGAGAGAGAGCCATTCCATCATTGCACCATTGAGATATGTATTTAGTTATTATAAAGAAATAACATTGTACAAATTTGTATCAATTTCAGGGAAAGTGGGAGCCAAGATAAATGTCAGGCATTTCAACTTTGCATTAAAAAAAACATGCATGGATATTTCACATATGGAGAGTTGATATTTAAACATCTATAACATGATAGAGTGAACCTCCAGTGTGACCTCTGGTCTCCTCCATCAACCCACTAGACCAGAGGTCGGCAAACTGCGGCTCTTTGGATGTGAAGCTCTTTATATAGTTCCACATGTAAATATTATTTATGCGAGTACTATTTATTGTTAGCAAAAAAAAAAAAAAGTTGTGGCTCTTTAAAAACTTTGAAAATTTGTAAATTGTAATTTTTGACTCTTCCTACTCAAAAGTTTGCCGACCCTATACAGTTAGTTCTTTCGTAGACAGTGTTGGGTGGGTCAACCCTGCCGACATGTTGGACCGGGTTTACTTCAAAACCCATACAATATATTCGAGCTTTATTTCGAGACAGTGTTTCATGTGTAGACGTGAATTCCAAACTGTCTGTGGGAACTTTTGTGTTAGCAGAGTCTGGTCACAGCCCTAGTCACTGGTTGCCTACTAAAGTTATTCTTTTTAAAATTATTTTACAAAAGCAGGAAAAGGAATTTAAAAATTCCCTTTTCAAAATCTCATATGTCTTTTTAACTTATTATTATTTGGACCCAACAACAACCTATTATTATATATTTAAGTGAAATTATAAATATTATGTTAAAGCAATTAATATATATTCTATTGTTTATATATAAATTGACGCCCCGTTATTGACCTTAGAGACATGCGGATATAACTTCCACCAGAAATGGATTCCAGGGATCGACGTCGTGTTTTTTTTTTTTCAAAAGAGAAAACTTGAGACACATGGATCGATCGATCCTGGGATTGTTTCCGCCATTCAGCCACATTACGGCGCCGTGTTTTGTGCTGCGCGAGATCAAGTTTGTGTGTGTCGTCGTTCTGAAAGTTCCGAGCCGTGTTCTGAGATAGAAGAATGGGGTGGTTTTATTTCTGAATCTGAAACTTTTTTAAAAAAATATTCTGACCTATAGCATACGCTCCAGATATACAAATGCACGTGGCTCGTCCAAAGTAAATCGAAGCCGAAATCACCGAGAAGTAAGTGCCCACACGCCAGGGCAGCTGTCAGATAATTGCGGCCCGAAATTATTGTTCTGCCGAATCTTGTCTAAACAGCGGTCGTGTGTGTGCCTCTGAACTGATTGGTTCATCTAGGTTGTAGTGGGTTTGGAAACTGCATATTGTAGCGTAATTAAAGTGGCATCATATTGTAACAAAGTATTTATTAATTTTGTTATTTTTATTAACAGAGTGGTCAATTTTATGTTTATATTTTGCTACTCTGTAAATTTCCCTCGTGGCTTATCTTTTGTTTACCATTCATAGTTTGTTCTTGCCTGAAATAAATTGTTGTCTCATCCCGAAGTTGGTCTTCCTTAATTTTCCACGTGGCAATATTACTAAATAAATGCTCTCATTGCATTCTTTCTGTGTACAGATTTGGCTATTGACCCTAAATGTAACCATCACGGGGCTAAAACATTTGTACAAATATGGAGAAATAGTACAAACGTGAAATTGTAATGGGACCAGATTGATAAATCAAGAAACTGAAAGAGTTTCTCCGATAAATCAAGAATGAATATTTGGCCAATTCTGGACAATAAATACAATTCAACGGTTATTTGGTATTTATTCCGATATGTGACGCAAGCCATCAGCTACTTATGGTTGCACGATCAAGAGATGCTTTTTTCCCCCCGAAATGTTATACTTGACGGTGGTCCGCGTTGAAATGAGTCGCATGCATAAGACCCACTAAATACTCACAACGTCCGTCCGGCCGCGGTGCTGTGGGAAAAATGAAAGTTTCTTTATTCAATGAGCGGGGATGATTTTGTTTTCTGCTCACCCGTGGAAGAGTTAGCTCCAAAATGGTCGATATATGTAAATATTTTCTCTTTTCTATGGAGAATGCCATCTGCACTCCCATTTCTCTTTACGAAAATTAAATCTAAAATTTCAATTCACGGTGCCAAGGTTCACCAACCATTAGCATTCCTCTGTTGTTAAAGATGATCCCTTTTTAAAATGCTAATTGATACATTAGAAATTTGGAACCTCTTAATTCCGCCCTTGATTTATAGATGGAAGAAAGGGTAGTAATTTCGGAGGAGTTGGGTAATTCAATTTTGGGTTCTGTGTAAAATTCCAAACGAAGGCAATTACGGGGTTGCCCAATGGCCGGCAGCTGCCCGCTGTGGGGCCCCGCTGACCACGGCGATGATTGGGCTCAATAAAGTCTTTTATTTGATAGTTTGGGTGAAGAATTGTGGTAATTACATTTTCTTCAAGTTTTTACTTAGTTTCCCTCATCGCAATATTTGACTTGAGCGGAGTAATTGAACACATTCCCTGTAAAACGATTTTCAATTTGTGAGATATTATTCTTATCTTTGACCGCCAATTGCAAATCCATTTGTACACGTTAAAAAAAGCCAATTTTTCTCTTCCCGGCTGATCCCTCAAGAAAGCCGGAAGCTCACGAACCTGTTGTTTCGCCGCCGCCCCGCGAAGGTCAGTGACTCGCAAAGACAAACTTTCTTTCTTCCTCTGGATGGAAAGTGGGGAAAGTCGGGGGGTGGGGCCCCACAAGTCGATGACCCACCCTGACCTGCGAGAGTGCTCAGCTCATAGGTACTCACTTCCTGTATTATATTGGATCACATTTTCCATACGGCTTCGTCCAGTTTGCGGAAAATCCCCGCAGGCGAGGAAAACTTCCTTCAAACCCAGCTTCATTCATCGCCATCTTGTCTCTCAATATTGCCACAACAGTCGACATCAGTAGTGTGAGGTTTTATTATTTCAGGTTGTTCTCCCCTTTCACAGAATTCTTTGTTCTCGCTAGATTTAATCGGTGAGCTACCATACTCCCCCTATCTCGCCCACCATTCGTTCTGCCAACTTCCGTGTGGATACTTTGCCAACACACGTGTTAGTTTGATGTCGATAATAGGATATTTATAAATAGTTTACTTGATTATATCTTCTTCTACACAACGGACGGTTTCTCACACTCCCAAATAAATCCCCATTTATAACATGTAAAATGTATGTGTTGTATCCGTGGACGTTCTCTCCCTTTCCTTCAAACTAGCTCTCTGAAGACGGGTCATCCACAGTAGAAATATGCCCCCTGGATGTGGGGCAGTCAGTCAGCAGCTGTCGTACAACACAGGGGTCCCGGGATGTCAAGGTCCCGTTGGCCGCAGCCGCGGTCGCTGACCCGCCATTGTTGGGTGTCAACGGCCGGCTCCGCTTCCGCCTCCCCGCCGGCCACGTCGGTACCTGTAGCGCGGTCCAAGTGGGCATCAATCAACACGCCGTTCGATTAATACATCGAGAGAGAAACGGTGGTCACACCTTAGAAATGAAAACATTAAAGTACAAGTCTCTTTTTCACATAAAACAAACTTCTATTGTCTTTACTGCGGTGAAAAAACATTGGAAGAGCTTGGCTCATCAATACCATTTAAAGATTTCACCCTTCAATGTAGCATATATAAGCAGAATCGTCCAATACAGTATTAGAGCTCCAAGAAGCGGTCTGGTAGATTAAATTGGCGAAACCGCTGGGAGGGTTCACCACTGATGAGCCAAGCCCTCCCAATTTTTTTCACCCGCAGTAAGGACATTAGAAGTTTATTTTATATGTGAAAGAAACTTTGGTGCTCTAATGTTTTCATTTATTTTATACAGATGGCTCGTTATACTTAATCTATACACCTTGTAGAAACCTCTCTTCAGCATCGCCCGACCGCACCGCTGAGTCACTCTATCTGTAAACTCTGCGGGCCAATTAGCGGGTGGTGAGTCAGATGAACTTTACTTCCCGTATCTCTCCCGCCACACCTGGCCTGTTTGTCTCGGTTGCCCGAGGTCTTTCTGTTCCTTTCTTAAACAACACGATACCAACTTGCGGTGAACTTTCCTTTTTAAAAGAAATGCTATAACGTCCACGGTGGTACAGCCGACTGGAGAACAATGCCGCGTGGATCAAGTCCAGTGGGGAACCGACCTAACGTCGGCCGGTCTGTCACGCTTTATTAGCGGCCGGCGAGGAAAGTGTCCTCCGCCTTTATTTTACCCCCAGGTAGCATCTCACATGTTGTGGAAAGCCATTATTGGAAACCTTCATTATCTAGGTTTACGCACAGCTTCGAGGGAAAACAGTTTATCGAATACGACTCCTCTCCCCACGAGTGGCGACACAAAATCATATCTTTCTTTACATTATCAGCTATCCGAGAATTCTGATAAAGAGATTTTAGAAAAAAAATCTGTTATACATAAATTTCTCCCCAATTATAGGAAAAAAAGAAGATAATATACCATAAACCGAGCGATGAACCTACCACCAACTTGATACAAAATGACTCCAATGGGAGACCACATCAAGAAGAGGTGGGGACGGGGTGAAAGTATTTACGTCGGGACTACAGCTACAAATATGGCGGCTAGCTGTAGGGAGATACTCTGAGGTATTTACTCCCAAGTTTCCTCCATGTCTTGGGATGTAGAGAGGTGATGGAGGATCTGATCGGGTCTCATCCACAATATATGTTCGTCCACTTATTCAGCCGCTTCGGGAAGTTTCACTTTCTTCCGTCAATTTCCCAGTCCAGCCCGGGCCATCACCACCTGCCGTGACGGATCACCGACCGTCCCTAATTGGGGCGGGATATTAAGACTTCACCGCCGCGCGTGGCGCAACGTCCTTCCCTCGAGTGATCCTTCGGAACAAAGGTGTGATTCTACCGCCGGAATTATGGCAGTTTTGACCGGTGTTGTTTGTTTTTTGCCCCTAACGATGTGAAGTCACTCTAGTAAACAAATAAAAATGCTCTCAACATAGACGTAGCTTGGAGCAGTGGGCGCTGAAATAGCGTCCGCGGTCAGTTAATGCTATTGCCGCTGTTTTTTAACCGAGCTGGTCGTCCCAGTTGTCTAACATGACTTTCTCGCTAGCGGAG
Organism: Cordylochernes scorpioides; assembly: GCA_030710605.1. Classification (NCBI taxonomy): domain Eukaryota; kingdom Metazoa; phylum Arthropoda; class Arachnida; order Pseudoscorpiones; family Chernetidae; genus Cordylochernes; species Cordylochernes scorpioides. Next base: position 88,587,793 of record CP092875.1, on the reverse strand, counting down.
ACCTCTATACAAAGAAGTTTTCTTCGCCAAAATGATCATCCTTACCAATTAGCTGCTTTCCGGTAAGAGGACACTTCTTTAAAGGATACTTTAGCTCTGCAACTAGGTGTTGGAATTTATAGGGTTTTTTTTTTGCATAATTTTTGACACAGACGAAAAAATACTTTGTGCACTACACACATTGTTTTAAATAAATAATTTTAAAAACTATGGATATTTGCTTAAGACTCAAAATGTGATGGCTGTACATTTGAGCAGTCGCTTCCTTTAAACCCTCGCACGGACGTGACCAGACCATATAGAATGGATGGCCTCTTTCCCCGAAGTTGGATAAATTCCAGATGGACGGACTGAGGAAAACCCATGAAAAGGACACATTGACCGTCTTTGTCTTTTCCCTAATACTGTAGACTCGTGGTTGCAGACGAACCGCTGGAACGGCTGCTAGACCAACGACACTAAGCTTTCTTGATCCTTATTTGAGCCTGGAATTGTCCACAGTCCTATTTGGTAATAAATCGACTTATCATATCTAAACATCAAAAACGTACTTCCAGTATAGAAGAACTAAGTAAAACCCGCGAGATGACACCGCCGCGACACGATCAATCGTGATGGCATGCCGTAAGTAACCCGTTTGTAACGTCAATTTTGCCGCCTTTCAACACCTCATTGATGTCAACTAGGCAATGCCAACATACCCAGCTCTGTCGGCTAGATCTCCATTGTCCGTCCGTACAGGGCGTCTTCCGTCGCCGGACACTTTCTACCTGCTGTTCCACCGCCGGCTGGCCAACGAGAGTTCCTTACACCGTTCTTGTCAAGCCTTCATTAGTTTGTATTGGAAATACCACTCAACCTTCATTTACGCCGAGATGATAAAAGGCGTGTTTGCTTCCGAGGATTTTCGCTTTAAAGAAATAACTATGGTTCCTGTAGGGTCAAACTCCAACCGACTGGGTGTTGTTTGTTCGTCCACTATAGACCAACCATCGTGTTGTTTGTTGTCCACTATAGACCGACCATCGTGTTGTTTGTTCGCCCACTATAGACCAACCATCGTGTTTTTGGCTCTGCCAATGTAGACCAACCATCGTGTTTTTGGCTCTGCCAATGTAGACCAACCATCGTGTTTTTGGCTCTGCCAATGTAGACCAACCATCTTGTTATTTTCCCTGCCAATATAGACCCACCATCGTGTTATTTTCTCTGCCAATATAGACCAACCATCGTGTTTTTGGCTCTGCCAATATAGACCAACCATCGTGTTTTTGGCTCTGCCAATATAGACCAACCATCGTGTTTTTGGCTCTGCCAATATAGACCAACCATCGTGTTTTTGGCTCTGCCAATATAGACCAACCATCGTGTTGTTTCTCTGCCAATGTAGACCAACCATCGTGTTATTATCTCTGCCAATATAGACCAACCATCGTGTTATTTCTCTGCCAATATAGACCAACCATCGTGTTATTTTCTCTGCCAATATAGACCAACCATCGTGTTTTTGGCTCTGCCAATGTAGACCAACCATCGTGTTATTTTCTCTGCCAATATAGACCAACCATCGTGTTTTTGGCTCTGCCAATGTAGACCAACCATCGTGTTATTTTCTCTGCCAATATAGACCAACGATCGTGTTGTTTCTCTGCCAATATAGATCAACCATCGTGTTGTTTGTTCGTCCACTATAGACCGACCATCGTGTTTTTTGTTCGCCCACTATAGACCGACCATCGTGTTGTTTGTTCGTCCACTATAGACCTACCATCGTGTTGTTTGTTCGTCCACTATAGACCGACCAATCGTGTTGTTTGTTCGTCCACTATAGACCGACCATCGTGTTGTTTGTTCGTCCACTATAGACCGACCATCGTGTTGTTTGTTCGTCCACTATAGACCGACCATCGTGTTGTTTGTTCGTCCACTATAGACAAACCATCGTGTTGTTTGTTCGCCCACTATAGACCGACCATCGTGTTGTTTGTTCGTCCACTATAGACAAACCATCGTGTTGTTTGTTCGCCCACTATAGACCGACCATCGTGTTGTTTGTTCGTCCACTATAGACAAACCATCGTGTTGTTTGTTCGTCCACTATAGACCGACCATCGTGTTGTTTGTTCGTCCACTATAGACCTACCATCGTGTTGTTTGTTCGTTCACTATAGACCGACCATCGTGTTGTTTGTTCGTCCACTATAGACAAACCATCGTGTTGTTTGTTCGTCCACTATAGACCGACCATCGTGTTGTTTGTTCGTCCACTATAGACCTACCATCGTGTTGTTTGTTCGTTCACTATAGACCGACCATCGTGTTGTTTGTTCGTCCACTATAGACCAACCATCGTGTTGTTTGTTGTCCACTATAGACCAAACATCGTGTTGTTTGTTCGTCCACTATAGACTGACCATCGTGTTGTTTGTTCGTCCACTATAGACCGACCATCGTGTTGTTTGTTCGTCCACTATAGACCAACCATCGTGTTGTTTGGTTGTCCACTATAGACCAAACATCGTGTTGTTTGTTCGTCCACTATAGACCGACCATCGTGTTGTTTGTTCGTCCACTATATACCGACCATCGTGTTGTTTGTTCGTCCACTATAGACGAGCCATCGTGTTGTTTGTTCGTCCACTATAGACCTACCATCGTGTTGTTTGTTCGTCCACTATAGACGAGCCATCGTGTTGTTTGTTCGTCCACTATAGACCGACCATCGTGTTGTTTGTTCGTCCACTATAGACCAAACATCGTGTTGTTTGTTCGTCCACTATAGACAAACCATCGTGTTGTTTGTTCGTCCACTATAGACCAAACATCGTGTTGTTTGTTCGTCCACTATAGACCGACCATCGTGTTGTTTGTTCGTCCACTATATACCGACCATCGTGTTGTTTGTTCGTCCACTATAGACCGACCATCGTGTTGTTTGTTCGTCCACTATAGACAAACCATCGTGTTGTTTGTTCGTCCACTATAGACGAGCCATCGTGTTGTTTGTTCGTCCACTATAGACCGACCATCGTGTTGTTTGTTCGTCCACTATAGACGAGCCATCGTGTTGTTTGTTCGTCCACTATAGACCGACCATCGTGTTGTTTGTTCGTCCACTATAGACAAACCATCGTGTTGTTTGTTCGTCCACTATAGACCGACCATCGTGTTGTTTGTTCGTCCACTATAGACGAGCCATCGTGTTGTTTGTTCGTCCACTATAGACCGACCATCGTGTTGTTTGTTCGTCCACTATAGACCGACCATCGTGTTGTTTGTTCGTCCACTATAGACCGACCATCGTGTTGTTTGTTCGCCCACTATAGACCGACCATCGTGTTGTTTGTTCGTCCACTATAGACCGACCATCGTGTTGTTTGTTCGTCCACTATAGACAAACCATCGTGTTGTTTGTTCGTCCACTATAGACCGACCATCGTGTTGTTTGTTCGTCCACTATAGACGAGCCATCGTGTTGTTTGTTCGTCCACTATAGACCGACCATCGTGTTGTTTGTTCGTCCACTATAGACCGACCATCGTGTTGTTTGTTCGTCCACTATAGACCGACCATCGTGTTGTTTGTTCGCCCACTATAGACCGACCATCGTGTTGTTTGTTCGTCCACTATAGACCGACCATCGTGTTGTTTGTTGTCCACTATAGACCGACCATCGTGTTGTTTGTTCGTCCACTATAGACCGACCATCGTGTTGTTTGTTCGTCCACTATAGACCGACCATCGTGTTGTTTGTTCGTCCACTATAGACCGACCATCGTGTTGTTTGTTCGTCCACTATAGACAGACCATCGTGTTGTTTGTTCGTCCACTATAGACCGACCATCGTGTTGTTTGTTCGTCCACTATAGACAAACCATCGTGTTGTTTGTTGTCCACTATAGACCGACCATCGTGTTGTTTGTTCGTCCACTATAGACCGACCATCGTGTTGTTTGTTCGTCCACTATAGACAAACCATCGTGTTGTTTGTTCGTCCACTATAGACCGACCATCGTGTTGTTTGTTCGTCCACTATAGACAAACCATCGTGTTGTTTGTTCGTCCACTATAGACCGACCATCGTGTTGTTTGTTCGTCCACTATAGTCAAACCATCGTGTTGTTTGTTCGTCCACTATAGACCGACCATCGTGTTGTTTGTTCGCCCACTATAGACCGACCATCGTGTTGTTTGTTCGTCCACTATAGACCGACCATCGTGTTGTTTGTTCGTCCACTATAGACCGACCATCGTGTTGTTTGTTCGTCCACTATAGACAAACCATCGTGTTGTTTGTTCGTCCACTATAGACCGACCATCGTGTTGTTTTTTCGTCCACTATAGACCAACCATCGTGTTGTTTGTTCGTCCACTATAGACCGACCATCGTGTTGTTTGTTCGTCCACTATAGACCGACCATCGTGTTGTTGTTCGTCCACTATAGACCTACCATCGTGTTGTTTGTTCGTTCACTATAGACCGACCATCGTGTTGTTGTTCGTCCACTATAGACCGACCATCGTGTTGTTTGTTCGTCCACTATAGACCGACCATCGTGTTGTTTGTTCGTCCACTATAGACCGACCATCGTGTTGTTTGTTGTCCACTATAGACCGACCATCGTGTTGTTTGTTCGTCCACTATAGACCGACCATCGTGTTGTTTGTTCGTCCACTATAGACCGACCATCGTGTTGTTTGTTCGTCCACTATAGACCGACCATCGTGTAATCCCGCGCTGCTGCCACCAGCCCCGGTGAGCAAAGCGATGCAGATTGAAGGTAAACGTTGGCACGACCGGTTTTTTCTCGTCGGCGAGTTTCCGGCTGCCTGAACACAGGCGCTTCCTGCATTGAAACAGAAGGTCGGGCACTCGACCTGAACGGTGGACAAACGAAACAATAAACACCCCATAGTCTCGTCCGTGAACCGCGTGTATGGAACGCTTCACGATTTTGCGTGTCATCCTTGCGCAGGGGCCATGCTAATCTTCTCTGTATCGTTCCAATTTTAGTTTATGTACCGCCGAACAAGCGTGTACCGCGTGTAGTTGTTGGCTCCCTGACATGGAAGGCTCGGCAGCGCTTCTTGGCGGCAGTGAAATTTCATAATAGCCCGCGGAGGGAGTAAATGGAGTTGCGGGTGGGGTCAGTGAGGTTGGTTCGTGGAAGCGGAAGAGGCCTCTGCGGCCTTGGTCAGCAGCTGGTGTGGCTACCGGGGCCCGGCAGCTGCTCATTCCCTCCCGCTCATGGCCGCAGCGGAGTGGCGCCCGAGGTCCGCCAACATGGCAGCAGGTACGTCCGGCAGCAAGTGCCGCTCTTGTTGGACAAACGCTAGGTTTGGGGGGAGGCGAATAATGTGGAGTGTCCGTTTGTTCCCAAATTCGGAGATCGTAGAGGTCGAAATTTCACATCCTTCCACTTTGTGAGGGAATTCTTTGATGCTGAAAGTGGAAGTCTTGGATGTTGAAATGTATATTTGCATAGATTGTATAAAATTCAAGACATGGATTAGGTGAATCTATCTCCTTCCTCCATCAGTTTCTTCTAAGGAGATCGATCTTGTGGCAAACTGTGGTTCAGTCGGTCCGTTCATTGAGGGAACAATAATACGGCGTGACCTAACTGTAGTCTTGTCCGTCAAGGCAAATCGAGCTACACGCTGGCTAATGGAACACGCCGGCCTGGACTAAGCTGCTGGCCGGTAGCTTGCCCCGCGGTCTGTTGTGTGTGGATTGGTCAATTATTTGGTTTCA
>CP092875.1:88538615-88581938 GCA_030710605.1 Cordylochernes scorpioides | reverse complement strand
CTGCAGCTGTTGATGACCCACTGCCATCTATCGGAAGCAATACCATCTCTCTCTCACTGTTGATTTTTAGTTTTCAAAGAATTTCAAACACTACGTCCTGAATGCTATCAAGAAGACCAGCCATGTCGGGCAGTGTGGGGGCAACAGTCTGCTTGGCTTCTCTTGATCATTCAAGAATGGGTATTGTCCAATTTTCCTGGAACTCAACCATCATATTATATTTTCCATGCAATTCCACACCTTAAGTGGAACAGAAATCAACTAAACATTGATTTAACCTGTTCCCTGATATTTGGCTAACCCAATTTATTGATAAATCAAGAAAAGCCATCCACGAACGCATTTCGCGCTGTTGGCGCTCGTCAGTGTGGAGAAGGCTGTACCATTGCGACCAAAAATATTTTTGGTCCCAGAGGCTTCTTGAGAAGGGCACCTTCACGACGACCGAACCGAATGAAAGCCAGAATATCGCCCCACATTCTCAAGAAGCTCTACTTTAAGAATTGATCCAAACATTGTAAAGATCCTCCAATTCTATCTCCGCGTCGTTTTAGAGCGTTTTATGTTGAAAAAATTCCGATAGGTGGCAGTGGGCCATCAGCAACATGAGCTACACGCCGCTCAGATGTTTTATTTAGTTTAAAATCTCTGATCCAGAGTTCTTTACTTTTATCTCCTATAAGCCGGGATTGTCCCAGTGACCAAGACGTCATGTTACTGCTCCTCTAACTGGGGACATTGCCCAGCGTCTACTTAGTGATCAAGTGATAGGGAAGAATTGATCGCACACAATCAGCTCACTTGATCAACGTCCTATCGGCAGTTAGGAACAAAGAGAAGGCCCGGGATAAGAAGCCTATCTCCATGTTGCAGCGCCGACCTGCAATGATAAGATGCTAACAAACAGCAGGAGTTCCAAGCGGTGGTGTAACATGGCTGGGAACTGAAGCCGTAGTTCGCCGAAATGTTCGTGGTCCAATAGTGAATACTGTCTATGGAATTCTTCCAAATGGGAAGCCAAAGGGATTGTTTGCTAGACTAGCCAGACCTCCTGGCTGACCTTGAGTCTAGCCAGACCTGACTGACCTTGAGTGCCGCTGATAGTGTCACCAAGGAAGACAAGAAAACTCTCCATCAACAAAGATTTATGATGGGACTGAAGTACAACGTACAGAATGTATTCTGTTGACGGGACGTGGGGGAGATCTGCTGTCCAGTCACAAGACTCCGTTGCTTAATTCCAGACGTCTGATCCAGAAGTCGCCATTTTGTGGCCGCCATTGTGCTCGATGACATATTATTCCTTATTGTCGCTCAATGGGATTGCCGTTGGACCAGTGGGACTTGGGTCTGGGATGGAAGCTAGTGAGTCCATTAGTCCAGGAAGTCTCTGCTTCACCATGGACCCCGTTACTATCACAACATACACTCATGGACAAATATTAAGGAAGTGTAAAACCTTTAATGTCGCCGATCGTCTGTTGTTGTTTTTTTAGACAGAGAGGCAATTTTGTTCACACTTAGTTATCTCGTGTGTCTTCAATAAAGGTCACTGTAATATCTTTCAGAGTTATTGTCCCGATATACATGCTAAGAGGTACAACTTCCTTTAGTTTTGTCCATGAATGTATATGAAGTAATATTTACATCTGTATTATGTAAATCCACGCCATCTGCCGCATGTTTCTATCAGGGAGTAACATCCTACCTGACGGCTCTACCAATGAAGTTTGTTCAACTGGCGAAGTGGAATATCTCAGGCCAGAACACCGACGTGTGGGAAGATGACATTCATCTGCGAAACCATTGCTTTTGTGGAATAATGGAGATCCACTTCGGGACGTCGGCCAGACGGATTGGATGACATCAAAACAAACATACCCACCGCCAGCCGGCAACAAAGGAACAGAGCACGGCCTGGTCTGCTGACCAGTTGGGTGTTTTCCTCTGTCCTCTTAACATGTTTTAAATAAAGTTAGTTTGAAGGAGACTTTTACCCTCTCCTTTCTGCTATTTAGTGATCTGATTTAAATCCTTGCAACAACCCACAAAAGAATCATCACTGCGAATTCTTCTACCGAATTTCGCATCAGTTAGTGTTTTTGTGAAACGTTTACCAGACATTTTCTTCACAGCTTTAATGCAGTAACTTGGAGAAAGAGACAATTAAAACAGTTTTATTGACAACTTGTCACGCACAAACCTTTATTAAGACATTCCGTCTGACGATTCTCCTGTTAGAAATGAATCTAAAAAGAAATGAGAAGCAGAGGAAGAAACTGAATCCTCGCTCAGAAAAAAATAAAAAAAAAAGAATATCTATGTACAAAAGTTGAGACTATATACATCGTTTTTCGTGCATAGAACACAGTGAAGAAGTAGGACATGTTGTCAATACTGAAGTAAACGTTCACAGTCCGTACTATTTAAGTAATGAGTAATTTACAGAATGAAGATTATAGAAATAGTTAGCTACAGTGAATATGTCGTCACCGCTGCAGAGTTTGCTGGAAGATCTCCAGCGACATCATGCATTCCACATTCTACGAAGAAAACGTAGATCGCGTGCTTCGTCTTGGAGAAAGTGGTGAAAAGATGGAAAGAGAGAGATTGAAACTACTTTCAATAAATCGCGTTCCTATAATGTTATATAAGATTAAATATAAGGATATTATATAGATAAATAAATGTAAAATTGAGAGAGAGATTTTCCCTTTTTGCATATACTTCGTTAAATACCCATATCTTGGTTTCTCAAGAAGTCACTGGGACATCCTACTCCACGCTGACGAGCGCCAACAGCGCGAAACGCGTTCGTGGATGGCTTTTCTTGATTTATCAAGAAATTGGATTAGCCAAATATCAGGGAACAGGCTAAATCAATATTGGTTGATTTCTGTTCCACTAGATGGCGCTCTGCCATCTGAAAAGCACATGTGCTCGTGGTCAGTATATGCTTTCTTTATTTTTAATATTTCGTTATAAAGTAGCGAATGGATGGTTCTGTTATGGTCGAGTACTAGCTCATTGAACCTCCTATAGCAAATGTTGGAATTATTAGATGATTATCATTACCATATCACTCTCCTATATACCACAGACGTCGTGGGATGATGCACCGATGTACCATCGGCATTTTCTGACCCTCAAAATATGCAAATTTGAATGCAATTGAGTAATTTGCATAGTCTATGTGAATTTATGTCTATATTTACATACATGTAGAATTGACCAATGATTTATTCAAATTTTTGGCAGAAAGATAAGAGCCACAAACATCCGTTGACATGTCGTATATACCAGCGGAATGACCCGGCTTCGCCTGGCCTCTCACTGATGAAAGATTGCCAGACGAATATTGTTTTGTAAAATGTTATTTAGAAGTTTGATTTGCATACTTCGCTACTACCCTAACTAATTTGTAGTCGTGGTGGTAGGGGTTACCCCAGTATTATATAAAACTTACAGAAGAATATTAACACTGAGTTATCATCATCATTTTCTTATTCCAAAACAATCAAATGATTTCATTTTTCACAAATTTTTATTTCAAATTATTCCATTTTAGAGTGATAGCAATAGGAATATGATAAATAACAAATTTGTTAAAGCAAATATCAAACATTCACTCGGGGAGAAGCAAGGTTATTCGATTTTTTTTTTAGGGCAGACAATTTGACAATTTAAGATTTGACTATATAAATCATAAGAATTATGGCAACAATAATTATAACTCTATTGTTAGATGTGAATTGATAATTGAATGATTTTATTAACAATTTTTCACAATATAAATAATGAAAATACAAAAGATTAAAGGATAATACATATTAACAAAAGGAATATATTTACATATTTACATCTTCAACCAGGAGGCTCCCCCACCTGAGGATTTATCCTCCTCCAGACAGGGAGAGGGTTCTTCTCCCCTCAGTTCAGCTCGTAGAAAGAACTTGTAGGTTTGGCAGAGACACCAAGTTGTCATCCAGGCCTCGCCCAGCGCTGGAAGATGGGGAAGGCCTCCCGGATGAGAGTCCTGATTCTGCCAGACGTCAATACAGAAATGATGATGATATACTCTCACTGTTATCACAAACATCAGCATCGCTTTGATCAAAGTTAGAAATGAAGAGAAAAAAGGATACATTTTTAACAGAATTAATTAAATTTTATTTTATCATTATATAATCATTATTGTTTTTAGAAGGAAGATTTAAAAAAGTATGCGCCTCAAATGTATACATATTTATGAGACATTTCCATACATACATTTACGCAGGGGCGTATCGAGGTGGGACCACCCCGGGCCTGTCATCAGAGAGGCCACCGAGAGGCCAAAGAAGGACGGGAAGATTGTGCAGGTTTATGGACTTTGTAGAGTCTGGCTGAACTATTGATGTGTTTCCTGTTTGAAAGTCCGTGTAAGTTGAGGTGAGGTTTAACAATGAGGTGAGGTTTAACAACATATTGGTGTTAAATATAGGGCAGGTGATAGATACGGCTAGCTGTGTTCAGAAATGGTTTGGGGGGTCGGTGGAAGACTGGTTAAACCGTTTGGTTTTGACCACTAGGACCCGGGTTCGATTCCCGCATTGGACACTTTTTTCTGTTAAAAAAAAATGTTCCAATGGCCCCCGATTCTTCCAAAAGTCCAACCCCACCAGCGAGTGCAAGTAACCAAACGGGGCTCTGGCATTTGTAAGTGCAAAGTCGAACTACCCACCATGATTATCATGGCCTGTACCACGTGTACTAGGGATAAGTAAAAAAAAAAAGAAATGGTTTAATAAATGTTTTATATATTCAAGGAAAGATGTACTGGCAACCCTGCCTTTGAGAGAATGGAAATGTCTCAAAATGGCGGGGAATTGGATGGGAACTTATCCGGTCACCGTGACACCGTAGTAGAGACACTGAAGGCTCTGGGTGAGGTTTTAGCCCTCTGCGTGTTGAAGTAACGGACAACGTATAAATTACTTCACGTATAAAATACATTCATCTCGTCACACACAACATGGATGCAAAATATGCGTCATCTAGTCACCGTCTCTACATACTACCAGGACACGAATCGGTGACAAAGCCACAACACCAGCTTTGGTAATTTCAGAACGTCTACCTGGTGGCCATGGTTTCGGACTAATGGCCCTCGTCAGTCCTGTGTGAACTTTGATTTCCTCAGTACACAACGTAAAATATGGAAAATTTACCAGAGAGGTGTCCAGCTGGGAGAGCGGCTAGGCCAACTATGTGTCACCGACCCTCGTCAGTCCTGTGTGAACTTTGATTTCCTCAGTACACAACGTAAAATATGGAAAATTTACCAGAGAGGTGTTCAGCTGGGAGAGCGGCTAGGCCAACTATGTGTCACCGACCCTCGTCAGTCCTGTGTGAACTTTGATTTCCTCAGTACACAACGTGAAATATGGAAAATTTACCAGAGAGGTGTCCAGCTGGGAGAGCTGCTAGTCCAACTATGTGTCACCGACCCTCGTCAGTCCTGTGTGAACTTTGATTTCCTCAGTACACAACGTAAAATATGGAAAATTTACCAGAGAGGTGTTCAGCTGGGAGAGCTGCTAGTCCAACTATGTGTCACCGACCCTCGTCAGTCCTGTGTGAACTTTGATTTCCTCAGTACACAACGTAAAATATGGAAAATTTAACAGAGAGGTGTCCAGCTGGGAGAGCTGCTAGGCCAACTATGTGTCACCGACCCTCGTCAGTCCTGTGTGAACTTTGATTTCCTCAGTACACAACGTAAAATATGGAAAATTTAACAGAGAGGTGTCCAGCTGGGAGAGCTGCTAGTCCAACTATGTGTCACCGACCCTCGTCAGTCCTGTGTGAACTTTGATTTCCTCAGTACACAACGTAAAATATGGAAAATTTACCAGAGAGGTGTTCAGCTGGGAGAGCTGCTAGTCCAACTATGTGTCACCGACCCTCGTCAGTCCTGTGTGAACTTTGATTTCCTCAGTACACAACGTAAAATATGGAAAATTTACCAGAGAGGTGTCCAGCTGGGAGAGCTGCTAGTCCAACTATGTGTCACCGACCCTCGTCAGTCCTGTGTGAACTTTGATTTCCTCAGTACACAACGTAAAATATGGAAAATTTACCAGAGAGGTGTTCAGCTGGGAGAGCTGCTAGTCCAACTATGTGTCACCGACCCTCGTCAGTCCTGTGTGAACTTTGATTTCCTCAGTACACAACGTGAAATATGGAAAATTTAACAGAGAGGTGTTCAGCTGGGAGAGCTGCTAGTCCAACTATGTGTCACCGACCCTCGTCAGTCCTGTGTGAACTTTGATTTCCTCAGTACACAACGTAAAATATGGAAAATTTACCAGAGAGGTGTCCAGCTGGGAGAGCTGCTAGGCCAACTATGTGTCACCGACCCTCGTCAGTCCTGTGTGAACTTTGATTTCCTCAGTACACAACGTAAAATATGGAAAATTTAACAGAGAGGTGTCCAGCTGGGAGAGCGGCTAGGCCAACTATGTGTCACCGACCCTCGTCAGTCCTGTGTGAACTTTGATTTCCTCAGTACACAACGTAAAATATGGAAAATTTAACAGAGAGGTGTTCAGCTGGGAGAGCTGCTAGGCCAACTATGTGTCACCGACCCTCGTCAGTCCTGTGTGAACTTTGATTTCCTCAGTACACAACGTAAAATATGGAAAATTTAACAGAGAGGTGTTCAGCTGGGAGAGCTGCTAGGCCAACTATGTGTCACCGACCCTCGTCAGTCCTGTGTGAACTTTGATTTCCTCAGTACACAACGTAAAATATGGAAAATTTACCAGAGAGGTGTTCAGCTGGGAGAGCGGCTAGGCCAACTATGTGTCACCGACCCTCGTCAGTCCTGTGTGAACTTTGATTTCCTCAGTACACAACGTGAAATATGGAAAATTTAACAGAGAGGTGTTCAGCTGGGAGAGCTGCTAGGCCAACTATGTGTCACCGACCCTCGTCAGTCCTGTGTGAACTTTGATTTCCTCAGTACACAACGTGAAATATGGAAAATTTAACAGAGAGGTGTTCAGCTGGGAGAGCTGCTAGGCCAACTATGTGTCACCGACCCTCGTCAGTCCTGTGTGAACTTTGATTTCCTCAGTACACAACGTGAAATATGGAAAATTTACCAGAGAGGTGTCCAGCTGGGAGAGCGGCTAGGCCAACTATGTGTCACCGACCCTCGTCAGTCCTGTGTGAACTTTGATTTCCTCAGTACACAACGTAAAATATGGAAAATTTAACAGAGAGGTGTTCAGCTGGGAGAGCTGCTAGGCCAACTATGTGTCACCGACCCTCGTCAGTCCTGTGTGAACTTTGATTTCCTCAGTACACAACGTAAAATATGGAAAATTTACCAGAGAGGTGTTCAGCTGGGAGAGCTGCTAGGCCAACTATGTGTCACCGACCCTCGTCAGTCCTGTGTGAACTTTGATTTCCTCAGTACACAACGTAAAATATGGAAAATTTAACAGAGAGGTGTTCAGCTGGGAGAGCTGCTAGGCCAACTATGTGTCACCGACCCTCGTCAGTCCTGTGTGAACTTTGATTTCCTCAGTACACAACGTAAAATATGGAAAATTTAACAGAGAGGTGTTCAGCTGGGAGAGCGGCTAGGCCAACTATGTGTCACCGACCCTCGTCAGTCCTGTGTGAACTTTGATTTCCTCAGTACACAACGTAAAATATGGAAAATTTAACAGAGAGGTGTTCAGCTGGGAGAGCGGCTAGGCCAACTATGTGTCACCGACCCTCGTCAGTCCTGTGTGAACTTTGATTTCCTCAGTACACAACGTAAAATATGGAAAATTTAACAGAGAGGTGTTCAGCTGGGAGAGCGGCTAGTCCAACTATGTGTCACCGACCCTCGTCAGTCCTGTGTGAACTTTGATTTCCTCAGTACACAACGTAAAATATGGAAAATTTAACAGAGAGGTGTTCAGCTGGGAGAGCGGCTAGGCCAACTATGTGTCACCGACCCTCGTCAGTCCTGTGTGAACTTTGATTTCCTCAGTACACAACGTAAAATATGGAAAATTTACCAGAGAGGTGTTCAGCTGGGAGAGCTGCTAGGCCAACTATGTGTCACCGACCCTCGTCAGTCCTGTGTGAACTTTGATTTCCTCAGTACACAACGTGAAATATGGAAAATTTAACAGAGAGGTGTCAGCTGGGAGAGCGGCTAGGCCAACTATGTGTCACCGACCCGGGTCTGCTAGTGTGCAGAGACCGTCAATAGATGGCACGGGGAGGTGTTCTTTCTTTTGACAGGTCAATATCCTCCCAGCAAAATGTCCATCCACATTAGCCTTTGTGTAATAAGACCAAATACAAATAAATAAATAGTGTGTGGCGTTTCGGTAACAGCGTTGTTACCATCTTCAGACAAAAGTGCTGAAAGAAAAAATATCACAGCCAAATTTTTCTCATTTAGCACTTTTGTCTGAAGATGGTAACAAGGCTGTTACTGAAACGTCACACACTATTTATTTATTTGTATTTGGTCTTATTACCTTGTGTTTATAAACTGTAATCCAAATTGTGCCTTTTCATTAGTCTTTGTGAAGTAATTTTGTAGACCTTTTAAATTATTACTTTCTCTCCATCTCAGCTTTTGACATATAAATACACACGAGTTCATTCCACACAAAGGTTTAGAGAGTGGTTGTACAAATGTAAATCGCCAAATACGTCCGAAAGGTGGCGTATTTGTACCAGGCTCGCTAGCTGACTTACCACACATTGGAGGTTTGCAAACATCTTCCAAATGATGAAATGATTCTCAAGACATTAGAGAGAATCGTTATTTCTTCTTCAGAAAGAAAGAAAGAAATTGTTTTGTTGTTTTCGTCGCTGACTTTTTCTGTTCATGACAAAAAAAAAGAGCTGCTGGTGAATCAAAATTTATTAGGAGTTTCCAAACAGGTGGAAGCTAAGTTATCTCAGCAGCGGGAGGATTCTGGCGTTCATTTGATCAATCGTGGAAATGGAAAACCTTAGAGGCAAGATCTTATTACAACTATTTACCTGTTCAACAAGAAATTTGGGAAATTGAAACAAAAAGCGGAAGGATATTTTGGACATACCACGTTTTAGCAAACGTACCTGATGGTTTTCATGATTTTTCTTTTAAAAAAAGAAGAAACCAAGTTATTTGAGCTGATCTTGCACTGTAGCCTCCTGTCTTAAAAGAGCATTTAGCGAGAATCTAGCGCCAGGAAACTTGATTTCGTATCTTAAAAAAAAATCAGAAAATTTGGTAAATTCCACCAATTTCATAACTCCTCTCGTAGGTTGGTATGAATTCGAAGCCGTCCCTGTACTGGTGAGAGCCATAGTCTGATACCATGGTGTACTGGTTGTTGGCTGTTGTCTGAATTTGTCTAAACTGGTGTTGTGTCTCATTTTTATCATCATCTTCAAATTTTGACTGGGGTGATAAACATAATGCATTGTTTCGATGCCTATCTAAAGGGAGAGGTTCCTCTATAACAGAATGGACGTCTGTTTTGACGATAGAGGTGACTTTCATTTTATTTTTATAGATCAATCTCACACACATCCCGGCAACAATATTGTTTTGTAAAACAACACTTAAAGTTTCACCGCATAAGTTTCTTTTTTTGTGAAAAATCAATATTTATTTCAAAGATAAATATTTACTATTTCTAACTTTTTTGGATGAAGTATGAAAGGGTGAAAATATGAAGAGCAATGGCGAACGGAAAAACAAAAGTGTCCAGGGGCGGGAATCGAACCCACAACGTTCCGCCCACCGGGCAGAGGCCACGTCCACCAGGCGGTGGGTTCGATTCCCGCCCCTGGACACTTTTGTTTTTCCGTTCGCCATTGCTCTTCATATTTTCACCCTTTCATACTTCATCCAAAAAAGTTAGAAATAGTAAATATTTCTCTTTGAAATAAATATTGATTTTTCACAAAAAAGAAACTTATGCGGTGAAACTTTAAGTGTTGTTTTATAATCATACGCCGCAGTCCTTTATAATGTAAAATATTGTTTTGTGTTTGTTATTAAAGTTTAAAACACATTTAAACTTTATATATTTTATTCAATGAAGATCAAAATTACATAACCATCCCAATTAATTATATATCTTAACTACATAACATTAAGCCATCTATTTACAGTTTGTTTGGTCACCAGTCCAATATTTTCACAGACTGAATTATGAGATTAATTTATAAATGAAATATTATGCAAAACAATTAAACAACAATATACATCAAATACCATGCCCATAAAATCTTCCCAGATACTTTAAGAGCTAAACACTTCTTTGGCAAATTCCTAGGACTCCATTTGACCCCTTATGGATCTCATGAAATCAAACCCGCCCTGGACTGACGAGGGCCATTATTCCGAAACTATTGTTTCCAGGCGAGCGCTTCTCAATTTGTCAAATCTCGTGTTGTGACTTTCTCATCGACCTGAGTCTGCTGGTTTTGTAGACGGCTAATAGATGGCGCTCAGTTTTTAGCGTCTATTCTGACGGGAGAAACGACATTTATAAATAAATAAATAATTGAGATAAATTTTAGGTTTATAATTAAATATAGTAAAATTAAAGAATAAGAGGTGTTTTTATTTTTTGATAAATGAATAAATAAAAATTATAGTAAAACCCTATCTTATGGAGTTTAGCTAGTTACACGTTATAAGATGGATAAAAGAAAAGGGAATAAGAGAAAAATTATAGAAAATAGAAAAAACAACAACAAACAACAATAGCCTTTATTGGGCACACGTGCCATACAGGATTCTCTCTGTAGGAAAATAGAAAAAACAGAACAATGTAATAATAATTCTCCAATATTTTAATAAACGTAAAGCGAAGAAAGAGGTTTTATCTGTCTTCTCTTACTATGAGAGATTATCAAATTTTCAATATCTTTTTTTTTTTTATGGGTTATAGCTTATACCAATCCAGTTCAAAATTGAGTAATACAATATATTGGGGAATGAGAAATTCGAACTATTTTGACGCGCGTATGATTCTTTTTTAAATAAATCAATTTTCTACTGCCCTTACTGCAATGATAAAATAATGAGAGGGCCTGGTTCATCAGTTGTGAACCTTCCAGCGGTTTCACCAGTTTAATCTACTATACCGCTGTAATATTGCATTTTTCGGTTTTCCTTTTATAATGCAGCGGTATGGTAGATAAAACTGTCGAAATCGCTGGAAGGGTTCACCACTGATGAGCCAGGCCCTCCCATTATTTTATCATTGCAGTAAGGGCAGTAGAAAATGACTTATTTAAAAAAGAATCATACGCGTCAAAAACAGCAAAAATTTGACATAACAGATGGTGTGCTAATGCATCATATTAATATTGAGGAATACAAAACACCCTTGGCTTTATCAGCAGTGAAAGTGAAGTCTTTTCTGCCTATTTATTTGAGAATGGCCTTTGGATGAACGCTGACACCTACATCAATGTCACCGTTGTGAAGCCTTGGATGGACATGATGACCGCAGGAAGAAAATTTGTTTTCCAACAGGACTCAGCTCTAGCCCAAAAGGCAGAAAAGAGACACAATAGTTGCTGACACTTAACGTCCTCAGTCACTAGAATCCTGATATTTGGCTCCCTAACTCTCCAGACTGCAACCCCCTCGACTACTATGTATGGGACATTGTAGAGAGAGAGATGTCATCAAAGCTCCTCACAACACCATCCAGTCTGTCAAGAAAACGGTTCACAGGGTGATGACCCAAATGGACATAGTTATGTCGCCAATTTGTTGCAGCTAATAATGGAAAATAAGTTGAATAAATAAAAACGGTATCCTTTTACATACTACTGTGCCAAATTTTGCAATAAATTTCAGTTAAAATTACAATGTGGTTATTCCCTGGTTACATTGTGGTTGTTACCTGATACACCCTGTATTACTGGAGGGATTTATGGATGAAAAACCTGGAAAGGTAAGGCCTAGAAAATGGACCTCGCTGACAATGTCCCAGGAAAAAATTTGCTCACCAAGCTATGAATTGGGAAGAAATCCACCCAGCAAAATAAAACATATTTAATGTCATGGTTAAACATTTTATTTCTATATGAAGGAACACTTTCTCTTGTAACATAAAATAAAATACAAGTATAACTTCTCTATTAATTACTGTCTAACCAAATTAAGACAAGTATCCTTAACTTTTAAAAACATTAACAGTTATTTCTCCCAAAAGAACATGAAAATAATTGGATCTTCATTCTGAATAAAAATGTAATACATATATAATAGCATTTTATGTGTATAATAAGGTTTAGTAAAATAAAAGGAACTCAAATTCTTCAAAATTCAAGAATGTTATTTACAATTGAAATGGTTTCAATTAAATTGAAAATGTTTAAAATTAAAATTAAAAATTCAATTGAATAGTTGAAATGGTTTTAATAAAGTTTAAATGCCTTATCTTTCAATTAAAGAATTTAATATATTTTAATTCCACATATTGAAAAGTCTGGCCACACTTCCAAATCGAATATCACATGACAGAGTATTGTTTATAAGGTTGATTTGCAGGATTTAATTCACTTTCGAGTCGCAAGTTTAACTTTTGTTTGAGTTTTGTTATAAGAGTAATCAACATGAAAACTTTTGTTTTAGCCCTTCTAGCAGGGCTTTTTGTGGCAAGCAATGCCGAGCTGCTCAGGTAAGTAGAATTGTTTCAATTTAGAAAATATTTCTTTCAGAGTTATAAATCTACTGTTATATTCGAATTAAAGTCCGAACACTTCCTCAAAGCTTCATATATTATATACAGGAAATATAACTTATATGTATTTTTCTCTTAATACCTGTTTAATTAACACCGGGTTTTGCAGACGAAAATGCAGTTGCATTTAAAGAACAATTTAAAGATACTCTTTTGTTTGTTTGTTTTGTTTTTAAATCATTGACAGAAAATATTTAAACATCATTTATATATCAAACCGAAGAACTATAAATTACGCATTCAGAATGTTTTTAGACATTTAAATTTATAACTTGAAAAAAAAAAAAACAATTGTACGAAATAAAAATTTTGACCCCATTTCATATTTGCTAACTTTTTACATCAACTCTAACTGCATTGTCACATAGTAGCAAAATATTACACATTTAAAAATTACAATTTCAAAAATTTTGAAAGATTAACTAAAATATGTGATATATAATTTTGACATTTATTTTATTATTTTTCATTTTGAAAGAGTAAAAGTAAAAAAATAAAGGGTTTCCATTTTATTAATGAGAAATGAGTTTGTCATGGTTTTTCTACTTTGTCAGCCAGAAACAGACACACTACTTACACCTCAATAATTCAGCTCATACCTGCACTTGGGTCAGTTAGAATCTGGCACACAAGGCTCCCACAGAAACCTAAGTTTACCTATCATATGCAGTAACATGTACTTCTGTATGTAACTACATTTTAAATATCACTAGGTAACCAGGTAATAAGGCCAAATATAAATAGTGTGTGACATTTCGGTAACAGCATTTTTACTGAAACGTCACACACTATTTATTTACCTAGATTTGGTCTTATTACCTTGTGTTTCTAATCTACAATTCAAATTGTGTCTTATCAAATATCACAAGATATCAAATTAGTAAATTATATGTGACATTTTGATAACAGCTTTGTTACCATCTTGATACAAAAGTACTGAGTGACAAAAATATCACGTTCGTAAATATTGGGTAGGGCTCTCATAAACAGGAATAGGAAAATGCTTTGATAAAAAAAATGTTTTCTCAAAGAACTCAAAAATATTCTTTGTAAAAAGTACTGGCTGGGCCATATAGAAGATAGTGAACTTGTGAATGTTTATAATACAAGAAAATAAGACCTAATCCAAATAAATACACACTATTTATTTATTTGGATTTGGTCTTATTACCTTGTGTTTATAATCTATAATCCAAATTGTACCTTATCATTTGTGAATGTTTGTTTAACCAAACTGATCACAAGTGAAGTTGTCCATTTCTGGCTCCCCAGAAGACATTAATTAATGGCATCTTTGTCATAGCATTGGACCTATTGCACCAATGTCAGCAATGTTCAGTGGATTGGTTGACCTTGTGGCCACCATCAGCCTCGTATCTCCTGTCTGGTACATTCTTCTCTCTGTAAGATTTGGACATGGAGGAACTATTTTAAATATAAAATTCTATAGGATTTTTAAAATTGTTTTCTTGGTTGGGGTAAAAATAAAAGGTAATAATACCAAATCTAAATAAATAGTGTGTGATGGTCACACTGTTGTTACTACCATCCACACACTATTTCTTTTATTTCTAATCTAGAATTGTGTACTTGGTTGAGAGGTGTTACCAACTCATGGACTAAAGCAAGTTGTACTTTATAGCATGTATATCGGGACAATAACTCTGACAGATATTACAGTGACCTTTAAACACAAGGTAATAAGACCACAAATCCAAATAAATAAATAGTGTGTGACATTTCGGTAACAGCGTTGTTACCAAAACGCTGTTACCGAAATGTCACACACTATTTATTTATTTGGATTTGGTCTTATTACCTTGTGTTTATAAGCTATAATCCAAATTGTGCCTTATCATACAGTGACCTTTATTGAAGACATGAGATAACCAAGTGTGAAAAAAATTGCCTGTTTCCTTAAAAAAACAAAAAATAGATGACCAGCTACATAAGAGACTTTCCACCTTAGTTTTGTCCATGATTGTAAATCTTCCAAAAGGTTCTGAAACAAATAATTTTAATTGTTCATCCTAAGAGGGAGTAACCTGGCCACCTTGTAGAAGTAAGGAGATATTTCCTCTTTCTTCCATTCTGTTGGTTGTATTTCTTTTGAATGAAAAACACTTCTTTAAATTGTCTCTTGATATTTTTGTGACCAGTGTTTTTCCTATGTTCCATAAGCACAGAATTTTCACATCTTGAGCATATTCAGAATTTCTCATCTCTCCATTTAAGTTCTGACTGTCCTACATAGCATTGGTCATACTTTTTACATTTCATAAATTCAACCTGCTTATTTATTTGGATTTGGTCTTATTACCTTGTGTTTGTTGTTGTGTGTTGTTAGTTCCCCAATAAAAATAGCTGTCCTCAAAACTAGTCTGTTTGAAGTTGACACTTTGCTTCTACAAGTCATTGGAAGTTTAGATGATCATCATGGAGGAGTTTGTTGGAGGATAGAAGCCTTCACAGTAGTGGCCACAGCTTGCCCCACTGGCCGAGGGGTGGTGGGAGATCCCCAAATAGAAACTTCCAAGAAGTTGGCCAATCACCTTGTGTAAACATTCTATTGCTGGAGCTCCACAAAAAAGTGTTTGCCTCCGTCAGTGAACCAATCACGTCACATGGCTTCACTTGTATTCTCTTCCCAAGTCCCTCCCTGCTGGATTCTGGCAATAATTTACTTTATTTTAATTTATTTACTATAATAGTGCTATTTTAATTAAATAACACAAGTTTACATAATTAACATGTACAGTGTTAAAACAAACCTGGAATATAAGATCAAATAAATCAATTGTGTGAGACTTTGTGCTGTTACTGAAACACTATTAATTTATTTGGATATGGTCTTATTACCTTGCAGTCTTAATCATTGATTTTTAATTATTCCAGAATTGGCCAAATACCCTTTCTTGATTAATCAATAAAATCTAACCAGGTATGCATTTTGTGCTGTTGGCCCTCATTAGCCTGGTGCAAGCTGTACCCCAAACAGCTGGTCTTTGTGGAATCCTGAAACAAGTATATAAAGCCTGAAGGGTGTGAGAACACCAAACTATGTGAATAAATGGTACAAAAATTAAATTGTACTGGCGTCAGGTGGATAATTAAGATAAATTCTGGAATAATTCAGCAATTAGTTGATATTTATTCTGACAGATGGTGCAAGCCATCAGCAATTTTAGTTGTACAATCAGGAAATGCTTTTCTCTTAATTTTCCACCTGATCCCAGTACAATTTGTTCACCTTGTGCAGGGTCCCCCTGCACCGCATGCAGACAGTGCGGCAACAGATGCATGAGGTGGGCACCCCCATCCAGCTCCTCCGGCCCCGGCCCAACCTGTTGACTGGGGGCTCCGGACCTGTGCCAGAGCCTCTCTCCAACTACATGGATGTGAGTCCATTGTCTGCACTGATTCAAATTGTGGCAGCCTCTCCAGCTTGTATCTGAGAGCTGTTTCAGGATTATAGCAATGCTCATTTTTTTATTTTTAAAAAATTTTTGAATTTTTAAACTGTATTTTTTTGGGAGTGACTGGAGCAAATGGTTGATGCCAAAGTATGGCCAACTCCCAGATAACTTAGCTGCCTCTCACTGCTGTGGAGTTGTTGCATTTCCTGCTGAAACCAGTCTCCAGACTTAGTCACCACCATAGTTCCAGGTTCCTGCTGAAACCAGTAGTCACACCACAGTTCCTGTTTACAGGCCCAGTACTACGGCCCCATCACCATCGGCACCCCGCCCCAGCAGTTCACCGTGGTGTTTGACACTGGCTCCTCCAACCTGTGGGTGCCCTCCAAGCACTGCAAGTGGACCAACATTGCCTGCTGTGAGTGGCAACTGTTTGTTCTCTACACTCCTTGTTTGGAAGTTTGAATTCCAGGGTCACCACGGGAGTGAACCAGGTTACTTTCTCCACACAACTGTCAAACTTGCACTTCTTACAGTGTAATACACCTGATTAGCTGCTGATATATGCTGTCTCCCATTGGTTGGTTCCCTCCCTGTTTTAAAGCGAGATGTATGGAAACAAACAAACAAGCTTAGAAGGCTGTGGTCAATGATAATAAGCCAGAGCGGCAGTTGTTTGGTGTTGTTGCCTATTGGTGGATGTAAAGCTCCCAATGATGAAAGCAGTTGTCTCATGGCAGGATGTCTCATGTCCTCCCAAGAGAACAACAGTCTTTGATTTCCAGACTTAAGTCTGGTCATCTACGGACAATGACTTTCCAGAATGGTTGCAGGGTTTTCCCACTATGTACTAAGTGCAATTCTCAGCCTGCAACCCCAAGACACATTATTGACTGTATTGACTCATCCATTGATGAGCTCTACTCTTCCCCGGCAGACACCATCAACAAGCTTTACAAGCTTGATACCTTAGTGTGATTGAGTGGAGATAAGAAGAAGAAGAAGAAGGATGTCTCATGGATTACCCCAATTACCTGAGTAAAGTAAAACTGATGGCAGTGGCTACAAACATTGGCTGAGAGAGGAAATGTTGTTTTGATTGTTTAGTTTGCTCTGAGAGAAGAAAATTAAAGACTAGCTCAAAACTAGCCTTTTTTTATATTTCTGGTCCTGCTTTAATCCCAAAGGTGTATACCCTAACTAGCTATATATAGAGAAAACACCAAGATTCTTTGGATTGGTTCTCCACACTGCCACATGACCAGTTTTGAGTTAATCAGCCAATCTATATAGAATGATTTTTTAGCTCAGTGGTTAATAAGAGATGGTATATTAATATGCAAATGTGAGATTGAATCACGGCTTTTCCTTTTTTATTTTGTTGCCTACTAAAGTGATTTTATCATTTTTCATTTTATTTGTTCTTTAAAAATCAAATCATGTTCAGGTTTGTATTGATGGATCTTTGTAGTGTAGGAATCTGATACTTGTGTCTGTGAATTTTAGTGGTCGAAGCTATTACGGCATTATTTTGTGTATTTAAAAGTTCAAATATAAGTTTTCTTTATATGAGAGAGAAGGAAAAGTCACATTTTAGATTTAATTACCCTTGAGATTGATTCTATGTAACATGTGTGGTGTAGTCTATAGAATATATCTCCACATGTCCAGCTGACCTCAGTGAAATGTTTGAGCCAATACAGTAAAACCAGCCTGGGATATAGCGAAACTTACTTTATAACCAACCTGAAATAATCCCCAATTTGATATCACAATACAGTGAGCTATAGTGGACCACAGTCCCATGGGGGTTGGCTATAGAGGTTCCTGTGCTTGGAGCAAACTCCTAGCAAACACAGGAGATTTATCTCAAGTTTGCCTCTGCCGCCTGATAAACCCTGTCTACCCTGATAGCACTTTATAAACATTTGCCTAGCTTTGATTCTGGTGATATCTTGCAACAAAATAATGAAATAGAATTGAGACGGGCGGCAAGTTATTTAAGGAAGGTTGTAGAAACACCTTTCAAACCTTGGAGCCTTGTCCCACTCCATTCTGCCTCGTTGACTGGAAGTGACACAATTCAAACACTTTGTTGTGAGTCACCATGGATCCATTGTCTGGTGATGACATTTTGTATCCAGTTTGGACTCTTTCATTCACTCTATTGGGGGAATTCCTTTATTCCATTTTTTATAGAGGTGGTGTATTGCACCATGTATGTGTAAACACAAGGTAATAACACCAAATAAATAAATTATTACCTTGTGTTTATAATCTAAAATTCAAATTGTGCCATATCACCATAAAACAGGGAACTAGTGGAGACTATGTGCAGGGTTCCACCACAAGTACGACAGGTCGGCCTCCAGCACCTACACGGCCAACGGCACCAACATTGAGATCAAGTACGGCAGCGGCAGCATGACCGGCATCCTGAGCCAGGACGTGGTCAACGTAGGCACTGCTCAGGTCAGCTCACAGTTTTCTCCCTCCCACCTGTAGCTGATAAGACCATTTAATCAAGCCATTCTTTCTCTCCAGTTTTAGATAGGCAGCAATCTTGTTGTTATCATATTGTTCTTTGTTACACAGGCTCTGTGAACATGTATCTACTTGAGGTGTTCAGGTCATATGTTGGATCCACCAACAGATCTGAGGGATTTACAACTTTGTCTCAACTACCACCAAGTATAGCTCTGTTTTATAAAATTGTATTTTGATGACAATAACATTAAGGCATCAATAAAGATAGCCCTTGTTTGCTGGAAATAGTTAAATGCCGCAGACTTGGTAACCCTCCCCACGTGGGCTGAACCACTCCCTGCTGCAGGTGAAGAACCAGGGATTTGCCGAGGCCATCACTGAACCCGGCCTGACCTTCGTGGCTGCAAAGTTTGACGGCATCCTGGGACTGGGCTTCCCCCAGATCTCTGTGCAGGGAGTCCCCCCTATCTTCAACAACATGATTGCCCAGGGCCTGGTGTCTCAGCCTATCTTCTCCTTCTACCTCAACAGGTGACACTTGCTCTGTAGACACCTCTGGTGTCCCAGCCTATCTTCTCCTTCTACCTCAACAGGTGACACTTGCTCTGTAGACACCTCTGGTGTCCCAGCCTATCTTCTCCTTCTACCTCAACAGGTGACACTTGCTCTGTAGACACCTCTGGTGTCCCAGCCTATCTTCTCCTTCTACCTCAACAGGTGACACTTGCTCTGTAGACACCTCTGGTGTCCCAGCCTATCTTCTCCTTCTACCTCAACAGGTGACACTTGCTCTGTAGACACCTCTGGTGTCCCAGCCTATCTTCTCCTTCTACCTCAAAAGGTGACACTTGCTCTGTAGACACCTCTGGTGTCCCAGCCTATCTTCTCCTTCTATCTCAACAGGTGACACTTGCTCTGTAGACACCTCTGGTGTCCCAGCCTATCTTCTCCTTCTACCTCAACAGGTGACACTTGCTCTGTAGACACCTCTGGTGTCCCAGCCTATCTTCTCCTTCTACCTCAACAGGTGACACTTGCTCTGTAGACACCTCTGGTGTCCCAGCCTATCTTCTCCTTCTATCTCAACAGGTGACACTTGCTCTGTAGACACCTCTGGTGTCCCAGCCTATCTTCTCCTTCTACCTCAACAGGTGACACTTGCTCTGTAGACACCTCTGGTGTCCCAGCCTATCTTCTCCTTCTACCTCAACAGGTGACACTTGCTCTGTAGACACCTCTGGTGTCCCAGCCTATCTTCTCCTTCTACTTCAACAGGTGACACTTGCTCTGTAGACACCTCTGGTGTCCCAGCCTATCTTCTCCTTCTACCTCAACAGGTGACACTTGCTCTGTAGACACCTCTGGTGTCCCAGCCTATCTTCTCCTTCTACCTCAACAGGTGACACTTGCTCTGTAGACACCTCTGGTGTCCCAGCCTATCTTCTCCTTCTACCTCAACAGGTGACACTTGCTCTGTAGACACCTCTGGTGTCCCAGCCTATCTTCTCCTTCTACTTCAACAGGTGACACTTGCTCTGTAGACACCTCTGGTGTCCCAGCCTATCTTCTCCTTCTACCTCAACAGGTGACACTTGCTCTGTAGACACCTCTGGTGTCCCAGCCTATCTTCTCCTTCTACCTCAACAGGTGACACTTGCTCTGTAGACACCTCTGGTGTCCCAGCCTATCTTCTCCTTCTATCTCAACAGGTGACACTTGCTCTGTAGACACCTCTGGTGTCCCAGCCTATCTTCTCCTTCTATCTCAACAGGTGACACTTGCTCTGTAGACACCTCTGGTGTCCCAGCCTATCTTCTCCTTCTACCTCAACAGGTGACACTTGCTCTGTAGACACCTCTGGTGTCCCAGCCTATCTTCTCCTTCTATCTCAACAGGTGACACTTGCTCTGTAGACACCTCTGCTACCAAACACTAGGGTTCCATCTAAATAGTTACACCAGTCTAATATGTTCACTAAGATAGAGATTTTTTTCCTGAACTATTTGTACCAAATTTGCATATTCTAGTAGATAAGATTTGCGTATTTTAAAATGTGTAACCCCATATGCCAGTAAGATCTATTGGACCAAGCTGTTGTCTAACTATTCCTTACAATGGGCCCAGAAATTTGAAAATAAACTTCATAGGTTGTGGGACTCCCAAGTGTTGCAAGCTAGATGCCAGGTCTGGGCTGAAGGGCCGTGTGCTGTGCAGAGACCCCACCCAGAGCCCTGGTGGTGAGATCATCTTTGGAGGCAGCGACCCCGACCACTATGACGGCAACTTCACCTACGTGCCAGTGAACAAGAAGGGCTACTGGCAGTTC
Organism: Cordylochernes scorpioides; assembly: GCA_030710605.1. Classification (NCBI taxonomy): domain Eukaryota; kingdom Metazoa; phylum Arthropoda; class Arachnida; order Pseudoscorpiones; family Chernetidae; genus Cordylochernes; species Cordylochernes scorpioides. The sequence goes on along the minus strand of CP092875.1, from coordinate 88,560,948 downwards.
AGCCTGGATGGGGTGAGCGTGAACGGACAGGGCGGCCAGTACTGCGCCGGCGGCTGCCAGGCCATCGCTGACACCGGCACCTCCCTCATCGCTGGTCCCACGGAGGAGATCACCAAGCTGAACCAGCAGATTGGAGCCACCCCCCTAGCCATGGGAGAGTACATGGTGGATTGCAACCTCATTCCCTCCCTGCCCACCATCTCCTTCGTGGTCGGGGGCCGTGCCTTCGACCTGAAGGGCAAGGACTACGTGCTCCAGGTGAGTTAATGCCAGGATCTGTAGCTCCAGGAATGTCACCCTGCCTTGTCTTAATGGACATCTATGAGGGCAGTAGTAAGTAGAGTACTCTAGGTGGGGTGACCACAGAGCTGTGATGTTCCAGCCTCCGCCATGACACCCAGCAGTAAGTACTGGTGGCGGCGGGCTCTTTACAACTGTAAACTTTAATTTATAGCTATTTAACTCTTGTGTGTGTACTTGGGAGTCACTGTGAGACTGGAGTCCAGGATCCTCTCTGTGGATTATCTCCCACTGATCCATCCTGTACTCTCCCACACCACTGCTTGTATATTTACCTTGTAGATCCATCACAACTATCTACCTCAGTACATAGGGTTTTGGCAAAAGTTGGGAGTTGAGACTTGATTTTGGACTGAGATTGTTTTATTACCTTCAACATTTCAGATTTTTACCTCAACCCCCACCTTGGAGTGGAAAATATTGGAAAACTTAAAAATCAAATTATTTGATAATGTATTATGTATAAATTTTTCTCACCTTTATTATTCAGAAATTGTAGAGCATATATTTTGACAATAAGAATTCTATTTAATTAACTTTCCAATGTTGAGAGACTATATTCCAAGAGATACCCACAGAAAGGAAGTAACCCAGCGTGTGGCTGTCTGCAGGTGAGCCAGTTCGGCAAGACCATCTGTCTGAGTGGGTTCATGGGCCTGGATGTGCCCAAGCCCATGGGCCCCCTGTGGATCCTGGGGGATGTCTTCATCGGGCGCTACTACACAGAGTTTGACTACGGCAACTCCCGTATTGGCCTGGCTGTGGCCAAGTAACTCCCTGTACACTCTCTCTAATAAAACTCCAAACTGACTCACGCCTCCCTCCACCACACACACGGTTTGGACTTACAAGTGGCTGGCACTTTTGTTACTTGCACTCATTGGTGGGGTTGAAATTTTGCAAGAATTAGGGGCCATTGGAACATTTTTTTAAATTAGAAAAAAGTGCCCCATGTGGGATTTGATCCAGAGTCGTAGAAAACCAGCAGTTTAACCACTACTCCACCACAGTAAGTGTGGCCATTACACAGAAACACAAAGTAACCAGTGAGATTTCAGTGGGCGGCCGTCAACACTCTCTGGTCTATTCACCACAGCGATGTGAGGCTGGGATTGTTTCCACAAGTTGTACACAAGTCTTTCTTCAGGATCTCTGATTGGACAGAGTGTCAAAGAAAATATTGTTTTAAATACCTGTACTTTAATGAGAGATAAGGTACCATTTGGATTATTGATTCAAAATAAAAGGTAATAAGACCAAATAAATAGTGTTACAGTACCTGAACATGTCACTGAAACATCACACAATATAACTACAATAAATACAACTGAGTTTTTCACACTTTAGTTCACTCATTTTTACACATGACCAATTACTGAATTGACTTCAAAAGGTAACAAGACCAAATCCAAATTTGCTGTTACAAAAATGTCCCAAACATTTCAATAATTTGGATTTGGTCTTGTTACTTTTTGATTTTAATCTATAATCCAAATTGTACCTTATATCATTTCTGAGTTGTTTGCTACATGGCTGTGTGGTACCATTTGATGGCTGTTGCTGAGACTACGTCCACACAAAGTAATTATTTCTACAATATGTTGTTGATCCCCTTGTGTAAAGATTACACCAATTCCAATTGTCTGTAATAGTTTAGAATTTTAATAACAGATGGCCGCTATATTACAATATACATATTACAGAAGAAAAAACACAGGTCGAGGAGCTTCTTTATAAAAGAAAAAGGATTGTACAAGCTTTTGGACAAGGCTTCTACGGGATAATCTTTCAGAACCTGTAGAAGTGTTCTTGCCTGAAAGCTTATACAATCCTTTTTCTTATAATACAATATAACACACTGCGGCCTGTGATTACGAACGGAAAAATACGTCCAGGGTAGCCTAGTGGACATGGCATCTGCCCGGTAAGCGGAACATTGTGGGTTCGATTCCCATCCCTGGACACTTTTATTTTTCCAGTCGTCATTACTCTTCATAATTCACCCTTTCATACCTCATCCAAAAAGGTTAGAAATAGTCGATATTTCACCTTGAAATAAAATTTTGATTTTTCGTTAAAAGAAACTCATGCGGTTTAACTTCAAGTGCCTTTTTCTTATATAAAGAAGATCTTCTCCCTGACCTGTTTGTTCTTCTTCTATAGAAAATATGGGGATTGTCTTAATGCATATGTATATATATAAAATGTATATATGATGCACCAGCGCGCCATCTGTTATCAAAATTCGAAACTATTTTAAATGCGTATGATTCTTTTTGAAATTAAACAATTTCTACTGCCCTTACTGTAATGGAAAAAATAATGGGAGGGCCTGGCTCATCAGTGGTGAACCCTCTCAGCGGTTTCGCCAGTTTAATCTACCATACCGCTGTTATATTGCATTTTTGGAACTTCCTTTTATAGTGATATTGTTGGTAGACTCTTGGAATGGTTATTTAGAAGAACTATGGACATAAGCTTTGAGGACAGTAGAATTACATACAATTATAAATATATAAAATGTATATTATAAAGCAATATTCTACCGTGTGTCCTTACTACAATGTAAAAGTATTGGGAAGGCCTGGCTCATCCATGGTGAGCATCTACCACCCTGTGTTGGGATGTTATAAAGCTGAGACCTGGAAGGGAAATATGGACAGTTGGAAGCAGGAGCTGAAAGGGTTCTCCACTGATGAGCCAGGCCCTCCCAATATTTTACCATTGCAGTAAAGATGACAGTAGGAAGTTGAGAATTTTGCTCTAATCATTGTTGTGGAGGAAAGCCGTGGGATGTCAAAGTTGGGGGACATGCAGCAAGCTCCTGTTGATCACATAGTTCCTGACATGTTGGTGGCCATACTGTGCTCTGGGTAAATAATCCTCGATCAACAAAACTACACAATTGTTTCAGTAAAATAATCCCCTGTATCAATGTTAAGGTGAAATCATCAGTTTTCCAGGGATAAGCTTCGTTTTTGAACAAAGTCAATTCAGATCTCTAGCTTTCTGGCATGGAAGTCCTTCTACAAGCGCTACAATAAATCTCTGGCCAATAGGACACAACTTTTAATATAATTAAATATGAAAATTTGTTTTCTTCCACATAGTTATAAAATTATATAAATTAGTATCTGTTTATATTATAACTTGAGTCCTATGGCGATGTGTTTTCTTCTGTAGAAGGATTTTCATTACAGAAAGCTGGAGATCTGAGTTTAAAATTTCAAAAAGAAGCTTATCCCTGGAAGCCGGATGATTTCACTGTAACACAACATTCAGGGGGGATACACAACATTATTCCAGAATGTGGCCGACATCTTGTAGCTATGGAATGAAGAACATTTCTCACAGCTCAAAGTGAAGGCTCTGAGAGATAAAATAATTTGAAACAAATGTTGCAGTTCTATGGACAAGTTCCTGGTGGAACATCTTTGGAATGCTACCATGCCATGTGTCTGGTGTGTAGTTCACTTATCCAAGGTGCAGCACCACTTTGGTGGAAATGTCAACTGGTACCCAACTTGTTGTTTCTTATTCCCTTGTGCACCCAGAAAGATTACACAAATTCCATGAGTCCATCTCATGGAATGGGGTGTAGGGGTGGTGATCATGGCACCATGATCCAGGCACACTTCACTTATTGTTGTGTCCAATGAATAGCCTTAGATGTCTCCATACATCTCTATCACAGCAGCAGCAATGTCCTCTATCTTGGGTGTGTAAAGCTGCTGCTCTGGGTCCATGTCAATTTTCTGTTGTTGTTGTCGTATCCAATGAAGATCCTCAGATGTCTTCATACATCTCTATCACAGCAATGTCCACTATCTTGGGTGTGTAAAGCTGCTGTTCTGGGTCCATGTCAATTTTCTGTTGTTGTTGTCGTATCCAATGAAGATCATCAGATGTCTCCATACATCTCTATCACAGCAATGTCCACTATCTTGGGTGTGTAAAGCTGCTGTTCTGGGTCCATGTCAATACACTTCACTTGTGCCAACTACAATACTTAGGAAGTGGATTGCCGTGGGAGAAGTGCCGGAGTACCTAGCCACCTATGAAACCATGAGAACCACTTGGCCTCTAGAGGAAACCAACAGTGTGTGGTCAGGTAGATTCAAGATAACCAAATTATAATAATGAAGATTGAAGAGTTAAAAGATGAGTGCACACATGGGGATCAACATTTGAAGACACCACAGTTTAAAATGATCATACAACAGTGAACTATGTGTGGATCAATGTGATGTATCTGTCCAAGTAAACACACACACAAAGCTTTATTAAGACCACCGGTCTTATACAGATTCCCCACAGGAAAAAAGGAATCATAGATGGAGCTCCTGTGTACTCCAGGCAGTGCAGCTCTGTCCAAGTAAACTTCAGTGTTGCCTTGGTACACACAGCTAGGTTATACTCTAGCATAACACATGCAGCCAGTTTATAACACTGGGATATTGTATCAGCAATGTTCACTGTCTGTTCCTGATTTTTGTTATAAACCTGGACTGTGAACTTCAATAGAAGCTAAACACAAGGTAATAAGACCAAATAAATAAATAGTGTGTGACATTTTAGTAACAGCGTTTGTACCATCTCCAGACAAAAGTACTGAATGAAGATGTCTAAAGAAGGTAACAACACTGTTACCAAAATGTCACACACTATTTATTTATTTGGATGTGGTCTTATTACCTTGTGTTTATAATCTATGATCCAAATTGTACCTTATCATTTCAATAGAAGCTGTTTCTACCTGACTGAAATCTATTCTGAGCATTGACCAAATATAAATGTTACTTCTCTTTCTAAAACCTTTGTTAGAGTTTCCCCAAGTCTTTGTTTAAAACATGATTGTTAAATTTTTCATTAGCTGATGAATGATGCCAATTTGGAACTTAAGAGATCAATCATTTATATAACCCAAGTTCCTGGACCACAGAACGCTAATTTCTCAAAAGTTGAATATATATTAAATCAATAATTAAGGATATCTAAATAATAATAATAAAAAGTCTTAAACTATTAATAAAATTATATTAGTTTGAACCGCGGAAAAATAAATATTATATTTATTTGTATACACGTAAAAATTGAAATAAATGTTTTTTTTTAAATTTAAAACAAATTTGGTCATCTGATTTAAAAAAAAAACACTTTCGAGATTGTATATGTCATGCATTTATTGTAATTTAAAAGTAAAAATTTAATAATAACTAAAACTTTCTGTTTTCTTCTGTCAAAATATGCCGATGCGCACGTAATGTTTTATATTTTTTAAATAAACAAACAAGGAATCACTGAATAAATAAAGTACAGTCTTAAAATGCAAAATAAACACAAGTAAACATGGATTGCATAGATATATAGCAAGCGCTACACGACCGCAACGGCAAAAGCGCCTGAGGAAAAGTTTTGGAAAGTTGCTCGACAACTTTTGCTGCCAGGCGAAATTTACAGCATTCTTCCCCTGTCACGTGACTGCGCTGAGGCTCTAGCTTCGACCGTGGATATTCCTGAACTCTGTGTTTTGTTATGATTTCTACATTCGTCGGCTGTTCCCATCTTTCTGTATTAAAACACCGACGTTTTTATTTTCCCAACGCTATATTTGGTTGAAAAGAAAATTATTTTTTTATGAACTTGTTGCTCATCAAAAGATGGTTTCCCTATTAACGTCGATAATCGTGTGACAAGTTTTCGTTTTAAAATGCGAATATTTTGGAGCCACGCCAGTAAAAGAAAATGGTTAATGCAAAACGCCAAGTTTATAAAGTTGTGTGGATAATTACAAAGTTTTAAGAATGGAAGTTTTGGGAGAGGACCAAGCTCTTCAAGCAGCTTTGGGTAAGTAATTTTACTTTCTAAATCCCGAAACTATAAAATGTCAATTTGACACTTTAATTTTAAATTAATTTTTGGAAAAATACAAAAACAAAACAATTATTTAGAATTTTAATTTTTAAAACATTCAGAAAATTAAACAAAGGTAAAAGGCTGTATTTATTTAGCGCAAATAATAAAACCAAAAATATTTCCCTTTAAATGATAAAGCACAATTTCCCTTTAAACAAATTTTTTAATGAACACATTAAATAAACCATTTGCTCACATTGAGATTTCCAATAAGAGGAAACCTAAATGTCTGATTTTAAAAATTTCAGAAGCGCCTGTATTGAATTTACCATTGAAAATAGCTATTTAAAAAAAACAACACTAATATATAGTTTTGAGAAAAATGATAAGTAGCTGATGATGAACTAATGGAATGAAGTGTTTGTCAATAATGGAGAGATAGATCTGTGTAGGTTGGCGTTGAACAACAGCCACAAGGCTAGCCACTTCCTGACTGCACAGATGATGTCATTCTAATGGACAAGTCTGCTGAATGTTTCTGCCGGGATAAACATCTCAGCTTCCTTATTTCCCAACTTTCATAAACAAGTTACATTTATTAATAAGTTGTAATTTAAATTACAGATTCACAAGGTAACAGATCTAAATATGTAATGTGTAAAATTTGTTTTTGGTGAAAGTTCAAATTAAATAATTGTGAAATTTTTGTTTACTCCATCAACTCTGTTGTTATGGAGTGAGGATATTACATGATAAAGGCCAGTAAACTAACTGGGTGATTCCCAAAGACTCTCCTAGGTTCTCACACATCAGACCAGGGGGTCGGTGGAAGGATGGTCTAAACCGTTGGTTTTCGACCGCTCCAACCCGGGTTCGATTCCCGCATTGGACATTTTTTCTGTTAAAAAAAAAAAAAAATGCTCCAATGGCCCCGATTCTTGCAAAAGTCCAACCCCACCAGTGAGTGCAAGTAACCAAATGGGGCTCTGGCACATTTGTAAGTGCAAAGTCGAACTGCTTTTCACATGTGTAGATATGTGGTGCGCTTACAGTAAAAAGCAGTTGCTAACTACCCACCATGATTATCATGGCCTGTACCATGTGTACTAGGGATAAGAGAAAAAAAAAAACGCATCAGACCAAATCTCCAATGTTGGTACTGTGGCCAAGTTTGCCATCTAACACCATTGTTAACTCTACCTGCTGTCTGTGAGATGACAATGAAATATCCCACAGAGCTGGTAGCCAGTATTTCCAATCCAAATTGTACATTGTTACATTTTATGGGTGACCACACGGAGTCCTGCAGTTTCTCTAACACCACTTTCCACTCTGTGATAAACTTTATAATGGCCCTTAGAACCAAATACAGAAATAGCTTTATTACATGCAGTAGAACCTCCATGAGAGGACACTCACGCTAGAGGACACCTCTCTACAAAGGACAGTTTTCATTTGCAAAATTCCCATTTTTACTACTTTGCAACTCTCCAGTAAGAGGACACCTCTCTCTAAAGGGCACTTTGGTTCTGAAATTAGGTGTTGTCCTTTACAGGGAGGTAGTTCTACTGTATATTAAAAAATTAGTGTTAAATTTTTACAACTCGCACACAAAAGCCTTTCTTGAAACATATAGTTTTATACATGGATGTACCACAGTGTGCAAATTTAATGGTAATAATCAAATTTACATACAGGAAAACTTAAAACACCTAAGCTCATGAACAGATTGGTTTGGAGAAATCTGAGGAAAAGATAAACTAATAAAACACAAGTATTCACATATGATACATAAGCCTTTATTAAGTGTTTTGTTTTATGCAAAAATTCCTCAGGTAAAGAGAGAACGGAGGTTAAAATGTTTAAAACAATTTTCACCGCTAGATGGTGCTAAGCTGATACAGATTTGTGACAAATTGGCTCTTTGTAGATAAGATCTGGTTTGAACTCCTAGATGTCGTCAGGTCAGAGCTCCATCTGCTGTTGTCTCCACATAGCTTGTTGGCACATCAACTCACCACACACAGTGCTTGGTGACAATTTATTGGACAAATCTACACAACCACTCACTCCATATCTGTCCCAGCCGGTAGAGTCCTGTTCCCAAGAATAGGCTGACACTGGAAGTTACCGAGAGACAGAACAGGCTGCTGTTACTCAGTCTTGTAGCTACCAGAGCTGACAGTGTGACAGGGAATTCCAAGACTATCTAAAGTTTGTTTCAATCCTTCCTTCACTCAGCTTGTTGAGAATAAACTGTTTATAACTGAAATTGGTGAGGAGGCTTTGTCTGCATGTAATAAAAAATGGATAATTTGTGACTATAAATTGTATATACAGTATAACCTCATTAATTCAATACACTATAATTCACAACACACTTTAATACAACCAAAAATTCTGATCTCTTGGGATGTTGAATTAAAGAAGCCAGACTGTAATTTTTTAAAGAGTAATTTGCTGTCCAAAAGGTATAGAGAAAGGCTGTGTTGACTGGCTGACATTGGTACCACAGAGTAGGAAATGTACCAACTGATAGACTGGCTTCTCAGGTGTTGTGGCTACCAGTGATGCTACTCTGTCAATTCTAAATGTATTTATATCTTTGTGACATTGGAGGTTGTACTTACCCCTAGCAAACATATCTGTTTAATTACACAATCTCACCATGACAAATCCATTGATACCAAGTTGAGGAAACACTAACAACCTTTTAACAACAACTGTTGATTATTAAATTAAGAGGCCATTGTTTATTGGGGGATTGTTCTTTAACAAAAGTTCATTACCAGCCAGAGTAATGGTATATCCTCAACTCCCTAGTTAGTTTGTTATTGGACAAACTTGTATGTATAAGTTAATCTATACATGTGAAATGTTATATGATATATTGAATAGTTTTTTTTTAGTTGAAAAGTAACAAAAATATCAATTTAGAAATTCATTCATCTAGGGATTTCCCTGTAATCTCTGTGGCATAATGAAGGTATTGTTGAACATTGAGGAATTATCAGCTCGCAGCCAATGGGAGACAGCTTCCTCCTGTCCTCTCACTGCAATTCTCTCTACCTACCCTCCCTACCTACCGATACTGGAAGTTGTTCAAGGAATGTTTGTTTCAACACCAGATGTTGGTTCTCCAACACACCAACTGAATCTCTAGTTCCCTCACAAGTGTCATTGAATAGTTTGAAAACTTTCTGCCATTTTAATAAAAGTAACATATTGTGAAAGGGTTCAATATCTTGTTTAAATAATGCCATTGCAATTATTGAATGTAGAAATGTGTGCATTCAGGGAATGATGTAAGGCAAGGCATCAACATTGCCAGTGTATCGAGTCCCTTGTAAACAAGACAGATCTAGAAGTCAAATCTACTGTGGATTGATCCAACATGTGGATTTATTCCAGATGGATCACTAGTTGGTTTATTGGAGTCCATCAGTTTCTCGGATCTATCCTGGATTCTGCCATTTTTTGAGCTCTTTATCCCTAGTTCCCATCCAGACTATCACTTCCTGCTCTTTCACCCTTCTGAATTCTTCAGCAATTTGTTTGTCTCTTAAAAGATTGTATATTATAAAATTGTCTAATTATATAAAAATAATTGTTTGACATTTTTATTATTGTTAGAATTTCCATTTTCACAAATCATTGATTAAAATATTGATGATTTAAAAATCAAAATGTGGATTTTTAATTTTTTACATATCTAATGTAAGCATGGTGCGGGGCATGATGGTGGGTAGATGATTGCTTATGCTGTAAATACAGCACATTTAGAGAAGTAATTTGACTTTGTAGTTACAAGGTGTCAGAGCCCTGTTTGGTTACTCACGGATGGGATTGGACTTGTGCAATACCATTGAAGGAATATTTGTTATTTAAAAAGAAAATGCGAACCTCAATGTCAGACATCAGTTGTCTGACGGAGGTTGGGTTGACATCACACTTGCTAGCACATCAAATTGTGGCCCCTTCACCTTCCTTCCTTCTGTCACAGGATTCTTTGTAGTTTCTAATGGAGTTTTTGATTTTTATAATGATAAGGTACAGTTTGTGGATCATATATTAGAAACATAAGGTAATAAGACCAAATCTAAATAAAAAAAATAGTGTGTGATGTTTCGGTAACAGCGTTGTTACCATCATCAGACAAAGTACTGAATGTAGTAGGAAAGAGATATTACTGGGACTATTGAATAATCATCATCAGCAGAAAGATGGTGGTTGGACATCCTCTGATGTTGTGGCCACCATCACATTACTTGTTCATAGTTACTTTATAAATGTCACACAGCAACTTTAGTCCAATTCATATTTCTGGAAATTATAAATATTTTTTTACGCTTCCTTTTATAATACCTATAATTGGAGTTATTTCTACACACATCTTATACTCAATGGATAGAAATTAAATGGGCTCATTAATATAATAGCTTTCTAATCTTGACACAAGGTAATAAGAACAAATCTAAATACATAAATGTATTTATTTGTATTTGGTCTTATTACCTTGTGTTTATAATCCAAATTGTATCATATTTGTAATTTTATAATTCAATTTAGATATCACATAAATTGTAGAAAGCTGAGAAATGTTGTTATTTACATATATACCTCATTAACACATCTTACTACAAGGACCAAATCCAAATAAATTAATAGTGTGTGATATTTTGGCAACAGCATTGTTACCATCATGCATTTATTCTTTTGTCTGATGATGGTAACAACGCGGTTTCCAAAATGTCACACATTATTAATTTATTTGAATTTGGTCCGTTTACCTTGTAGTTTCAATCTATAATCCAAATTTCACATCTTACTGTAATTCAACACTTTTCAAACCAAAAACCAGGAATCACCTTGTGTGTGAATTATGTAAAGTTTAATTCCATCAGAATTTGTGGTGGAAGTCAGTTAAGATGGTTTCATTCACTGCTAGTGGACATTTGATTGTCAACACTTAAGGGGATGTGTTGAATTAAAGTTTGTTTTATTTTATAACCGGTTAAAGTAACTAGTGAGATTGGGGAACTGTTGAATTAAAGTAAGTGTTGAGGTGTGATGCTGGATTTGGAAACTCAATTCCCTCTCTCACCAAGTTGTTTTTATAGGAAATGTGAAACCATTTGTTGTCTGACATCTTTTATTGCTCATAAATTGGCTGCAAGAATTCCTGTGCTGCAATGTTGAAGTGATTACAAAGTGTCAAATAACTTGGAGCCCTGTAAGCTGAGATGTTCTTGAAGTTTTGAATTTTTATTTGATGAGGGAAACGCACCATAATTTTTCTGAGGTTGACTTTTCTTGACCTATCAGTTGTGCGTGTTCAAATTGTGTGTAATTAACAATTTATTTTTAGTTATTTTATTCTGATGGCTTTCCTTATAGGACATCCTTGCACCATCTTTATTGTGGGGATGAGGGATTGTTGAAACATGGTTTCCTATGGCAATTTATGACAAAAGTTTGTTCCATTGGCTATATATAGAGTGTGTAGAAATAGATATGATGTTGTTGCTTATTCCTCAATAAGAAAGTAACAAAGTGCGTACATAGTACCTGACAGTTGGTACCTCGTGTTATAGCTGAGCTCAAGATTCAACACTGTTGTATCACCTACTGACTGCACCAAATTCCACAATGCCAAACAATATGAACAAACAATAGCACAACCTATTTAAACCAGTCCCTGCTACAGTTGTCACACAGAAGCCACTTCATTTGGTTTGAGAGCACCAAACATTACCTGCTATCAACCACAGTTTGGTGGGGGTGACTTTAACAAGATGGATGTCTCACCTTGTAAACTCTACCTGCTCAGGTAGTAAAATTGAGAAAGGGCATCTTCATACAACTGGAAGTTGCTGGTGGTAGGAACAATAAGGAAAGGCATTTTTCCTAATAAAGGATCCATTTTTCCATTCTTGAACCCATGGAATAAAACATCCCTAAATATCACATGGAGATATACACAAGGTAACAATCTATAATCCAAATTATGCCTTAGCATCACATGGAGATTCTACCATTCCTCCTCAGGTGTATATTCCTGTCACCAATGTGTTGACATCGGCCAGTTTTACTCTGGGCCTGAATATCTCCCTTACTCTTTCAGAGAGCTGTTGCTTAATTCAGTTTCCAAACAATTGTAGGTTCCTTGAAATGTTAATGACGTAATTTTTCCTCCACCAGTGGCCACTTGGGACAACTGCTGCATCAGCCCACAAGGCGGATGACAGGTGGTGGACTGTGTAGTGTCGCTGTAACTTTGTGTGGTAAAACTTAGGAAAGACAAACTTCAGGATGAAAAAGCAACACAAGGTGATACGACCAAATCCAAATACATAAACAGTGTGTAACATTTTGGTAACAGCATTGTTACCAATATCAAACAAAGTACTGAATGTCATGGTAATAAGACAAAATTCTAAATAAATAAAATAGTGTGACGTTTCAATTACAACACTGTTACTGAAATGTCACACACTATTTGTTTATTTGGATTTGATCTTATTACCTTGTGTCTATAATCTATAATCCAAATTGTACCTTATCCGGTTGAAAAATAAATTCAAATAAAGAATCCTTTGTATCAATTTCTCTCCAGGGATAAGTTTCTTTTTAGATTTCAATTCAAATCTTAAAGACAAGAAAGGTCGAGATTTGAATTAAATATTTTAAAAAAGAAATGTATCCTTGGTAGCCTGGTGTTTTCACCCTTTAAAAACACAATGTAATAAGACCAAACAAATAAATAGGATTTGGTCTTATTACCTTGTGTTTATAATCTATAATACAAATTGTGTCTTATCACCTTTTAAAAAAGTAATTTATTTTGTTTAAAATAAAAGAAAATGAAACCTAATCCAAATAATTTATTAGTGTATAACTTAAGTTAATGTACACACTAATAAATTATTTGGATTAGGTCTTATTTTCTTTTATTATAATCTATAATCCAAATTGTGCTTTATCATTTGTTTAAAATAAATTAAACCTTGTTTACACAAAAGAACAGAGAAGTAATGAAAGAAATTTTCTGAGTAACAAAGCTGTTATAAAAAATAATCTGAAGGTAAAATAATTCTGTTACAAAGTTCCTATGGGAACTACGGCTTGTTGCCACTGACATGGATCTGGTGTGTTCCTGTAATGGGTTCTATGGATTCTTGAAAGTTTGTCCCAAGTAGTTTTACGTGATGGATGGCTTTGTGGTCATAGTGTACATAGGGAGATTATGGAGAGAAATGAGAGTGATGGAATTCAGTCATGGACAAATGTAGCTCCAAGGTCTTCAGTTTGCCTTCCCGGTGTACTGTTGGAGATCTACAGGTTTTATTAATGCTGTCAGCAGCACCACATTTATCCCAACATATTGTTTACATCTAGAGGACATTGAAGCCATGGAACATGTTTGATGAATTAAAATTATTTTTCTAGGGGCTCGGTGGAAGGCTGGTTAAACCGTTTGGTTTTCGACCACTACGACCCAGGTTCGATTCCCGCATTGGACACTTTTTTCTGTTTAAAAAAAATGCTCCAATGTCCTCCGATTCTTGTAAAAGTCCGACCCCACCAGCGAGTGCAAGTAACCAAACGGGGCTCTGGCACATTTTTAAGTGCAAAGTCTAACTGCTTTTCACATGTGTAGACATGTGGTGTGCTTACAGTAAAAGCAGTCGCTAACTACCCACCATGATTATCATGGCTTTGAGATAAGAAAGAAGAAGAAATTATTTTTTTTTTCATTGAATAATTAAAATACATTATATAATTATATTACAGTTAAACCTGTCTATAGCACCCCCTCTAAATAGTGTCTTCCTCTCTATAGCGCCCGATTATAAATACGTAGTACGATGCGATTTACAATAAAAGTGACCTGTCTATAGCACCCCCTCTCTATAGCACCCTATTTTGGTGAGTCCCAAGACTCTATAGACAGGTTCAACTGTATATATATAAATAATTCCAATGTCACAATATAACGACATCCTGAGTGATGCCAAGCTATGTTTGTAAGGTACAATTTGGATTATAAACACAAGGTAATAAGATCACATCCAAATAAATTAATTGTGTGTGATATTTAGGTATCAGCGTTGTTACTGAGACATCACACATTATTTATTTATTTGGTCTTATTACCTTGTGTTTATGTTGTTTGTTCATGAACCTGTTTCAAACCTGTCACACAGTAAAGATTGAGGCTGCCTGGCCGGAATTCATAGTTTTTCAAATTAAAGATCTTTGACCAGTAAATCTTTTTTATTGTCTTGACGTTTGGACAAAAATCTTTTGTCCTGGTCAGGAGCGAACAAAAATTAAAATATTTGGCAAAGTGTTAAAAATTATTCTCAAACCTGCTAATTATTGTTCATACAGGGAGGTGAGCCAGAAAATTAATTCTTTTGAAAATTGTAAATATTTTCTTTTTTATATCAAAAAGACTAAAGTTAAAGTTTATGAACAATACACAGATGGGGTCTGTTGGATAAATTGCTTGGCAATGGAGGACATGCAGTGGACTTATTGCACACATTTCAGCAATGGAATTGTTGTTTTCTTGGAACTTGTTTTGTAAATAACCCTTGGTTTACTTCCCTGTAACATGGGGTCAGTCTGATGGAGGGGTTACTTCTGAAATAACAAAAATCTTTGATTTTATTTTCTTTTTGACCATGTAACGCTGTCATATTTACACTGATTTGATTCTGAAACAAACATTTTTTAAAATTATTTATCAAAGTATTGTTATACACCTTTTAGATAAAAAAAAAAAGACCTAATCCAAATAATTTAATAGTGTGTGACGTTTCGGTAACAGCATTGTTACCATCTCATTTACTCCTTTGTCTGATGATGGTAACAATGCTGTTACCGAAACATCACACACTATTAAATTATTTGGATTAGGTCTTTTTTTTTTGTATCTATAATCCAAATTGTGGTTTATCGTTATACATCTTTTAAAATGTGTTATCTGTTCTGGCCCTGAATAATCTAGATTTTGTCATTGAAGTGGTTTTTACTCTAAATGTTAGACAATCAATCTTCCAACTTCTCTTTCCAAGAGAAGAAATCAAATTATATTTCAGTTCAGCCATTCACACATTCCTTCAGCCAAAGCCTTGTAGAAAATCAGTAGTGGAATTTATTTATTTTAACCCTCACACACACCCCACATACATACCTGGCTGTATCGTTTCCATAGATAAGATTTTAATGCACATTAATGATAAGGCACAATTTGGATTATAGATTATAAACTCAAGGTAATAAGATTAAATAAATAGATAGTGTGTGACGTTTCGGTAACAGCGCTGTTACCAAAACGTCACACACCATTAATTTACTTGGATTTGGTCTTATTACCTTGTGTTTAATACACATTAAATAATATACAAACAAAAATATTTATTCATTGAAGTCAATAATAGTCAGCCATCTTTTTGCCAGATTTTCAATATGCTGGTGATACCATTCTCTACCTTCCTCTCTCTAAACTTACCATGGTACAAAGAAATCTGTTTTATTTAATGGTGAACAATTAGTTTATTTTATTAACTGAGAGATTTCACAAGCTCCTCAAAGGTGATTAGAGGGTAAAGTTTATAACATTCTAAATCTTCTTGATTTGGATTCTTTATAAAAATGAAGAAATTATATATAGTAACTACATGGTAAGGTACAATTGGATTATAGATTATAAACACAAGGTAATAAGACCAAATTCAAATAAATAGTGTGCGACGTTTCGGTAACAGTGTTGTTACCATCTTCAGACAAAAGTGCTAAATGAGAAAAAATATCAATTAAACATTTCCGTGATATTTTTTCTCATTCAGCACTTTTGTTTGAAGATGGTAACAACGCTGTTACCGAAATATCACATACAATTTATTTGGATTTGGTCCTCTTACCTTGTGTATAAATAGTAACTGTAAAGTTATTGTAAATATTGTACAAGCTCTAAACTACTGGGAGGGTCCTCACTGATGAGAGAGAGCCATTTCATCATTGCACCATTGAGATATGTATTATAAAGAAATAACATTATACAAATTTGTATCAATTTCAGTGAAAGTGGGGGCCAAGGTCAGGCATTTCAACTTTGCATTAAAAAAACATGTATGGATATTTCACATATGGAGAGTTGATATTTAAACATCTGATACAGTGAACCTCCAGTGTGACCTCTGGTCTCCTCCATCAACCCACTAGACCAGAGGTCGGCAAACTGCGGTTCTTTGGATGTGAAGTTCTTTATATAGTTCCATATGTAAATATTATTTATGTAAGTACTGTTTATTGTTGGCAAGAAAACATTTTGAGGCTCTTTGAAATTTGTAAATTGTAATTTTTGACTCTTCCTACTCAAAAGTTTGCCGACCCTATACAGTTAGTTCTGTCGTAGACAGTGTTGGGTGGGTCAACCCTGCCGACATGTTGGACCGGGTTTACTTCAAAACCCATACAATATATTCGAGCTTTATTTCGAGACAGCGTTCCATGTGTAGACGTGAATTCCAAACTGTCTGTGATTTCATTGATTTAAATAATTGATTTAATGATTTATTTGATAAACTGTCTGTGGGAACTTTTGTTTTAGCAGAGTCTGGTCACAGCCCTAGTCACTGGTTACCTACTAAACTTATTCTCTTTTTAAAATTATTTTACAAAAGTAGGAAAAGGAATTTAAAAATTCCCTTTTCAAAATCTCATATGTCTTTTTAACTTATTATTATTTGGACACAACAACAACCTATTATTATATATTTAAGTAAAATATAAATATTATGTTGAAGCGATTAATATATATTCTATTGTTTATATAGAAATTGACGCCCCTTTATTGACCTTAGAGACATGCGGAGATAACTTCCACCAGAAATGGATTCCAGGGATCGACGTCGTGTTTCTGTTTTTTTTTTTTCAAAAGAGAAAACTTGAGACACATGGAAGATCGATCCTGGGATTGTTTCCATTCAGCCACATTACGGCGCCGTGTTTTGTGCTGCGCGAGATCAAGTTTGTGTGTGTCGTCGTTCTGAAAGTTCCGAGCCGTGTTCTGAGATAGAAGAATGGGGTGGTTTTATTTCTGAATCTGAAACTTTTTTTAAAAAATATTCTGACCTATAGCATACGCTCCAGATTCACAAATGCACGTGGCTCGTCCAAAGTAAATCGAAGCCGAAATCACCGAGAAGTAAGTGCCCACACGCCAGGGCAGCTGTCAGATAATTGCGGCCCGAAATTATTGTTCTGCCGAATCTTGTCTAAACAGCGGTCGTGCCTCTGAACTGATTGGTTCATCTAGGTTGTAGTAGGTTTGGAAACTGCATATTGTAGCATAATTAAAGTGGCATCATATTACTAAATAAATGCTCTCATTGCATTCTTTCTGTGTACAGATTTGGCTATTGACCTTAAATGTAACTATCACGGCGTCTAGGTCCAAACATTTGTACAAACATGTGGAGAAATAGTACAAACGTGAAATTGTAATGGGACCAGGTTGATAAATGAAGAAACTAAAAGAGTTTCTCCGATAAATCAAGAATGAATATTTGGCCAATTCTGGACAATTCAACGGTTATTTGATATTTATTCCGATATATAGATGACGCAAGCCATCAGCTACTTATGGTTGCACGATCAAGAGATGCTTTTTTCCCCCGAAATGTTATACTTGACGGTGGTCCGCGTTGAAATGAGTCGCATGCATAAGACCCACTAAATACTCACTACGTCCGTCCGGCCGCGGTGCTGTGGGAAAAATGAAAGTTTCTTTATTCAATGAGCGGGGATGATTTTTTTTCTGCTCACCCGTGGAAGAGTTAGTTCCAAAATGGTCGATATATGTAAATATTTTCTATAGAGAATGCCATCTGCACTCCCATTTCTCTTTACGAAAATTAAATCTAAAATTTCAATTCACGGTGCCAAGGTTCACCAACCATTAGCATTCCTCTGTTGTTAAAGATTATCCCTTTTTAAAATGCTAATTGATACATTAGAAATTTGGAACCTCTTAATTCCGCCCTTGATTTATAGATGGAAGAAAGGGTAGTAATTTTGGAGGAGTTGGGTAATTCAATTTTGGGTTCTGTGTAAAATTCCAAACGAAGGCAATTACGGGGTTGCCCAATGGCCGGCAGCTGCCCGCTGTGGGGCCCCGCTGACCACGGCGATGATTGGGCTCAATAAAGTCTTTTATTTGATAGTTTGGGTGAAGAATTGTGGTAATTACATTTTCTTCAAGTTTTTTACTTAGTTTCCCTCATCGCAATATTTGACTGAGCGGAGTAATTGAACACATTCCCTGTAAAACGATTTTCAATTTGTGAGATATTATTCTTATCTTTGACCGCCAATTGCAAATCCATTTGTACACGTTTAAAAAAGCCAATTTTTCTCTTCCCGGCTGATCCCTCAAGAAAGCCGGAAGCTCACGAACCTGTTGTTTCGCCGCCGCCCCGCGAAGGTCAGTGACTCGCAAAGACAAACTTTCTTTCTTCCTCTGGATGGAAAGTGGGGAAAGTCGGGGGGTGGGGCCCCACAAGTCGATGACCCACCCTGACCTGCGAGAGTGCTCAGCTCATAGGTACTCACTTCCTGTATTATATTGGATCACAATTTCCATACGGCTTCGTCCAGTTTGCGGAAAATCCCCGCAGGCGAGGAAAACTTCCTTCAAACCCAGCTTCATTCATCGCCATCTTGTCTCCCAATATTGCCACAACAGTCGACATCAGTAGTGTGAGGTTTTATTATTTCAGGTTGTTCTCCCCTTTCACAGAATTCTTTGTTCTCGCTAGATTTAATCGGTGAGCTACCATACTCCCTCTCTCTCGCCCACCATTCGTTCTGCCAACTACCGTGTGGATACTTTGCCAACACACGGGTTAGTTTGATGTCGATAATAGGATATTTATAAATAGTTTACTTGATTATATCTTCTTCTACACAACGGACGGTTTCTCACACTCCTAAATAAATCCCCATTTATAACGTGTAAAATGTATGTGCTGTATCCGTGGACGTTCTCTCCCTTTCCTCCAAACTTGCTCTCTGAAGACGGGTCATCCACAGTAGAAATATGCCCCCTGGATGTGGGGCAGTCAGTCAGCAGCTGTCGTACAACACAGGGGTCCCGGGATGTCAAGGTCCCGTTGGCCGCAGCCGCGGTCGCTGACCCGCCATTGTTGGGTGTCAACGGCCGGCTCCGCTTCCGCCTCCCCGCCGGCCACGTCGGTACCTGTAGTGGGCATCAATCAACACGCCGTTCGATTAATACATCGAGAGAGAAACGGTGGTCGCACCTTAGAAATGAAAGCATTAAAGCACAACTCTCTTTTTCACATAAAACAAACTTCTATTGTCTTTACTGCGGTGAAAAAAACATTGGAAGAGCTTGGCTCATCAATACCATTTTAAAGATTTCACCCTTCAATGTAGCATATATAAGCAGAATCGTCCAATACAGTATTAGAGCTCCAAGAAGCGGTCTGGTAGATTAAATTGGCGAAACCGCTGGGAGGGTTCATCACTGATGAGCCAAGCCCTCCCAATATTTTTCACCGCAGTAAGGACATTAGAAGTTTGTTTTATATGTGAAAGAAACTTTGGTGCTCTAATGTTTTCATTTATTTTATACAGATGGCTCGTTATACTTAATATATACACCTTGTAGAAACCTCTCTTCAGCATCGCCCGACCGCACCGCTGAGTCACTCTATCTGTAAACTCTGCGGGCCAATTAGCGGGTGGTGAGTCAGATGAACTTTACTTCCCGTATCTCTCCCGCCACACCTGGCCTGTTTGTCTCGGTTGTCTTTCTGTTCCTTTCTTAAACAACACGATACCAACTTGTGGTGAACTTTCCTTTTTAAAAGAAATGCTATAACGTCCACGGTGGTACAGCCGACTGGAGAACAATGCCGCGTGGATCAAGTCCAGTGGGGAACCGGCCTAACGTCGGCCGGTCTGTCACGCTTTATTAGCGGCCGGCGAGGAAAGTGTCCTCCGCCTTTATTTTACCCCCAGGTAGCATCTCACATGTTGTGGAAAGCCATTATTGGAAACCTTCATTATCTAGGTTTACGCACAGCTTCGAGGGAAAACAGTTTATCGAATACGACTCCTCTCCCCACGAGTGGCGACACACAAAACCATCTTTCTCTACATTATCAGCTATCCGAGAATTCTGATAAAGAGATTTTTAGAAAAAAAAATCTGTTATGCATAAATTTATCCCCAATTATAGAAAAAAAGAAGATAATATACCATAAACCGAGCGATGAACCTACCACCAACTTGATACAAAATGACTCCAATAGGAGACCACATCAAGAAGAGGTGGGACGGGGTGAAAGTATTTACGTCGGGACTACAGCTACAAATATGGCGGCTAGCTGTAGGGAGATACTCTGAGGTATTTACTCCCAAGTTTCCTCCATGTCTTGGTTAAGTGGATGTAGAGAGATAGGTGATGGAGGATCTGATAGGAACAACGGGTCTCATCCACATTATATGTTCGTCCACTTATTCAGCCGCTCCGGGACGTTTCACTTTCTTCCGTCTCAATTTCCCAGTCCAGCCCGGGCCATCACCTGCAGTGACGGATCACCGACCGTCCCTAATTGGGGCGGGATATTAAGACTTCACCGCCGCGCGTGGCGCAACGTCCTCTCCTCGAGTGATCCTTCAGAACAAAGGTGCGATTCTACCGCCGGAATTATGGCAGTTTTGACCGGTGTTGTTTGTTTTTGCCCTTAACGGTGTGAAGTCACTCTAGTAAACAAATAAAAATGCTCTCAACATAGACGTAGCTTGGAGCAGTGGGCGCTGAAATAGCGTCCGCGGTCAGTATTGCCGTTGTTGCTTAACCGAGCTGGTCGTCGTCCCAGTTGTCTACCAGCCAAGTAGAACATGACTTTCTCGCTAGCGGACACCTCTATACAAGGACGTTTTCTTCGCCAAATGATCATCTATACCAATTAGCTGCTTTCCGGTAAGAGGACAACTCTTTAAAGGATACGTTAGCTCTGCAACTAGGTGAGAGATTTTTTTTGCATAATTTTTGACACAGACAAAAAATACTTTGTGCGCTACACACATTGTTTTAAATAAATAATTTTAAAAACTATGGATATTTGCTTAAGACTCAAAATGTGATGGCTGTACATTTGAGCAGTCGCTTCCTTTAAACCCTCGCACGGACGTGACCAGACCATATAGAATGGATGGCCTCTTTCCCCGAAGTTGGATAAATTCCAGATGGACGGACTGAGGAAAACCCATGAAAAGGACACATTGACCGTCTTTGTCTTTTCCCTAATACCTATAGACTCGTGGCTGCAGACGAACCGCTGGAACGGCTGCTAGACCAACGACACTAAGCTTTCTTGATCCCTATTTGAGCCTGGAATTGTCCCCAGTCCTATTTGGTAAGAAATCGACTTATCATATCTAAACATCAAAAACGTACTTCCAGTATAGAAGAACTAAGTAAAACCCGCGAGATGACACCGCCGCGACACGATCAATCGTGATGGCATGCCGTAAGTAAGCCGTTTGTAACGTCAATTTTGCCGCCTTTCAACACCTCATTGATGTCAACTAGGCAATGCCATCATACCCCAGCTCTGTCGGCTAGATCTCCCTTGTCCGTCCGTACAGGACGCCGGACACTTTCTACCTGCTGTTCCACCGCCGGCTGGCCAACGAGAGTTCCATACACCGTTCTTGTCAAGCCTCCATTAGCTTGTATTGGAAATACCACTCAACCTTCATTTACGCCGAGATGATAAAAGGCGTGTTTGCTTCCGAGGATTTTCGCTTTAAAGAAATAACTATGGTTCCTGTAGGGTCAAACTCCAACCGACTGGTGTTGTTTGTTCGTCCACTATAGACCAACCATCGTGTTGTTTGTTGTCCACTATAGACCGACCATCGTGTTGTTTGTTCGCCCACTATAGACCAACCATCGTGTTTTTGGCTCTGCCAATGTAGACCAACCATCGTGTTTTTGGCTCTGCCAATGTAGACCAACCATCGTGTTTTTGGCTCTGCCAATGTAGACCAACCATCGTGTTATTTTCTCTGCCAATATAGACCCACCATCGTGTTATTTTCTCTGCCAATATAGACCAACCATCGTGTT
>CP092875.1:88511133-88538515 GCA_030710605.1 Cordylochernes scorpioides | reverse complement strand
TAAAATGTTTAAAGTTTAATAAATCAATTTATAAATCTGAGAGTTGTCTTCAAAAACATCCAACCAATGGCAGCACAGCGTGGTTATTAGAAAAAGTAAATAAAAGAAAATCTTCAAATTGTAAGTAAGAAAATATAATTCTAATTGATACTTAGTACCAGCTTTGCAAAATTAAAATTTTAACACATAATAGAAAAAATGGCAGATTCTTCCTCATTTCCGGTGTCTAGAATAGAACCATTAAATGATACAAATTACCCAAAAAGCGCATTAAAGGTCGGGGCACTTCTACGTGCAAAGAAGTTATTTAAATGTGTGATTTCCGATCCTGAAAGATAAAGATGATCGGGTCACTCTGGCAACGGGAACTCGTCCAGATATATCCTACAATGTGAGCAATTTATCGCAATATAATAACGATGTAAGAGAAGTGCATTTGACGGCAGTCAAAAGAATATATAGGTATCTGAAGGGAACCAGAGATAAAATTTTAAGATATAGGCCAACAGAAAATAATATTGGCCTTAGTACAGACGCGAGCTGGTGCTCAACAAAGGACGCAAAGTCTTATTCAGGATACACAATTAAACTTGGAAATAGCCTTATCAACTGGCGAAGTAAAAAGCAAAATTTAATGGCTTTACCAACATGCGAGGCAGAGCTGATTTCCATATGCGAAGGAATCTGTGATGTAAAATGGGCTAAAGGACTAATAGAGGAATTGTCCAGAGATATTAATTTTCCGATAATTTTGAAAACTGATAGCCAATCTGTCATAAAATGGATCCAGTCCGAACAAATAACTTCAAGGACAAAACACATAAATCGAAAATATTTTTTTTTTTTGTAAAAGAGGAAGTACACAAAATGGAGCAATAAACTTGGAATTCGTCCGGAGTGAGGAAATGGAAGCTGATTTTTCAACAAAGAATCTTCCAAAAGATAAACTAACTTATAGGACTTTCATAAAAGGAGCTTCCACACAGGGGAGGATTGAAGCAAGAAGTTGAATATTCTTTGAGTGTGAAAGCTTGTAAAAAATAGGAACTTAATTTATTTTTCTTTGTGTGTGTGTGTGTGTGTGTGTGTCTGTTTTTCATAAGTTGAATCTGGTTAGAACGATGTATGTAAATTAGATGATTCTTTTTGTTGCCTTAAATACGAGGTAATTAACTCGTTTCTCTCTCTATATCTAAAAAAAATGTTTAAAGTTTAATAATCAATCTGAGAGTTGTCTTCAAAAACGATCCAACATTTTATTCTATACTTTACTTGAGGTACATATTTCTTGGTGTCCAGCAGTAGTCAGCAAGCATACCGGGACCCCATTTACCTTGGTACCGCTTCTTCATACTTGATATATCTTGATGAAACCTCTCACCATGCTCATCGCTAACTTCACCAAGATTGTCGGGAAAGAAATCTAGATGTGAATGCAGGAAATGGATCTTGAGAGACATGTTACATATCAGTGTTTTTTTAAGAAAGTAAGAGTTCATTAACTAATTCACTTTAGATTTCGGCCTTGACATTTCCCAAGAATTTCTTGCAAATGTTTCTAAAAGAATCCCATGCTGCTGCTTCAACTTCATTTAAGCTCTCTCTTCAAAATCCCCATCCTGCAGCAATTCTCTAATCTGAGGTCGAATTATGCTAGAGGGAATTTTTGCTTCAAATAGGCAAATCCAGCAGCATTTAGATTCATTTACTTGACAAAGTTCTTCATTAATCCCAAATATTTTCAGATTTGACCAATGGAAAATGTGCAATATTTAAAGTCCCTGAGTAAGGATTTTACGGTTTGGCCAGTTATTTTTTCATATATTGCCTTTCCTTGTCTCAACTATTTCATCACAAAGAAAAAAACAACAACATTTTGTAAATCCAAGCTGTAAACTAATAAAGAGGTGACTTTCAAGTCACCAAAGATTTTACAGCTGTATCTGTCGTACTCTACCTTTTTCAAAAGCAGTTTCATGCTTTCCTAACTCTCATGTTGAATGCGTGTGCTATTGGCACCGATGGGAACTTATTAACGTAGTGAAGAACAGCTTTCAAACTAACTTTAGAGGAATCAATGAATAAGAGCCATTCTTCTTCATTATGTTCATGACCAAGCGCGACTAACAACATTATTGCAACACACTAAGTCATTCTCTTGTAAAAATAAGTCTTGAAAATCAGCTTATCGTTTGTGATAAAAGCATACTTTTGTGTTGCAGTAGATTTCAACCTTTTAACCTTAAAGCTAAAAGTTAATTTTTTTTATGATAAATACAAATTACTTACGAAGTAATTCAAATCTCCTTTAGTTAACAAGTGAGGTTCAGTTGAAACACGTTATTTTGAATTTGTGTCTTCCGACTCTTGCCCATGACTATTTGAATCATCGTCACCAAATGTCACATTTTATGGATGCTGTGGCACAGTGAGGAACTGGTCTCATTGCAGATGGCAAATCTGGATATTTAATGGTATGCTTTGATTTAGATATATTTTTATTAGATATTTATTTTTTATTAGATATATTTAGTTTTTGTTAAACTAAAAATGATTTTTCCACGACTTTTTCTTTATATAAAAATTGCATTTTGTTTAATTTTTAAATGAAAATAATCCTCTCTTTTCAGATATGAAAGTGCGTCCCAAATACTATATCCAGATTCGCCATATTATACCTTACCACTTCGAGAAAGGTTTGAAAAAGACGCATAGTCATTTTTCGATCTCATCGAAATTTTTGGCGAAGCAGCAAAAGCCAAATACGGTTCAACAAGTTCAAATCGGTCGATCAAACCTTGCAGATGTGGAAGAGGTCGGCCATGATATTTTAACGACAGGCGGCCGTGGAAGAGAACACGGAGAACGCTGGCCGAAGACTTCAATGTGGGCCGCCACGATTAGAAAATTGGCGACAACAACAAATTAAAACTGTCCTAATCTTCACAGATTTGATGCACCGAAACGAACACTCTGTTCCTAAGGAATCTTACCACTGGGGAGGAATCGAGGCTTCTCTTCAACAACATCAAAAGAAAGAAAGATTTGTGTTTCGCCAGACGCTTCATTCAAAGGAATCTCGACAGTCTCCTTTGTAAGAAGTCGTGTGTTTGGTAGAATCATCCACCGGGATGCTCATATATTTGGTATATAATATAACTTACTGTCTGCAGACCACAGCTTCTCTGTCAGAAGTGAAAGTATTTCTGTCGGAATCGATCCACCCCATAATCCTGTTCGTGTATCATTGAGAATGCATGGCTCAGGTTCAAGTCATCCTCGAAGCGAAGAGGCACATCACCGCCCTGGAAGACATCCTCGATGATCTAAGCACGGAGGAAGGTACAGAACATCCACTGGCTACTGCGATGTTGATGCGATGTGCGCGGCGCAGACCACGAGATGTCCCCGCTCCACGAGGTCCGCCTGGACTTCTGCCGCCAGACCGCCAAGATGCGCGCCCTCCGGTGAGGAAGGTCCTCTGTTCCTGCCCTGACCTAGCTTGACAGAAGTGTGGCAGGAACGCCGAGCGCCTCCAGAAGAACAAATACTACAGAGGGAAGCAGGTAATTGTCTTCACCACTTGCCTGGTGGTGAGATTGATTGGTGCGACCCCAGGCCGGTAAGCTGGTGTTGCCTTCGATGTGTCTGCTCTGTAACAAGAAGCAACAGTCCTGTGGCGGCCTGGACCAGCATCCTAAGGTCCGCGACACCAAGCCCATTCTGACAAAACTATCCAAGTAAGTTCATGGTGCCGAGAGGTCTTCAATGACCTCGAGGGTGTTGCCAGGAGCAAAGACGTCAAAGAAGACATCGTGAAAACTTCAATTAAGAAGACTTCGAAAAAAGGCAAAATCCATAGGCTTGCCGAGATGTGCTGACGTTGAGATCTTCTGTCGCTGCTGTGTAGAGGCCGTCCTGGCCAACCTCGTGTCGTCCCTGCACTCCTACGCCAAGGAGGCCCCGCCTCCCGACCCCGCCCCGCGGCGCTGCGAGGAGGACACGGGGCCGAAGATTAAGAAAGAAAATGCCGATGGAAGGTGTGTAACGTCATGTAGATAATGTATTGACCAAAATGTTTGTATTACACCGTGAGCTTTCTGAATTTCTCGGAAGCTGAAATTTAAAAGAAAAACAAATACCTTATATTATTAGGTGGCAAGTAGTGCAATGTCCGCCATTATTAAACCTGACCGTAAACTCCCTCCCAGGAGCACCGCGGCGGACCACCAGACGTTCTCCAAGCTGGCGCAGTCCCTCTCCCCCGACCGCCTCGTGCGCTTCCTGCTCGACCACGACATCGACCTCGCGCCGCTCATCCACGACCTTCTCTTCAACACTCCCGCTGCTGAGCAATAAACCCCCGCCCTGGTTTGTGAGGAGTCTCTGGTGGACGGCGATTGATGTTTGTTGGAACAGGTCGGGTCCGCGCTATCACCAAATTCGAGTTGTGTGCAATCCCACAACTTGATAACTTAGTTGCATTTCCATCGACAATCCACACAAATAAGAATGTTTGCCATTGATTTTTATATTGCAAGTTTTATTTCTCGATAACCATGTTGGCCATTGCAGTAAGGTCTGTAGAGATTTTAAAAAGAAACGCATTGCCAGTAAATTTATTTGTGTAAAATTTTAACGATAGAGGGCAATAAAATTTAATTTACTAAATTATAAAATATTTATGAAAGCCCCGTCTCGGGGCGCCATGGGAGAGTAGTGAGACATTCCAACACAGGACACACCCAAAAGTTCTGATTCAATAACACGAAAACACAAAAATCCACAGGGGCCACTTGGCTAGAATCTATCTCAATAGTTCTAAAAGAAAATCCAAAAATTGTTCCTCGAGGTAGGGTATCGTGGTGGATCCACACTGCCGTGTTGTTGTATCAATTTGATGATCTGTTATAAGAAATGTAAGCTATTTTCGATGTGTATGATTCTTTTTGATTTAAAGCAATTTTCAACTGCCCTTACTGCAATGATTTTTTTTTTTTTTTACTTATCCTTTTAGTCTAAATTAGACAAGATCTTGGAGGTCGTGCTCGTAGAGAAGCTCAAGAACTCTTCTTGGTTCTCTGTACAGGGATCTTTTGTCCTTTCCAATGCAATTTAGTAAATGTTGGGGAGTGGCCTCTTCGGTTTTGCACCTAGTGCACATGGGGAAGCTTTTGGCTCCCTCTTTATAGACTAGGGGGCGCAGGTGACCAGATTTCCATCTGGCCAACTGTGTCGATTCCCTTCTGTTTAGTTGGAGGGTCTGTTTTTTGGGGTTTTCTGCCTGGTACCAAGAATGATGGAAACCACTACCAGGTCAAAGTCCAAGTTACACCTCTCTGTAGGTGACCTCGGGGAAATGTTGGATAAAACCAGCGCTCTAACGTAACTGGCATATAACCTATATGGAGTCGTGCACACTGCAATGATAAATTATGGGAGGGCCTGGCTCATCAGTGGTGAACCCTCCCAGTGGTTTTGCCAGTTTAATCTATCATATTGCTATAATGTTGCATTGGGCTGTTTGGCTTTTATACCGATACTGACCTCTTGGGAAAGATATTTTAAATGAACTAATTTATCATTGCAGTAAAGGCTGTTAGAAAATCTTTTTTTTTTCTGTTTTCCTTTTATACCGATACTGAAGCTAGACTCTTGGAAAGAGTATTTTAAATGAACTATGGACATAAGCATTGAGGGCAGTATATAACATGCTTCGTGCATTGCTCTTCAGCAAATTGCAAGTAAAAGTATTTTTAAAAATCAATATGATACCTGAGTGCACCATCTGTAATATAAACTATTTTTGTCACACGCCACAGAAGTCAGCTCAATACATTAATAAACTTTCTACGTGTCCTTGAATTTCAATGTAGATCCATTTGATTTATTGTTGGTTATTTTCAATAATTATTTGTTAGGAAGCTTATTAGCATTGTACAATACGTGAAACCTGATTCTGATTCAACAAAAAACGTAGCTTTCAATACAATCAGGCAACAATTAAGGCATAAATCTGTTGTTATTTAAGGAAGACAATTTAACGGTTTAGAAATTTGCATATCTTGGGTTCACCACAGATGAGCCAGGCCCTCCCATTAATTTTTCATTACAGTAAGGGTAGTAGAAAATTATTTAATTTCAAGAAGAATCATTTGCACCTAGAATAGTTTCAATTTCT
Organism: Cordylochernes scorpioides; assembly: GCA_030710605.1. Classification (NCBI taxonomy): domain Eukaryota; kingdom Metazoa; phylum Arthropoda; class Arachnida; order Pseudoscorpiones; family Chernetidae; genus Cordylochernes; species Cordylochernes scorpioides. Next base: position 88,532,334 of record CP092875.1, on the reverse strand, counting down.
TATTTACTCAAAGCCACCAGATCATTGAAGAAAATAGTTCCCTCTTTGATGGTATCCAACTTGAACTGTTTGGTATTACTCTCTTTACAACAACAAAACACCTCTCAGTTTACAAGTCACCAGTAGATGCTGCTCTAAAAACATGAATTACCTGGTGAAAAAATCATATACTCTAACCAAAGAGCAGCCGCCATTTACCTCTTTCAAATCTTCACCAAAACCCTCTTCTCAAGAGCATTGCTGAGCCAATAAACAGACTCCTGGCCAACAGATCTGTCCCAACATGTTGGGATTCCTGGAAAAAACCTGGCAGACTCTCCCGGCCAAATCTAGAGCTCTTGGCCACCCTGAGGACAGGTAATCTACTAGATGAGCCATCAAGGCCCAATGCCAACAAGATCTCTTCCCCAGCACATGACAGAGCAGAAGAGACAAAGTCTACCCTCCCAAGGGAATATTCTTGATTTACAGACCTAAATCTGGTCATCTACAGACAATGATCTTCCAGATGGTTGCAAGGTTTCCCAGAATGTACAAAGTGTAACTCCCAACCCTATATCATCAGCATCAGAAGGTTCAAGATCAACATACTTTATAGGATAGAGTGAATGATAAGGCACAATTTGGATTATAAACACAAGGTAATAAGACCAAATCCAAATAAATAAATAGTGTGTGACGTTTCAGTACTTTTGTCTGAAGATGGTAACAACGTTGTTACCGAAACGTCACGCACTATTTATTTATTTGGTCTTATTACCTTGAGGATAAAGTGAAGGGAAATAAGCAAGAAGAAGAATTACGATAAACACATGGCGAGCAAAAATGGTTCAAATAAAGCTGAAACCTCTCTGTAGATGTTACTTGGAATAAACGTTAGAGTCACATCTAGATCAAAATTTATATAACTTTTTAAAATGCTCAATATTCTATACTATAGGTGTGTTGATATTCAAATTTTGGACGACATTTTTGCACAGAAATAGTGTCTTATAACTGCCCACAACACTGTGCAGATTTAGACCAGGGTCAGAACACCAGCTGTGTGTACTTCTACAATTACAACAGTTCCTTGAGTTTTGTTTGTTCTGTACAAGCTGATCTCCCACAGTTTCCACCGGCAGTTACCTGAGTCCTAACTGCTGAGTTCTAACCTTCAACCTAGAGAGAGAGAGAGAAGGATTAATCTGTTCTAAATATAATCAAGCTTGCACAAGGAGTTCTACAGCGAGTTTTTATATTTAAATATACGGGAAACACTTCCTTACACTCACACATACATATATCAAATATTGGCCAACAATGGACATTCTCTGCCCCCGAGTGTGCTGTTGGAAGTAAGTGTTGGGAGTCAGGGGCATCAAATTCTTTATTGTTCTCTTTCCAGGCTAAAACACAGGGGGAACATCCAAATAAATTATTTTCTCTACACAATATGTCTCTCTATATATATTATCTTTAAATATTGCTGCACTCTCAACAACAACAACAATCCCCAGTAAACAACAACACACCTGCCACAACCGCCCAGATGGCAACAGGTACCAACCACTTGTTGCGGCCACTTCAAACAAAACCACATCCAGAACTGCACTATATATTGTTGAGGGTTTTTTTGGAAAGTGTAGAAACTTTGATTTGGTCACAAGGAGGCACTTGACAGCCAGAATGAGGAGATGATGTGAGGAAAGTTTGTACCAAGGATCAGGTAGTGGTGGCTAAAATGTTTTGGTTTCAACACTTGAGATAGAAAATGTTGGTAGAAGTTAGTTAGGGAGATGGGGAAATAGTGTTAGACCTAATGATTCTCATGATTGCCATGGTGAAAGACTGGAGGAATGTTAAGTACAACATAGGTTAGTACAATAGGAAGTATAAATAAATGGCTATGTACACCAACTTTACATGGCAATGTACTTTGTACATATGGTGGGAGATGAGTATGTACAGGAGTTGCTGTGACGGGGTATCACAGAGGGCATTTTTGGCAATGGGCCGTCACCCAAATAAATCACATGTCGCACTTGCGCTGGAAGACCAGGGTCAGCTCAATGAACTTGATGCCGCTGTCACTCTGGGGCAGCGTACACGGCTGCACACACAACCACTTGCTGTGTGGAATACTGGCTAAGGAGGTTGCACACAGCCCTCACAGACCAGAGGAGCTTTCTTCCCTACATGCCAGAGTGGGACTTACAGAGTGAGGGGTGTGGGAAGCCATGATGCGGAATGTATAGGAGCTGTGGAGATAGAGGCCAGCCGGCAACCTCCAGGTGGACATCAGCTCCTTGCGCAGGGGATGGGAGTCTGGCTTCTGGGGTGGAGGGTGTGGGTTCTGGGGGCAGGCCAGGGGGAGCTCCTGCTCGCAGTGAGCCACCACCAGCGGCACAGACAAGCTGGAAATGCCGACCCTTGTGGTCCAGTTGGCTTCTTGGCAGGAGCACCTACCTGAGTTGAAGGGTGAGGAACTCGTGGGTGAGGTACTGGGACAACGGGACATGGTACGCCAGGCTGCCAGAGCCATGTACACATTGCAGGTTGGCGCAGTACTCTTGGCCCAGGCTGGCATTCAGTTCCAGCACGCGCAGGGACTCCAGCCATCGCCCCTGTCCTGTAGGCTCCTGAAGGTCACGCCTTTTACGGCGCCTGTCTGAGGCATTGTAGGGCACGAGCCATTGGCTTTCTTCTTGCCAGTGTTGCCTGGAGTCGAGGACATTCACACTAGGAGTCTTGAGGCTGTTGCCAGGTGGAGCATTGTCCTCGTCATCACTGAGATCTAAGAAGGCAGGGTTGTTAGCCAGTCAGATGGGGGGAAGGAATTTGTACTGACTCATGGAACGGGCTCCGAGGTCCCCTCGTGTAGGCTTTGGCAGATCCACCTGAGATCCACAGCAGTGAACAGTGCAGTGAGTTCCTCCACAATGGCCACCCAGGATGGAGGGCTTGAGGATAGGCACGGTGCCAGGGGGCAGCGGGGGGCTGGAGGAAGTGGTACTGGGGGACAGGGAGGGTGTGGCTGGGAACACTAGCGGTGAGGGAGGTGTGGCAGCTACCAACACTGGGAACACTACCTGGAGGGCGGACGGGGGGGGAGGGGGAGGTGGTTGGGGAAACCACTATCACCACTGTTGAGTTTTCCACGTGCCTGCTGGACAAACACATTGTATGGAACCACACAAACATTGGAGTGGCAACCTTGGGGTGACATCCAGCATAGGTGTGTCAGCTACCTGGTGGGTGGGGGGTGTGACACCAGCACGTGGTGCGGAGGCACTTTCTGTCTTTGTTGCCACTCCAGGAAGTACAGGGACAACATGGCCAACAGGCTGCACACAGAGGCACACTGTTGGGGTAACTTTATTTCCTTAGTGACAGTAACGTGCTCAGAACACAAGTAATTTGTGGGGAGAAAACTATTTAGCCAGATACGGCTAATAACCAACACAAGTGGCTTTATGATGAAGTGGTTAGACTTACCAGAAGGTCATAATGAGCACCAGCACCACGATGGTACACTGCATGATGTTATTGGTGCAAAACAGGCTGGGCGGCGAAGAAAGGGACTTCTTTGCTGCGCTGCGGTGGCGGCTGGCCACCGTGCTCCCACTGGAGGTGGACTTGAGGCTTTCCACGCGACGCAGGCGGCTCAGCTTGTGGTTGATCCGCTCCAACTCATCTATCCTGGTCTCTAAGTTGTCTGTCACTTTGCAGAGTTCCTTCACTGCTCCCACGTTCTCCATGAAGATACGCTCCTGTAACACCAGCATGTTGGGTTCAGAAACACATCAATTTATTAAGTCACACAAATAGCCTAGATGTGTTTCATTACACAGTGAAGTTCTGTGCTGGTACAACAGCATGGCTGCGTAGATATGGATTATAGGCAGGTCTGGGGAATGTTGCAGCTCCTAGAGTCAAGAAGGCAGATTACCTTGTTGACCAGGAGGAAGCTGCTGATCTGCTGGCCATTGGGGAGCATGACATCCCCGGCTTCCTTGACAGCTTCTGGCAGGATCTTCTGGACTTCCTGGGCTATAACTCCTGTGTCTCTGGTGTCCTCCTCAGAGAGCCCGGCGTGTTTGACAAACTCTGGCCTGTACTGGTAGCTGACAATCCTCATGTTGGACACATTGCGCAGCTGAGCCCTGGTATCCAACTCCTGAACATTGGTTTTAGCACGCTCATCGGATGGCTGCACAACATGGCCGGTCACCTTGACATTGCCATGGACTACCAGGGCTTCATCAGGTCGATCTGTATTGATGCCCACACGGCCTGAGTGGTAAATGGCATCGCAGCTCTGCCCCTTCTGCCAGCTGGGCTCGGAGGTTGAGTCACTCTCAAATTGCCCTGGGTTCGAGGCCCGCACAATAATCTTCTCAGAAGCGTGGGCCGCAACAGTGAAAACTCTCTCCCCAATGTGAGCACAGAGGCTCACCACGAGGTAGAAGTAGCGTTGGTCAGGGTTGGGTTTCCCCTTCTTCCTCATGTTGTTGGAGGTGGTCTCACTGAAGTGGAGCCGGCCGATGGTGGTCTTGAGAACTTGGTCACCTGAAACATCAACCCTGCACCACACATGGGTTTCCTTGTTGGTATTGAGCTTATGGCTTTTCCAACAGTAATTTTGTCAATAACAATTGCCTTGGTTCTACGAGATAACATCCCAACATGGTATTTGAAATTTTGGCAATTGCAGCATATACTATGTTGACACAAAACTTACCTCAAGTTTTTATTAAATCTATTTATTGGGAGCTTTCAGGTCTTGCCCTTTCTGAAGGTAAAATGGATGGTAACCAATGATAGTAAACAAATGATAAGTGAACAAACATGAATCCTTTACAACAGATATGTTAGTGAGAATGCAATGAGACAATTAAATTGGATCTAGAAGGCAAAAATTGAGAAGTAAAATGTAATCTATATACAGGTGGGACAGTTGATGCATTTTTCCCCCCCAATATGTTTTGTGTGGATTTTGTGGTTAAATTAGTGGAATGTTTTAGGACTTGAATTGATCTCTTTATAGAGTTGCAAGTTCGCTGCAAGTATGGCTTGCTGGTCTTGTTGCAGTGTAGAATTTAGTCCGGCTTGTGGTTGGTTTGTTGTATGTGAAAATACGTGAATTTTGGTATCAATTTTTAATGTTGTTTTGGTGTTCCTTGATTCTTATGTTTCACCTATGTAAGTGGAAGGGCACAATTCACAGGGTATCTGGTAGATGACATTGCTGATTGAGTTATGGAATTACAGTACCAATCAATTGGCTATTTTTATAGTAGATCCTGATTCCATGTGTGTGGAATATTGCTGCCGGTGCTTCTTAAAATGAGAATTCAATCTTGCGTGGTGCAATTCCAGGCTTGTGCCTGTGGATGAAAGATTCAGGATATCCCCTGATGCCTAGTTCCAATTTAATTGCATCAGCCACCCCACTAATGTTGTATAGGATTCTATTTATGTTTGTTCACTTATCATTTTTAGCTTTTAGCCTATTATTGTTTACCATCTTGTTGTGTGTATTCAGAAAGAGCTCCCAATAAATATATCTAACAAAAACTTGAGGTAATTTAGTGTCAACACAGCTCTATCTCCCCAAGCTGAATAGTCAATGTGATTGCCACTAACTGGGACACTCACTTGATGGGGTGGAAGTGCTTCTTGCTCCGGTCAGCCTGGGACTGCTCGATTTTGATGATCTGGCTGGGGGACTCCGCCTGTGGCCACGCTGTCAGAAGTGGGCCCTACAGAGGGGCACAGGCTTCACTCACCTTAGCTCCAAAAAAGTGCAGGTATAAACCTTCAATCTGGAAGATACCCTCTGTGGTTTTGACTGAATGGGGCAGCTGAGGGAACTGGAGGTGCACTGTGACCTGGAAATGATTCTTTTTCTGGCACACAAAGGCTTCGTCAATGGTGCTGTAGTTGAAGCCTTTGTCGGCATCCACCCAGAAATTGGGTCCGCATCTGCTCACACCCAACATGGGTTAAACAGGTTTATTGGCAAAGTGAAAGAACCCCTGAAGGTGACAGGATGGTGTGGGACACTCACATGATGGCCAGGCGATGGTCCAGCACCTGGTGCCAGGTCCCTTGCTGGAACGGTGAAAACTGGATCGTCTGGCAGCTGGGGTCAGAGAACACTGAGGGTCCGGTGGGGAATGTGAAGTCCTCATCCACCTTCTCCGGGACTGCCTCCAGGACAGCTGACACCACTGCACAGGGCTGTTCAGTGCACGGCAAGAGACCATAGGGAGGAAATCCTAGAATGGACTGGGCATATGACTTGGCTCACTTGTAGAGGGTTGGCAACAGTACCTGATTCTCCCTTCACCAGGCCGGAGTCCCAACTCTTGTTTGAGGAAGTGTCAGAAAGCCGCCTCTTCTTTGAAACACTCTCACTGTTGAGCTCCTCGCTGCACCCACAGTGTGACTCACCAACCACAGGCTGGGCGGCCGGAGTGACTTTACCTCTTGTAGAGGGGGGTGGAGTTGGGGGAGGTCAGCAGGTGGGGCAGGGTGGTCAGGGGGAACTGCTGGACACACCGCACCTGAGTGGCACTTAATGGCAAACATCACGTTCCAGGCCTTCAAACATTGTATTCATCATTGCAGTAATCCAGGCCTTCAAACATTGTATTCATCATTGCAGTAATCCAGGCCTTCAAACATTGTATTCACCATTGCAGTAATCCAGGCCTTCAAACATATTGTATTCATCATTGCAGTAATCCAGGCCTTCAAACATATTGTATTCATCATTGCAGTAATCCAGGCCTTCAAACATTGTATTCATCATTGCAGTAATCCAGGCCTTCAAACATTGTATTCATCATTGCAGTAATCCAGGCCTTCAAACATATTGTATTCATCATTGCAGTAATCCAGGCCTTCAAACATTGTATTCACCATTGCAGTAATCCAGGCCTTCAAACATTGTATTCATCATTGCAGTAATCCAGGCCTTCAAACATTGTATTCATCATTGCAGTAATCCAGGCCTTCAAACATATTGTATTCATCATTGCAGTAATCCAGGCCTTCAAACATATTGTATTCATCATTGCAGTAATCCAGGCCTTCAAACATATTGTATTCATCATTGCAGTAATCCAGGCCTTCAAACATTGTATTCACCATTGCAGTAATCCAGGCCTTCAAACATTGTATTCATCATTGCAGTAATCCAGGCCTTCAAACATTGTATTCATCATTGCAGTAATCCAGGCCTTCAAAATACACACATTCATGAGAACAATAGTAATATTTTCAGGGAGTCGGTGGAAGGATGGTCTAAACCATTGGTTTTCGACCGCTACGACCCGGGTTCAATTCCCGCATTGGGCACTTTTTTCTGATTAAAAAAAAAAATACTCTAATGGCTCCTGATTCTTGTAAAAGTTCAACCCACCAGCGAGTACAAGTAACGCAACTTCTACCCACCATGATTATCATGACCTGTACCACATGTACTAGGGATAATTTTAAAATATATATATTGTAATATTTTATGGTAAAAGGTACAATTGGGAACCTTGTTTATTGAGACTAACTGATTCTAAGAACTGATGTAGAACTAAGGCCAGTCCATTATGTGATACCCCATCAGCATTAGTAATATTTTTAAAGGAAAACTTTGGTTGCATACACAACAATAAAAAAGGGCAAATAAAATTTCTCAATATTAAATATGTCTTTATATTATCTAAAGAATATTGATCGTTCTATTTTCACAAAGATCGCAATGTATAGTTTAGAATCTTTGTTGGAGAGATAGCTAAAGACTTCCTTGTATATGTGTAAGCGACTTTTCCGTTGTCCCTAGGAAACCTACGGCAGGGTTGGGGCCAGGAGAGTAGGAGAGGAATTGCTTGAGGTTCTTGGCGGGGATGCAGGACGGACTGGTGACCACCTTGTCCAGCGGGTAGATGCCACCTGCACCACGCCGTGAGCCACACAGACCACGGAGGCCGGGAGGACCTCACCGTCAGCGGCGGAGGGGGAGAACGGAGGCTCGGAGCCGGAGTCCGGCGGGCTCTCGGGCAGCTGGTGCCGCGCGTGGTAGGCCGCGGGGTCGGGCAGCTTGATGTCGACCTCCACCAGGGCCTCGTGGAAGTAGCTGCCGCCAAAGAGCTCAGTGACCGGGGAGTTTGTGTAAAGTCCGTGAAAACGCGCGGATTGGTCACGCGACGAGACCGTGCAATCAATCTGGCACTGCGGCCTGAATGCGATAACGGCAGCCCGAGCTATGGAAGGCAAGAATCAACTTGAAGGTCCAATCATCGCTTTATATAAGACTTTTTATATAAATATTGGGAAACTGTCCTGGAGCAGTCTGATTGATAGGCCAGCCTGGGATAAGAAATAAAGCCTTAATATTTGGTTAGGAATCTTTACAAAGATATGAAATGTTTGTTCCGCATTTTAGTTTCCACAAAACCTGACCGATCCGTATGGAACTGCCAGTCGCTGTCGAGCTTGAAATATGATCATTAGTTCGGTAACATACGAATAATATGTAAAATTCCTTTAAAGCGCGCAATAAATGGCGCAGCAGTTTCTGTGACGTTATTGGCTGCAGGGATGGGTAAAAATGATAAAAAGAAGTCGAGACATTATATTTTAAATCGCTTCCAAACCCTATCTCTGCCTATGGCAACAGTTTATTGCGAGTGGCTCAAATTGTACTTATATCACAGAGAGAGAGTAAAGACATGTGGAAAAACGTTCTAAATAGCTTCATTCTTACATCAACTGTGACACAATAAACACATTTTAAATGTTCCTTTATAGAGAGAGTGCACACATACGGCGAGAGGAAATCCTAAACTAAGTCTTGATTTAAGACTACATCATCAATTCTAGGAAATTTTAAAAAATAATAATTAATTAGCTGACAAACTTAAATATTCAAAATTTATTAATATTCAATACTAAAGAATTCAGTGCCATACAAATAAGTACTGGCAAATGGATAGAATTGTGGTCCACGACCAGACGTTTTAGAGCAAAGTTTCACGGAGTGATGTTATCTCAATGAACCACTACTGATGATAACTTACGGAAATCTGTCAATACCTGTATTGTATATGTCAACATATAATTAGAGCTCTAAATGTAAATATTTCCCAAATAACTTTATTTATTCTTTCTTCCTCTCATTTCCAATCATTACTCAGGAGAATCTGACAATGTCTTAATAAAGGTTGTATTGATTGATTAATAAAACTACTTTGGGTGGGAAACAGTACGGGCGGGCCAACATTCACCTGGGGGTTGTTCCTCTATAATTGGAAATACAAAGGTCAACGCCATTTTTAAAAATTGTAACACACAAGCTTCCGGGTCATTCCCGAGTGTCTAGTTACAAAATATACTTTAAGAAAACTTGGGTTGTCCCGAGGTTCTAGGTCAAGGTTTAACAAAGATGGCCAACAAAAATAACATTTATTTGAGAAGCTCCCTCGCAATGGCATCACAGGAACGCATACAATTTATTTCAAATCTAAAATATTTATTAAAATATTTGCAATAAAAATTGAGAAATCCCCAAATTGGGGCGAGACTCACATGTTCTCGCTGTCGTTGTTGATGTAGCTCTCCAGCTGGCTGAAGTCCAGCGCCTCGTTGTCGATACCTCCCAGGTCATTCCGCCCTGGACACAGTGTCGCGTGCCATTACGTTACTCTAAGGTTTCAAGATAACGAACAAAGAAATATATCAAAGAGCGTTGGTAATAAAAAATAAAAAAAACTCCCTCTTAAAAACCCCTAATAGAAAAGGGGCCGGGCTATGACAAATGGAAGGGAGGAACCGATACACCGCTATAATGATGAAGGGGAAGGATTCCAGAAATTGGCAACCAACCATTGACAAGAAAAATGACCCCTGTTGGCTGATGGGGTCAAATTGTTATTTGGCTTCTCATCAAATTGCTTCGCTGCGGTGGTCCGACGCTTGGACCACCCCATGCCATATATATCCCCACGTCACATCCAAGTTGTACCGCAATATCTATTATACAAGTTATCGCGATGGTGTCCGAGGAACATTTGCGGCGCGGCAAACACCGCTAACCTGGCCGCCACATCCCGTGTGTAGGCCCCATTCAATCCAGGACCTTCCGCTAAGTTAGGTTTTCGTTTTGGGGTTTTTACCTAACTGGCGTCTATGGAAGTTCCTGATGTGTGTCCACCATCCCATAGACATGTGTGCGAGGCAGGACAAATAAAAAGTACAAAGCGAATATTTCGCAAGTTGGGTTTGGAAGTTTCCAATAAACTCCGAACAATGGGGGTCAATCATCAACAACATCCATCACCGAGGCGCGGACAACTTCCCTGAAGTGCCGCCGCAACGTTGGCCATCTGCCACCAAAGACACGTGGGGGGAGTTTTCATCCTCCCACTTTAGCGGTCAATTTGGAGCAAAGAGATCACAAAGGGGGACGGTCGTTCTGAGATTGAGAGAGGCCGGAAAAAAACCCTCGCCAATCATACTTGGCAGCCATCAAGCGAACAAACAGCCTACCTGGAGTAACGACCTCATGTGGTCTTCACAAGAGGCATTCAAATAACAACAATACCCGTGTAATAATTTTTGTTTTTTACTTGAATTTTGTTTTTCTAAGTATCTCTCATTAAATTATTTGCAGAATAAAAAGAAAGCCTTTCTCCGCCATTTGTTTAGACAATAGCGTCGCCACAAAAACATCGCTCCAGGTAGTTGATGGTCACCAGAGTTCTTCACGCTGAGACATGAGAAGTTTATGGATCTAAGTGTTTATTCAGTGGACATGTGTTTAAACGGCGCCGCCCCGACGTAAGCGGTTGGCGCCTGGTAGAGCGCCAGGTGATATAAGAAGGTAAAAACGCGCGGGAGAAGCCCAGGATGATGTGTTCAGCATCGAGACCGCATCTCACGGTCAGGTCGTCCTTAAGGAGTGATCGGAGGACCACACACGTCTTGTTTATTGAGAGATGTTGTGAAGCCGAAACTAAGGTTTAAAAGAAGAGGATTTGCTGCCAAAAGTGTGCGGTTCAGGACATTCGATATGGTGCCACATCCTCCCGACTTTATTTCTCGATCACACAGCGCGCCCTCTATAGTTAATAAATGTAACTATTTTTCAAATTTAATAAGCTTCCTACTGTCTCATCGCAGTAGCACAAGTTTGGATTCCTCTACAAACACTTCCAAACATTCCCCTGTGGCGAACAGATGAAAGGGGGAGAACTACTTCGAGAAACGTAAAATCAAATTTACTCTTGAATAAAGGGCTACTTACAAAATTGATTGTTTTCAATTAAACGACCTCAATATGGCGTTATGTGGCGGCTCTAGGTTTCAAGACCACCCACACCATTTACCTAACTGTCCGGCCACTCCGTGCTGTGTCCAGTTACGGGGGATGGCCAACACTTTCTAAAACAACGACCAATCTTGACAAGAAAATATATTTTTTAATTTTATGATTTGACCCGTGATTTGGCAGATTTTGCCGTCTTGACGAAGGTTAGTGACCGAAACGTGGAGAGAATTAGGGACCCGGGTCTTCCTGGAAGTATTCGATGTCGATTTCCTGGCAGAGAAGCAATTTCGCTCGATATTAAAATATATATACACTCATGGACCAAAATTAAGGAATTTTTACATTTTGATATCGCCGGTCGTATGTTTTTTGAAAGAGTTAGAAGCAATTATGTTCACATTTTGTTACCTCGCGTGTCTCCAATAAAGGTCACTGTAATATCTTTCAGAGTTCCCGATATACATGCTGAAAGGTACAACTTCCTTAAGTTTTGTCCATGAGTGGATATATTAAAGCCCCACGTTGGGTTTATTTGAGACACGTCAATTCCCTGCAGTCATATTTGATCTCTGAGGAACATTGGAAGAGACAACACCACGACATAAAGAACCCGTACAACCGTGCAATCTCCTTGATACCGTCGCCCCACGTCAACTAACTTATTTAACCTGCCGATATAGTCGATACTTTTAAAATCTAATAATTTGTATTGTAAAAACGTGCCCGGCTAGCTCAGTCGGTAGAGCATGAGACTCTTAATCTCAGGGTCGTGGGTTCGAGCCCCACGTTGGGCGTTTTTTTTTTTTTTTTTTTAACATACGATAATATTTTTAACTCTGCTAGATAGAACCAGTTGGATAACTTTGCACCAAAGTCCTTTAGAAATGTGACACCATACCCTGGCGGCTCACCTCATGACACACTACGGTGTTATAGGTGGTCAATACCGTTGCTGTTCGACCGCTACGACCCGGAATCGAAACCCGCATTGGCCCCTTTTTTTTTTTTCTAATTGCAAAGAAAAATTCTCCAATGGCACCCGATTTTTGCAAAAGTCCAACCCCAACAGCGAGTTCAAGTAACCAAACGGGGCTCTGGCACACCTGTAAGTGCAAAAGTCGAGCTGCTTTTCACATATGTAGACATGTAGTGTACTTGAAGTGAAAGCAGTCGCCAAGTACTACCCACCATGATTACTATGGCCTATTATAGGAAGAGCCTGGAAGACCAGAGAACACGTCGATAGTATATCTCTCTCTGCAGAGTTCCGCGACTTGGAACTGTTTATATTGAGCCATACCATGGGGGGTTGTCGTAACGTAATAGTATGTTGGTATAGAACTGAGGGGCGGTACAGATGCCCAACATTTATTTTTAAATTTGTTTGTGAAGTCACCGCGGTCGAAATGGTAGGCGAGTATTCCCAGGCCGAAGCTCACAGTGGGAGTTCAACGTCACGTGTATATTTCACACTCCGTGATATCTGGAACGTGACAGAATAAAGAAGAAGTGTTAAAATAATTACTTTATATATACTCTCCCTTAGAACCACAGAAAAAATATAATTTACTCGAAAATCAATTGACGCCCCTAAAGTATTAATTCGTGGATAAAAAATAAAAACGCCCAACGTGGGGCTCGAACCCACGACCCTGAGATTAAGAGTCTCATGCTCTACCGACTGAGCTAGCCGGGCATGTGGATTGTCTCCGCTACCACAGCTAGAGATGTGGCACGGCGGGTATATCTCCAGCTTTCTAGAAAGGAAAACATAATAAAGGAATAATATAATAAACGAATGAAATCATTAGGGCACGAATGTTTTTTACACATAAAACAAACTTCTACCGTCCTAACTGCGATGGAAAAATATTTGGGAAGGCTTGGCTCATCAGTGGTGAACCCTCTCAGCGGTTCCACCAATTTAATCCACCAGACCGCTTCTCAGAGCTCTAATACTGTATTGGATCATTCTGCTTATATATGCTACACTGAAGGATGGAATCTTAGAAATGGTATTCAAGTAAACTATGGACATAAGCTTTTAGGACAGTAGAATTACATATAAATATTTGTATCGAGCAATGCTCTTCCACAAACAATAAGAACAAGGCCAGTTGGGTATAAATAATTATAAAGCAATATATATATGGCGCGTAGTAACAAACCTCAGTGAGCTGGCTGACAGCGGATTGTGGTAGGAGAATATATATAGTATATATATAAAAATGAATGTTTGTTTGTTTGTTTGTTTGTATGTCCGGTATACAAATTCGCAGTAGTTCACTAATTCAAACCAAAATTTCCATACATTGGTAAAAAAAAAATACGGGGAAGACGATAGGCTATTTTAAAAAAATATATAAATAAATTATTAAAACTATATATTCAAATTATTCTACTTAGCTCACGAACAGCGCCCTCTATCAAAGATTAGATTAAATTATGCTGATGCAAACAAATAGATAATGCTAATAACAAACAATTATAAAAAAAATCGTATCTAAATATATATCACTCGGGTAGATATGCACACGAGTCAATCCCGGGGCGAAGCCCGGGTCACCTGTCTAGTATAGTATATATATTGTAGAAATTAAACTCTTTAAAAACGATCATTAAAACAATAATAAACATATATATAAATAAATATAAAGCATATATTGGATTTGAATTTATTAAACGGCCAATATTTCTAGGGGCAACACGCCTCTCTTTATCAAGGCTTTTGATTTAAACTAAATCACGTGGGCATGTGATCCACTCACGCTATACAAGATCAAAGTAAGAAACTATCTGATGAAAAATTCACTGTATATAAAATATATGTACAATGGTTATATTTAATAATAATTAAAAGAGTATACAATTAAATAACCATTTGATTAAATAAATGAAAAGATTGATAAATATTAGAAATTAAAAATGAGTAGGGATTATGATTCAATATGTTGTGTTGATAAATATAAATAAAAATATATTACAAGTATAAATATATGCAAAAATAATAAAAAATAAAAATAATAATTAAATAATTTAGGAAGATATAAATTCTCTATAAATTTCTGGTAGGTCGATTTTTCTATTTATGCTTTCTGTATCTTTTATAGAGGCCCAGCTTTATAAAAATAACCTGCAATGTTTTTCTTTAATATTCTTGTATAATATTGATGCTTTGTCAAAATCGGGTATATGACTATTGTTTAGCGCATGGTCTACTAGGATAGATAATGGTTTATGGATACGTAGAGCTGCTTTGTGCTGGTTAATGCGTTCTTTCAATGCTTTGCTGGTTTCTCCAATGTAATTCTATGTAAATCCAATGTAAATGAAAATTCTATAAAACATTTACAGGATGATAATAAGGCTAGAATTAGAACAGAAATAGCACCAATAATTAAAAAACTAAGAAGACAAAACAAAACAAATTTAAACCACCAAGAAAGAAAAGCAATAAATTCATTGAAGAATAACCAAGAAATAGTAATAACACCTTCAGATAAATGAAGAAACACAGTAATCATGGACACAACTGAATATAATTACAAAACAGAACAATTATTACAAGATAAAGAAGTTTATGAAGAATTAACTAACATCACCAAAGAATTCAATAGAAAACTAAACAAAATGATACGCACATATAAACTCAATAAGAAAGCTTTAGAAAATTTGAAAGCAGAAGAAAATAATCTTCCCAACTTCTACGGCTTACCAAAGATCCATAAGCCTAACACACCATTACGTCCCATAGTTAGCTATGCTGGCTCTCCTCTCTATCCTCTCACGAAATATTTGTCGTCAATAATATCTCCATTCCAGAAGCAACTTCCTCATACAATCCCCAATCCCATAATAGCAGTTGAAACTATCAAAAATCTACAAATTCCCAGTGATAATCAGATGGTTTCATTTGATGTAGAATCCCTCTACACATCAATCCCACACGACGAAGCTCTCCTAGCCCTCAAGTCTTTTCTAGAACTCCATCCTGAAATAGTCCTTCCTATTCCCAAAGAAGCCCTGATAGATTTATTGAAGCTTTGTCTAGAATATAGCTATTTTAACTTCAAAAACAGATTTTTTAGGCAAATAAGAGGTTTGCCTATGGGCAACCCTATTTCAGCAGCATTGGCAAACATTTTCATGAATGAAATAGACAAAATAATTACTGAAGCAAATAATTTAAAAGTTTTATTATGGATGAGATATATTGACGATGTATTTTGCATAACTGAAACAGAAATTGATACTTTCTTATATTTTCTGAATAATCTCAAACCTTATTTAAAGTTTACACACGAAATAGAAATCAATAATTCTTTAGCATTTTTAGACATTCAACTAGTAAGAAAAGAACTTCATATAGAAACCACCATATACAGAAAACCTACGCACACAGGAAACTATTTGAATTTTAGCTCTTTTGGTCCAATTCATAATAAAATCGCGGTTGTAAAAACACTTTCCAAAAGATTAACTACACATTGCTCAAATAGGAATATTGAAAGAAAAGAAGAGAATAATATAATTTTTAAAGAGTTGATAGGCAATAATTATCCGAAGAAATTCATCAAGAAGCATTTTTACATTCCCAGAATCCCATCTTCAAACAATAGCAATGTTCAATCCGATAAAAGATATTGCTCTCTCCCATACAGTTACGGATCAGAAAGAATCGCCAGAGTATTGAAGAAATATAATATAATTACCACATATCAATCTGCACCAAATTTGAAACAAATTCTACGCCACTCAAACACCAAGAATAATAGTAAAAAGGAAAACAAAAGCAATATTATTTACAAAATTCCATGCAAAACCTGTCCAGCCACTTACATTGGAGAAACCAGCAAAGCATTGAAAGAACGCATTAACCAGCACAAAGCAGCTCTACGTATCCATAAACCATTATCTATCCTAGTAGACCATGCGTTAAACAATAGTCATATACCCGATTTTGACAAAGCATCAATATTATACAAGAATATTAAAGAAAAACATTGCAGGTTATTTTTAGAAAGCTGGGCCTCTATAAAAGATACAGAAAGCATAAATAGAAAAATCGACCTACCAGAAATTTATAGAGAATTTATATCTTCCTAAATTATTTAATTATTATTTTTATTTTTTATTATTTTTGCATATATTTATACTTGTAATATATTTTTATTTATATTTATCAACACAACATATTGAATCATAATCCCTACTCATTTTTAATTTCTAATATTTATCAATCTTTTCATTTATTTAATCAAATGGTTATTTAATTGTATACTCTTTTAATTATTATTAAATATAACCATTGTACATATATTTTATATACAGTGAATTTTTCATCAGATAGTTTCTTACTTTGATCTTGTATAGCGTGAGTGGATCACATGCCCACGTGATTTAGTTTAAATCAAAAGCCTTGATAAAGAGAGGCGTGTTGCCCCTAGAAATATTGGCCGTTTAATAAATTCAAATCCAATATATGCTTTATATTTATTTATAGATATTAATATGGATTGCTCAATCTTTAAAACATATATATATATAACCAAAAATAATGAAGAAAAATGAGAAATATAATAAGTAAAATACGTTTATATAATTAGTTTTGAGGTTAATATTATGAATGTATTAATAAATATTTAAATTGTTAAACAGCAAGATCTAACAACGGAACATTTAAATCGGCTTTGACCCGTCATGAACTTGTCCAAACAACAACTGGGGGAACGAACCAGATATTCTTCAATCAAATAGAAAAAAAGAATCTAAAAAGAACTTTTTTTATTTTTAAATTTAAAAAAATATTATGAAGCTTTGTTAAATTTAGAAATGTTATGGTTGTTTTGCTATTTAATATAATAAAAGTTTATCACACTGATATACAATTTATTGGTAAAGTACACGACATGATAGGCTCCAGGAGCCTGGGTTAGTGTTCTACTTGTAAAATGAAAGAGACCATTGTATGAACAGAATTATAGAGAAAAGTATATTTTGAAATGGAAGGGGTTGATAGGAATCTAGAGAGTCTTCAAAGTCGGGGGGGAAGCCTCATCAAATGTAGATAACTGTAAATAGCTGAGTACGGAATTCTCTTGGCGGATAAAACTGTTTTAAAATCTAATGAAAAAAAAATCTCGAAGGATCTTAAATATAAATTGGAGCAGCTCAGTGTTGTCCCTGCTACCAGTGTCGGCGCTCTCGGCTCAGTTGTTCCGTAAAGGTGCAAAAATTGGTGTGGGAACACACACTGGTCTTATCTGGCGACTATATTCTCACAACAACAACAGAGGATATTGAGGTAGTTCATATATATATTATTTCTACCTTTCAGCAATAATGGAAATCCCCTTTATCAAGCAAAACGAAATAGAGTATTGCCTAAAGGTTAAAAATAATATGAACAACGTAGCCTGGATTGTTGTGTGGTTGAAACCAAATAATTGACCAATCCACACACAACAGGCCGCGGGGCAAGCTAGCGGCCGGCCAGCTTAGTTCCAGGCCGGCGTGTTCCATTAGCCAGCGCTTTGCCTTGACGCGGCTTCTAACGGACTACAGTTAGGTACGGACCGACTGAACCACAGTTTGCCACAAGATCGAACTCCTTAGAAGAAACTGATGGAGGAAGGAGATGGATTCACCCAATCCGTGTCTTGTATTTTATACAATTCTTTGCAAATAAACATTTCAACATTCAAGACTTCCACTTTCAGCATCAAAGAATTCCCTCAGAAAGTGGAAGGATGTGAAAATTCGACCTCTAACATCTCCGAATTTGGGAACAAACGGACACTCCACATTACTCGCCTCCCCCCAAACCTAGCGTTTGTCCAACAAGAGCGGCACTTGCTGCCGGACGTACCTGCTGCCATGTTGGCGGACCTCGGGCGCCACTCCGCTGCGGCCATGAGCGGGAGGGAATGAGCAGCTGCCGGGCCCCGGTAGCCACACCAGCTGCTGACCAAGGCCGCAGAGGCCTCTTCCGCTTCCACGAACCAACCTCACTGACCCCACCCGCAACTCCATTTACTCCCTCCGCGGGCTATTATGAAATTTCACTGCCGCCAAGAAGCGCTGCCGAGCCTTCCATGTCAGGGAGCCAACAACTACACGCGGTACACGCTTGTTCGGCGGTACATAAACTAAAATTGGAACGATACAGAGAAGATTAGCATGGCCCCTGCGCAAGGATGACACGCAAAATCGTGAAGCGTTCCATACACGCGGTTCACGGACGAGACTATGGGGTGTTTATTGTTTCGTTTGTCCACCGTTCAGGTCGAGTGCCCGACCTTCTGTTTCAATGCAGGAAGCGCCTGTGTTCAGGCAGCCGGAAACTCGCCGACGAGAAAAACCGGTCGTGCCAACGTTTACCTTCAATCTGCATCGCTTTGCTCACCGGGGCTGGTGGCAGCAGCGCGGGATTACACGATGGTCGGTCTATAGTGGACGAACAAACAACACGATGGTCGGTCTATAGTGGACGAACAAACAACACGATGGTCGGTCTATAGTGGACGAACAAACAACACGATGGTTTGTCTATAGTGGACGAACAAACAACACGATGGTCGGTCTATAGTGGACGAACAAACAACACGATGGTCGGTCTATAGTGGACGAACAAACAACACGATGGTCGGTCTATAGTGGACGAACAAACAACACGATGGTTTGTCTATAGTGGACGAACAAACAACACGATGGTCGGTCTATAGTGGACGAACAAACAACACGATGGTTGGTCTATAGTGGACGAAAAAACAACACGATGGTCGGTCTATAGTGGACGAACAAACAACACGATGGTCGGTCTATAGTGGACGAACAAACAACACGATGGTTGGTCTATAGTGGACGAAAAAACAACACGATGGTCGGTCTATAGTGGACGAACAAACAACACGATGGTTTGTCTATAGTGGACGAACAAACAACACGATGGTCGGTCTATAGTGGACGAACAAACAACACGATGGTCGGTCTATAGTGGGCGAACAAACAACACGATGGTCGGTCTATAGTGGACGAACAAACAACACGATGGTCGGTCTATAGTGGACGAACAAACAACACGATGGTTTGTCTATAGTGGACGAACAAACAACACGATGGTCGGTCTATAGTGGACGAACAAACAACACGATGGTTTGTCTATAGTGGACGAACAAACAACACGATGGTCGGTCTATAGTGGACGAACAAACAACACGATGGTTTGTCTATAGTGGACGAACAAACAACACGATGGTCGGTCTATAGTGGACGAACAAACAACACGATGGTCGGTCTATAGTGGACGAACAAACAACACGATGGTCGGTCTATAGTGGACGAACAAACAACACGATGGTCGGTTTATAGTGGACGAACAAACAACACGATGGTCGGTCTATAGTGGACAACAAACAACACGATGGTCGGTCTATAGTGGACGAACAAACAACACGATGGTCGGTCTATAGTGGACGAACAAACAACACGATGGTCGGTCTATAGTGGGCGAACAAACAACACGATGGTCGGTCTATAGTGGACGAACAAACAACACGATGGTCGGTCTATAGTGGACGAACAAACAACACGATGGTCGGTCTATAGTGGACGAACAAACAACACGATGGCTCGTCTATAGTGGACGAACAAACAACACGATGGTCGGTATATAGTGGACGAACAAACAACACGATGGTCGGTCTATAGTGGACGAACAAACAACACGATGTTTGGTCTATAGTGGACAACAAACAACACGATGGTTGGTCTATAGTGGACGAACAAACAACACGATGGTCGGTCTATAGTGGACGAACAAACAACACGATGGTCGGTCTATAGTGGGCGAACAAACAACACGATGGTTTGTCTATAGTGGACGAACAAACAACACGATGGTCGGTCTATAGTGGACGAACAAACAACACGATGGTCGGTCTATAGTGGACGAACAAACAACACGATGGTCGGTCTATAGTGGACGAACAAACAACACGATGGTAGGTCTATAGTGGACGAACAAACAACACGATGGTCGGTCTATAGTGGACGAACAAACAACACGATGGTAGGTCTATAGTGGACGAACAAACAACACGATGGTCGGTCTATAGTGGGCGAACAAAAAAACACGATGGTCGGTCTATAGTGGGCGAACAAACTATTGGTAGAGCAAACAAAACGAAGTTTGGTCTATATTGGTAGAGCAAACAACACGATGGTTGGTCTATATTGGCAGAGAAAATAACACGATGGTTGGTCTATATTGGCAGAGCCAAAAACACGATGGTTGGTCTATATTGGCAGAGCCAAAAACACGATGGTTGGTCTATATTGGCAGAGCCAAAAACACGATGGTTGGTCTATATTGGCAGAGAAAATAACACGATGGTTGGTCTATATTGGTATAGCAAACAGCACGATGGTTGGTCTATATTGGCAGAGAAAATAACACGATGGTTGGTCTATATTGGCAGAGAAAATAACACGATGGTTGGTCTCTATTGGCAGAGAAACAACACGATGGTTGATCTATATTGGCAGAGAAAATAACACGATGGTTGGTCTACATTGGCAGAGCCAAAAACACGATGGTTGGTCTATATTGGCAGAGAAAATAACACGATGGTTGGTCTATATTGGCAGAGAAATAACACGATGGTTGGTCTATATTGGCAGAGATAATAACACGATGGTTGGTCTACATTGGCAGAGAAACAACACGATGGTTGGTCTATATTGGCAGAGCCAAAAACACGATGGTTGGTCTATATTGGCAGAGAAACAACACGATGGTTGGTCTATATTGGCAGAGCCAAAAACACGATGGTTGGTCTATATTGGCAGAGCCAAAAACACGATGGTTGGTCTATATTGGCAGAGCCAAA
>CP092875.1:88483421-88511033 GCA_030710605.1 Cordylochernes scorpioides | reverse complement strand
ACCACACAACAATCCAGGCTACGTTGTTCATATTATTTTTAACCTTTCGGCAGTACTCTATTTCGTTTTGCTTGATAAAGGGGATTTCCATTATTGTTGAAAGGTAGAAATAATATACATTTCATAGATTCTAATACTCTGTTAAATCGATCCCCAGAGGTCACACTTTCCCTATAAAAACTCATTGTTTTTGTATCCCGTTGGCCGGCTCAAATCTTTGTACATTATGTAAATAATCTTTTGTTTTCCTTGTTCTACTCGCCTTAAGCCAGGCAGTACTTTTACCAAATTATGTTTTTCATATATATTCCTTAGCTCAAATAAAGAAATCTCTGATCAAGACTATTTTAGTTATTATACTTTCAAGACTTTTGCCACGACTGCATTACCATAATCCTCACATGATCAAAATTCAACAGAATCTTATCTTTTTATTATATATAAATTACCTCAATATCCCCCGTTGTAGTGATAATATAGTCGCCAGATAAGATCAATGTGTGTTCCCACACCAATTTTTGCACCTTTACGGAACAACTGAGCTGAGAGCGCCGACACTGGTAGCAGGGACAACACTGAGCTGCTCCAATATATATCTAAGATCCTTCGAGATTTTTTTCTTTAGATTTTAAAACAGTTTATCCGCCAAGAGAATTCCGTACTCGACTATTTACAGTTATCTACATTTGATGAGGCTTCCCCCCCCCCCCCCCCGACTTTGAAGACTCTCTAGATTCCTATCAACCCCTTCCATTTCAAAATATACTTTTCTCTATAATTCTGTTCATACAGTGGTCTCTTTCATTTTACAAGTAGAACAATAACCCAGGCTCCTGGAGCCTATCATGTCGTGTATTTTACCAATAAATTGTATATCAGTGTGATAAACTTTTATTATATTAAATAGCAAAACAACCATAACATTTCTAAATTTAACAAAGCTTCATAATATTTTTTTAAATTTAAAAATAAAAAAGTTCACTTTTTAGATTCTTTTTTTCTATTTGATTCAAGAATATCTGGTTCGTTCCCCCAGTTGTTGTTTGGACAAGTTCATGACGGGTCAAAGCCGATTTAAATGTTTGGTTCCGTTGTTAGATCTTGCTGTTAAACAATTTAAATATTTATTGATACATTCATAATATTAACCACAAAAATAATTATATAAACGTATTTTACTTATTATATTTCTCTTTTTTCTTCATTATTTTTAGTTATATATATACTATATATATTCTCCAACCACAATCCGCTGTCAGCCAGCTCACTGAGGTTTGTTACTACGCGCCATCTGTATATTGCTTTATAATTATTTATATCCAACTGTAGCCTTGTTCTTATTGTTTGTGGAAGAGCATTGCTCGATGCAAATATTTATATGTAATTCTACTGTTCTAAAAGCTTATGTCCATAGTGAATCCACTTGAATACCATTTCTAAGATTCCATCCTTCAGTGTAGCATATATAAGCAGAATGATCCAATACAGTATTAGAGCTCTGAGAAGCGGTCTGGTGGATTAAATTGGTGGAACCGCTGGGAGGGTTCACCACTGATGAGCCAAGCCTTCCCAAAATATTTTTCCATCGCAGTAAGGACAGTAGAAGTTTGTTTTATGTGTAAAAAAACATTCGTGCCCTAATGATTTCATTCGTTTATTATATTATTCCTTTATTATGTTTTCCTTTCTAGAAAGCTGGAGATATACCCGCCGTGCCACATCTCTAGCTGTGGTAGCGGAGACAATCCACATGCCCGGCTAGCTCAGTCGGTAGAGCATGAGACTCTTAATCTCAGGGTCGTGGGTTCGAGCCCCACGTTGGGCGTTTTTTTTTTATCCACGAATTAATACTTTAGGGGCGTCAATTGATTTTCGAGTAAATTATATTTTGTCTGTGGTTCTAAGAGAGAGTATATATAAAGTAATTATTTTAACACTTCTTCTTTATTCTGTCACGTTCCTGATATCACGGAGTGTGAAATATACACGTGACGTTGAACTCCCACTGTGCGCTTCAATCAACACGTTGGCCTGGGAATACTCGCCTACCACTTCGACCGCGGTGACTTCACAAACAAATTTAAAAAATAAATGTTGGGCATCTGTACCGCCCCTCAGTTCTATACCAACATCTCCACAACTGTTACGACAACCCCCCATGGTATGGCTCAATATAAACAGTTCCAAGTCGCGGAACTCTGCAGAGAGAGATATACTATCGACGTGTTCTCTGGTCTTCCAGGCTCTTCCTATAATAGGCAATAGTAATCATGGTGGGTAGTAGTTGGCGACGGCTTTCACTTCAAGTACACCACATGTCTACACATGTGAAAAGCAGCTCGACTTTTGCACTTACAGGTGTGCCAGAGCCCCGTTTGGTTACTTGAACTCGCTGTTGGGGTTGGACTTTTGCAAAAATCGGGTGCCATTGGAGAATTTTTCTTTGCAATTAGAAAAAAAAGGGCCAATGCGGGATTCGATTCCGGGTCGTAGCGGTCGAACAGCAACGGTATAGACCACCTATATCACCGCAGTGTGTCATGAGGTGAGCCGCCAGGGTGTGGTGTCACATTTCTAAAGGACTTTGGTGCAAAGTTATCCAACTGGTTCTATCTAGCAGAGTTTAAAATATATTCGTATGTTAAAAAAAAAAAAAAACGCCCAACGTGGGGCTCGAACCCACGACCCTGAGATTAAGAGTCTCATGCTCTACCGACTGAGCTAGCCGGGCACGTTTACAATACAAATTATTATATTTTAAAAGTATCGACTATGTCGGCAGGTTAAATAAGTTAGTTGACGTGGGGCGACGGTATCAAGGAGATTGCACGGTTGTACGGGTTCTTTATGTCGTGGTGTTGTCTCTTCCAATGTTCCTCAGAGATCAAATATGACTGCAGGGAATTGACGTGTCTCAAATAAACCCAACGTGGGGCTTTAATATATCCACTCATGGACAAAACTAAAGGAAGTTGTACCTTTCAGCATGTATATCGGGATTCAGACAATAACTCTGAAAGATATTACAGTGACCTTTATTGGAGACACGCGAGGTAACAAAATGTGAACATAATTGCTTCTAACTCTTTCAAAAAACATACGACCGGGGATATCAAAATGTGAAACTTCCTTAATTTTGGTCCATGAGTGTATATATATTTTAATATCGAGCGAAATTGCTTCTCTGCCAGGAAATCGACATCGAATACTTCCAGGAAGACCCGGGTCCCTAATTCTCTCCACGTTTCGGTCACTAACCTTCGTCAAGACGGCAAAATCAGCCAAATCACGGGTCAAATCATAAAATTAAAAAATATATTTTCTTGTCAAGATTGGTCGTTGTTTTAGAAAGTGTTGGCCATCCCCCGTAACTGGACACAGCACGGAGTGGCCGGACAGTTAGGTAAATGGTGTGGGTGCTCTTGAAACCTAGAGCCGCCACATAACGCCATATTGAGGTCGTTTAATTGAAAACAAACAATTTTGTAAGTAGCCCTTTATTCAAGAGTAAATTTGATTTTACGTTTCTCGAAGTAGTTCTCCCCCTTTCATCTGTTCGCCACAGGGGAATGTTTGGAAGTGTCTGTACAGGAATCCAAACTTGTGCTACTGCGATGAGACAGTAGGAAGCTTATTAAATTTGAAAAATAGTTACATTTCTTAACTATAGAGGGCGCGCTGTATGATCGAGAAATAAAGTCGGGAGGATGTGGCACCATATCGAATGTCCTGAACCGCACACTTTTGGCAGCAAAACCCTCTTCTTTTAAACCTTAGTTTCGGCTTCACGACATTTCTCAATAAACAAGACGTGTGTGGTCCTCCGATCACTCCTCAAGGACGACCTGACCGTGAGACGCGGTCTCGATGCTGAACACATCAGCCTGGGCTTCTTCTCTCCCGCGTGTTTTTACCATCTTATATCACTTGGAGTAAACCCTGGCGCTCTACCAGGCGCCAACCGCTGACGTCGGCGCCGTTTAAACACATGTCCACTGAATAAACACTTAGATCCATAAACTTCTCATGTCTCAGGTTTCTCAGCGCGAAGAACTCTGGTGACCATCAACTACCTGAAGCGATGTTTTTGTGGCGACGCTATTGTCTAAACAAATGGCGGAGAAAGGCTTTCTTTTTATTCTGCAAATAATTTAATGAGAGATACTTAGAAAAACAAAATTCAAGTAAAAAACAAAGATTATTACACGGGTATTGTTGTTATTTGAATGCCTCTTGTGAAGACCACATGAGGTCGTTACTCCAGGTAGGCTGTTTGTTCGCTTGATGGCTGCCAAGTATGATTGGCGAGGGTTTTTTCCGGCCTCTCTCAATCTCAGAACGACCGTCCCCCTTTGTGATCTCTTTGCTCCAAATTGACCGCTAAAGTGGGAGGATGAAAACTCCCCCCCCACGTGTCTTTGGTGGCAGATGGCCAACGTTGCGGCGGCACTTCAGGGAAGTTGTCCGCGCCTCGGTGATGGATGTTGTTGATGATTGACCCCCATTGTTCGGAGTTTATTGGAAACTTCCAAACCCAACTTGCGAAATATTCGCTTTGTACTTTTTATTTGTCCTGCCTCGCACACAAGTCTATGGGATGGTGGACACACATCAGGAACTTCCATAGACGTCAGCTAGGTAAAAACCCCAAAACGAAAACCTAACTTAGCGGAAGGTCCTGGATTGAATGGGGCCTACACACGGGATGTGGCGGCCAGGTTAGCGGTGTTTGCCGCGCCGCAAATGTTCCTCGGACACCATCGCGATAACTTGTATAATAGATATTGCGGTACAACTTGGATGTGACGTGGGGATATATATGGCATGGGGTGGTCCAAGCGTCGGACCACCGCAGCGAAGCAATTTGATGAGAAGCCAAATAACAATTTGACCCCATCAGCCAACAGGGGTCATTTTTCTTGTCAATGGTTGGTTGCCAATTTCTGGAATCCTTCCCCTTCATCATTATAGCGGTGTATCGGTTCCTCCCTTCCATTTGTCATAGCCCGGCCCCTTTTCTATTAGGGGTTTTTAAGAGGGAGTTTTTTTATTTTTTATTACCAACGCTCTTTGATATATTTCTTTGTTCGTTATCTTGAAACCTTAGAGTAACGTAATGGCACGCGACACTGTGTCCAGGGCGGAATGACCTGGGAGGTATCGACAACGAGGCGCTGGACTTCAGCCAGCTGGAGAGCTACATCAACAACGACAGCGAGAACATGTGAGTCTCGCCCCAATTTGGGGATTTCTCAATTTTTATTGCAAATCTTTTAATAAATATTTTAGATTTGAAATAAATTGTATGCGTTCCTGTGATGCCATTGCGAGGGAGCTTCTCAAATAAATGTTATTTTTGTTGGCCATCTTTGTTAAACCTTGACCTAGAACCTCGGGACAACCCAAGTTTTCTTAAAGTATATTTTGTAACTAGACACTCGGGAATGACCCGGAAGCTTGTGTGTTACAATTTTTTTAAAATGGCGTTGACCTTTGTATTTCCAATTATAGAGGAACAACCCCCAGGTGAATGTTGGCCCGCCCGTACTGTTTCCCACCCAAAGTAGTTTTATTAATCAATCAATACAACCTGTATTAAGACATTGTCAGATTCTCCTGAGTAATGATTGGAAATGAGAGGAAGAAACAATAAATAAAGTTATTTGGGAAATATTTACATTTAGAGCTCTAATTATATGTTGACATATACAATACAGGTATTGACAGATTTCCGTAAGTTATCATCAGTAGTGGTTCATCGAGATAACATCACTTGAAGTCTCTTACAATACTCCGTGAAACTTTGCTCTAAAACGTCTGGTCGTGGACCACAATTCTATCCATTTGCCGGTACTTATTTGTATGGCACTGAATTCTTTAGTATTGGATATTAATAAATTGAATATTTAAGTTTGTCAGCTAATTAATAATTATTTTTTGAAATTTCGTGTTTAAGACCTAGAATTGATGGTGTAATGTCTTAAATCAAGACTTAGTTTAGGATTTCCTCTCGCCGTATGTGTGCACTCTCTCTATAAAGGAACATTTAAAATGTGTTTATTGTGCCACAGTTGATGTAAGAATGAAGCTATTCCACATAATTTGTGTCTTTACTCTCTCTCTGTGATATAAGTACAATTTGAGCCACTCGCAATAAACTGTTGCCATAGGCAGAGATAGGGTTTGGAAGCGATTTAAAATATAATGTCTCGACTTCTTTTTATCATTTTTACCCATCCCTGCCGCCAATAACGTCACAGAAACGGCTGCGCCATTTATTGCGCGTTTTAAAGGAAATTTACATATTATTCCTATGTTACCGAACTAATGATCATATTTCAAGCTCGACAGCGACTGGCAGTTCCATACGGATCGGTCAGGTTTTGTGGGGAAACTAAAATGCGGAACAAACATTTCATATCTTTGTAAAGATTCCTAACCAAATATTAAGGCTTTATTTCTTATCCCAGGCTGGCCTCTCAATCAGACTGCACCAGGACAGTTTTCCAATATTTATATAAAAAGTCTTATATAAAGCGATGATTGGACCTTCAAGTTGATTCTTGCCTTCCATAGCTCGGGCTGCCGTTATCGCATTCAGGCCGCAGTGCCAGATTGATTGCACGGTCTCGTCGCGTGACCAATCCGCGCGTTTTCACGGACTTTACACAAACTCCCCGGTCACTGAGCTCTTTGGCGGCAGCTACTTCCACGAGGCTCTGGTGGAGGTCGACATCAAGCTGCCCGACCCCGCGGCCTACCACGCGCGGCACCAGCTGCCCGAGAGCCCGCCGGACTCCGGCTCCGAGCCTCCGTTCTCCCCCTCCGCCGCTGACGGTGAGGTCCTCCCGGCCTCCGTGGTCTGTGTGGCTCACGGCGTGGTGCAGGTGGCATCTACCCGCTGGACAAGGTGGTCACCAGTCCGCCCTGCATCCCCGCCAAGAACCTCAAGCAATTCCTCTCCTACTCTCCTGGCCCCAACCCTGCCGTAGGTTTCCTAGGGACAACGGAAAAGTCGCTTACACATATACAAGGAAGTCTTTAGCTATCTCTCCAACAAAGATTCTAAACTATACATTGCGATATTTGTGAAAATAGAACGATCAATATTCTTTAGATAATATAAAGACATATTTAATATTGAGAAATTTTATTTGCCCTTTTTTATTGTTGTGTATGCAACCAAAGTTTTCCTTTAAAAATATTACTAATGCTGATGGGGTATCACATAATGGACTGACCTTAGTTCTACATCAGTTATTAGAATCAGTTAGTCTCAATAAACAAGGTTCCCAATTGTACCTTTTACCATAAAATATTACTATATATATTTTAAAATTATCCCTAGTACATGTGGTACAGGTCATGATAATCATGGTGGGTAGAAGTTGCGTTACTTGCACTCGCTGGTGGGTTGAACTTTTACAAGAATCAGGAGCCATTGGAGCATTTTTTTTTTTAATCAGAAAAAAGTGCCCAATGCGGGAATTGAACCCGGGTCGTAGCGGTCGAAAACCAATGGTTTAGACCATCCTTCCACAGACTCCCTGAAAATATTACTATTGTTCTCATGAATGTGTGTATTTTGAAGGCCTGGATTACTGCAATGATGAATACAATGTTTGAAGGCCTGGATTACTGCAATCATGAATACAATGTTTGAAGGCCTGGATTACTGCAATGATGAATACAATATGTTTGAAGGCCTGGATTACTGCAATCATGAATACAATATGTTTGAAGGCCTGGATTACTGCAATGATGAATACAATGTTTGAAGGCCTGGATTACTGCAATGATGAATACAATGTTTGAAGGCCTGGATTACTGCAATGATGAATACAATGTTTGAAGGCCTGGATTACTGCAATGATGAATACAATGTTTGAAGGCCTGGATTACTGCAATGATGAATACAATATGTTTGAAGGCCTGGATTACTGCAATGGTGAATACAATGTTTGAAGGCCTGGATTACTGCAATGGTGAATACAATGTTTGAAGGCCAGGATTACTGCAATGATGAATACAATGTTTGAAGGCCTGGATTACTGCAATGATGAATACAATGTTTGAAGGCCTGGATTACTGCAATGATGAATACAATATGTTTGAAGGCCTGGATTACTGCAATGATGAATACAATATGTTTGAAGGCCTGGATTACTGCAATGGTGAATACAATGTTTGAAGGCCTGGATTACTGCAATGATGAATACAATGTTTGAAGGCCTGGATTACTGCAATGATGAATACAATGTTTGAAGGCCTGGATTACTGCAATGGTGAATACAATGTTTGAAGGCCTGGATTACTGCAATGATGAATACAATATGTTTGAAGGCCTGGATTACTGCAATGATGAATACAATGTTTGAAGGCCTGGATTACTGCAATGGTGAATACAATGTTTGAAGGCCTGGATTACTGCAATGATGAATACAATGTTTGAAGGCCTGGATTACTGCAATGGTGAATACAATGTTTGAAGGCCTGGATTACTGCAATGATGAATACAATGTTTGAAGGCCTGGATTACTGCAATGATGAATACAATGTTTGAAGGCCTGGATTACTGCAATGATGAATACAATGTGTGAAGGCCTGGATTACTGCAATGATGAATACAATGTGTGAAGGCCTGGATTACTGCAATGATGAATACAATGTGTGAAGGCCTGGAACGTGATGTTTGCCATTAAGTGCCACTCAGGTGCGGTGTGTCCAGCAGTTCCCCCTGACCACCCTGCCCCACCTGCTGACCTCCCCCAACTCCACCCCCCTCTACAAGAGGTAAAGTCACTCCGGCCGCCCAGCCTGTGGTTGGTGAGTCACACTGTGGGTGCAGCGAGGAGCTCAACAGTGAGAGTGTTTCAAAGAAGAGGCGGCTTTCTGACACTTCCTCAAACAAGAGTTGGGACTCCGGCCTGGTGAAGGGAGAATCAGGTACTGTTGCCAACCCTCTACATGTGAGCGAAGTCATATGCCCAGTCCATTCTAGGATTTCCTCCCTATGGCCTCTTGCCGTGCACTGAACAGCCCTGTGCAGTGGTGTCAGCTGTCCTGGAGGCAGTCCCGGAGAAGGTGGATGAGGACTTCACATTCCCCACCGGACCCTCAGTGTTCTCTGACCCCAGCTGCCAGACGATCCAGTTTTCACCGTTCCAGCAGGGAACCTGGCACCAGGTGCTGGACCATCGCCTGGCCATCATGTGAGTGTCCCACACCAGCAGCTGATCCTGTCACCTTCAGGGGTTCTATTCTTGTGTGCACTTTGCCTGTTTAACCCATGTTGGGTGTGAGCAGATGCGGACCCAATTTCTGGGTGGATGCCGACAAAGGCTTCAACTACAGCACCATCGACGAAGCCTTTGTGTGCCAGAAAAAGAATCATTTCCAGGTCACAGTGCACCTCCAGTTCCCTCAGCTGCCCCACTCAGTCAAAACCACAGAGGGTATCTTCCAGATTGAAGGTTTATACCTGCACTTTTTTGGAGCTAAGGTGAGTGAAGCCTGTGCCCCTCTGTAGGACCCACTTCTGACAGCGTGGCCACAGGCGGAGTCCCCCAGCCAGATCATCAAAATCGAGCAGTCCCAGGCTGACCGGAGCAAGAAGCACTTCCACCCCATCAAGTGAGTGTCCCAGTTAGTGGCAATCACATTGACTATTCAGCTTGGGGAGATAGAGCTGTGTTGGCACTAAATTACCTCAAGTTTTTGTTAGATATATTTATTGGGAGCTCTTTCTGAATACACACAACAAGATGGTAAACAATAATAGGCTAAAAGCTAAAAATGATAAGTGAACAAACATAAATAGAATCCTATACAACATTAGTGGGGTGGCTGATGCAATTAAATTGGAACTAGGCATCAGGGGATATCCTGAATCTTTCATCCACAGGCACAAGCCTGGAATTGCACCACGCAAGATTAAATCCTCATTTTAAGAAGCACCGGCAGCAATATTCCACACACATGGAATCAGGATCTATTATAAAAATAGCCAATTGATTGGTACTGTAATTCCATAACTCAATCAGCAATGTCATCTACCAGATACCCTGTGAATTGTGCCCTTCCACTTACATAGGTGAAACATAAGAATCAAGGAACACCAAAACAACATTAAAAATTGATACCAAAATTCACGTATTTTCACATACAACAAACCAACTACAAGCCGGACTAAATTCTACACTGCAACAAGACCAGCAAGCCATACTTGCAGCGAAGAATCCAAACTCTATAAAGAGATCAATTCAAGTCCTAAAACATTCCACTAATTAAACCACAAAATCCACACAAAACATATTGGGGGGAAAAAATGCATCAACTGTCCCACCTGTATATATATTACATTTTACTTCTCAATTTTTGCCTTCTAGATCCAATTTAATTGTCTCATTGCATTTTCACTAAAATATCTGTTGTAAAGGATTCATGTTTGTTCACTTATCATTTGTTTACTATCATTGGTTACCATCCATTTTACCTTCAGAAAGGGCAAGACCTGAAAGCTCCCAATAAATAGATTTAATAAAAACTTGAGGTAAGTTTTGTGTCAACATAGTATATGCTGCAATTGCCAAAATTTCAAATACCATGTTGGGATGTTATCTCGTAGAACCAAGGCTATTGTTATTGACAAAATTACTGTTGGAAAAGCCATAAGCTCAATACCAACAAGTGTTTAGGAAACCCATGTGTGGTGCAGGGTGGATGTGTCAGGTGACCAGGTTCTCAAGACCACCATCGGCCGGCTCCACTTCAGTGAAACCACCTCCAACAACATGAGGAAGAAGGGGAAACCCAACCCTGACCAACGCTACTTCTACCTCGTGGTGAGCCTCTGTGCTCACATTGGGGAGAGAGTTTTCACTGTTGCGGCCCACGCTTCTGAGAAGATTATTGTGCGGGCCTCGAACCCAGGGCAATTTGAGAGTGACTCAACCTCCGAGCCCAGCTGGCAGAAGGGGCAGAGCTGCGATGCCATTTACCACTCGGGCCGTGTGGGCATCAATACAGATCGACCTGATGAAGCCCTGGTAGTCCATGGCAATGTCAAGGTGACCGGCCATGTTGTGCAGCCATCCGATGAGCGTGCTAAGACCAATGTTCAGGAGTTGGATACCAGGGCTCAGCTGCGCAATGTGTCCAACATGAGGATTGTCAGCTACCAGTACAGGCCAGAGTTTGTCAAACACGCCGGGCTTTCTGAGGAGGACACCAGAGACACAGGAGTTATAGCCCAGGAAGTCCAGAAGATCCTGCCAGAAGCTGTCAAGGAAGCCGGGGATGTCATGCTCCCCAATGGCCAGCAGATCAGCAGCTTCCTCCTGGTCAACAAGGTAATCTGCCTTCTTGACTCTAGGAGCTGCAACATTCCCCAGACCTCCCTATAATCCATATCTACGCAGCCATGCTGTTGTACCAGCACAGAACTTCACTGTGTAATGAAACACATCTAGGCTATTTGTGTGACTTAATAAATTGATGTGTTTCTGAACCCAACATGCTGGTGTTACAGGAGCGTATCTTCATGGAGAACGTGGGAGCAGTGAAGGAACTCTGCAAAGTGACAGACAACTTGGAGACCAGGATAGATGAGTTGGAGCGGATCAACCACAAGCTGAGCCGCCTGCGTCGCGTGGAAAGCCTCAAGTCCACCTCCAGTGGGAGCACGGTGGCCAGCCGCCACCGCAGCGCAGCAAAGAAGTCCCTTTCTTCGCCGCCCAGCCTGTTTTGCACCAATAACATCATGCAGTGTACCATCGTGGTGCTAGTGCTCATTATGACCTTCTGGTAAGTCTAACCACTTCATCATAAAGCCACTTGTGTTGGTTATTAGCCGTATCTGGCTAAAGAGTTTTCTCCCCACAAATTACTTGTGTTCTGAGCACGTTACTGTCACTAAGGAAATAAAGTTACCCCAACAGTGTGCCTCTGTGTGCAGCCTGTTGGCCATGTTGTCCCTGTACTTCCTGGAGTGGCAACAAAGACAGAAAGTGCCTCCGCACCATGTGCTGGTGTCACACCCCCCACCCACCAGGTAGCTGCCACACCTATGCTGGATGTCACCCCAAGGTTGCCACTCCAATGTTTGTGTGGTTCCATACAATGTGTTTGTCCAGCAGGCACGTGGAGAACTCAACGGTGGTGATAGTGGTTTCCCCAACCACCTCCCCCTCCCCCCCCCGTCCGCCCTCCAGGTAGTGTTCCTAGTGTTGGTAGCTGCCACACCTCCCTCACCGCTAGTGTTCCCAGCCACACCCTCCCTGCCCCCCAGTACCACTTCCTCCAGCCCCCCGCTGCCCCCTGGCACCGTGCCTATCCTCAAGCCCTCCATCCTGGGTGGCCATTGTGGAGGAACTCACTGCACTGTTCACTGCTGTGGATCTCAGGTGGACCTGCCAAAGCCTACACGAGGGGACCTCGGAGCCCGTTCCATGAGTCAGTACAAATTCCTTCCCCCCATCTGACTGGCTAACAACCCTGCCTTCTTAGATCTCAGTGATGACGAGGACAATGCTCCACCTGGCAACAGCCTCAAGACTCCTAGTGTGAATGTCCTTGACTCCAGGCAACACTGGCAAGAAGAAAGCCAATGGCTCGTCCCCTACAATGCCTCAGACAGGCGCCGTAAAAGGCGTGACCTTCAGGAGCCTACAGGGCAGGGGCGATGGCTGGAGTCCCTGCGCGTGCTGGAACTGAATGCCAGCCTGGGCCAAGAGTACTGCGCCAACCTGCAATGTGTACATGGCTCTGGCAGCCTGGCGTACCATGTCCCGTTGTCCCAGTACCTCACCCACGAGTTCCTCACCCTTCAACTCAGGTAGGTGCTCCTGCCAAGAAGCCAACTGGACCACAAGGGTCGGCATTTCCAGCTTGTCTGTGCCGCTGGTGGTGGCTCACTGCGAGCAGGAGCTCCCCCTGGCCTGCCCCCAGAACCCACACCCTCCACCCCAGAAGCCAGACTCCCATCCCCTGCGCAAGGAGCTGATGTCCACCTGGAGGTTGCCGGCTGGCCTCTATCTCCACAGCTCCTATACATTCCGCATCATGGCTTCCCACACCCCTCACTCAGTAAGTCCCACTCTGGCATGTAGGGAAGAAAGCTCCTCTGGTCTGTGAGGGCTGTGTGCAACCTCCTTAGCCAGTATTCCACACAGCAAGTGGTTGTGTGTGCAGCCGTGTACGCTGCCCCAGAGTGACAGCGGCATCAAGTTCATTGAGCTGACCCTGGTCTTCCAGCGCAAGTGCGACATGTGATTTATTTGGGTGACGGCCCATTGCCAAAAATGCCCTCTGTGATACCCCGTCACAGCAACTCCTGTACATACTCATCTCCCACCATATGTACAAAGTACATTGCCATGTAAAGTTGGTGTACATAGCCATTTATTTATACTTCCTATTGTAC
This sequence comes from Cordylochernes scorpioides, assembly GCA_030710605.1. Lineage (NCBI taxonomy): Eukaryota > Metazoa > Arthropoda > Arachnida > Pseudoscorpiones > Chernetidae > Cordylochernes > Cordylochernes scorpioides. The sequence continues at coordinate 88,497,610 of CP092875.1, read as the reverse complement.
TAACCTATGTTGTACTTAACATTCCTCCAGTCTTTCACCATGGCAATCATGAGAATCATTAGGTCTAACACTATTTCCCCATCTCCCTAACTAACTTCTACCAACATTTTCTATCTCAAGTGTTGAAACCAAAACATTTTAGCCACCACTACCTGATCCTTGGTACAAACTTTCCTCACATCATCTCCTCATTCTGGCTGTCAAGTGCCTCCTTGTGACCAAATCAAAGTTTCTACACTTTCCACCCTCAACAATATATAGTGCAGTTCTGGATGTGGTTTTGTTTGAAGTGGCCGCAACAAGTGGTTGGTACCTGTTGCCATCTGGGCGGTTGTGGCAGGTGTGTTGTTGTTTACTGGGGATTGTTGTTGTTGTTGAGAGTGCAGCAATATTTAAAGATAATATATATAGAGAGACATATTGTGTAGAGAAAATAATTTATTTGGATGTTCCCCCTGTGTTTTAGCCTGGAAAGAGAACAATAAAGAATTTGATGCCCCTGACTCCCAACACTTACTTCCAACAGCACACTCGGGGGCAGAGAATGTCCATTCAGCAATATTTGATATATGTATGTGTGAGTGTAAGGAAGTGTTTCCCGTATATTTAAATATAAAAACTCGCTGTAGAACTCCTTGTGCAAACTTGATTATATTTAGAACAGATTAATCCATCTCTCTCTCTCTAGGTTGAAGGTTAGAACTCAGCAGTTAGGACTCAGGTAATTGACAACCTGCCGGTGGAAACTGTGGGAGATCAGCTTGTACAGAACAAACAAAACTCAAGGAACTGTTGTAATTGTAGAAGTACACATAGCTGGTGTTCTGACCCTGGTCTAAATCTGCACAGTGTTGTGGGCAGTTATAAGACACTATTTCTGTGCAAAAATGTCTTCCAAAATTTGAATATCAACACACCTATAGTATAGAATATTGAGCATTTTAAAAAGTTATATTAATTTTGATCTAGATGTGACTCGAACGTTTATTCCAAGTAACATCTACAGAGAGGTTTCAGCTTTATTTGAACCATTTTTGCTTGCCATGTGTTTATCGCAATTCTTCTTCTTGCCTCTTCACTCTATCCTCAAGGTAATAAGACTAAATCCAAATAAATAAATAGTGTGTGATGTTTCGGTAACAACGGTGTTACTGAAATGTCACACACTATTTATTTATTTGGATTTGGTCTTATCACCTTGTGTTTATAATCCAAATTGTACCTTATCATTCACTCTATCCTATAAAGTATGTTGATCTTGAACCTTCTGATGCTGATGATATAGGGTTGGGAGTTACACCTTGTACATTCTGGGAAACCTTGCAACCATCTGGAAGATCATTGTCTATATATGACCAGATTTAGGTCTGGAAATCAAGAATATTCCCTTGGGAGGATAGACTTTGTCTCTTCTGCTCTGTCATGTGCTGGGGAAGAGATCTTGTTGGCATTGGGCCTTGATGGCTCATCTAGTAGATTACCTGTCCTCAGGGTGGCCAAGAGCTCTAGATTTGGCCGGGAGAGTCTGCCAGGTTTTTTCCAGGAATCCCAACATGTTGGGACAGATCTGTTGGCCAGGAGTCTGTTTATTGGCTCAGCAATGCTCTTGAGAAGAGGGTTTTGGTGAAGATTTGAAAGAGGTAAATGGCGGCTGCTCTTTGGTCAGAGTATATGATTTTTTCACTAGGTAATTCATGTTTTTAGAGCAGCATCTACTGGTGACTTGTAAACTGAGAGGTGTTTTGTTGTTGTAAAGAGAGTAATACCAAACAGTTCCATCAAAGAAGGAACTATTTTCTTCAATGATCTGGTGGCTTTGAGTAAATAAGAAATTGAAACTATTCTAGGTGCAAATGATTCTTCTTAAAATTAAATAATTTTCTACTACCCTTACTGTAATGAAAAAATAATGGGAGGGCCTGGCTCATCTGTGGTGAACCCAAGATATGCAAATTTCTAAACCGTTAAATTGTCTTCCTTAAATAACAACAGATTTATGCCTTAATTGTTGCCTGATTGTATTGAAAGCTACGTTTTTTGTTGAATCAGAATCAGGTTTCACGTATTGTACAATGCTAATAAGCTTCCTAACAAGTAATTATTGAAAATAACCAACAATAAATCAAATGGATCTACATTGAAATTCAAGGACACGTAGAAAGTTTATTAATGAATTGAGCTGACTTCTGTGGCGTGTGACAAAAATAGTTTATATTACAGATGGTGCACTCAGGTATCATATTGATTTTTAAAAATACTTTTACTTGCAATTTGCTGAAGAGCAATGCACGAAGCATGTTATATATTGCCCTCAATGCTTATGTCCATAGTTCATTTAAAATACCCTTTCCAAGAGTCTAGCTTCAGTATCGGTATAAAAGGAAAACAGAAAAAAAAAAAAGATTTTCTAACAGCCTTTACTGCAATGATAAATTAGTTCATTTAAAATATCTCTTCCAAGATGTCAGCTTCAGTATCGGTATAAAAGCCAAACAGCCCAATGCAACATTATAGCAATATGATAGATTAAACTGGCAAAACCGCTGGGAGGGTTCACCACTGATGAGCCAGGCCCTCCCATTATTTTATCATTGCAGTAAGGGCAGTTGAAAATTGCTTTAAATCAAAAAGAATCATACACATCGAAAATAGCTTACATTTCTTATAACAGATCATCAAATTGATACAACAACACGGCAGTGTGGATACACCACGATACCCTACCTCGAGGAACAATTTTTGGATTTTCTTTTAGAACTATTGAGATAGATTCTAGCCAAGTGGCCCCTGTGGAATGTCTCACTACTCTCCCACGGCGCCCTGAGACGGGGCTTTCATAAATATTTTATAATTTACTTCATAAAATTGTGCAAATAAAACAGAGAACCACCCTCTGCACAATGATACTTCTAAGGGCATGCAAATACTTGATAAACGTATCTCAGGACAAAGGAAAACCTAGCGACATGGTTATCGAGAAATAAAACTTGCAATATAAAAATCAATGGCAAACATTCTTATTTGCGTGGATTGTCGATGGAAATGCAACTAAGTTATCAAGTTGTGGGATTGCACACAACTCGAATTTGGTGATAGCGCGGACCCGACCTGTTCCAACAAACATCAATCGCCGTCCACCAGAGACTCCTCACAAACCAGGGCGGGGGTTTATTGCTCGGCAGCAGGAGTGTTGAAGAGGAGGTCGTGGATGAGCGGCGCGAGGTCGATGTCGTGGTCGAGCAGGAAGCGCACGAGGCGGTCGGGGGAGAGGGACTGCGCCAGCTTGGAGAACGTCTGGTGGTCCGCCGCGGTGCTCCTGGGAGGGAGGTTACGGTCAGGTTTAATAATGGCGGACATTGCACTACTTGCCACCTAATAATATAAGGTATTTGTTTTTCTTTTAAATTTCAGCTTCCGAGAAATTCAGAAAGCTCACGGTGTAATACAACATTTTGGTCAATAAATTATCTACATGACGTTACACACCTTCCATCGGCTTTTTCTTTCTTAATCTTCGGCCCCGTGTCCTCCTCGCAGCGCCGCGGGGCGGGGTCGGGAGGCGGGGCCTCCTTGGCGTAGGAGTGCAGGGACGACACGAGGTTGGCCAGGACGGCCTCTACACAGCAGCGACAGAAGATCTCAACGTCAGCACATCTCGGCAAGCCTATGGATTTTGCCTTTTTTCGAAGTCTTCTTAATTGAAGTTTTCACGATGTCTTCTTTGACGTCTTTGCTCCTGGCAACACCCTCGAGGTCATTGAAGACCTCTCGGCACCATGAACTTACTTGGATAGTTTTGTCAGAATGGGCTTGGTGTCGCGGACCTTAGGATGCTGGTCCAGGCCGCCACAGGGCTGTTGCTTCTTGTTACAGAGCAGACACATCGAAGGCAACACCAGCTTACCGGCCTGGGGTCGCACCAATCAATCTCACCACCAGGCAAGTGGTGAAGACAATTACCTGCTTCCCTCTGTAGTATTTGTTCTTCTGGAGGCGCTCGGCGTTCCTGCCACACTTCTGTCAAGCTAGGTCAGGGCAGGAACAGAGGACCTTCCTCACCGGAGGGCGCGCATCTTGGCGGTCTGGCGGCAGAAGTCCAGGCGGACCTCGTGCAGCGGGGACATCTCGTGGTCTGCGCCGCGCACATCGCATCAACATCGCAGTAGCCAGTGGATGTTCTGTACCTTCCTCCGTGCTTAGATCATCGAGGATGTCTTCCAGGGCGGTGATGTGCCTCTTCGCTTCGAGGATGACTTGAACCTGAGCCATGCATTCTCAATGATACACGAACAGGATTATGGGGTGGATCGATTCCGACAGAAGTACTTTCACTTCTGACAGAGAAGCTGTGGTCTGCAGACAGTAAGTTATATTATATACCAAATATATGAGCATCCCGGTGGATGATTCTACCAAACACACGACTTCTTACAAAGGAGACTGTCGAGATTCCTTTGGATGAAACGTCTGGCGAAACACAAATCTTTCTTTCCTTTGATGTTGTTGAAGAGAAGCCTCGATTCCTCCCCAGTGGTAAGATTCCTTAGGAACAGTGTTCGTTTCGGTGCATCAAATCTGTGAAGATTAGGACAGTTTTAATTTGTTGTCGCCAATTTTCTAATCGTGGCGGCCCACATTGAAGTCTTCGGCCAGCGTTCTCCTTGTTCTCTTCCACGGCCGCTTGTCGTTAAAATATCATGGCCGACCTCTTCCACATCTGCAAGGTTTGATCGACCTATTTGAACTTGTTGAACCGTATTTGGCTTTTGCTGCTTCGCCAAAAATTTCGATGAGATCGAAAAATGACTATGCGTCTTTTTCAAACCTTTCTCGAAGTGGTAAGGTATAATATGGCGAATCTGGATATAGTATTTGGGACGCACTTTCATATCTGAAAAGAGAGGATTATTTTGATTTAAAAATTAAACAAAATGCAATTTTTATATAAAGAAAAAGTCGTGGAAAAATCATTTTTAGTTTAACAAAAACTATAGGCATTATATCTAAATCAAAGCATACCATTAAATATCCAGATTTGCCATCTGCTATGAGACCAGTTCCTCACTCTGCCACAGCATCCAGAAAATGTGACATTTGGTGACGATGATTCAAATAGTCATGGGCAAGAGTCGGAAGACACAAATTCAAAATAACGTGTTTCAACTGAACCTCACTTGTTAACTAAAGGAGATTTGAATGACTTCGTAAGTAATTTGTATTTATCATTTAAAAAAATGAACTTTTAGCTTTAAGGTTAAAAGGTTGAAATCTACTGCAACACAAAAGTATGCTTTTATCACAAACGATAAGCTGATTTTCAAGACTTATTTTCACAAGAAAATGACTTAGTGTGCTGCAATGTTAGTCTAATAGACGCGCTTGGTCATGAACATAATACAGAAGAATGGCGCTTATTCATTGATTCCTCTAAAGTTAGTTTGAAAGCTGTTTTTCACTACGGTAATAAGTTCCCATCGGTGCCAATAGCACACGCATTCAACATGAGAGTTACGAAAGCATGAAACTGCTTTTGAAAAAGGTAGAGTACGACAGATACAGCTAGAAAATCTTTGGTGACTTGAAAGTCACCTCTTTCTTAGTTTACAGCTTGGATTTACAAAATTTTATTGTTTTTTTTTTTTCTTTGTGATGAAATAGTTGAGACAAGGAAAGGCAATATATGAAAAAATAACTGGCCAAACCGTAAAATCCTTACTCAGGGACTTTAAATATTGCACATTTTCCATTGGTCAAATCTGAAAATATTTGGGATTAATGAAGAACTTTGTCAAGTAAATGAATCTAAATGCTGCTGGATTTGCCTATTTGAAGCAAAAATTCCCTCTAGCATAATTCGACCTCAGATTAGAGAATTGCTGCAGGATGGGGATTTTGAAGAGAGAGCTTAAATGAAGTTGAAGCAGCAGCATGGGATTCTTTTAGAAACATTTGCAAGAAATTCTTGGGAAATGTCAAGGCCGAAATCTAAAGTGAATTAGTTAATGAACTCTTACTTTCTTAAAAAAACACTGATATGTAACATGTCTCTCAAGATCCATTTCCTGCATTCACATCTAGATTTCTTTCCCGACAATCTTGGTGAAGTTAGCGATGAGCATGGTGAGAGGTTTCATCAAGATATATCAAGCATGAAGAAGCGGTACCAAGGTAAATGGGGTCCCGGTATGCTTGCTGACTACTGCTGGACACCAAGAAATATGTACCTCAAGTAAAGTATAGAAGAAAATGGATCGTTTTTGAAGACAACTCTCAAATTGATTATTAAACTTTAAACATTTTTTAAGATATAGAGAGAGAAACGAGTTAATTACCTCGTATTTAAGGCAACAAAAAGAATCATCTAATTTACATACATCGTTCTAACCAGATTCAACTTATGAAAAACAGACACACACACACACACAACAAAGAAAAATAAATTAAGTTCCTATTTTTTACAAGCTTTCACACTCAAAGAATATTCAACTTCTTGCTTCAATCCTCCCCTGTGTGGAAGCTCCTTTTATGAAAGTCCTATAAGTTAGTTTATCTTTTGGAAGATTCTTTGTTGAAAAATCAGCTTCCATTTCCTCACTCCGGACGAATTCCAAGTTTATTGCTCCATTTTGTGTACTTCCTCTTTTACAAAAAAAATATTTTCGATTTATGTGTTTTGTCCTTGAAGTTATTTGTTCGGACTGGATCCATTTTATGACAGATTGGCTATCAGTTTTCAAAATTATCGGAAAATTAATATCTCTGGACAATTCCTCTATTAGTCCTTTAGCCCATTTTACATCACAGATTCCTTCGCATATGGAAATCAGCTCTGCCTCGCATGTTGATAAAGCCATTAAATTTTGCTTTTTACTTCGCCAGTTGATAAGGCTATTTCCAAGTTTAATTGTGTATCCCGAATAAGACTTTGCGTCCTTTGTTGAGCACCAGCTCGCGTCTGTACTAAGGCCAATATTATTTTCTGTTGGCCTATATCTTAAAATTTTATCTCTGGTTCCCTTCAGATACCTATATATTCTTTTGACTGCCGTCAAATGCACTTCTCTTACATCGTTATTATATTGCGATAAATTGCTCACATTGTAGGATATATCTGGACGAGTTCCCGTTGCCAGAGTGACCCGATCATCTTTATCTTTCAGGATCGGAAATCACACATTTAAATAACTTCTTTGCACGTAGAAGTGCCCCGACCTTTAATGCGCTTTTTGGGTAATTTGTATCATTTAATGGTTCTATTCTAGACACCGGAAATGAGGAAGAATCTGCCATTTTTTCTATTATTTGTTAAAATTTTAATTTTGCAAAGCTGGTACTAAGTATCAATTAGAATTATATATTCTTACTTACAATTTGAAGATTTTCTTTTATTTACTTTTTCTAATAACCACGCTGTGCTGCCATTGGTTGGATGTTTTTGAAGACAACTCTCAGATTTATGAATTGATTTATTAAACTTTAAACATTTTAGATATAGAGAGAGTTAATTACCTCGTATTTAAGGCAACACAAAGAATCATCTAATTTACATACATCGTTCTAACCAGATTCAACTTATGCAAAACAGACAACAAGGAAGTAAATAAACAAATTAATGGTAGAGGGTAAGTTCCTATTTTTTACAAGCTTTCACACTCAAAGAATAATAAATTTCTTGTTTCAGAAAATCCACTGTCAATACTTTTTTCAATCAAATAAATATATTTCATTTTTCCATATATAGGCCTATATATTGAAAATATATTCAAATTTAAAGTAGGCGTCTCTCAGAAACCTTGCGTCATAAAAAAAACTGATATTTGAAATCAGCACAAAGAGTTACATCAAGATACTGTTTCTTTTGGGGCAAAGAAAAATATTTTTTAGTTAACCAATGTAATGTAATAAAGTTTATGCAAAAATGCTTATGTAACGTTGCATTTTTTATTGTCAAAATTCGAAACTATTATAGACGCGTATGATTCTTTTTGAAAATAAACAATTTTTATTGCCCTTACTTCAATGGAAAAATTAATGGGAGGGCCTGGCTCATCAGTGGTGAACCCTCCCAGCGGTTTCGCCAGTTTAATCTACCATACCGCTGTTATATTGCATTTTTGGAACTTCCTTTTATAGTGATACTGATGCTATATTCTTTGAATGGGTATTTTAGAAGAAATATGGACATAAGCTTTGAGGACAGCAGAATTACATACATTTATAAATATATAAAATGCTTCGAGCAATGTGTGTTTATCCTAATACTAAAAAAAAAAAGGTTGTCATGCAAAATCTATGGGTGATGGAAAATTTCTGATTAGAATTTTGAGTTCAGCATGAAAAGTTACACTAGAAACACTATCAGGTTTTCTTGGATAAAAATGGTGTTGACCAGTGTTATAGACCAACAGCCGGTGGTGTCCATTTTTGCATCCAAAATCAGGAATCCCCACTTCAGCGGTGGAGTGTCGCCACCAGTCGACTGGAATTCCTTTTCATCAGTAGCAGCCATGATGATCCATCATCATATCATCATTGCACACATTATATCGGTATTGGTTTAATATTTCCACAAGTTTGAAAGCTTATATGTTAAACTATATAGTTTCCTTTTCTAAAAATTATCACCTGTAGAAGGGTCGTTTAAAACTTGTAAACACGTTAAAAGTGTAATAAAGAACCTTACCCTCGGAGATTAACCCATAGAGTGAGAGGTGAAATGGCTTAATGATTGGCTCCGTGACTTTGGAGAGCAAACATCCAGCAGTTCATTAAAACATAATTTCTCCGCTCTAGATATCCTCCCCCTGGGGGAATAAAACAACCAGAGAGAGATTTGATGGCTGACATTGAATGGTAACTAACCGCCATTGTTGGCTCAATGGTTTAATAAATGTTAATTAGTCACAAGTTTTAACCAGACACCATGGTTACAAGAATTGGGACTTAGAGACTCGGGAATTATAACCACACTGCTGTTATAAAAGGAGGCTATTACAACGAGGTTCCACTGTAAAAGAATCTATGTAAATAAACGTATGATAATATATAATAAACAAAATGGCTTCCTAAGATGTTTCTTATTTTATATTCATCTCGAGCTTTCGAGTATCACAAACCCTTATACAGGAGCATATGGTAGAATGGGCAACAACTTAAGTCATACCTTTCAGCATGTATATCGGGACAATAACTCTGAAAGATATTACAGTGACCTTTATCGAAGATACACGAGATAACCAAGTGTGAACAACTTTCCTCTGTCTCAAAAAAATAAATAAATAAAATAGACGACCGACGACAAAGATTTTCCACTTCCTTAAGTTTTTTCTCCAAGAGTGTAAAAGTAGTAGTGTTTGAGAGTAATTCATTGATACATTATAACCATTAGCAATTTAAAACCCCAGAAAATTTTTAAAGCTGCGTTCATTACAAACCATCATTTATAAACCCAAATATATTCATTTTTTCATCACATTGTCCGTTAAATAACAAAATCAAACAGTTTAAAACACTGACTTGGTCAGTGAGTATACACGTTTTGTTCACAACAGAATGCAAAAATAGAAGAAACCCAGAACATTATACAAAATCTCAAAGAATCCTGTTACCTATCGCATTTATTTTAAAGTATTTCCACAAATCCATAGCAAACCATAACCCAATCAACTCAGAAATATAAACACCAATATGGTACATTCCATATTAACATGCATCCATAGCCAGAAACATCAAAAACCCTGTGGAATTAAAACATATTCCCCTAATATAGCTCCATAGTTGAAAATCAATTAACTAAAAATGAATGGAATAGCATTGAACCCGTTAATTAATAAAGAGAAGGAATATATTCCATAGAATGTCAAGTTAAATAGTTGGGGGGTAACGGGAAGTCTGCAACAGAATGTATCAACGCAATATACAAAACAATAGATCACTAACATTGTAGAGAAGCTGGCCACACCTTTGCGATAGAACAACCCAGAATACGGAAATACATAAACAACAAATACCAAAGATTAATCATTGAAGCGATATTATCAAGAATACAATATCATCAATAGAGAACTTACAACATGATGGTCCCTGATAATATTTTATAATATATCAATATTATTATATATGTATGTAAAACATAAATTCAAAATAATAAATAACATAATTGCTAAAATAAAATAAACAAGATGTAAATACAAACTACTATGTAACATCTATCCAAATGTATCTAACGGCGTTTATTCGCTTTATATACTCGTGTAGAAGGGCAGAGAAACATTGAGATTGTAAAAAATAAAATTATCTCCAGAAACCTGTTGTATTAAACACAATATGTAAAGTATGCCGATTTTGCATATGCTGGTGTCTTAATTATGACAGCGGTTCTTTACCCAAAGATAAACCTACCGTTTTAATCGTTAACAAGTAGAGTTAACATTTCAATCAATTTTTTCAGCGACTCAACTATCTCTATGTCCATAACGCACACAGATGTTCACTGAGAGTTACGGTAGTAAAATAAGATGGAGAATATTTTAGACGCTACAATTCAATAGTGTGATTGGGTGCGTCGCATTACTTGCGCCAGGAACTGATTACCTTGTCAAGACACATGACATTTTTTACCGCAGATATACATACATAGGGATTTCTATTTAAGAGCATATATTTCACACAATATTCTTAAGATAAACAAATATATATTGAGAGAGAGAGAATTGCCTGGAGGACATTGATATAGAAAACTAAAGGTCACCGCTCTCCAGTCAAAATAGACGTTGAAATAAGCGCCATCTATTGAACGTCTCTGCAAACTACAAAGCCACAACACCAGCTTTGACAAACCGAGAAGCGCGCATCTGGAGACCATGGTTTCGGGCTAATTGTCAGACCCTCGTCAGTACAGGGTTGTGGCTTTGTCACTGACCCGAGTCCGCTAGTTTGCGGAGACCGCCAATAGATGGCGCAGTTCTAGCCTCTATTTTGACGGAAGAGACGACCTTTATTGTTCTATACAGCTAATAAACATAGGTGTATCTTCGTGGTAAATATGACACACACGCACGCACTAATGCTGCTAATATTTGTAAATTGACTAAACTTGATGCAATTACGAGAAGGCCTAACTTGATAGTTTTACTAAACACCATTCCAACGGTACTTAAACCACGGGTTATAAAATCAGAAATTAATACTAATTGAAATTAATCTTACAAAATACGAGAGGCCAATTGTAATGTTTTTTTTTTTAATCTTTGTGACATACATTTAAAACAATAAAGTCATTGTCTCTTGTAGCTTACTGAGCTACGAGAAACTGCTGGGAGTTCACCACTGATGTGTGCCAGACTTTCCTTTTAGAAACTGTACAAGTTTGTGCGTGTGTGCTATTTAATATAAAAATAAAGATATATAATTGAATCTTCAAAATATATTCGTATTTTACTCGTAATAACCAACAAGTACAACATAGCAAATGGAGTATAAACTTACTTTGGAAATAGGCCTGTTGGAGAAGCACACGTTCTTCAGAACACTGAAGGATCTGCCGATATTCGCTCTCCATCTTTCGTCTGATAACTTGTGCAGAAGTTTGCGGTTGTCGGCACTTTTGTTCTGAGCCTGCACCATCACACGAAGAGCAGTCACCTTTCATTCATACATTACGTTTTTTATTCTTTTTTTAATTATAAAAATCTAACACACACATACAATTAATTTCTTATCTAAAATTTAATCATATTAAAATAGACACAAAATATTGATATCTTTCTTATTTCATTCCCCCTTCTGATTAACATTCAATTTATAAATTATTTTGAAATAATATTTCTGTATTAAAAATATGCCTATTTTATCAACCTCGAAAAAGTAGATTTTTACATGTTCTTATACATTATTTAAAGTGACAAATACGTATTTATAATGATGTGACTTCGGAAGCTGAGCAGCCGTTTTTTAAAGTGCTCATTTGAAAAGCTTGTTTCGTGATTGGCTGATAGAGCATTACCATTCAGAATGACGTCACAAAATTTGTTTTACTTCTTTAACTTGAAATAACAATTTGTACATATTAAACTATAATTGAAAAGGCACACATATATTAAATAAAAATATATATATATATAAATAAATTTAGAAATTTCTCTATGTGAAAAAATTATCGATTAAATAAAATAGTAAAAAAAGTTTTATTTATAGTTATTTAAAAATAAATTGTGGTATAACAACTATATTATATAGAGATAAAATCGACATGAATAAATTGTTTTGTATAATAAAATATTAGATATGTTTATATTCTTTATTTCGTCTGCTTCAATTCATTCCAACCAATAAATTGGTTTATTAAAAATAGGCTTATTATTAACTTTGGAAAAAAAATTAAATGATTACAAAAACCGCAAATTATGTCAAAGTAAAATTTAAAATTCTCACAAATAAAATTAAAGTTACATACCATATCTATTGAAAAAATATAAGATCATGCATTCTTCCCTTTAAACTTCAGCACGCTGAATTAAAAGCAGACTATTCTTCAAATATTTCTTATGGCGTCCTCCAATGTTGCCCTGGAATCGTCATTTTGTAAAATCAGAGAATAAGAATGGAATACATATGTATTTTTTTTTCGATGGGTTTCTCCCACAAATTATTTATTATACACGCATATATAAAATTTTATATAATTTCAGAAATTAAAATAAAGTTTCTTAAATATAAATAATGGTTGTGCAGTATTATTACTGTAAAATAAAATATAACCTTTTCGAAGTACATATATTTATCTATAATTACGTCGTATATATAAATTATTTCAATATTTGTGTGTATTTAAACGCGAATAATTATAAATGAAATATACCTATATAATATTAAATGTGTTTGGCTTCAAATAAAAATAGCAACAGCCAATTCTCTCTCGTAAAAATAAAAGTAAACAGACAATTAATATATTTTTCGACGGATGGCGGAAAGCCATCAGCAAGATTCATTTGCACAAATCAGCGGGTAGCTTGCATTATATTTTAAATTTTAAGAAACTTTAAAGATATAGTTTTAAGACAACATTTAAAAGTCTAATAATGACATTTTATAGTATAATATCAACTATTTAAAGTTAAATAGCTAATATTTCAAAATTTACTAACAAAATTTTGAAGTTTAACATTTCAAAGTTTAATGACGACGGTTTAGTGTTAAGGCAATATTTTATATAAATAAAATTTTATAGTTATATAAATATATTATTATTGAAGTTATAAATATTAAGATTTTCGATTTAAACATTCTTGTTAAAACCTTTCTATTTATAAACTTTTTGTAAGTATTTCTCTCCATGAAACTATTTCACACTTAATATGGCCAGTTTGACGATTTAAAATATAAAGATCTTATAAATACACTGGCCACAAAAAAATTGCATCACTTATAAACACTTGGCAAATTTTCAGAAAATTTACATACTTAATAAGAACATTAAGGCATGCAAATGCTCAATTTCTGAAACCATAGCTAGAATGCATAAAAATAGCCTTGTTTATTTCGTGAAAGGATATTTCCCATCTTGAGTATCACTAATTAAAGTTATCTTGTTTTTTTATTCTTAAGATATTTCACCTGTAGAAGGCCATGGCAGAAAGATGGCGTTACACAAGCAGATTTTTTATTTTACAAGAAGCAGAATCATATGCCTCAGAGTTTTAATTTTGACTAGAGAAATTGTTATGAAATTGGCTGCAATTAAAGTACTGTTGAGAAAATTGGCGCAATCGTTTGTGACATAAAGCACGGCTGGCTTCCATATAAATAAATAGGCAACATTAACTAGAACTATAAATAATTGTGGGCGAATTGTAATATATACACCTTGATTGATTTTATATATATAAATATAGATGGAAAATTTGCCGGGAGGAAATTAATTCATAGAAGCATAGGGCGCTTCTCCCGTCAAAATAAACATGATAACCTGACGCCATCTATTGACCGTCGCCGCAACTAGCGGCCTCGGGTCGGTGACAAAGCCACAAGACTCAAGTCCGCCCTAGACTGACGAGGGCCATTAGCCCGAAACCATGATCTCTAGGTGGACGCTTCTCAATTTGCCAAAGCTGGTGTTGTGGCTTTGTCACCGACCCGAGGCCGCTAGTTGCGGCGGTGGTCAATAGATGGCGTCAGGTTTTGACGTTATT
>CP092875.1:88453240-88483321 GCA_030710605.1 Cordylochernes scorpioides | reverse complement strand
GATATAGAGAGAGTTAATTACCTCGTATTTAAGGCAACACAAAAAATCATCTAATTTACATACATCGTTCTAACCAGATTCAACTTATACAAAACAGACAACAAGGAAGTAAATAAACAAATTAATGGTAGAGGGTAAGTTCCTATTTTTTACAAGCTTTCACACTCAAAGAATAATAAATTTCTTGTTTCAGAAAATCCACTGTCAATACTTTTTTCAATCAAATAAATATATTTCATTTTTCCATATATAGGCCTATATATTGAAAATATATTCAAATTTAAAGTAGGCGTCTCTCAGAAACCTTGCGTCATAAAAAAAAAACTGATATTTGAAATCAGCACAAAGAGTTACATCAAGATACTGTTTCTTTTGGGGCAAAGAAAAATATTTTTCAGTTAACCAATGTAATGTAATAAAGTTTATGCAAAAATGCTTATGTAACGTTGCATTTTTTATTGTCGAAATTCGAAACTATTATAGACGCGTATGATTCTTTTTGAAAATAAACAATTTTTATTGCCCTTACTGCAATGGAAAAATTAATGGGAGGGCCTGGCTCATCAGTGGTGAACCCTCCCAGCGGTTTTCGCCAGTTTAATCTACCATACCGCTGTTATATTGCATTTTTGGAACTTCCTTTTATAGTGATACTGATGCTATACTCTTTGAATGGGTATTTTAGAAGAACTATGGACATAGGCTTTGAGGACAGCATAATTACATAGGTTTATAAATATATAAAATGCTTCGATCAATGTGTGTTTATCCTAATACTAAAAAAAAGGGGTTGTCATGCAAAATCCATGGGTGATGGAAAATTTCTGATTAGAATTTTGAGTTCAGAATGAAAAGTTTGACTAGAAACACCATCAGGTTTTCTTGGATAAAAATGGTGTTGACCAGTGTTATAGACCAACAGCCGGTGGTGTCCATTTTTGCATCCAAAATCAGGAATCCCCCCTTCAGCGGTGGTGTGTCGCCACCAGTCGACTGGAATTCCTCTTCATCAGTAGTAGCGATGATGATTCATCATCATATAATCATTATACACATTATATCGTTGTTGGTTTAATTTCCACAAGTTTGAAATCTTATATGTTAAACTGTCTCCTTTTCTAAAACTTTTCACCTGTAGAAGGGTCGTTTAAAACTCGTAAATCGTTAAAAGTTCAATAAAGAAACTTACCCTCGGAGATTTAACCCATAGAATGAGAGGTCAAATGGATTAATGATTGGCTCAGTGACTTTGGAGAGCCAACATCTCCGTCGAGCAGAGACATAATTCCTACTCTCTAGATATCCGCTCCCTGGAGGAATAAAACAACCAGAGAGAGATTGTAATTTACCAGATGGCTGACATTGAATGGTAGCTACCCGCCATTGTTGGCTCAATGGTTTAATAAATGTTAATTAGTGTGATCACAGGTTTTAACCATGGTTACAACAATAGGGACTTAGAGACTCGGGAATTATAACCACACTGCTGTTATAAAGGAGGCTATTACAACGAGGTTCCACTCTAGAAGAATCTATATAAATAAACGTATGATAATATATAATAAACAAAACGGCTTCCCAGGATGTATTTTATACTCAAGCTTTCGGGTATCACAACCCTTATACATGATAGAATACACTCATGGACAACAACTTAAGGAAGTTGCACCTTTCAGCATGTATATCGGGATTCAGACAATAACTCTGAAAGATACACTCACACACACACACACACACACAAAAGCCTTTATTAAGACACACAGGTCTTACAGAGGATTCTCCTTGGGGTTACAAAACGGAGAAACCTATGAAAGTGGGAAATAAAAAATGGAGAAAGATTATATACATTTGGTAAATATATACAGATTATAAGAAAGAATAAAAAATAAGAAGAATAAAAAAAATCAGAAAAAGAAAAAAAAAATTTTGGAAATATGGATGGGAGAAGTGGAGAGCGAAAAGAGGAAAGAAAACAGGTATTTACATATGGAACAAGACAATTTAAGCTCTCACACAGCACAGGTGGGCCATGTATTTTTTAAGAAATCTTTAAGAGATTTCCCAGGAAAATCCGCGTGTTCAGGGTTGTAAGGTAAACACCGTTTTATCAGTGTGGGGGTTAACTTATCGTATCTGCCTAAACAAATAATTGGGTGTTGGTTCTGTCTTTCTCATCAAACAGAAATTTTTGGTATGTTTGAATGTTCGGTTAAGTCTTTCTTTTTTACAGCATTTTTATGGAAGTTATATAGATTTAGAGCTACTGAACTATTGTCTATAAAGTTGGATAATAAAGAATATAATGTGAAGTGTGTATGGCCTATCTTAGAGAAGAGTATTTTTCTTTCCGTGTCAAGAGGCATGCATTCAAATATATAATGTTCTAATTCATTTTCGGTTCTATTTTTGCATAGTTGGCAATACAAGTCTTCTGTCCTTAGATATTTTATATGGTCTTCTCGATATAAAACAAATAGAATTCTCAATTGCGCAATGAGGCGTTTAGCCGGCAGTGGGAGTTCACTTAGTAGATAGTTCTCTGCTGCGAATGTTTTATGTAAATATTTGTAGTGTGTGTGTAGCTTCGAATTGGTTATTCTTGATTGATCGGTTTGGATAGACTGTTCTATAGTGATTCTGATAATTTGAGGTATTGCTCTGAAAGATACACTCATGGACAACAACTTAAGGAAGTTGTACCTTTCAGCATGTATATCGGGATTCAGACAATAACTCTGAAAGATACACTCATCGACAACAACTTAAGGAAGTTGTACCTTTTAGCATGTATATCGGGATTCAGACAATAACTCTGAAAGATACACTCATGGACAACAACTTAAGGAAGTTGTACCTTTTAGCATGTATATCGGGATTCAGACAATAACTCTGAAAGATACACTCATCGACAACAACTTAAGGAAGTTGTACCTTTTAGCATGTATATCGGGATTCAGACAATAACTCTGAAAGATACACTCATGGACAACAACTTAAGGAAGTTGTACCTTTCAGCATGTATATCGGGATTCAGACAATAACTCTGAAAGATACACTCATGGACAACAACTTAAGGAAGTTGTACCTTTTAGCATGTATATCGGGATTCAGACAATAACTCTGAAAGATACACTCATGGACAACAACTTAAGGAAGTTGTACCTTTTAGCATGTATATCGGGATTCAGACAATAACTCTGAAAGATACACTCATGGACAACAACTTAAGGAAGTTGTACCTTTCAGCATGTATATCGGGATTCAGACAATAACTCTGAAAGATACACTCATGGACAACAACTTAAGGAAGTTGTACCTTTTAGCATGTATATCGGGATTTAGACAATAACTCTGAAAGATACACTCATGGACAACAACTTAAGGAAGTTGCACCTTTCAGTATGTATATCGGGATTCAGACAATAACTCGGAAAGATACACTCATGGACAACAACTTAAGGAAGTTGTACCTTTTAGCATGTATATCGGGATTCAGACAATAACTCTGAAAGATACACTCATGGACAACAACTTAAGGAAGTTGTACCTTTTAGCATGTATTTCGGGATTCAGACAATAACTCTGAAAGATACACTCATGGACAACAACTTAAGGAAGTTGTACCTTTCAGTATGTATATCGGGATTCAGACAATAACTCGGAAAGATTCCCTCAAGGACAACAACTTAAGGAAGTTGTATCTTTTAGCATGTATATCGGGATTCAGACAATAACTCTGAAAGATACACTCATGGACAACAACTTAAGGAAGTTGTACCTTTTAGCATGTACATCGGGATTCAGACAATAACTCTGAAAGATACACTCATGGACAAAACTTAAGGAAGTTGTACCTTTTAGCATGTACATCGGGATTCAGACAATAACTCTGAAAGATTCCCTCATGGACAACAACTTAAGGAAGTTGCACCTTTCAGTATGTATATCGGGATTCAGACAATAACTCGGAAAGATTCCCTCATGGACAACAACTTAAGGAAGTTGTACCTTTTAGCATGTACATCGGGATTCAGACAATAACTCTGAAAGATACACTCATGGACAAAACTTAAGGAAGTTGTACCTTTTACCATGTATATCGGGATTCAGATAATAACTCTGAAAGATATTACAGCGACCTTTATTCAAGACACACGATATAACCAAGTGTGAATAAATTTCCTCTGTCCCCAAAAAAAATAAATAAATAAATAAATAAATAAATAAATAAAATAGACGACCGGCGACATCAAAGACTTTCTACTTCCTCAAATTTTGTTTCAAGAGTGTAAAGGTAGTAGTGTTTGAGAGTAATTCATTGATACATTATAACCATTAGCAATTTAAAACCCCAGAAAAAAATGCAAAGCTGCGTTTATTACAAACCATCATTTATAAACCCAAATATATTCATTTTTTCATCATATTGTCCGTTAAATAACAAAATCAAACAGTTAAAACACTGACTTGGTCAGTGAGTATACACGTTTTGTTCACAACAGAATGCAAAAATAGAAGAAACCCAGAACATTATACAAAATCTCAAATAATCCTTTTGCATTATTTTAAAGCATTTCCACAAACCTATAGCAAACCATAACTCAATCAACTCAGAAATATAAACACCAATATGGTACATTCCATACTTACATGCATCCATAGCCAGAAACATCAAAAACTTTGTGGAATTAAAACATATACCCTAATATAGCTCCATAGCTGAAAATCCGTTAACTAAAAATGAATATCATGTAACCCGTTAATAGAAAGGAAGGAATATATTCTATAGAATGTAATAACTGTCAAGTTAAATAGGTGGGGGTTACAGGAAGTCTGCAACAGAATGTATCAACGCAATATAATAAGACAATAGATCACTAACACTGTAGAGAAACTGGCCACACCTTTGCAATAGAACAACATAAAATATAACAATACATAAACAACAAAATATTAATCATTGAAGCGATATTATCAAGAAGACAATAGACATGATGGTTCCTGATACTATTTTATATCAATAGTATTTTATATATGTATATAAACATAAATTCAAAATAATAAATAACATAATTGTTAAAATAAAACAAACAAGATGTAAATACAAACTAACATCGAGCAATATGCAAAATCTATCCAAACGTATCTAACGGCGTTTATTATTATTTGCTTTATGTACTCGTGTAGAAGGGCAGAGAAACATTGAGATTGTAAAAATAAGATCATCTCCAGAAACCTGTTGTATTAAACACAATATGTAAAGTATGCCGATTTTACATATGCTGGTGTCTTAATTATGACAGCGGTTCTTTACCCAAAGATAAACCTACCTTTTTAATCGTTAACAAGTAGAGTTAACATTTGAATCAATTTTTTCAGCGACTAAACTATCTCTATGTCCATGACGCACACAGATGTTCACTGAGAGTTACGGTAGTAAAATAAGATGGAGAATATTTTAGACGCTACAATTCAATAGTGTGATTGGGTGCGTCGCATTACTTGCGCCAGGAACTGATTACCTTGTCAAGACACATAACATTTTTTACCGCAGATACACATACATAGGGATTTCTATTTAAGAGTATATATTTCACACAATATTCTTAAGATAAACAAATATATATTGAGAGAGAAAATTGCCTGGAGGACATTGATATAGAAAACTAAAGGTCACCGCTCTCCAGCCAAAATAGACGTTGAAATAAGCGCCATCTATTGAACGTCTCTGCAAACTACAAAGCCACAACACCAGCTTCGACAAACCGAGAAGCGCGCATCTGGAGACCATGGTTTCGGGCTAATTGTCAGACCCTCGTCAGTACAGGGTTGTGGCTTTCTCACCGATCCGAGTCCGCTAGTTTGCGGAGACCGCCAATAGAT
This sequence comes from Cordylochernes scorpioides, assembly GCA_030710605.1. Taxonomy (NCBI): domain Eukaryota; kingdom Metazoa; phylum Arthropoda; class Arachnida; order Pseudoscorpiones; family Chernetidae; genus Cordylochernes; species Cordylochernes scorpioides. The sequence continues at coordinate 88,477,438 of CP092875.1, read as the reverse complement.
GGCGCAGTTCTAGCGTCTATTTTGACGGAAGAGGCGACCTTTATTGTTTTAGACAGCTAATAAACATAAGTGTATCTTCGTGGTAAATATGATACACGTACTAATGCTGCTAAATATTGGAAAATTGACTAAATTTGATGAAATTACGAGAAGGCCTAACTTGATAGTTTTACTAAACACCATTCCAACGGTACTTAAACCACGGGTTATAAAATCAGAAATTAATACTAATTGAAATTAATTTTAGAAAATACAAGAGGCCAATTGTAATGTTTTTTAAAAAATCTTTGTGACATACATTTAAAGCAATAAACTCATTTCCTCTTGTAGCTTACTGAGCGACGAGAAACTGCTGGGAGTTCACCACTGATGTGTGCCAGGCTTTCCTTTTAGAAACTGTAGAAGTTTGTGCGTGTGTGCTATTTAATATAAAAATAAAGATATATAATTGAATCTTCAAAATATATTCGTATTTTACTCGTAATAACCAACAAGTACAACATAGCAAATGGAGTATAAACTTACTTTGGAAATAGGCCTGTTGGAGAAGCACACGTTCTTCAGAACACTGAAGGATCTGCCGATATTCGCTCTCCATCTTTCGTCTGATAACTTGTGCAGAAGTTTGCGGTTGTCGGCACTTTTGTTCTGAGCCTGCACCATCACACGAAGAGCAGTCACCTTTCATTCATACATTACGTTTTTTATTCTTTTTTTAATTATAAAAATCTAACACACACATACAATTAATTTCTTATCTAAAATTTAATCATATTAAAATAGACACAAAATATTGATATCTTTCTTATTTCATTCCCCCTTCTGATTAACATTCAATTCATAAATTATTTTGAAATAATATTTCTGTATTAAAAATATGCCTATTTTATCAACCTCGAAAAAGTAGATTTTTATTGTGTTCTTATACATTATTCAAAGTGACAAATACGTATTTATAATGATGTGACTTCGGAAGCCGAGCAGCCGTTTTTTAAAGTGCTTATTTGAAAAGCTTGTTTCGTGATTGGCTGATAGAAGCATTACCATTCAGAATGACGTCACAAAATTTGTTTTACTTCTTTAACTTGAAATAACAATTTGTACATATTAAACTATAATTGAAAAGGCACACATATATTGAATAAAAAAATATATATAAATAAATTTAGAAATTTCTCTATGTGAAAAAATTATCGATTAAATAAAATAGTAAAAAAAGTTTTATTTATAGTTATTTAAAAATAAATTGTGGTATAACAACTATATTATATAGAGATAAAATCGACATGAATAAATTGTTTTGTATGATAAAATATTAGATATATTTATATTCTTTATTTCGTCTGCTACAATTCATTCCAACCAATAAATTGGTTTATTAAAAATAGGCTTATTATTAACTTTGGAAAAAAAATTAAATGATTACAAAAACCGCAAATTATGTCAAAGTAAAATTTAAAATTCTCACAAATAAAATTAAAGTTACATACCATATCTATTGAAAAAATATAGGATCATGCATTCTTCCCTTTAAACTTCAGCACGCTGAATTAAAAGCAGACTATTCTTCAAATATTTCTTATGGCGTCCTCCAGTGTTGCCCTGGAATCGTCATTTTGTAAAATCAGAGAATAAGAATGGAATACATATGTATTTTTTTTTCGATGGGTTTCTCCCACAAATTATTTATTATACACGCATATATAAAATTTTATATAATTTCAGAAATTAAAATAAAGTTTCTAAAATATAAATAATGGTTGCAGTATTATTACTGTAAAATAAAATAGAACCTTTTCGAAGTACATATATTTATCTATAATTACGTCGTATATATAAATTATTTCAATATTTGTGTGTATTTAAACGCGAATAATTATAAATGAAATATACCTATATAATATTAAATGTTTTTGGCTTCAAATAAAAATAGCAACAGCTAATTCTCTCTCGTAAAAATAAAAGTAAACAGACAATTAATATATTTTTGACGAATGGCGGAAAGCCATCAGAAAGATTCATTTGCACAAAATCAGCGGGTAGCTTGCATTATATTTTAAATTTTAAGAAACTTTAAAGATATAGTTTTAAGACAACATTTAAAAGTCTAATAATGACATTTTATAGTATAATATCAACTATTTAAAGTTAAATAGCTAATATTTCAAAATTTACTAACAAAATTTTGAAGTTTAACATTTCAAAGTTTAATGACGACGGTTTAGTGTTAAGGCTATATTTTATATAAATAAAATTTTATAGTTATATAAATATATTATTATTGAAGTTATAAATATTAAGATTTTCGATTTAAATATTCTTGTTAAAACCTTTCTATTTATAAACTTTTTGTAAGTATTTCTCTCCATGAAACTAATTCACACTTAATATGGCCAGTTTGACGATTTAAAATATAAAGATCTTATAAATACACTGGCCACAAAAAAATTGCATCACTTATAAACACTTGGCAAATTTTCAGAAAATTTACATACTTAATAAGAACATTAAGGCATGCAAATGCTCAATTTCTGAAACCATAGCTAGAATGCATAAAAATAGCCTTGTTTATTTCGTGAAAGGATATTTGCCTTCTTGAGTATCACTAATTAAAGTAATCTTGTTTTTTTATTCTTAAGATATTTCACCTGTAGAAGGCCATGGCAGAAAGATGGCGTTACACAAGCAGATTTTTTATTTTACAAGAAGCAGAATCATATGCCTCAGAGTTTTAATTTTGACTAGAGAAATTGTTATGAAATTGGCTGCAATTAAAGTACTGTTGAGAAAATAGGCGCAACCGTTTGTGACATAAAGCACGGCTGGCTTCCATATAAATAAATAGGCAACATTAACTAGAACTATAAATAATTGTGGGCGAATTGTCATATATACACCTTGATTGATTTTATAAATAAATATAGATGGAAAATTTGCCGGGAGGAAATTAATCCATAGAAGCATAGGGCGCTTCTCCCGTCAAAATAAACGTCAGAACCTGACGCCATCTATTGACCATCGCCGCAACTAGCGGCCTCGGGTCGGTGACAAAGCCACAAGACTCAAATCCGCCCTAGACTGACGAGGGCCATTAGCCCGAAACCATGATCTCTAGGTGGACGCTTCTCAATTTGCCAAAGCTGGTGTTGTGGCTTTGTCACCGACCCGAGGCCGCTATTTGCGGCGGTGGTCAATAGATGGCGTCAGGTTTTGACGTTTATTTTGACGGGAGAGGCGCCCTATGCTTCTATATATAAATATATTCTTTATAATATTTAAAATTTTTAAAAATTAATTTGCTCATTTTTAGAAAATTTTTGAAATATTTTATTAAAATGCATAAAAAGTGAAAATAAATGTTTCAGCTTTTCAGCCATTGAACAATAAGATCTGTCAAAATAAAAGCGGCGGGACGATCATAGAGAATTTCAAGCAATATGATTCAATATAGAGCAGCTGATGAACATAATATTTCACCTCTTCCCTCAATATACTTGTGCGATGATCGTCCCCCGCCGCTTTTATATTTCTATATATTTATATACATCCAATGTTCAATGGCAGTAGCTGATGTATTTATTTTATCCTTGCAGTGAATTTTATTAAAAACTTTTATAATTAATTATCTATATTAATAAAATGGGAATTTCATAAGTGGACATCACTAAACACTTTCGTTACAATGCATCAATTTCAACCAAATTTTCAACATTTATGTAAAACGAGATGGAGCAGGTTTTGCTTAACATCAAAATATATTTCCTAACATTAACATGCGTAACTTCGCTGTTATCGATTAAATACAAAAAAATCAACAGAGTTAATTTTATTTATATATAAATACAAAATTAAATTTCAACAGAGTTAATTTTTTTACATACTAGCTAATAATCTCAATCTAAAAAATATTCAAAACAAGCAATTTTAAGATAACACCATATGTAAAACAGTCGGCCAAGAAAACAACAACGATATTACATCTTTCTCACATATTCACACACAATCTTGATTAATAATTAAAACTAATCTTTAACATTGTTTATTATACTTCAACTTTTATTTCTACATTTGTTTTTAAATACCCAATTGTTTTATCATGTTTCTAATTTCGCCTAACAAATATACAAATTTATAGTGACCAACATATGCAAATTTTATCTTTGTTTTTATTTAACTTGATATCGTAAACATAACATCCATTGTAAGCATTTTTTCTGTTCACCTTCCGTGGTTTCTCTTTTCTCTGATAGTTTTTAGGTGTAGTATATTTTCTTATTACTAGACTACAAACATTCCCTCGAGAAAAACCTGAGCGAAGCCGGGTACATCCGCTAGTTATTATATATAGCTCTTAAAAAAACATTTTTCATCAAAATTGAAGAACATTATTTTTAATAGAAAACTAATGATTCAGCATGTAGATTTATGTGCTGAAATAAATAGTTGAATAAAATATAAACTTTTATTTGAAATATCCTTCTTGGTTCTTCTCCATAGTGCTCTGAAGTCGCTCCCCGTAGTATGCTGAATTATTTTCCGTAGTACGCTGAAGTCGCTCCCCGTAGTACGCTGGATCCTTTCTCTGGAGTACACTGGATTCCTTCCGTAGTACGCTGAAGTCGCTCCCCGTAGTACGCTGAAGTTCTCCGTAGTACGCTGTAGTCGCTCCCCGTAGTACGCTGTAGTCGCTCCCCGTAGTACGCTGTAGTCGCTCCCCGTAGTACGCTGTAGTTCTCCGTAGTACGCTGTAGTCGCTCCCCGTAGTACGCTGTAGTCGCTCCCCGTAGTACGCTGTAGTTCTCCGTAGTACGCTGTAGTCGCTCCCCGTAGTACGCTGGATTCTATTTCGTAGTACGCTGAAGTCGTTCTCCGTAGTACGCTGGATCCTTTCTCTGTAGTACACTGGATTCCTTCCGTAGTACGCTGAAGTCGCTCCCCGTAGTACGCTGAAGTTCTCCGTAGTACGCTGTAGTCGCTCCCCGTAGTACGCTGAAGTTCTCCGTAGTACGCTGTAGTCGCTCCCCGTAGTACGCTGAAGTCGCTCCCCGTAGTACGCTGAAGTCGTTCTCCGTAGTACGCTGAAGTCGTTCTCCGTAGTACGCTGAAGTCGCTCCCCGTAGTACGCTGAAGTTCTCCGTAGTACGCTGTAGTCGCTCCCCGTAGTACGCTGGATTCTTTTCCGTAGTACGCTGAAGTCGTTCTCCGTAGTATGCTGAATCCTTTCTCTGTAGTACACTGGATTCCTTCCGTAGTACGCTGAAGTCGCTCCCCGTAGTACGCTGAAGTCGCTCCCCGTAGTAAGCTGAAGTCGTTCTCCGTAGTACGCTGAAGTTCTCCGTAGTACGCTGTAGTCGTTCCCCGTAGTACACTGAAGTCGCTCCCCGTAGTAAGCTGAAGTCGTTCTCCGTAGTACGCTGAAGTCGCTCCCCGTAGTACGCTGAAGTCGTTCCCCGTAGTACGCTGAAGTCGTTCTCCGTAGTACGCTGAAGTCGTTCTCCGTAGTACGCTGAAGTCGCTCCCCGTAGTACGCTGAAGTCGCTCCCCGTAGTACGCTGAAGTCGCTCCCCGTAGTACGCTGAAGTCGCTCCCCGTAGTACGCTGGATCCTTTCTCTGTAGTACACTGGATTCCTTCCGTAGTACGCTGAATCGTTCTCCGTAGTACGCTGAAGTCGCTCCCCGTAGTACGCTGGATCCTTTCTCTGTAGTACACTGGATTCCTTCCGTAGTACGCTGAAGTCGCTCCCCGTAGTATGCTGGATCCTTTCTCTGTAGTACACTGGATTCCTTCCGTAGTACGCTGAATCGTTCTCCGTAGTACGCTGAAGTCGCTCCCCGTAGTACGCTGGATCCTTTCTCTGTAGTACACTGGATTCCTTCCGTAGTACGCTGAAGTCGCTCCCCGTAGTACGCTGGATCCTTTCTCTGTAGTACACTGGATTCCTTCCGTAGTACGCTGAAGTCGCTCCCCGTAGTACGCTGGATCCTTTCTCTGTAGTACACTGGATTCCTTCCGTAGTACGCTGAAGTCGCTCCCCGTAGTACGCTGAAGTCCGGCCGTAGTCCACCATCTTCTTCTATTTCGAAACTTGAGCCGCCATCTTCGCTCTCAAATTAGCGATCCTGAACTTGGATTGCCATTTTCTCTATCGAGTATCTCCATTGTTTCTCTAGCAGTCATAGTTACACATTAAATAAGTGCCTACCACAATCATAAGACTTCTAAGAACTACGAGGTATAGACGGCGCGGCTTAGCATCTCTATATGGGAGAGTTGACTATTCTTTTTATAGATCCTCCTTGGCAAAATATCCATCTATGAGAAATATCAGAGTAAGACGAATGTGATAAAAATAAACTCGACACACATTTCATTAATTTATCCGACTAGATGGGCTACACCACTATAGGCTCCCAGTAATCTATGTCTTGATGTAAAGTTGGAACTGAGAGCTGTTTGTATCGAGATAGTTCTCCCTTGTCTCCAGATATCGTCCGTTAGGTGGCAAATCAGAGACGGCTTCTTTCTCTTAAACGGAGGCTTCCAAATCCGAAATATTGTGTCGTTGCGTCAACTGTTGGTTTAGCTTGTTTCACACATGCTGAATGGAAGGTCCGGGGAGACCATGTAAAAGTGTGAACATCATGATGCAGTCCTAGCTAGACATTCGCCTCGGACAGAACCTACAGACAGCAGGACAATGGTGTGACATTGAAAGATGTCAAAGGCGGGACCGATGTCCAAGATGATGGCTACTGTCGTCCTCCAAGTTTTAAAGTTGTGGATGGAGTCAAGGTCACCTTCAGCCGAGCGTATTACTGCGGGGGCGATGGGTTGAACTACAGCCGCGACATTGTGCCAAGACTTGTCCAATGCAGATTGGATGAAGAGAGGGGGCTCGGCGCGGTGGGGAAATGTCCGAAGGGCAGACGATGCAAGATTTCGAATGGTTGGTTTACATGTCATGGGGTCAGTTGTGATCCCAGTGATTTAAAAATATGTTGCACTCATGGACAAAACTTAAGGAAGAGAAGTCGTTGATGCTGCCGGTCGTCTTTTATTTATTTATTTTTTTGGAGATAGAAGCAATTTTGTTCAAATTTGGTTATCTCGTGTGTCTTCAATAAAGGTCACTGTAATATCTTTAGGAGTATAGCCGATATACAAGGTACAACTTCCTTAAGTTTTGTCCATGGGTGGATATGTGCTGCTACCGCGATTTAAAGAAATTAAAAAAAAAATACATATATTAGAATATATAGCATTTATGGGGAAGTATTTGGTTTCATAAGAGACATTCCATATCTTGAAGTCGCAATAAAATACCCCAAGGATAGGAATTCTGTTACTTAAATAAAATGCTCCAACACCAAGAAACAATCTCTGTAATGTGAACACGTTGTATTTAAAGTGAACTTTGATCTCTTCACTTTTGAACCCAGAGAATTGACGTAAGTTAAACAAAGCAAGACATAAATTCCATCAAGCGAGTTTTATGGACCATCTGCTGGACGGTGGCGCTCGAGTGGCAGAAGTGGGAACTAAAATTAATAATTTTTGACGTTAGGTGATGTCAAATGTGGCAGATAATCCTCAATAATTATTTCAGTGGATTCTATCTCACTTGAACAAAAGGTAAATATTACAGAGCTATTTTAGTTCCAAATTTGGCCACGCGAGCGCCACCGTCGAGTTTATATTTGCCACTAGAAGGCTAGCTTAAAATAATATTTTGATTTCATTTTTTGTTGAATAAAACTAAAGTAAGATATATTTAAATAACGATGTTTCAGGTTTATTTATAAGTTATTTATATCTAGAAGTTTTATTGAATTCTCAAACAATATATATATAACATTTTGAAGCATTTCTACCTATTGTAGAGGAGAAAAATGAATAATTTTTTAACTTCGTAGAACCATGACCTATCAGTTGAATTAATTTTTTAAATATAAGAGAATAAAAGAAATAGATTCAAAAAGATTACACGGCGTTGAGTAAAATCAAGACATATAGACATTTACAAATAGTATGAAGTTATAGAATGAGGCAATCACATACACACGGATATTCCTCAAAACACACAACCTTCCTAACTGCGATGATGAGATATCGGGAGGAGGTTCTAACAATGACAGTTTGATCTGAAAGTTGTGCGCTCCCAATTCTTACATAGAGATGCCTCATGTTGGAGATTTGGCAGCTAATTTATATTCAATAATCCCTTGTGACAATATTGAGTAAATATATCAGGCCTCCAGGGAAAACTATCTTTTCAAAAACATATTTATTCACTAGCTTTCGGACACGAACGGCCTTCTACAGGAGAGAACATGGTAAATATCATGGTTAATAAATACCAGGGAATGAACGTATGGGCACAGGACATACTCTCTAAACACTACATCAAACATGTGAAATCACGGGGTATATCAAAGCCAAATATGTGTGGGTTATAAACTCCACTTTGTCCAGGGCATTCCTCAGACACCGAGGTCAAGCCAGAAACCACGCCACCACTTCTCGGAACAGTTTTATTCTCAAAATTGGGCAGGAAACAAACAGCTTTGTACAATGGTGGGGCTCAGTAGCTGGGGACATAAATAAAATGTCGTCGTCTCAAAATAAAAAAATGTAGAAAATTGTAGAGAATTAATTTACAAATTGAAGGTAAAAAAATAAGGAGCAATTTGAACAAAAATAAATCCAGATTGGCATTCAAAGAGGGAAACATGGCCCGTCAGTTCTTCCTGGCGCTGCAGCTTTCGGACTGTGGGCAAATATCCCGTTTTATATTCTCACCTGGGGGAGTTTACAACCCGATTGCAACATTGTGGACACAGCGCCCGAGTCACATGCAGCCATTTAAGCTCAGATGATTGCCAGGACTGCCCACGCTCCCTCCAAGTTTAAAACAAAACGATTCAATAATTAAAATAAATGAGATGCCTCTGTGAAAACAATCTCAGAGCGGCATCTCAACAAAATAAAGTAGCTAGAGTAGAATTGATTGTAGTTATTGCACTTGATAACTAACAACATCTGTGGCGCCCTCTCGTGTAGCAACTTTTAGGAGAGTTTGTGGAGGTACTCGGTCCTGTTCTCGGCGGGGCACATCTGGGCACACGGTCTGGTGAACACGGCGCAGTACACTACACTCCTGGTTGTCATGTACACCAGATATCTCGGCCTCAGTGTCTCACAGTAGGAGGGACGCACCATGTCGTCGGGGAGGTCGAAGAGACCGGCGTAGTCGCTCCAGTCGCTGTCCTCCTGTCTCCCGTCCTGCCACTCTCTGGCCGCCGTCGGCTCCCAGAGTCCCTGCAGGGGCGGGGAGATGGCTGCACACCATCTCGTTGTTCAGGAGACATTAAACCACACTTATTTTCTCCTTCTTTTAAACAGGGACGCGAATCCCCGGCATAGACTGAATGTGTCCGAGGGAAATGCTGCTATACACTAGCTGGTGTGTTTTCCCGACTACGTACTTGCGGAGGTGAGCACGGGGTTGACGTCGGCACAGAGCAGCCCCGTCGGCACCAGCTGGTCCTGCAGGTGTGGCGACGGCGGCAGGAAGGCCGAGGTCCGGGGAACCTCCTGGAACCCCGGGGAGCGCGCAGAGCGGCACGGACTCTCGTACCCCGGCACGGCGTCGTAGCTGCGTGCAGTGGCTTATGGTCTCGAAATTCTAGCGTTAGTTAAATGGATTTAACGTGGTTGTAGGTTGCGCATTTCTCGAGCTTCAATCAGGACGTTTCAAGATCAAAGCGAGGATTCAAGGTTACCTGGCGGCGCTGTGCGGAGAGAAGGAGAGGTCCGAGTGGAAGTCTGCGCCACACGACCAGACCTATATATCTGGTAGTAAATCTAATGTTTAGATAGAATATATTCCTGGACAGGATCTTTCCTTTGAGAACAACAGAGGCGAGCGAAGTTTCAAATCTTAAACGGCTTTAGATAATGTCACACACAATTTCCCTCGACATAGAACGGACACCACTTCCACGCCTCAGGAGCACTCACTCACCTTCCATCATGCTGGTGAAGGTCATGAAACCCGGCACCTCCCTGAACACACGCGTCAACGTGAGAGGAAGTCACTGACTTTGGTGAGTAAGTTCGTGATTTGAAGTTGAAACATCAATGAACTTTGAAGGCAAATATATCGGGAGGCATAGATGTATTTGATAATGGACATAGGTTCAGGCGTGCTTGTATGCATGTCGTATATGTGGAGCGCTGTTACCTTTTGAAGTCGGAGACATCGTCCGGCCTGTCGGGGATCTTCTCCACCTGCAAGTGATGTTAGGAAGGCCAACAGCGAGTCGAGGTTCTGCCTGACCTTAGTGGGGAGCACCTTGGGAACATATACAGCCAGGGCTCCGGGCGTGAAGAGGTCCTCCTGTTTGACGCTCACGTGCTCGATGGTCGCCCTGGCAACTCTAGACACAAGGGTTGCAGAGTTGTGGAAGAAAGCACAGAAAGTATGGCTGCACTGTACATAAAACTGTATTCTAAATGCGATGCTGTCCTGGAAACGAGGGCTACATGGGTACAATATGGAATGACTGACTATCGGGGGATCTGACCAGTCGTTGGTCCCCAACTCTGACTGAAGAATTGCACGGAACCGTGGCGGCTGAAGGATGAGTCTTGTGTTCACCTGACTTGTGCATTACTTCCACAAGCCGGCGGAACAGTGAGGTCCCCACAACCGCTGCTAGATGGAGTCTCCAGGATACACCACCTTAGATTGACAGACAGACTGTCTACCACACTCTAAGGATGGAATACAACAGTGTCTGGGAGCGCCATCTCCCCGATTAACCCTCATAGTTACAACATCTTGTTGCTCCTGGGAGAAGTTTCGCTATAAGACTATCCTGGTTTTCTCAGTAGGTCTGATCGTTTGATGTACAGGACATCCTCTCGCTCTTAAACATTTCTAAAATGGGGTTTCTAGCACTAGGTACCTGGAGGTGTCGGCTTGGGAGGAGTCCAAGGTGGAGTTCTGGCTGCCGGACGTCCTGCACCACCGCGTGTCTCGCTCTGTCCGGTCCGTGCACCGCCAGCCACTTACCTGTACTTGGTGAATCTCGCCGATACCCCGCCGCGGGACTGTAACACCACGTTCATACTTGGTGTTTTGGTAGGTGTGCAATTATGACAAACTTCTGCCGTCAGAGACGTTGATGATATAACTAACTCGTAATGCGCTCGTTGAATCAAGCAGAAACAAAACTTATTTTAATAAAGAGAGACAATTGAAAATTAAAAATGTATAATTGACATTTTGTCAATATAGTGGACTGTCCGCACTAATAGAGAGAGAAACCTATTTGTCAATTCTTACATATTCAACGAGCGAGTAAAATTACATGATATAAATTATAATAAAGCGTGTAACAATAAATATGAAGCTGGCAGAATTGTAACCAAACTAGCTGGGAGATTCCTCACAAGTACCTTCTTGCCCCTGTAGTACTTGTTCCGCTGGACTCGCTCGGCGGCCCTGCGACAAGCCAGCGTCAGTCACCCGCTCTGCAGCGGCGAGGTCGTCCTCACCTGGCGGAGCGGTAGAGTTCGGTCTGGCGCAGGAAGGTGAACTGCGCGGCGGCCAGCTGGGAGCTGCTGCCTTCCAGCGTCAACTCTCCCAGGAGGTTCTCCAGCGTGGCGATGTGCACCTTCGTCTCCCGTAGGATGTTCACCTGGCGCACACGGCGGGGTGATGTGCCCGACCTGGCCAATCCACCGGTTTCACGCCGGTCAAAATAATATTATGGAATTCTATCCCACGTTTAATCTCCTCTACCTATTTTCACGAGCATCATCTTTATATTATCTATTGAAAAGTTAGTTAAAATATAGGCCCCCCTCTTTGTGTGTGAAAATCTCGACCCCTTTTTGCACACTCATAATATTGAACAATGATTTAACCACCCAAGTGTTCTCTGCTCATGCTTAGGTACTGCACTTCGCCCAGCGCTAACAAATTCTGAGATCCCCAAAAGGTTAATTCTCCACCCCAGTACCTTCGAGACGCGGCCGCGGGAAGGCTTGGAGGTGCAGACGTTCCTCAGGATGGAGAAGGAGTCCGCCAGGTTGGCCCGCCACCGGGCGTCCGAGATCTTGTGGAGCATCTTGTGTCTGGCACTCTTCGACTTGTGGGCCTGCGCGCGCCATCCGTGTCGGACGGATACAGTGTCTTCCCCGAATAAACGTCGATTCTATTTATATTTTATAATCCTAACTTCCTCTCTAATACGCGCTTCGGTTTTTTAGAATGTTAAAAACTCTAAAATTTGTGGAAGAAAACTTGTTTTCAGAGTACGACTTTCCTTTGAAAAAAAAAAAGATATGTTCAAATCACAGGGGATTAACAACTATATGTTCAAAATTATTTTTAAAATATATATCAATATATATATATTAATTATTCCAGAATAAAATATAATTTTAGGATAAAATTATTCCTAAACATTGAGATATTTTAATACAAGGACAGAGTGTTTTTATAAACAGCAGTAGATACGACTAAATGTACCACATGTAAAAACACTAGGGTAGCGGGCTTCTAGACAGCAGTAGATACGACTAAATGTACCACATGTAAAAAAAATTGGGTAGCGGGCTTCTAGACAGCAGTAGATACGACTAAATGTACCACATGTAAACACTAGGGTAGCGGGCTTCTAGACAGCAGTAGATACGACTAAATGTACCACATGTAAACACTAGGGTAGCGGGCTTCTAGACAGCAGTAGATACGACTAAATGTACCTCATGTAAAAACACTAGGGTAGCGGGCTTCTAGACAGCAGTAGATACGACTAAATGTACCACATGTAAACACTAGGGTAGCGGGCTTCTAGACAGCAGTAGATACGACTAAATGTACCACATGTAAACACTAGGGTAGCGGGCTTCTAGACAGCAGTAGATACGACTAAATGTACCACATGTAAACACTAGGGTAGCGGGCTTCTAGACAGCAGTAGATACGACTAAATGTACCACATGTAAACACTAGGGTAGCGGGCTTCTAGACAGCAGTAGATACGACTAAATGTACCACATGTAAACACTAGGGTAGCGGGCTTCTAGACAGCAGTAGATACGACTAAATGTACCACATGTAAACACTAGGGTAGCGGGCTTCTAGACAGCAGTAGATACGACTAAATGTACCACATGTAAACACTAGGGTAGCGGGTTTCTAGACAGCAGTAGATACGACTAAATGTACCACATGTAAACACTAGGGTAGCGGGTTTCTAGACAGCAGTAAATACGACTAAATGTATCACATGTGAACACTAGGGTAGCGGGCTTCTAGACAGCAGTAGATACGACTAAATGTACCACATGTAAACACTAGGGTAGCGGGCTTCTAGACTGCAGTAAATACGACTAAATGTACCACATGTAAACACTAGGGTAGCGGGTTTCTAGACAGCAGTAGATACGACTAAATGTACCACATGTAAACACTAGGGTAGCGGGTTTCTAGACAGCAGTAGATACGACTAAATGTACCACATGTAAACACTAGGGTAGCGGGCTTCTAGACAGCAGTAGATACGACTAAATGTACCACATGTAAACACTAGGGTAGCGGGTTTCTAGACAGCAGTAGATACGACTAAATGTACCACATGTAAACACTAGGGTAGCGGGCTTCTAGACAGCAGTAGATACGACTAAATGTACCACATGTAAACACTAGGGTAGCGGGCTTCTAGACAGCAGTAGATACGACTAAATGTACCACATGTAAACACTAGGGTAGCGGGTTTCTAGACAGCAGTAGATACGACTAAATGTACCACATGTAAACACTAGGGTAGCGGGTTTCTAGACAGCAGTAGATACGACTAAATGTACCACATGTAAACACTAGGGTAGCGGGTTTCTAGACAGCAGTAGATACCACTAAATGTACCACATGTAAACACTAGGGTAGCGGGCTTCTAGACAGCAGTAGATACGACTAAATGTACCACATGTAAACACTAGGGTAGCGGGCTTCTAGACAGCAGTAGATACGACTAAATGTACCACATGTAAACACTAGGGTAGCGGGCTTCTAGACTGCAGTAAATACGACTAAATGTACCACATGTAAACACTAGGGTAGCGGGTTTCTAGACAGCAGTAGATACGACTAAATGTACCACATGTAAACACTAGGGTAGCGGGTTTCTAGACAGCAGTAGATACCACTAAATGTACCACATGTAAACACTAGGGTAGCGGGCTTCTAGACAGCAGTAGATACGACTAAATGTACCACATGTAAACACTAGGGTAGCGGGCTTCTAGACAGCAGTAGATACGACTAAATGTACCACATGTAAACACTAGGGTAGCGGGCTTCTAACAGCAGTAGATACGACTAAATGTACCACATGTAAACACTAGGGTAGCGGTCTTCTAGACAGCAGTAGGTACGACTAAATGTACCACATGTAAACACTAGGGTAGCGGGTTTCTAGACAGCAGTAGATACCACTAAATATACCACATGTAAACACTAGGGTAGCGGGTTTCTAGACAGCAGTAGATACGACTAAATGTACCACATGTAAACACTAGGGTAGCGGGTTTCTAGACAGCAGTAGATACCACTAAATGTACCACATGTAAACACTAGGGTAGCGGGCTTCTAGACAGCAGCAGATACCACTAAATGTACCACATGTAAACACTAGGGTAGCGGGTTTCTAGACAGCAGTAGATACGACTAAATGTACCACATGTAAACACTAGGGTAGCGGGTTTCTAGACAGCAGTAGATACGACTAAATGTACCACATGTAAACACTAGGGTAGCGGGTTTCTAGACAGCAGTAGATACCACTAAATGTACCACATGTAAACACTAGGGTAGCGGGTTTCTAGACAGCAGTAGATACGACTAAATGTACCACATGTAAACACTAGGGTAGCGGGGTTTCTAGACAGCAGTAGATACCACTAAATGTACCACATATAAACACTAGGGTAGCGGGCTTCTAGACAGCAGTAGATACGACTAAATGTACCACATGTAAACACTAGGGTAGCGGTCTTCTAGACAGCAGTAGATACGACTAAATGTACCACATGTAAACACTAGGGTAACGGGCTTCTAGACTGCAGTAGATACCACTAAATATACCACATGTAAACACTAGGGTAGCGGGTTTCTAGACAGCAGTAGATACGACTAAATGTACCACATGTAAACACTAGGGTAGCGGGCATCTAGACAGCAGTAGATACGACTAAATGTACCACATGTAAACACTAGGGTAGCGGGCTTCTAGACAGCAGTAGATACGACTAAATGTACCACATGTAAACACTAGGGTAGCGGGCTTCTAGACAGCAGTAGATACGACTAAATGTACCACATGTAAACACTAGGGTAGCGGGCTTCTAGACAGCAGTAGATACGACTAAATGTACCACATGTAAACACTAGGGTAGCGGGCTTCTAGACTGCAGTAGATACCACTAAATGTACCACATGTAAACACTAGGGTAGCGGGCTTCTAGACAGCAGTAGATACGACTAAATGTACCACATGTAAACACTAGGGTAGCGGTCTTCTAGACAGCAGTAGATACGACTAAATGTACCACATGTAAACACTAGGGTAGCGGGTTTCTAGACAGCAGTAGATACGACTAAATGTACCACATGTAAACACTAGGGTAGCGGGTTTCTAGACAGCAGTAGATAC
The DNA here is from genome assembly GCA_030710605.1 of Cordylochernes scorpioides. Classification (NCBI taxonomy): domain Eukaryota; kingdom Metazoa; phylum Arthropoda; class Arachnida; order Pseudoscorpiones; family Chernetidae; genus Cordylochernes; species Cordylochernes scorpioides. The sequence continues at coordinate 88,461,711 of CP092875.1, read as the reverse complement.
GACTAAATGTACCACATGTAAACACTGGGGTAGCGGGTTTCTAGACAGCAGTAGATACCACTAAATGTACCATATATAAACACTAGGGTAGCGGGTTTCTAGACAGCAGTAGATACCACTTAATGTACCACATGTAAACACTAGGGTAGCGGGTTTCTAGACAGCAGTAGATACCACTAAATGTACTATATATAAACACTAGGGTAGCGGGTTTCTAGACAGCAGTAGATACCACTAAATGTACCACATGTAAACACTAGGGTAGCGGGTTTCTAGACAGCAGTAGATACCACTAAATGTACTATATATAAACACTAGGGTAGCGGGTTTCTAGACAGCAGTAGATACCACTAAATGTACCACATGTAAACACTAGGGTAGCGGGTTTCTAGACAGCAGTAGATACCACTAAATGTACTATATATAAACACTAGGGTAGCGGGTTTCTAGACAGCAGTAGATACCACTAAATGTACCACATGTAAACACTAGGGTAGCGGGTTTCTAGACAGCAGTAGGTACGACTCAGAATATAAATATAATGAAACATTTCCATACCTAGAGTAGTCGAAAGGTCTCAAAAAACGATCATTCCGCAGTACAAGAGTCAAATGTTATTTTAAATTACATTTATTTGAAAGAACTTTGATTTAACGAGAATAGTTATTAAAGAACTCCAAAGAGGTGTCGCTATATAGAGAAGAATTTGACATATTATAGACAAGTGTTCCCGCGGTAAACATTTACAAGTTCAGCTATAAACAAGGTACAGAATAAAATTATATACTTGATTTAGGTTCATCTCAAGAATTAATGAAATAAAATGGCTTAGAAGCAAGTTTTAATTTGAAGTTTATTTGTGAAGATTTTCTTTACAAGCATCTTTCACTTGTCGTATTTTTGATATCGCAGGGACGCAAAACTTTTCATAAAGTCAACTTTATGGCTAATTTAAAGACAGTGTAACATATTTCATCTAATTTTATATCTAAGTAAATTGGAAAGGATTTAGAATTTATTTTTAATAGAAATGAAAAATATTTCCTAAAAGCGAGGTGTTTTACCTTTATTTTTGTGTTTTAGAAAATATAATTTTGGGAATTATATACCAGAAAGACAAACATTTTTTAAAAATATAAAATAATTTGTGGTAAAATCGAAAAACCTTTTCATAAATTATTTATAACTAAGTAAACACATTATATTACACGGAAAACCTTGAAACGACGCCCACTTTAAAAGGCAACGCTTTATAAAAGATATCGTCTGCTTTTTAATTTTGAACAAGTGCACGTCACAACAAATAGTCTATTCAAGGTTTTTATTATATACTTTTAAACAATTTTCGATTGAATCATTAAAACTATACTTTTTGTTGTATATTTTTAAACATAAATTTTAATATAAGTGTTCGAAAAATGTTCTTTTTTTCCTTTCTAAATTTTGAAGGATATTTTAAACACTCTCTTTTTCATAAAGCATTTTTCATTTTCTAAAATAATAATCTAAGGAATATATTTTAAAATTTATGTCTAAAATATATATAGAAATTTCATACACAAAACACTTATATGAAAGAAAATTAATAATTATTTTATATATAGAAATATTACTTATCAAACACATTCGACATTTATTTAATCATTAAATAAACAATTTCTCTATAAAGACTATTTATATAAAAATAAAATTTACCAAATATTTTAGGATAAGAGCTAGAGGTTATTTTTTTATATATATAAAAAGACTCACCATTTTTAATAAGTTGATTGTTAAACTAAACGATGTTCTCAGAAATTAACTTAGCAGACCACAACTCAATATCAACAAATTCCGCCTTTGATGCTAATGTGTTGCCAAATATATAGCACATATTAAATAATAAAATATAAAAGGCGCGTTAAAATTGAAATTATTTTTAAGTAATTGATTTTATAAATTTATGTCCTTAAATGATTATTTTATCATATACATATATATCAAATAATATATATTATCAAAATTAGAGATTTTTTTATAAAATATATATTTCATAAATGATATTTAAATTACTAAAACAACTTTTTTAATGAATTATAAACACTATAAATTAAATTTACTTTTTTTAAATTTTCAGTTAATATTTTATAAATTATTTCCCCCATATTTTCAAAACTTTAATAATATTATAGTCATTTTTAAATTCCATACGTATACTATTCTCACAAACATCAATAGTGAAATTCAAGTTAACATTCAAGTCAAAATATACTTCTTATTAGCTGGTATGTGTATGCATTATTGAATATATACAGTATATATTGAATATTATAGGGAGGTTAAATTAATAGAAATGCGGTGTTTGTTAAAGAAATATTTTTATAGAAAATAAATAATTTTAAAGATTGGAATTAATTCCTAATATCTTAAACCGCTTCATAATATCGTGCAATTTATATATTAAAATACCCATATTTTAGGACAAAATTACTGTTACTTTTTCACATAATTATTTACAGTCAACTTCCATTAAGTGGTACTCTCAGGAAAAGAGCAAAATGGTACCACATATCAGAAGTTCTACCTAATGAAAGATTTTATGTGTGCATTTTTTTTGCATAAACTTAAACCTTTCGTTTTACCGACAGGGAGGCGCAAGGTTTTTTTAGTACCACTTAACAGATATAACATTTAGAAAATACCACTCAACGAGCGGTTTTTCAATGAAAAAATTCTGTGATTTTGGAATTGGTACCACTATATTGACTGTCTATATATTAATTAATTTGCGTAAATTTAAATTATTAAAATGAATTGTACGTGCAAAGAGAAAATTTCGCAATATCCTTGCTTGATTGGATGATTTATTACGTTTGTTTTGATATTTATACACTTCAGACAAAAGTGAAAGAAAAACAAGAAATAAACAAAATCTATTTGAAATCTATATATATAGTATATAATAGCCATCATACAATATATATTCTTCTTATTGCAACATCTTCGTACACATTTATTTTTAGCAAATCTTTATTGTCTTAGTAAAGTCTGATACAGCCTTTTATTGTTTATTTTCGGAACGCCAAAAAGTGACAAAAACAAATCAAAAAGGGATGATGATAACCTGCGTCTTGCAGATTAACATTTTCATAGAAACATATATATATACATATTTATTGCTAGCTATATATCACCATCTTCTCTCTTCAAACACGAAATCTCACAGGCGGTCTCCTCGCTCGAGGTGGGTTCCGCCTCAGGACAGGACCCTCCTCTTTCAAGGCCTCGGGTTCCAGCGAGCGAAGAGGCTCCAATGACTTTCCATCGTCTGTATCACTCTGAACCTCTGAATCTTGATCCGACCGCTGGCTAGTTAGTCCTGGCGACAGCGACTCCATATAACCTCTGTCTCGTACAACCTCCGAGATTATGGCACTGGGACCTGCTCCTCTTGAGTGCTCGGGTTGATGCTCTCCATCTCCACTCTCATCTTCCTCACCATTCCTCCACCTTTTTCTAATTTGATCCCTGTGATAGGCCTTTACCTGTCCGTGGATCAAAATGGTGTAGACTCTAGTTCCCTTCTTGCCCACAATTTTTCCTGGGATCCATTTATCACCACCTCTAAAGTTTTTACACCACACCAAATCATCTATCTGGAATTCTTCCAAATGGGTTCGCCGATCATACTTCATTTGCCTGGCTTGCTGGTCCCTAACTCTAGATGCCAAGCTGGGATGTATCAACGATACTCTGGTTCGAAGCGCACGCCCAATAAAGAGCTCTGATGGAGTCTTTCCCGTTGTCACATGCGGGGTGCTTCGATATGCCAGAAGAACTTTTGATAAGGTGTCTTGAATGGTATCCCCAATTTTCCTTTTATTTTTATCCAGGGCAGTCTTAATTGTTCTAACCGCTCTTTCAGCCAAGCCATTACTTTGCGGGTGGTACGCCGGGATCAATGTTTGTTTAATTCCATTTCCTTCCAGAAAACCTTTCATTTCACTACCAGTAAACTGAGGTCCATTATCAGATACAAGTTCCTCCGGTAGACCATAGGAAGAAAAAAGTCGCCGTAGTTGCTCAATGGTTTTGCGTGTGGTGGTCTCTCTCATTGGGATGGCTTCGATCCACTTTGAATGACTATCTACTACTATTAATAAATTAATGTTTTCCTTATTTGCAAAATCAATGTGAATTCTTTGCCAAGGTCTGGTTGACCATTTCCAGGGTTGCCATTTTCCTTTATTTGGCCCATCCTGGGATTGCTGACAGCTTCTGCACTTATTTACCAAAAACTCGATTTGGGTATCTAGATTTGGCCACCAAAAATGTGATCTTGCTACAGCCTTCATTTTGTTCATACCGGAATGAGTCTCATGAAGACAGTTCAACATTTTTATTCTGAGAGATGGTGGAATGACAACTCTCATTCCCCAAACCAAACACTCCCCATCTACAGTTAGCTCAAGTTTCCTTTGAAAATAAGGTCTGAGGTGATCAGCCACCTTTTCAGGCCAGCCTTGCTGAGTATAAAATTTGGCCAATGAGAGCACTTCGTCTTTTTCAGTTTCCGTGGCAATTTCCTCTGCCGTGATCGGCAATTCTTCCACATAGGATAAAGCATAGACATTATTTAATCTTGGAATTTCTTCACAGCCCACAGGAAAACGTGACAGAAGATCTGCATTCCCATGGTCTTGAGTTCTTCGAAATTTAATATCGTAAGTATAAGCTGACAAAATAAGCGCCCAACGCTGCAATCTTGAAGTAGATAAGGTGGGGATTCCTGATCTTGAGCCCAAAATGGTCACCAATGGCTTATGGTCTGTAATAAGAATAAATTTTCTTCCATAAATAAATTGATGAAATTTGGTAACTCCATAAATAATGGCTAGAGCCTCCTTCTCAATCTGAGAATAATTTTTTCTCGGCCGCTTCCATAGATAATGCTATCTCAATTACTTTAGCTAAAGAAATGTCGCCCTCCGACAAAATTCTATTTTGTATTTTGGCATTATATAATCCACAAACCATTTTATCACGTAAAGAATCCTCCAGAAAATTTCCAAAGTTGCATGAGGAAGCCAAACGCTTAATTTCCACCAAGTAATCCGAGATGCTTTCTTCCTTTAATTGCATTCTTTTAAAAAAAATGAACCTCTCTACTACAATTGAGCGCTTTGGAGAGAAGTGCCTTTTCAAGATATCTATTAGGTTATCAAAAGTTTTATCTTTAGGTAGAATAGGACTGCACAAATTCTTCAAAACACTATATGTTTTACTTCCCATGAGGGTTAGGAGATAAGCCTTTTTCTTCTCATCCCCTGCCTCCTCCAATATGAGAAACTGTTCCAATCGTTCATAAAACGTTTCAAAAGTTTCAGTTTCCTCATTATATTCCTTAAATTGGTAACTAGCCATTTTTTTTTACACTCTTTCTTAAATTTGCATCCTAAAACTTTGCAATTTGTGCCTTTAAAATTTACTTTCAATTATATGCAAACTCAAAGATATTTTCTAAAAATATTTACTTCAAAATTCGAGGGTACTTACTCTTATATCCTCGTCGCCAAATGCAACATCTTCGTACACATTTATTTTTAGCAAATCTTTATTGTCTTAGTAAAGTCTGATACAGCCTTTTATTGTTTATTTTCGGAACGCCAAAAAGTGACAAAAACAAATCAAAAAGGGATGATGATAACCTGCGTCTTGCAGATTAACATTTTCATAGAAACATATATATATACATATTTATTGCTAGCTATATATCACTTATTATTCCATTTTACTTTTCAAAGTTTATTATTAAACCTTTATTTATTTAGTCATAACCATTTTTATATGTAAATATTAATTTAAAAATATATAGAATATATTTTAAATATAGTATTTATAAACTTGATATTTATTCCTTCACGTACACCCATCCACTCGCACAAGCTTAACATCTCCTTATATCACATCTTTATACATTAAACTGAAGATAGTTTCTAATATGATGATAAAATTTATTGAATAATAATAATATATTTTTGGGAGATTTTTTTACTATTATTGGGAGATACAAAATAACAAATCAAAATAAGGTATAACTAGCACTAAAGCAGACATATATAAAATAATAAATGTTTTATTATTTTAATGTTATAATAAATGTATATTATTATTTTATTAATAGATTACCAAGTTTTTTGATATTTTTATTTTTGATACTCTGTTAACTTCTCTCATTGTCTCTCTTGTATTTCATCAATTTTAATTTGTTCTTGACGTTCTGCGCTCCAGGAACCTAGGTTATAAATATCTCTCTTGTTCTTACTGTAAATAAATTGCAATCTCATTCTGATGTTTGTCTTTCCTAATTTTCTAAATTTAACAACCTGATTGGTACATTACCTCTATTTTATTTTTGATTAGGAAACTTTTTTTAAACGTTTTCTCACTCAGGATGGAATATTATATATTGTTGAAGCCGGGTTGAATTTGAGTATACCTAGTTATTAAAGTCATTCTTCCATTAAGGTAAATGCAGAAAAGAAGTTAAGAAATTTAAGTATAATTTTCATTATATCGTATTACTAGCGAATGTACTTGGCTTCGCTTGGGTTTTATCCGAGTGAAAAATTTCTAAAACAAAAATTTGTTAAAATAACATTTTCATGGCAAACATCCACTCCCTGATAAATTGATGTCTTCTTGTCAAGATTAATGGATGTTTGTTTCTCTTCTCCAACAAAACTACTGAATAAACCATTGGAAAATTTGCATTCAAGTAGCTGAATATCAGTGTTGGGCATTAAAAAAATATTTTTCAATTAAATTGAAGTGCAATTAACAATTAATTAATTGTTAATTGTAAAAATACAATTAACAATTGATTAATTGATTAACAATTAATTGTTAATTGTGAAAATTACAATTAACAATTAATCAATTGTTAATCTTTAATAAATCATTTTAATTAATATTTGCCCAACACTGCTCAATAGATATCCTGAGATAAAAAGTGTTTTTATTAAATACAACACACCTTTGCCATCGTCAGCTGCAGTTGAACGCCTTTTTTCTTTTGCGACAATGACAAATCTGCCAAAGAGTCACAAATTGTCGGACAGCATGTTCGAGAAGAGAGTGGTACTGAAATGCAGTGTTGGGCATTAAAAAATTATTTTTCAATTAAATTGAAGTGCAATTAACAATTAATTAATTGTTAATTAGAAAAGTGCAATGTAGTATGAATACAATTAACAATTGATTAATTGTGAAAATTACAATTAACAATTAATCAATTGTTAATCTTTAATAAATAATTTTAATTAATATTTGCCCAACACTGCTGAATATATATATTAACATATAAGCTATTCAAAGCCTAAAATTAAACAAATAAAAAACAACTTTGCATATTTTGGAGCTATAAAATTATAATATAACGACTCTAAATGACCCAGCTTTGCCCGGTTTCTCTCCTAGTGAATGTTTATAGGCGAATATTGCTTTAACACAAATGTTTTATTTTTTATAATTATATCATTATCATTTTCCAATTAGTAGTCATGAGGATTTCAATGTACCATTATTACTGTTTTTCTTGATTTTGTACTTCATTTTCAAATTTTTATTTTACAATTTAGAGAGAGTGATAATAAAAGATACAATAATAATAAAGTAAAACATTCTTTTTCCAGTCACCCCAGCAGAGACTAGACTTTTTTTAATTTTTCAAATATGATAAAGAACAATGGTAGATACAATATTGGATTAGGTCTTATATCTTTCTTGTATCTATTTTTCAAATATATGATGATATTTTATTGATAATGAGTTAATGCCGTCATCATTATCCTTATTATCCATAAAAATTTTGAAATTAGAATTTTTTCCCGAAATAAATACTAAAACTACTGAATCTATTCTTCTAAAGATAACTTATTATCCACAAACTGCTAAAAAAGATTGGAAAATTATAAGTCTATGTAGATTAATATATAGATCAACATAAAGGCCGTTCAAAGCCAAATATGGCACAAAAAGCAAAACTATTTTGCATATTTCGGGACTATAAAATGATCAGAATATTATATACCAACGGAATGATTCATTATTACAATTATATCGTTATAACTCAGTAGCCATGAGGATTTTCTCTAAATTAATATATCATTATTATTATCATCATTTTGTGTTTCTTTTTAAAAATTTTATTTTTTAAATTTGTTTATATAATTATTTTTCTACTCTAGAATGATATGTAATCTCACAATAAATAATATTTATATATTAAAACCTTATTCGTTGGGCGAACCCTGGCTAAACAAGGTCAAAATATATAATTATAACGAATATTATTTAACTTAAATATTTTCTACTTTAAAATACTTCTACCGAATTGTACGGTCATCACCAAACACACTGTCCCATCTTATAAATAAATACAATATTGTATTGGGAGATTCTGCTTATATATCCCACACTGTAGGGAGATC
>CP092875.1:88392388-88453140 GCA_030710605.1 Cordylochernes scorpioides | reverse complement strand
TTGACGGGAGAGGAGCCCTATGCTTCTATATATAAATATATTCTTTATAATATTTAAAAATTTTTAAAATTGATTAATTTGCTCATTTAGAAAATTTTTGAAATATTTTATTAAAATGCATAAAAAGTGAAAATAAATGTTTCAGCTTTTCAGCCATTGAACAATAAGATCTGTCAAAATAAAAGCGGCGGGGACGATCATAGAGAATTTCAAGCAATATGATTCAATATAGAGCAGCTGATGAACATAATATTTCACCTCTTCCCTCAATATACTTGTGCGATGATCGTCCCCCGCCGCCTTTATATTTCTATATATTCATATACATCCAATGTTCAATGGCAGTAGCTGATGTATTTATTTTATCCTTTCAGTGAATTTTATTAAAAACTTTTATAATTAATTATTATTATATATATCTCTTAAAAAAAAAAACATTTTTCATCAAAATTGAAGAACATTATTTTAATAGAAAACTAATGATTCAGCATGTAGATTTATGTGCTGAAATAAATAGTTGAATAAAATATAAACTTTTATTTGAAATATCCTTCTTGGTTCTTCTCCATAGTACTCTGAAGTCGCTCCCCGTAGTATGCTGAATTATTTTCCGTAGTACGCTGAAGTCGCTCCCCGTAGTACGCTGGATCCTTTCTCTGTAGTACACTGGATTCCTTCCGTAGTACGCTGAAGTCGTTCTCCGTAGTAAGCTGAAGTCGTTCTCCGTAGTACGCTGAAGGCGCTCCCCGTAGTACGCTGTAGTCGCTCCCCGTAGTACGCTGAAGTTCTCCGTAGTACGCTGAAGTTCTCCGTAGTACGCTGAAGTTCTCCGTAGTACGCTGTAGTCGCTCCCCGTAGTACGCTGAAGTTCTCCGTAGTACGCTGAAGTTCTCCGTAGTACGCTGAAGTTCTCCGTAGTACGCTGTAGTCGCTCCCCGTAGTACGCTGAAGTTCTCCGTAGTACGCTGTAGTCGCTCCCCGTAGTACGCTGGATTCTATTTCGTAGTACGCTGAAGTCGTTCTCCGTAGTACGCTGGATCCTTTCTCTGTAGTACACTGGATTCCTTCCGTAGTACGCTGAAATCGCTCCCCGTAGTACGCTGAAGTCGCTCCCCGTAGTACGCTGAAGTCGTTCTCCGTAGTACGCTGAAGTCGTTCTCCGTAGTACGCTGAAGTCGCTCCCCGTAGTACGCTGAAGTTCTCCGTAGTACGCTGTAGTCGCTCCCCGTAGTACGCTGGATTCTTTTCCGTAGTACGCTGAAGTCGTTCTCCGTAGTATGCTGAATCCTTTCTCTGTAGTACACTGGATTCCTTCCGTAGTACGCTGAAGTCGTTCTCCGTAGTAAGCTGAAGTCGTTCTCCGTAGTACGCTGAAGGCGCTCCCCGTAGTACGCTGAAGTTCTCCGTAGTACGCTGAAGTTCTCCGTAGTACGCTGAAGTTCTCCGTAGTACGCTGTAGTCGCTCCCCGTAGTACGCTGAAGTTCTCCGTAGTACGCTGTAGTCGCTCCCCGTAGTACGCTGGATTCTTTTCCGTAGTACGCTGAAGTCGTTCTCCGTAGTATGCTGAATCCTTTCTCTGTAGTACACTGGATTCCTTCCGTAGTACGCTGAAGTCGTTCTCCGTAGTAAGCTGAAGTCGTTCTCCGTAGTACGCTGAAGGCGCTCCCCGTAGTACGCTGAAGTTCTCCGTAGTACGCTAAAGTTCTCCGTAGTACGCTGAAGTTCTCCGTAGTACGCTGTAGTCGCTCCCCGTAGTACGCTGGATTCTATTTCGTAGTACGCTGAAGTCGTTCTCCGTAGTACGCTGGATCCTTTCTCTGTAGTACACTGGATTCCTTCCGTAGTACGCTGAAGTCGCTCCCCGTAGTACGCTGAAGTCGCTCCCCGTAGTACGCTGAAGTCGTTCTCCGTAGTACGCTGAAGTTCTCCGTAGTACGCTGTAGTCGCTCCCCGTAGTACGCTGGATTCTATTTCGTAGTACGCTGAAGTCGTTCTCCGTAGTACGCTGGATCCTTTCTCTGTAGTACACTGGATTCCTTCCGTAGTACGCTGAAATCGCTCCCCGTAGTACGCTGAAGTCGCTCCCCGTAGTACGCTGAAGTCGTTCTCCGTAGTACGCTGAAGTCGTTCTCCGTAGTACGCTGAAGTCGCTTCCCGTAGTACGCTGAAGTTCTCCGTAGTACGCTGTAGTCGCTCCCCGTAGTACGCTGGATTCTTTCCCGTAGTACGCTGAAGTCGTTCTCCGTAGTATGCTGAATCCTTTCTCTGTAGTACGCTGAAGTTCTCCGTAGTACGCTGTAGTCGCTCCCCGTAGTACGCTGGATTCTTTTCCGTAGTACGCTGAAGTCGTTCTCCGTAGTATGCTGAATCCTTTCTCTGTAGTACACTGGATTCCTTCCGTAGTACGCTGAAGTCGCTCCCCGTAGTACGCTGAAGTCGCTCCCCGTAGTAAGCTGAAGTCGTTCTCCGTAGTACGCTGAAGTTCTCCGTAGTACGCTGAAGTTCTCCGTAGTACGCTGTAGTCGTTCTCCGTAGTACGCTGAAGTCGCTCCTCGTAGTACGCTGGATCCTTTCTCTGTAGTACACTGGATTCCTTCCGTAGTACGCTGAAGTCGCTCCCCGTAGTACGCTGGATCCTTTCTCTGTAGTACACTGGATTCCTTCCGTAGTACGCTGGATCCTTTCTCTGTAGTACACTGGATTCCTTCCGTAGTACGCTGAATCGTTCTCCGTAGTACGCTGAAGTCGCTCCCCGTAGTACGCTGGATCCTTTCTCTGTAGTACACTGGATTCCTTCCGTAGTACGCTGAAGTCGCTCCCCGTAGTATGCTGGATCCTTTCTCTGTAGTACACTGGATTCCTTCCGTAGTACGCTGAAGTCGCTCCCCGTAGTACGCTGAAGTCCGGCCGTAGTCCACCATCTTCTTCTATTTCGAAACTTGAGCCGCCATCTTCGCTCTCAAATTAGCGATCCTGAACTTGGATTGCCATTTTCTCTATCGAGTATCTCCATTGTTTCTCTAGCACGATTGTTGTAGTCATAGTTACACATTAAATAAGTGCCTACTACAATCATAAGACTTCTAAGAACTACGCGGTATAGACGGCGCGGCTTAGCATCTATATACGGGGGAGTTGACTATTCTTTTTATAGATCTTCCTTGGCAAAATATCCATCTATGAGAAATATCAGAGTAAGACGAATGTGATAAAAATAAACTCGACACACATTTCATTAATTTATCCGACTAGATGGGCTACACCACTATAGGCTCCCAGTAATCTATGTCTTGATGTAAAGTTGGAACTGAGAGCTGTTTGTATCGAGCTAGTTCTCCCTTGTCTCCAGATATCGTCCGTTAGGCAGCAAATCAGAGACGGCTTCTTTCTCTTAAACGGAGGCTTCCAAATCCGAAATATTGTGTCGTTGCGTCAACTGTTGGTTTAGCTTGTTTCACACATGCTGAATGGAAGGTCCGGGGAGACCATGTAAAAGTGTGAACATCATGATGCAGTCCTGGCTAGACATTCGCCTTGGACAGAGCCAACAGACAGCAGGACAATGGTGTGACGTTGGAAGATGTCAAAGGCGGGACCGATGTCCAAGATGATGGCTACTGTCGTCCTCCAAGTTTTAAAGTTGTGGATGGAGTCAAGGTCACCTTGAGCCGAGCGTATTACTGCGGGGGCGATGGGTTGAACTACAGCCGCGACATTGTGCCAAGACTTGTCCAATGCAGATTGCAGCAGATTGGATGAAGAGAGGGGGCTCCGCGCGGTGGGGAAATGTCCGAGGAGCAGACGATGCAAGATTTCGAATGGTTGGTTTACATGTCATGGGGTCAGTTGTGATCCCAGTGATTTAAAAATATGTTGCACTCATGGACAAAACTTAAGGAAGAGAAGTCGTTGATGCTGCCGGTCGTCTTTTATTTATTTATTTTTTTGGAGATAGAAGCAATTTTGTTCAAATTTGGTTATCTCGTGTGTCTTCAATAAAGGTCACTGTAATATCTTTAGGAGTATAGCCGATATACAAGGTACAACTTCCTTAAGTTTTGTCCATGGGTGGATATGTGCTGCTACCGCGATTTAAAGAAATTTTTTCAAAAAGAAAATACATATATTAGAATATATAGCATTTATGGGGAAGTATTTGGTTTCATAAGAGACATTCCATATCTTGAAGTCGCAATAAAATACCCCAAGGATAGGAGAATTCCGTTACTTAAACAAAATGCTCCAACATCAGAACACTGAGAAACAATCTCCGTAATGTGAACACGTTGTATTTAAAGTGAACTTTGATCTCTTCACTTTTAACCCAGAGAATTGACGTAAGTTAAACAAAGCAAGACAAATTCCATCAAGCGAGTTTTATGGACCATCTGCTGGACGGTGGCGCTCGAGTGGCAGAAGTGGGAACTAAAATTAATGATTTTTGACGTTCTGTCAGGTCAAATGTGGCAGATAATCCTCAATAATTATTTCAGTGGATTCTATTTCACTTTTACAGAGCTATTTTAGTTCCAAATTTGGCCACGCGAGCGCCACGGTCGAGCTTATATTTGCCACAATAAGGCTAGCTTAAAATAATCTTTTGATTTCATTTTTTTTTTTGTTGAATAAAAATAAAGTATTGTTTATTTTTTATTTTGACGTGACAACGTCTTAAATTAGGTTGCGGCTGGGAGTCACTTATGAAAAAGTGTAACGCCCGGTAACGTTACGATGAGTCACCGAACGAGAGTGCTGCGCGCGCAGCGCTAGAGAATTAGGCGCATTGAATCGGCGCATGCTTGTCTCTGTCTTTCTCGAACGTTCTTGGCGTTGGAAAAACAAGAAAGCGTCATAATACAAGTTCACACGTGTGGTTAAAGTATCGTCAGCTGTGTCTGTAGTGAAAATGTGGAGTGCTTAGATTCGTCATTTACAACAACTACAACAATAAAGGTAAATAATTGTACACTGATATTTCATTATCGTAAACTATGATTGATTGATTAATTGTTAGATTGACACAAAAGTTGAGAAACTGAGTTTATAGGTTATGTCATACTATTGATAAATGTTGATAGTGTTAAGTAAATTATTAGTTTAAAATTAATTAATTAATTAATTATTATTTTACAAATTTTAAATAGTTTCAAATTTATTTAGCAAAAATTTGAACCTTCGATCTGAATAAATGTTTTGATTTTCGAATTGATTCTTTAAAATTACAAATATTAAGAAAAAGTGGAAGATATAAGAAAACTTTATTTAAACTGTGTTGAGCAAGAATTTTAACATCTAATTTAAGTAAATGTTTTAATTTTCAACTTCATCATTTACAATTACAAATTTTATTTAATTTCAAATTTATTTAGCAAAAATTTGAACCTTCGATCTGAATAAGTGTTTTGATTTTCAAATACCAACGCGGCTGGTGGAGTGGCGATCTATCGTAAATTATCATCGACATCTACGGCGGAAGTGTTCCAAGTTGCGATTACAGACGTAACTCGTGTCATTAAAACCAAGGGTGACATGTGCATGACTGAAGTTACTTGCTTCGCCGCTAATACTAGCTTCAAGTTTATACTCGGTGCTGTATATATTCATCCAGGAGCTAGTATGCAGGATATTGGAATGTTACTATGGCAAGGACTCGGTCCGTACATTCACAACAGCCAGTACGTGCCACCGTTCGTGCAAGTTGATTCTAGTATACCGATTCTTCTGTGTGGTGATTTTAACAAAAACGTAAAGCCTGACAACTCGTTTCTTAATATCATGAAAAATACGTATAATCTTGATTGCGTATCAAACGTTTCTAAGTCAACTACGTTAAAAGGAACAACTATCGACTTGACTTTCGCAAGACACATTACAGCAGAAACACTTCCTTTCATTTCATATTTCTCCTATCATCGTCCTATCCTCAACAAAATCACTCAAATAGGAATTAGTTAAGTTTAAGTTTACATGTACAATGTTTTAGTAAACAAAATATATTTCTATAGTTAAAATTTGTGCAATTCTTATTTTCATTCAATTCCTTGTTCCTATTGTGCAATTTAATTATATTCATATCAATAAATATTCTACCGTTGTCACGTAAAATCTTCGCCCGTAAAACCGACTTTACAGGCAACCATTGTTTTTTTTTTGATAATTCTGTTACCTACAAGATGGATTATTGTAAATAGTTTCACGCGCAATTATCCAGATCGGATATAGCGTGTCTTATTTGCAACTGGTAAATAAAGTGAAATATTTAAATAACAAAGTTTCAGGTTTAAGTTATTTATATCTAGAAGTGTTTTATTGGATTCTCAAACAATATATATAGCATTTCTATCTATTGGGGAGGAGAAAAATGAATAACTTTGTTTAACTTCGTAGAACCATGACCTATCAGTTGAATTAATTTTTTAAATATAAGAATAAAAGAAATAGATTCAAAAAGATTACACGGCGTTGAGTAAAATCAAGACATATAGACATTTACAAATAATATGAAGTTATAGAATGAGGCGATCACACACAATTATTTCTCAAACACATAACCTTCCTAACTGCGATGAAGAGATATCGGGAGGAGGTTCTAACAATCGCAGTTTGATCTGAAAGTTGTGCGCTCACATTTCTTACGTATAGATGCCTCATGTTGGAGATTTGGCAGCTAATTTATATTCAATAATCCCATTATTGAGTAAATATATCAGGCCTCCAGGGAAAACTATCTTTTCAAAAACATATTTATTCTCTAGCTTTCGGAAACGAACGGCCTTCTACAGGAGAGAACATGATAAATATCATGGTTAATAAAGGCCAAGGAATCCACGTATGGACACAGGACATACTCTCTAAACACTACATCAAACAGAGTGAAACACGGGGTGTATCAAAGCCAAATATGTGTGGGTTATAAACTCCACCTTGTCCGGGGCATTCCTCAGACACCGGGGTCAAGCCAGAAACCACGCCACCACTTCTCGGAACAGTTTTATTCTCAAAATTGGGCAGGAAACAAACAGCTTTGTACAATGGTGGGGCTCAGTAGCTGGGGACATAAATAAAATGTCGTCGTCTCAAAATAAAAATGTAGAAAATTGTAGAGAATTAATTTACAAATTGAAGGTAAAAAAAATAAGTAGCAATTTGAACAAAAATAAATCCAGATTGGCATTCAAAGAGGGAAACATGGCCCGTCAGTTCTTCCTGGCGCTGCAGCTTTCGGACTGTGGGCAAATATCCCGTTTTATATCCTCATCTGGGGGAGTTTACAACCCGATTGCAACGTTGTGGACACAGCGCCCGAGTCACATGCAGCCATTTAAGCTCAGATGATTGCCAGGACTGCCCACGCTCCCTCCAAGTTTAAAACAAAACGATTCAATAATTAAAATAAATGAGATGCCTCTGTGAAAACAATCTCAGAGCGGCATCTCAACAAAATAAAGTAGCTAGAGTAGAATTGATTGTAGTTATTGCACTTGATAACTAACAACATCTGTGGCGCCCTCTCGTGTAGCAACTTTTAGGAGAGTTTGTGGAGGTACTCGGTCCTGTTCTCGGCGGGGCACATCTGGGCACACGGTCTAGTGAACACGGCGCAGTACACTACACTCCTGGTTGTCATGTACACCAGATATCTCGGCCTCAGTGTCTCACAGTAGGAGGGACGCACCATGTCGTCGGGGAGGTCGAAGAGACCGGCGTAGTCGCTCCAGTCGCTGTCCTCCTGTCTCCCGTCCTGCCACTCTCTGGCCGCCGTCGGCTCCCAGAGTCCCTGCAGGGGCGGGGAGATGGCTGCACACCACCTCGTTGTTCAGGAGACATTAAACCACACTTATTTTCTCCTTCTTTTAAACAGGGACGCGAATCCCCGGCATAGACTGAATGTGTCCGAGGGAAATGCTGCTATACACTAGCTGGTGTGTTTTCCCGACTACGTACTTGCGGAGGTGAGCACGGGGTTGACGTCGGCACAGAGCAGCCCCGTCGGCACCAGCTGGTCCTGCAGGTGTGGCGACGGCGGCAGGAAGGCCGAGGTCCGGGGAACCTCCTGGAACCCCGGGGAGCGCGCAGAGCGGCACGGACTCTCGTAACCCGGCACGGCGTCGTAGCTGCGTGCAGTGGCTTATGGTCTCGAAATTCTAGCGTTAGTTAAATGGATTTAACGTGGTTGTAGGTTGCGCATTTCTCGAGCTTCAATCAGGACGTTTCAAGATCAAAGCGAGGATTCAAGGTTACCTGGCGGCGCTGTGCGGAGAGAAGGAGAGGTCCGAGTGGAAGTCTGCGCCACACGACCAGACCTATATATCTGGTAGTAATGTTTAGATAGAATATATTCCTGGACAGGATCTCTCCTTTGAGAACAACAGAGGCGAGCGAAGTTTCAAATCTTAAACGGCTTTAGATAATGTCACACACAATTTCCCTCGACATAGAACGGACACCACTTCCACGCCTCAGGAGCACTCACTCACCTTCCATCATGCTGGTGAAGGTCATGAAACCCGGCACCTCCCTGAACACACGCGCCAACGTGAGAGGAAGTCACTGACTTTGGTGAGTAAGTCCGTGATTTGAAGTTGAAACATCAATGAACTTTGAAGGCAAATATATCGGGAGGCATAGATGTATTTGATAATGGACATAGGTTCAGGCGTGCTTGTATGCATGTCGTATATGTGGAGCGCTGTTACCTTTTGAAGTCGGAGACATCGTCCGGCCTGTCGGGGATCTTCTCCACCTGCAAGTGATGTTAGGAAGGCCAACAGCGAGTCGAGTTTCTTCCTGACCTTGGTGGGGAGCACCTTGGGAACATATACAGCCAGGGCGCCGGGCGTGAAGAGGTCCTCCTGTTTGACGCTCACGTGCTCGATGGTCGCCCTGGCAACTCTAGACACAAGGGTTGCAGAGTTGTGGAAGAAAGCACAGAAAGTATGGCTGCACTGTACATAAAACTGTATTCTAAATGCGATGCTGTCCTGGAAACGAGGGCTACATGGGTACAATATGGAATGACTGACTATCGGGGGATCTGACCAGTCGTTGGTCCCCAACTCTGACTGAAGAATTGCACGGAACCGTGGCGGCTGAAGGATGAGTCTTGTGTTCACCTGACTTGTGCATTACTTCCACAAGCCGGCGGAACAGTGAGGTCCCCACAACCGCTGCTAGATGGAGTCTCCAGGATACACCACCTTAGATTGACAGACAGAATGTCTACCACACCCTAGGGATGGAATACAATAGTGTCTGGGAGCGCCATCTCCCCGATTAACCCTCATAGTTACAACATCTTGTTGCTCCTGGGAGAAGTTTCGCTATAAGACTTTCCTGGTTTTCTCAGTAGGTCTGATCGGTTGATGTACAGGACATCCTCTCGCTCTTAAACATTTCTAGCACTAGGTACCTGGAGGTGTCGGCTTGGGAGGAGTCCAAGGTGGAGTTCTGGCTGTCGGACGTCCTGCACCACCGCGTGTCTCGCTCTGTCCGGTCCGTGCACCGCCAACCACTTACCTGTACTTGGTGAATCTCGCCGACACCCCGCCGCGGGACTGTAACACCACGTTCA
Organism: Cordylochernes scorpioides; assembly: GCA_030710605.1. Lineage (NCBI taxonomy): Eukaryota > Metazoa > Arthropoda > Arachnida > Pseudoscorpiones > Chernetidae > Cordylochernes > Cordylochernes scorpioides. Next base: position 88,443,568 of record CP092875.1, on the reverse strand, counting down.
TACTTGGTGTTTTGGTAGGTGTGCAATTATGACAAACTTCTGCCGTCAGAGACGTTGATGATATAACTAACTCGTAATGCGCTCGTTGAATCAAGCAGAAACAAAACTTATTTTAATAAAGAGAGACAATTGAAAATTAAAAATGTATAATTGACATTTTGTCAATAAAGTGGACTGTCCGCACTAATAGAGAGAGAGAGAGAAACCTATTTGTCAATTCTTACATATTCAACGAGCGAGTAAAATTACATGATATAAATTATAATAAAGCGTGTAACAATAAATATGAAGCTGGCAGAATTGTAACCAAACTAGCTGGGAGATTCCTCACAAGTACCTTCTTGCCCCTGTAGTACTTGTTCCGCTGGACTCGCTCGGCGGCCCTGCGACAAGCCAGCGTCAGTCACCCGCCCTGCAGCGGCGAGGTCGTCCTCACCTGGCGGAGCGGTAGAGTTCGGTCTGGCGCAGGAAGGTGAACTGCGCGGCGGCCAGCTGGGAGCTGCTGCCTTCCAGCGTCAACTCTCCCAGGAGGTTCTCCAGCGTGGCGATGTGCACCTTCGTCTCCCGTAGGATGTTTACCTGGCGCACACGGCGGGGTGATGTGCCCGACCTGGCCAATCCACCGGTTTCACGCCGGTCAAAATAATATTATGGAACTCTATCCCACGTTTAATCTCCTCTACCTATTTTCACGAGCATCATCTTTATATTATCTATTGAAAAGTTAGTTAAAATATAGGCCCCCCTCTTTATGTGTGAAAATCTCGACCCCTTTTTGCACACTTATAATATTGAACAATGATTTAACCCCCCAAGTGTTTTCTGCTCATGCTTAGGTACTGCACTTCGCCCAGCGCTAACAAATTCTGAGATCCCCAAAAGGTTAATTCTCCACCCCAGTACCTTCGAGACGCGGCCGCGGGAAGGCTTGGAGGTGCAGACGTTCCTCAGGATGGAGAAGGAGTCCGCCAGGTTGGCCCGCCACCGGGCGTCCGAGATTTTGTGGAGCATCTTGTGTCTGGCGCTCTTCGACTTGTGGGCCTGCGCGTGCCATCCGTGTCGGACGGATACAGTGTCTTCCCCGAATAAACGTCGATTCTATTTATATTTTATAATCCTAACTTCCTCTCTAATACGCGCTTCGGTTTTTTAGAATGTTAAAAACTCTAAAATTTGTGGAAGAAAACTTGTTTTCAGAGTACGACATTCCTTTGAAAAAAATATATATATGTTCAAATCACAGGGGATTAACAACTATATGTTCAAAATTATATATATTAATTATTCCAGAATAAAATATTATTTTAGGATAAAATTATTCCTAAACATTGAGATATTTTAATACAAGGACAGAGTGTTTTTATAAACAGCAGTAGATACGACTAAATGTACCACATGTAAACACTAGGGTAACGGGCTTCTAGACAGCAGTAGATACCACTAAATGTACCACATGTAAACACTAGGGTAACGGGCTTCTAGACAGCAGTAGATACGACTAAATGTACCACATGTAAACACTAGGGTAGCGGGTTTCTAGACAGCAGTAGATACCACTAAATGTACCACATGTAAACACTAGGGTAGCGGGCTTCTAGACAGCAGTAGATACCACTAAATGTACCACATGTAAACACTAGGGTAGCGGGTTTCTAGACAGCAGTAGATACCACTAAATGTACCACATGTAAACACTAGGGTAACGGGCTTCTAGACAGCAGTAGATACGACTAAATGTACCACATGTAAACACTAGGGTAACGGGTTTCTAGACAGCAGTAGATACGACTAAATGTACCACATGTAAACACTAGGGTAGCGGGGTACTAGACAGCAGTAGATACCACTAAATGTACCACATGTAAACACTAGGGTAGCGGGTTTCTAGACAGCAGTAGATACCACTAAATGTACCACATGTAAACACTAGGGTAGCGGGCTTCTAGACAGCAGTAGATACGACTAAATGTACCACATGTAAACACTAGGGTAGCGGGTTTCTAGACAGCAGTAGATACGACTAAATGTACCAATGTAAACACTAGGGTAGCGGGTTTCTAGACAGCAGTAGATACGACTAAATGTACCACATGTAAACACTAGGGTAACGGGCTTCTAGACAGCAGTAGATACGACTAAATGTACCACATGTAAACACTAGGGTAGCGGTCTTCTAGACAGCAGTAGATACCACTAAATGTACCACATGTAAACACTAGGGTAACGGGCTTCTAGACAGCAGTAGATACGACTAAATGTACCACATGTAAACACTAGGGTAGCGGTCTTCTAGACAGCAGTAGATACCACTAAATGTACCACATGTAAACACTAGGGTAGCGGGGTACTAGACAGCAGTAGATACGACTAAATGTACCACATGTAAACACTAGGGTAGCGGTCTTCTAGACAGCAGTAGATACCACTAAATGTACCACATGTAAACACTAGGGTAGCGGGGTACTAGACAGCAGTAGATACGACTAAATGTACCACATGTAAACACTAGGGTAGCGGGCTTCTAGACAGCAGTAGATACGACTAAATGTACCACATGTAAACACTAGGGTAGCGGGTTTCTAGACAGCAGTAGATACGACTAAATGTACCACATGTAAACACTAGGGTAACGGGCTTCTAGACAGCAGTAGATACCACTAATGTACCACATGTAAACACTAGGGTAGCGGTCTTCTAGACAGCAGTAGATACCACTAAATGTACCACATGTAAACACTAGGGTAACGGGCTTCTAGACAGCAGTAGATACCACTAAATGTACCACATGTAAACACTAGGGTAGCGGTCTTCTAGACAGCAGTAGATACCACTAAATGTACCACATGTAAACACTAGGGTAACGGGCTTCTAGACAGCAGTAGATACCACTAAATGTACCACATGTAAACACTAGGGTAGCGGGTTTCTAGACAGCAGTAGATACGACTAAATGTACCACATGTAAACACTAGGGTAGCGGGTTTCTAGACAGCAGTAGATACGACTAAATGTACCACATGTAAACACTAGGGTAGCGGGCTTCTAGACAGCAGTAGATACCACTAAATGTACCACATGTAAACACTAGGGTAGCGGTCTTCTAGACAGCAGTAGATACGACTAAATGTACCACATGTAAACACTAGGGTAGCGGGCTTCTAGACAGCAGTAGATACGACTAAATGTACCACATGTAAACACTAGGGTAACGGGCTTCTAGACAGCAGTAGATACCACTAAATGTACCACATGTAAACACTAGGGTAGCGGTCTTCTAGACAGCAGTAGATACCACTAAATGTACCACATGTAAACACTAGGGTAACGGGCTTCTAGACAGCAGTAGATACCACTAAATGTACCACATGTAAACACTAGGGTAGCGGTCTTCTAGACAGCAGTAGATACGACTAAATGTACCACATGTAAACACTAGGGTAACGGGCTTCTAGACAGCAGTAGATACCACTAAATGTACCACATGTAAACACTAGGGTAGCGGTCTTCTAGACAGCAGTAGATACCACTAAATGTACCACATGTAAACACTAGGGTAACGGGCTTCTAGACAGCAGTAGATACCACTAAATGTACCACATGTAAACACTAGGGTAGCGGTCTTCTAGACAGCAGTAGATACGACTAAATGTACCACATGTAAACACTAGGGTAGCGGGCTTCTAGACAGCAGTAGATACGACTAAATGTACCACATGTAAACACTAGGGTAGCGGGTTTCTAGACAGCAGTAGATACCACTAAATGTACCATATATAAACACTAGGGTAGCGGGTTTCTAGACAGCAGTAGGTACGACTCAGAATATAAATATAATGAAACATTTCCATACATAGAGTAGTCGAAAGGTCTCAAAAAACGATCATTCCGCAGTACAAGAGTCAAATGTTATTTTAAATTACATTTATTTGAAAGAACTTTGATTTAACGAGAATAGTTATTAAAGAACTCCAAAGAGGTGTCGCTATATAGAGAAGAATTTGACATATTATAGACAAGTGTTCCCGCGGTAAACATTTACAAGTTCAGCTATAAACAAGGTACAGAATAAAATTATATACTTGATTTAGGTTCATCTCAAGAATTAATGAAATAAAATGGCTTAGAAGCAAGTTATAATTTGAAGTTTATTTGTGAAGATTTTCTCTACAAGCATCTTTCACTTGTCGTATTTTTGATATCGCAGGGACGCAAAACTTTTCATAAAGTCAACTTTATGGCCAATTTAAAGACAGTAACATATTTCTTCTAATTTTATATCTAAGTAAATTGGAAAGGATTTCGAATTTATTTTTAATAGAAATGAAAAATATTTCTTAAAAGCGAGGTGTTTTACCTTTATTTTTGTGTTTTAGAAAATATAATTTTTGGGAATTATATACCAGAAAGACAAACATTTTAAAAATATAAAATAATTTGTGGTAAAATTGAAAAACCTTTTTCATAAATTATTTATAACTAAGTAAACACATTATATTACACGGAAAACCTTGAAACGACGCCCACTTTAAAAGGCAACGCTTTATAAAAGATATCGTCTGCTTTTTAATTTTGAACAAGTGCGCGTCACAACAAATAGTCTATTCAAGGTTTTTATTATATACTTTTAAACAATTTTCGATTGAATCATTAAAACTATACTTTTTGTTGTATATTTTTAAACATAAATTTTAATATAAGTGTTCGAAAAATGTTCTTTTTTTCCTTTCTAAATTTTGAAGGATATTTTAAACACTCTCTTTTTCATAAAGCATTTTTCATTTTCTAAAATAATAATCTAAGGAATATATTTTAAAATGTATGTCTAAAATATATATAGAAATTTCATACACAAAACACTTATATGAAAGAAAATTAATAATTTTTTTATATATAGAAATATTACTTATCAAACACATTCGACATTTATTTAATCATTAAATAAACAATTTCTCTATAAAGACTATATTTATATAAAAATAAAATTTAACAAATATTTTAGGATAAGAGAGAGAGCTAGAGGTTATTTTTTTATATATATAAAAAGACTCACCATTTTTAATAAGTTGATTGTTAAACTAAACGATGTTCTCAGAAATTAACTTAGCAGACCACAACTCAATATCAACAAATTCCGCCTTTGATGCTAATGTGTTGCCAAATATTAAGCATATATTAAATAATAAAATATAAAAGGCGCGTTAAAATTGAAATTATTTTTAAGTAATTGATTTTATAAATTTATGTCCTTAAATGATTATTTTATCATATACATATATATCAAATAATATATATTATCAAAATTAGAGATTTTTTTATAAAATATATATTTCATAAATATGATATTTAAATTACTAAAACAACTTTTAAATGAATTATAAACACTATAAATTAAATTTACTTTATTTAAATTTTCAGTTAATATTTTATAAATTATTTCCCCCATATTTTCAAAACTTTAATAATATTATAGTCATTTTTAAATTCCATACGTATACTATTCTCACAAACATCAATAGTGAAATTCAAGTTAACATTCAAGTCAAAATATACTTCTTATTAGCTGGTATGTGTATGCATTATTGAATATATACAGTATATATTGAATATTATAGGGAGGTTAAATTAATAGAAATGCGGTGTTTGTGAAAGAAATATTTTTATAGAAAATAAATAATTTTAAAGATTGGAATTAATTCCTAATATCTTAAACCGCTTCATAATATCGTGCAATTTATATATTAAAATACCCATATTTTAGGACAAAATTACTGTTACTTTTTCACATAATTATTTACAGTCAACTTCCATTAAGTGGTACTCTCAGGAAAAGAGCAAAATGGTACCACATATCAGAAGTTCTACCTAATGAAAGATTTTATGTGTGCATTTTTTTTGCATAAACTTAAACCTTTCGTTTTACCGACAGGGAGGCGCAAGGTTTTTTTAGTACCACTTAACAGATATAACATTTAGAAAATACCACTCAACAAGCGGTTTTTCAATGAAAAAATTCTGTGATTTTGGAATTGGTACCACTATATTGACTGTCTATATATTAATTAATTTGCGTAAATTTAAATTATTAAAATGAATTGTACGTGCAAAGAGAAAATTTCGCAATATCCTTGCTTGATTGGATGATTTATTACGTTTGTTTTGATATTTATACACTTCAGACAAAAGTGAAAGAAAAACAAGAAATAAACAAAATCTATTTGAAATCTATATATATAGTATATAATAGCCATCATACAATATATATTCTTCTTATTATTCCATTACTTTTCAAAGTTTATTATTAAACCTTTATTTATTTAGTCATAACCAGTTTTATATGTAAATATTAATTTAAAAATATATAGAATATATTTTAAATAGTATTTATAAACTTGATATTTATTCCTTCACGTACACCCATCCACTCGCACAAGCTTAACATCTCCTTATATCACATCTTTATACACTAAACTGAAGATAGTTTCTAATATGATGATAAAATTTATTGAATAATATTAATATATTTTTGGGAGATTTTTTTACTATTATTGGGAGATACAAAATAACAAATCAAAATAAGGTATAACTAGCACTAAAGCATACATATATAAAATAATAAATGTTTTAGTATTTTAATGTTATAATAAATGTAAATTATTATTTTATTAATAGATTACCAAGTTTTTTGATATTTTTATTTTTGATACTCTGTTAACTTCTCTCATTGTCTCTCTTGTATTTCATCAATTTTAATTTGTTCTTGACGTTCTGCGCTCCAGGAACCTAGGTTATAAATATCTCTCTTGTTCTTACTGTAAATAAATTGCAATCTCATTCTGATGTTTGTCTTTCCTAATTTTCTAAATTTAACAACCTGATTGGTACATTACCTCTATTTTATTTTTGATTAGGAAACTTTTTTTAAACGTTTTCTCACTCAGGATGGAATATTATATATTGTTGAAGCCGGGTTGAATTTGAGTATACCTAGTTATTAAAGTCATTCTTCCATTAAGGTAAATGCAGAAAAGAAGTTAAGAAATTTAAGTATAATTTTCATTATATCGTATTACTAGCGAATGTACTTGGCTTCGCTTGGGTTTTATCCGAGTGAAAATTTTCTAAAACAAAAATTTGTTAAAATAACATTTTCAAGGCAAACATCCACTCCCTGATAAATTGATGTCTTCTTGTCAAGATTAATGGATGTTTGTTTCTCTTCTCCAACAAAACTACTGAATAAACCATTGGAAAATTTGCATTCAAGTAGCTGAATATCAGTGTTGGGCATTAAAAAATTATTTTTCAATTAAATTGAAGTGCAATTAACAATTAATTAATTGTATGAATACAATTAACAATTAATCAATTGTTAATCTTTAATAAATCAGTTTAATTAATATTTGCCCAACACTGCTGAATATATATATTAACATATAAGCTATTCAAAGCCTAAAATTAAAGAAATAAAAAACAACTTTGCATATTTTGGAGCTATAAAATTATAATATAACGACTCTAAATGACCCAGCTTTGCCCGGTTTCTCTCCTAGTGAATGTTTATAGGCGAGTATTGCTTTAACACAAATGTTATTTATTATAATTATATCATTATCATTTTCCAATTAGTAGTCATGAGGATTTCAATGTACCATTATTACTGTTTTTCTTGATTTTGTACTTCATTTTCAAATTTTTATTTTATAATTTAGAGAGAGTGATAATAAAAGATACAATAATAATAAAGTAGTAAAACATTCTTTTTCCAGTCACCCCAGCAGAAACTAGACTTTTTTTAATTTTTCAAATATGATAAAGAACAATGGTAGATACAATATTGGATTAGGTCTTATATCTTTCTTGTATCTATTTTTCAAATATATGATGATATTTTATTGATAATGAGTTAATGCCGTCATCATTATCCTTATTATCCATAAAAATTTTGAAATTAGAATTTTTCCCGAAATAAATACTAAAACTACTGAATCTATTCTTCTAAAGATAACTTATTATCCACAAACTACTAAAAAAGATTGGAAAATTATACGTCTATGTAGATTAATATATAGATCAACATAAAGGCCGTTCAAAGCCAAATATGGCACAAAAAGCAAAACTATTTTGCATATTTCGGGACTATAAAATGATCAGAATATTATATACCAACTGAATGATTCATTATTACAATTATATCGTTATAACTCTAGTAGCCATGAGGATTTTCTCTAAATTAATATATCATTATTATTATCATCATTTTGTGTTTCTTTTTAAAAATTTTATTTTTTAAATTTGTCTATATAATTATTTTTCTACTTTAGAATGATAATGATATGTAATCACACAATAAATAATATTTATATATTAAAACCTTATTCGTTGGGCGAACCCTGGCTAAACAAGGTCAAAATATATAATTATAACGAATATTATTTAACTTAAAACTGCATATTTTCTACTTTAAAATACTTCTACCGAATTGTACGGTCATCACCAAACACACTGTCCCATCTTATAAATAAATACGATATTGTATTGGGAGATTCTGCTTATATATCCCACACTGTAGGGCGATCTTGGCTATATCTTGGGTAGAATTGCCCAATATGCAATATTGGCGCTATATGTATGGTTGGTTAAAATGGGGAAACCGCTGAAAGGATTCACCACTGATGAGCCAGGCCCTTTCAATATTTTTTTCGTCACAGTAGGAATAGTAGGAAGCTGTTTTACTTGGAAAAGATAAATTCTTGCTTCATATCTGGTGTGGTGGTTCATTCTTTATCAACACCACTTCGTTCTGTACTGGGGTCATGAACAAATGTATTGTTTTAATGTAATTTACATGGAGTGGTGATTTGTACGAATATCAACTTCCTGAAAATTTATAAGAACATTTTTAGGGAGAAGATTAATCTATAAAAATAAAGGTGATCTCGGCCGGGAAAATAGACGCTAAACTAAGCGCCATTAATTGACCGTTTCCTAAACTATCGGACTAGGGTCGGTGACACACCAGCTTTGGCAAGCTGAAAAGCGCTCACCTGGAGACTCGGACTATTGGCCGTCGTTATTCCAGGGCGGGATTTGATTTCATGATTCACAAGGGTTCAAATGAAATCTTCACAATTCGCCAAAAAGGTGTTTAGCTGGTAGCGCGGGAGCAAATACAACACAGACCTCTGGAGTTCTCAGCAAGGCTTGGAGTGAACGGCCTGTCGTGGTGAGGACGTTTCATCCCTCGGGCCATAGAGTCAAACACGTCGAGGTCGGGATAAACAAACGGTGAAGCCCAGAATTAAACGATAAAAATGCCGTTGGCCACCGGTTCAAAATAAGCCAATTTTTGGAGGTAGGAATTTTCTTTGACGATGCAAAAAGCTCGTTCCATGATTGCTTGTTGGAAGCATTTCCCAGTTAGAATGACGTCACTCCAAAAATATTGTTAAAACTGTAAGAATACTCTGTCGAATAGGTGTTCTGGTGATAAATAAAAAAGGACTTTCAGAAATCCACATGGGAAAAAATACGATCGCTTATTTAATGACCAGGGAAGGGTGCTATAGAAGTTGTTGTTTAACCTGACTCAGGCGTGGATTATAGAAAAGAAGGAAAGGTATGGCGAACGACCTCTATGGCCAAGCTGAACTTACCTCCACTAGGTTGCGGGGTGAAGCCTCGATTGAGCCGCCGCTGTGCGCTGCCGTTGGAGAGAAGCCTTTGAAGTGCGCACGCGCGATGTTTAAATCTCAGCAATCAGAAGCCTGCCCGCGCAGCCGATGTACGGTTGAGTGACTTTCTCATCAATATGTTGAAGTGGCTGGATTAAATATAACGTTGATTATTTTTGAATTTGAAATTGTGGTAGACCAGGTTAACATGGGCGAGGCACAACCCGCGCCTCGAGCTGGATTCTTCACTTGGCTCACGTCAAGAATTCTCTCAACAGCTGTCGCTGCTAGCTGAGCGTCTGCTCGATCAGAGGAGGCGCCGAAAGAAGCAAATTTTTTAGATGAATAAGAAGGAAAAAATGTTTGAAGTTGAGAGAGAGAGAAGTTGCCTGGCCGGTATATATTTATAGTTCTTAAAACCTTTTCTGGCAGAAGTTTATAGAAGAGGTAAAATGTTGATTTAATTTTTTGATTAATTTAAATTCCCTATTATGTTATTTTTGATGTTGCGTCGACACAATATTAAAAGACAAGTTGCAGGAGAGGAAAGAGAGAGATGGGGGCGGCAAGGTATCAGGCAATCCTCCAGACGGCCCCGTGAAACAGATTCTCATTTGGAAATTGTCAATTGGTAAAACGACCAGCAATTACCACCGCGACCATTTAAAACTACCGAAACAAATTCTTGTAACAAAATTACATCCGAGTCAATTTATTGGGAATTTAGTTCCCCGACCTCTATTTGCTCCAAGTTTGTCACCCGCATCGTGATCAGCGACAAAAGTTCAACACACCTAAATGTGACCTTCACTGTAATTTAGGATATTTTGTTGTATCTTGTCCACGGTGTTGCGTCGAGACATTACTTTTTTTGTTGTTGTTCCATAAGTTCCCGATTCTTTCTGAATCCAGGAACAGTAATGTAAAGTTAATGTGCGGGGCAATCAATCACATGTTCACCGATGTTAGTTAACTTCCTTCGTGTTGATGGTCTTCTATTGCTAATGCGTTTTGTACTGTAGGCGGACATGGCTGTCAGAGCAAGTTTTATATCGTTGTCTGTCCGTGAATTTCCTATACTGTTATATATTGTTTTCATTTTGTTGTTATTTTTCCTAACAATAATCTTTCAGAACCTTCAAATCCACTCATGAACAAAACTTAAGAAAGTTTTACCTTTAGCATGTACAGTTAAACCTGTCTATAGCGCCCCCTCTAAATAGCGCCTCCCTCTCTATAGCGCCCGATTTTAAATACGTAGTACGATGCGATTTACAATAAAAGTGACCTGTCTAAGCACCCCCTCTCTATAGCACCCTATTTTGGCGAGTCCCAAGAGGGGGCGCTGTAGACAGGTTTAACTGTATATCGAAATTCAGACAATAACTCTGAAATATATTACAGTGACCTTTATTGAAGACACAAGAGATAACCAAGTGTGATCAAAATGGTCTCCATCTCCTTCAAAAAAATAGATGACCAGCAACATCAAAGATGTTCCATCTAAGTTTTGTCTGTGAGTGTATATATGTTTGCGTGTGTGATGGAATATTTTCATTAAAACTAATATACAACCTCTCTAAATTGTTTTTCTCCCAAAATCAATTAAAATGTTTTAACCAATCGAGGATCACCTTAGCTGTAACCATGATTTGTCGGATCATTACTGGAAGCAGTCACGTTACGGCCAGACTAGTACCTCTGTAGTCGGTGACATACTTGAGTGTTTGGTCGGCTTCAAGTAGTTATTTAGGATGAATCATGGAACAACATAAGTGAAACAGAAATTACACAGCGGCAAGTGTAGAACACTCTCTCTCCGTAGTAAAGTAGATTAGAAACATAGCATTCAGTACTTTTGTTTGAAGATGGTATCAACGCTGTGTGTTGCCGAAACATTACGCATAATTTATTAATTTGGATGTGATCTTGTTACCTTGTGCTTCAACATATTTTTTCTTCCTATTGTAGGGAGCCACAGTGAATTCTATATTTTATACTTTGTAAGAACCCAAACTTCCCTCTAAGATCTAGTGGGAATCATAAAACAAACAAGTTCTAAAACTGAGGAAACAAAATCCCCTCAGAGTTTTGTATTTTCAAGGCAAAGGACAAATTGTAAGAAATATTCCCGAAGTGGTGGATCTCCCCAACATGAGAACAGTGTCACAGGCGCTACGAGAGAGCAGCCAGAGTTCTGAGATCCTCTGTTGGCCCTTCCTAGAACTTCCCATTAAGATAACAATTTATTTAAGAAATGTGTTGGAGTGTTGCTCACAGATGACCCTGACCTCCAGCCATGTGTCAAAGGATGTAAACTAAGTGTTATGTTGTTTCTTATCCCCTTGTGTAAAGATTACACGAATTCCATGAGTTCATGCTCCTCGAGCTGTTTTATAATGAGCAGCGGCCTCTCCCAAAGGTCCTGTTTAGTGCATCTAATGCAAGCCAAAATGTGTTCTGGAGCTGCAGGTACCAAGCTACATTTTGGGCAAGTGGGGTAGATTTTGTTGTTATTTTCTATCTTCAATGGCTTGAGATGGCCTGTTCTAAATCTTGTTGTTTGATGCTGTCTGATGTTCAGAGCTCCTCCACCCCACTGTACCAACTGTGCAGGATCCTCCAGTTGTTGTATTCCACCTGACCCACTCAGCACACAAGGTCCTACCGATACTCCAATGTAGTGACAGTGTGTGGAGAGAGAAACAAGATGGCAAAAAGATAATAAAACTTTAATTATATTACAACCATGTATAAATAAATGTATGAAGAGATCAGTTCTTGATGGAGTCCAGGTAGGCTTGGTACTTGGCCTGCTGCTGCTGGTAGAGCTTGGCCAGCTTCTTCACCTGGCCCTTGGACAGCTCCTGGCCCTCCGCGGTGTGGGTGGGCATGCCCTGCTCACACATCAACTTCACCAACTACAAACTCCGCCGGTCCCAAGCCCGGATGAAAAAGGAGGAGGGGGAGCAGTAACAAGCTCAGTAAAAAAACCTGGGCTCAGCTGGCCCGGCTGATAGTACCCTGTAAGGGCTCCTAATCCAGGGATACAGGATGAGCAGCGTTTGTACTCCATGTTAGGAGCAGCTGTACATGGCATCTGTTCCTCATGTCAGAGGAGCCATTTTTTTGGAGCGAAGTCGGCCTGCCACTGAGTAGTGCTCCCAGTCTTGATGACAAAGGCAGATGCATTCTACTTCACCCAGTGTGGAGATAAGAAAGAAGAAGAGAAGCAACTACACCAATGTGATGTTCAGCACATAACTTGAAAATGTCAAACTGTAGTGACTCACCTTGTCATCAAACATGCTGTACCGGGGATCCTGCCGGAACAGTTCCTCAGGAGGGATCTTGCGCTGCGCCTCGCGTGCTTCATTCAGCTTCTTCTGCTCCTCCAGCTTCTGCATCTTCAGTTGCTGCTCCTCCTCTTCCCTCTGCACCACAAACCTTGTCACAGTCTGGGAGTTATACACACAAGGGCCCAAAACACATAGCCTTCTAATTAAAGAATTGGTAAGTGATGCTGCAACTTTTTTTATTGAAAAAGTACTTGAAGCTTTTGGGCAAGACCTTTTTCAGCTAAAGGAGGAGATATAGGTCATTTTTATTTATTTCCCTTTTTTTACACAGCATCACCTACTCCTTTCTCCAAAAGTCAACCTGACCTAGACTTGACTTCTAGAGAATGGGGCGGCAGATAGCTCACCTTGAGTCTCTCCTGCTTCTCCCTCAGCAGCGCCTCCTTCCCCACCACCTTGATGGCCGGGCCCTGGCCTGCCCCACACAGCAACACTGGGCCACAGCTCACACTGATGGTACATATGCTGATTGTTGAAATTGACAATCAAGGTGGCAATGGCCTACAAGTCATGTCCACCACTATACAGTGAAACCTCGCTGGAATGAACCGGGATATAGAAAACCTAAGGAAATTCCCAATCCATTGGAATTATCATTGTTATAACAAACTGAGATTTTTAAAATAAAGAACTACCTCTATAACAAACCTAATTTTAATTCCTAAAATAATACATTATAATTAAAACACTAGATTTTATAACGAACTTATAATTTTAACATAGTTTATTTTTAAAGCTAAATTTTTGGGCATGTCCAAACTCACGATTTCAAAACCTTAAATTTGACGGCATTTTTGTTTACATCCATGTTCTATTTTTGCCACATGTTATCTAACACACATTTGCATATTATATTTAATAGAATATTTTTGCATTCACATCAAATTTGATATAGAAAAAATTCAAATGGCTTCCAAAATAAAGAAAAAAAGTGAATAAAAGGCTTTTTTAACAAGCTACAACTAGAAATAAAAAAGCCCTTGTACTGGGTAGAGAAGTGCAAGAGTCAACCAATGTTCTTCCATTCTAGATAGAGATTGTGTGTTACAGCAATATTGTAAACAAAGGTTGTGTGTAACATCATGGCAGCAGCTATGGCATCCCAAACTACAAGGAGGACACCGAACCTTCCTTGTCCTCCAGCCTGACCCCGACCTGGGGCAGGAGTTCGTCCCGCAGGTAGTCGCAGAGTTTCAGCAGCTCCCCGCGGCTCCGCTTGGCCGACTCTACACACAGCTGTGTCACCTCCCTGCTGCTGCAGACAGCTGGGCTGAACTCACCTGACCGCGTGCGCAGGGCCAGTTTGCGCATGTTCTCCCGATACACAACCAGAATCTGGAGGTAGGGCATCATCAGGTCCTCAGCCTACACAGCACAAGTGACTGACCCAGACACCAATGGAAAGATTTTGTTGGTCAACAAGAAAACATCTTGGCAAATATTTCTTGTTGAGATGTGGCCCATTATTGTCTTATAATTTTTTTTTTAGGTCGAACTGCTTTTCACATGTGTAGACATGTGGTGCACTTACAGTAAAAGCAGTCGCCTACTTCTACCCACCATGATTATCATGGCCTGTACCATGTGTACTAGGGATACTAAGCAAAAAAAAATATATTTTTTTTTAACTAAAAAAATGTTTGATATTTTAGAAATTTGTCTCCTATATGAATTTGTAAATTATTTTTAAATTATCACAAACATTTACACAACTGTTGTTATAAAGAGGGCAAAGTTGTGAAACTCCAAGTTTCCACAGTTGGAACAATTCTGGGCTTCTTGTAGACATTCTCCAGAATTAGAGATCTAATTAGAGCTAAATACCTACAGAAGGTCTGTCAGATAAATAATATCGACAAAACACAAGATAAATTACTTGGAAGTGGTCCTTCATCTATATACCAGCTGCCCACAATAGTTTTAATTCAAAATTCCAACACCAGATGTCAGGGGAGGCTCACCGTCATGTTGGTGACATCTTTGAGGGGATTTGACAGCTTCAACCTGACGTCTCCTGCACAGCAGACATGTTGGTTCTGTCTAGTAGCAAGTTAGAATTTATTACTTGTGTGGGTAGTGGAGTGTTGGGACTATAGGATTTATTACTTGTGTGGGTAGTGGAGTGTTGGAACCACAGGATTTATTACTTGTGTGGGTAGTGGAGTGTTGGAACCACAGGATTTATTACTTGTGTGGGTAGTGGAGTGTTGGAACCACAGGATTTATTACTTGTGTGGGTAGTGGAGTGTTGGAACCACAGGATTTATTACTTGTGTGGGTAGTGGAGTGTTGGGACCATAGGATTTATTACTTGTGTGGGTAGTGGAGTGTTGGGACCATAGGATTTATTACTTGTGTGGGTAGTGGAGTGTTGGGACCATAGGATTTATTACTTGTGTGGGTAGTGGAGTGTTGGGACCATAGGATTTATTACTGCCAAAAGATGGGTTGTTGCCGTGTACCACATTCTTAAGACTTGGCCTGGTCAAAGTGTCCGGTGTCAACTTACCTTCAGCGAGGTCCATGGCTACACCAACTTTAGGCAGAACTTGCTCCTTGAAGTGTAGTCCTTCTTTCTCCACGGCTTCAGCCACCTCCATGCTGTCCACTGCACATATATCTCAGTTCAACCCTGGTAGAAGCTGTGATGATGGCAAGAGCTCCAGGGGTCATGTCAATGGGAAGTCTGTGGAAAACTCCACAGATGGCCTGACTGAAACTCCCACATATCTCCAAACACTCAAAGAGGAAGTTGGCTGCCATTTGTGGTGTCAAACATTATTTTCTCTCCTTCCTTTTGTTCTTTCCTCCAGTTTCCATCCTTATATCAGACACCTTTCATTGAAATTATACCTAAGCCAGGTAGTTGTGTGCCCCTGGGTTAACCAAACAATTTCATTTTGCCCAGAAATATCCAGTGAATGGAAGAGAAAATGTTATCTACAAATTGGTTCCGGGGGTTTGGCAATAAAATTGAAATAAGTAATTAATTAAAAATATTTTTTAAAAGCTTTTATTAAAATGCACTAAAAAGGAAAAAATAAATATTTTAGCCTCGGCCAATGAACAATTAGATTCACGAGTCAAGTGGCAGGGGGGCCGCTCATTACACCACATTCGGCTGTGTCAATTTTCTCCTTTTGATATTTATACCAATTCTATCATTATACAATGACCTGACAAGAAAGCTACCGGAAGTTCACTGAATGAGTGATGGTCACTGACAGATCAAATATTTGTCACCATAGTGTCACCAAGGGATGGAGGCTACAACATGACATCTCACTGCTGATATGTTCTACAGCTCCCATCATGGAAGCTGGGACAAATAAGCAGGTCACCCGGGAATGTTTCCAAATAAGGATGTTGGCAATCACAGAACTCACTCATGGCAGCCCGGCCTAGAGACCGGGTCAACTTGATGAACTCTGCCATTGTCTCAAGGATGGGCTTGATGATGTTCTCAGCCTGCACAGCGGTGGCTGTCAGTCAGTGTGCTCAGCTGCCCCGCCAGCCGTCCTACCTGCTCCTCAGTGATGGGCTCCTTGCTGGCGGCCCCAGTGCCCACCCCCAACACCTGTACACACTCTGTGCTGTAGATTGTGTCTATCAGCACTGTTCCATAGATTGGATGGCCTTGAATGATATTGAGAGAATTCCATATGGTTCGTTATTTAAAGTAGCTAAAAATAAAAGTTCAGAGTTGAAATGTCACAAGCTTTTGAACTTTCCTTTCCACATGCCAATTTGTTTGAAGGTTGCCTTGAGAAGGGCTCCCCACATTTTTAAGTTTTTTTTTATCCTTCATGTGAATAAATAAAAGCATATTACTGGAAGTTCCCTGCCATATTGAACCTAAACTGCCATGGCACAGTAGGCCAGGCCGATTCTGTCCCTGGAGACGTACCTGCAGGATGTAGGAGATGTACTGCTGGATTTCCATCAAGAGCTGGAGACACGGAGGTTTCCTGGCGGCCTCCTGGTCCCTCAGGTGGATGTTGGCGGCAGAGATCAGCCTCTTCAAGTGCTCCAGGCAGCTCCTGGTGTCCATGTTGTCTGCCCAACGTCCGCAGTCAGCACACTGCTGCAGTGAGCACACTGCCTGGCAACTCACCACACAGGGACTGGTGCACCTGCTGCCTCGTGGTGGCCAGACAGTCCGCCAGGGACTGGTGAAGTTCTGGACTCTCCTGGGGACCTTGAGTCCTCACCAGGTGGTCCACAGTCAGGGAGTACTCCTGCAGCAGTCAGATCAAATCCTTTCTCTACAAGAGTGCCAGGTCAGGTACCTCACAGACCATCTCTTAATTAAGAAAGACTTCTCCATCAAACTGGACATAAAAACTGAGAGACATCTATTGACCAACTTACAGCTTTGTGGGGGAGTAAACCTGCTATATAACATGATGGACTGACTCACAGACATGGGTGTCTAGAACACAATGGACTGACTCACAGACATGGGTGTCTAGAACACAATGGACTCACAGACATGGGTGTCTAGAACACAATGGACTCACAGACATGGGTGTCTAGAACACAATGGACTGACTCACAGACATGGGTGTCTAGAACACAATGGACTCACAGACATGGGTGTCTAGAACACAATGGACTCACAGACATGAGTGTCTAGAACACAATGGACTCACAGACATGGGTGTCTAGAACATGATGGACTGACTCACAGACATGGGTGTCTAGAACATGATGGACTGACTCACAGACATGAATGTCTAGAACATGATGGACTGACTCACAGACATGGGTGTCTAGAACATGATGGACTGACTCACAGACATGGGTGTCTAGAACATGATGGACTAACTCACAGACATGGGTGTCTAGAACATGATGGACTGACTCACAGACATGAATGTCTAGAACATGATGGACTGACTCACAGACATGAATGTCTAGAACATGATGGACTGACTCACAGACATGGGTGTCTAGAACATGATGGACTGACTCACAGACATGGGTGTCTAGAACATGATGGACTGACTCACAGACATGAATGTCTAGAACATGATGGACTGACTCACAGACATGGGTGTCTAGAACACAATGGACTCACAGACATGGGTGTCTAGAACATGATGGACTGACTCACAGACATGGGTGTCTAGAACATGATGGACTAACTCACAGACATGGGTGTCTAGAACATGATGGACTGACTCACAGACATGAATGTCTAGAACATGATGGACTGACTCACAGACATGGGTGTCTAGAACATGATGGACTAACTCACAGACATGGGTGTCTAGAACATGATGGACTGACTCATAGACATGAATGTCTAGAACATGATGGACTGACTCACAGACATGGGTGTCTAGAACATGATGGACTGACTCACAGACATGGGCTGGAAGCCCTCACCGAGCTGAACATGAGCCTGCAAGGCTCGGCTCCGAAAGTGAAGCCGTTGCGGATTTATCCGCGGAAAACCATTTTCAAGGTGAAGATTCGAGAATGGCTGACGCAAGCGCCAACTATGCAAATCTGCCAATCGACAGAAGCCATGCAAATTTTGCCGCGGCGTGTATCGCTGACGTCACGCCATCAACAAGCGGCGCCTTGGCCGCTGCGACGAACTGGGCCGAGCAAATGGAGGCTGCGGAATCAGGTGAAGATAGCTTCACCGTAGTTAAACACAAGCTAAGACGCAGGGAGTCGCCGAACCGCCCTGTCGAACAACGTTCCAGCGGTGTCGCGGCCTCCAGAAGGACCGGCGCAACCCCGCGAAGACGGCCAACTGCGGGAGGAGCTACGGTGGTCCAGGAAATCAGGGCTACCCGGGCCGACATCGCCGATGCCAGAGTACAACAGCGCTCTTCAACTGAGGATAACTGCGTCTTCGTGGAACACTGCCCAGACTTCGGATACACCCATTACCTACAGGCGGTAGAAGAGCTGGTCGGAGGAGCCGGGAATGTGCTCCAAGTGATGAAAATGGACGGCCACATGCTGGTGGGCCTGTCCACCAAGGCCCTGGCGGAGCGACTTCTAAGGGACGGCCTTGAAATCGGGCATACCCACCTCAGGGCCTTCCCCTTTAAGAAAATGGCGGAGAGGATCACCGTCGCAAACCTGCCCTTTTTCGTAGACGACGCCGCCGTCATCGAGGCCCTCAAGCCCTTCGGTGACGTGTCTTCCATTGCCCCTATCCGGCTAAGAGCCGGAAGGTATACCTTCACGGATGGCCGACGCGAGGTATTCATCCTCCTAAAGGAGGGCTTTACCCTGGAAAAGATCCCGACCCGCGTCGTCATCAGAAACAAAGGAAACGTCCTCTCGGCCTTCATATCATATGGAGTCAAGTGCTCCAGATGCGGCCGGCAGGGTCACCGTAGGGCCAACTGCCCCATCAATCCTGGGAGAGCCTCCAACAACGGCCAGCCACAACCGGCACCCCTTCCACCTGGTGCTTCGTCCACCGTGTCCCGGCAGCAGAGCCGTCCGTCACCAGCGGCCCCGGCCTTGCCTATGGAGGAAACGCCTTCTGCCCCTCCACCTGTGACCCCTGCTCCGCCCCTGCAGGCGCCTGAGGGTCCCATGGGCCCTCGCCCGGCCGGTTCACAACATCCTGAGCCGCCTCCCGCTCGGCCGGACCTCGTTGCCCCGCTTGGCCCTCTGCCCGCCCAGAAGATCCTCGGACCTGCGGCCCCAACACCGGACGTGGAGATGTCCATCGTGGAGGAGACCTTTGCGTCCTCCACGTCATCGGCAAAGAACGCAACGAGAGTCGACCTCGATGCGTTCATCGAGGGGCACCCCAGCGTGTCCTTCGCTGAGACGGACGCCCTTGGTCTTGGGCGGGAGGAGGTCCTGGACCTCCTCTCCTCGAGGACCAAGGCGCAGAGGAAAGGACCCCTCCTGTCGCCACCGCAGTGCGACGCCCTCGCCGGCCTGATCAGGCAAATATTGGATCTGAGGCCCGGAGCAGCCAGCAACCTCTACAAAGTCCTCGGGCAAGTCAAAGCTGAGCTGAGGACAACACCAACTGCAGTGTCTCCAACACCCCCACTGCCTGCGCCTCGGCCTGCCGAGCCAACACCGCCCGCTCCCCATGGGAAAATGACAACACCGGCCCTGGCGACATCTCCACTGTTTCAAGTGGAGGAGGATCTGACGTCGAAGCGCTGGGATGAAGCAGCTGATATAATTTATAAATTGTGCAATGAACGCTACTCGGGGCCCTTGACTGATTTGGGAATCACAGAGGGTGACATCACGGATGCGGTCATATACCCCGAGGACAGGGAGCCTCTCCTCAGGACCTGCTCCACCCAGAAGAAAAACCTTTTCACCAAAATCATCAGTGCTGCAATTGAGCGCGCTCGGGACTCAGATCCCTTTGTACGTGAGGGCTTATACGCGCTCAGGAGGATGTTACTCCCCTGACGGAGTCCAGACTACCCTTGGCAGGGGAACCTCCTGATGTGAATTTTTTAAATTGTAAATTTTTAACTGCCTAACTCTCCGGAGTGTAACAATTGACTGAGTTGTCAATAAATGTGTTTTTAATTGTCAATTGTCATGAATGTCCATCTGTCATGACTGACCCACAGACATGGGTGTCTAGAACATGATGGACTGACTCACAGACATGGGTGTCTAGAACACAATGGACTGACTCACAGACATGGGTGTCTAGAACATGATGGACTGACTCACAGACATGGGTGTCTAGAACATGATGGACTAACTCACAGACATGGGTGTCTAGAACACAATGGACTGACTCACAGACATGGGTGTCTAGAACACAATGGACTGACTCACAGACATGGGAGTCTAGAACACAATGGACTGACTCACAGACATGGGTGTCTAGAACATGATGGACTGACTCACAGACATGGGTGTCTAGAACACAATGGACTGACTTACAGACATGGGTGTCTAGAACACAATGGACTGACTCACAGACATGGGTGTCTAGAACACAATGGACTGACTCACAGACATGGGTGTCTAGAACACTATGGACTGACTCACAGACATGGGTGTCTAGAACACAATGGACTGACTCACAGACATGGGTGTCTAGAACATGATGGACTGACTCACAGACATGAATGTCTAGAACATGATGGACTGACTCACAGACATGAATGTCTAGAACATGATGGACTGACTCACAGACATGGGTGTCTAGAACACAATGGACTGACTCACAGACATGGGTGTCTAGAACATGATGGACTGACTCACAGACATGAATGTCTAGAACATGATGGACTGACTCACAGACATGGGTGTCTAGAACACAATGGACTGACTCACAGACATGGGTGTCTAGAACATGATGGACTGACTCACAGACATGGGTGTCTAGAACATGATGGACTGACTCACAGACATGAATGTCTAGAACACAATGGACTGACTCACAGACATGGGTGTCTAGAACATGATGGACTGACTCACAGACATGAATGTCTAGAACATGATGGACTCACAGACATGGGTGTCTAGAACACAATGGACTGACTCACAGACATGGGTGTCTAGAACATGATGGACTGACTCACAGACATGAATGTCTAGAACATGATGGACTGACTCACAGACATGGGTGTCTAGAACACAATGGACTGACTCACAGACATGGGTGTCTAGAACATGATGGACTGACTCACAGACATGGGTGTCTAGAACATGATGGACTGACTCACAGACATGGGTGTCTAGAACACAATGGACTGACTCACAGACATGGGTGTCTAGAACATGATGGACTGACTCACAGACATGGGTGTCTAGAACACAATGGACTGACTCACAGACATGGGTGTCTAGAACATGATGGACTGACTCACAGACATGGGTGTCTAGAACATGATGGACTGACTCACAGACATGGGTGTCTAGAACACAATGGACTGACTCACAGACATGGGTGTCTAGAACATGATGGACTGACTCACAGACATGAATGTCTAGAACATGATGGACTGACTCACAGACATGAATGTCTAGAACATGATGGACTGACTCACAGACATGGGTGTCTAGAACACAATGGACTGACTCACAGACATGGGTGTCTAGAACACAATGGACTGACTCACAGACATGGGTGTCTAGAACATGATGGACTGACTCACAGACATGAATGTCTAGAACATGATGGACTGACTCACAGACATGAATGTCTAGAACATGATGGACTGACTCACAGACATGAATGTCTAGAACATGATGGACTCACAGACATGAATGTCTAGAACATGATGGACTGACTCACAGACATGAATGTCTAGAACATGATGGACTCACAGACATGAGTTTCTGGAACTTGATGGCCATGTCCATGGTGTTGGGGCTGTAGTCCAGGGTATCCTTCCAGGAGTGGAGCAGGAACATGAGCCGCAGCTGGTCGGCAGAGTAGGTCTGTAGGGCCTCTTGGATGGTGACAAAGTTCTTGAGGGACTTGGACATCTTGCAGCCCTGGATCTTGAGGTGGCCGGAGTGGAGGAAGTACCGCACCCAGCAGTCGTTGTTGAAGTACGCCTGCCCAGGTTTATAAAGTCATAAGAGGCTTCAACAAGGGAGAAGATGTGAAGTTGTCACTTCAAATTATCAATGCATTGCAACAGCTGTAATGGACTAGGTAATGGCATACTGTAGATGGTTAAATTAAAATAAATGGGCTGGTGGGAAACAGTTGAAATAGAGATGGGAATTGGTCAAAAATTCAAAATATTTTGATATCTAAGAAGTGTAGAAGTGTTATAATGTAGAGTCCCATGAGGGACCCAGTCTATCCTGGAGGTGGATCTCAAAGACTTTGGTTGAAATCATGACTTGGCCTGAGACAACATGGTTGGGCCATGTTTCTAGACTATGGTCTCTCATGGGAGGGAGGCTGTAATGTCTGTCAGTAGAGATGGCTACCTCAGACTGGGCCAGCTCGTTGTCGTGGTGGGGGAACTTGAGGTCGATGCCCCCGGTGTGGATATCCAGGCAGCTACCCAACACATCGCTGGCCATGGCGGAGCACTCGATGTGCCAGCCAGGGCGGCCCTGGGTCAACACAACTATGTTGAACCTTCTATTCCAGCAATGGTGGGGTGACAGCATGGGAGTGACACAAGCTTTGGTACACCCACCTTGCCCCAGGGAGAGTCCCACGAGGGCTCGCCGGGCTTGGAGGCCTTCCACAGAGCAAAGTCCATGGGATTCCTCTTCTCCTTCCCCTCCGTCAGCTCCCCTGCACCCAGTGTCATCACCAGACTGTAGTAGGAATATTTAGGTAGTGATTGCAGTCTGTTTATTTAGATAATTTGGTAGGAAATTAAATGTAGAACCTCCATGAGAGGACACTCTTTCTCTAAAAACACCTCTCTACAAAGGTCAGTTTTATTGCCAAAATTACAATTTTATTTTATTAATAAGCAACTCCAGTATGAGGAAACCTCTCCCTAGAAGACACTGGTTCTGTAACTAAGTGTCCTTTACAAAAAATTCTACTGCACAAAGTTTATAGTGGTAAAAAAAAAAGGAAAATTGGTACTAATTTTTAAGTCTATTTTCTTTAATACAGTAGAACCTCGTTGTAAAGGACACCTAGTTGTGGAGCCAGTGTACCTTTGTACACTTGAGTTGTTAGCTGAACTGAACGAGAGTGCGCAAAATTCCAGACTTCTACATGGTCTGGAAGTATTTTTGACACCAGTCAATCTCCAGACCGCCCCATTATTGTGTTAGACTGATTTTCTCATCTGTGTCTGTAGAAATGGCTTTTTATTTTAAAATTTGGTGAATAATTTGGTACCAATGTTCATTGATAGAGTTGATAATGTGTTGCCTAACAGGCTGATTATGATTTTGTGGAAGACATTGCTCGATGCTTTTTACAATATTCAATTTAGGCAGGCAGCAGAACTACCTCCCTGTAAAGGACAAAACCTAGTTGCAGAGCCAGTGTCCTTTAAGGAGAGCTGTCCTCTTATCAGAATTGCTAATTAATAAAAATGGCAATTTTGGTGATGAAAACTGTCCTTTGTAGAGAAGTGTCCTCTAGTGTGAGTGTCCTTTCATGCAGGTTCTACTGTATATATATAATTACACACATATTTACTGCCCAAGAGGTGTTATATAACAAATGCAGGATATCTAAGAAAACCAGTCCAATACAATAGTAAAGCGGCCTGGAAAAAAAAAAACTGAAATCGCTGCGAGGGTTTACCACTGATGAGCCATACCCTCCCCCTTTTCAAATACCATCATTGCAGTAGGTCTGTAGAGATATATGTATAATAAGTAAAATTAAAAGTTTGTACCAATTTTCATCAATGCTTAGTTCATCGGTGCTAAGTTGATAATGACAATAAAAGATGTACTGTGGAACTTTCAACACTTAGTTTTCTTCTTTCTTATCTCCACTCAAATCACACTAAGGTATCAAGCTTGTAAAGCTTGAGACTTTTGATGGTGTCTGCCAGGGTAACACTTAGTAAATTTTGAGAATTAGAAAAAAAAAAAAAAAGAAAAAAAAAGAAGAATAGCTGCGTGTGAGTGAACTTCCACCATCACACCAATTGGATTCATCCAGATTTCACATTCTACAATTGTGCCGCCATTGGTGACAATTGTGGACATCCTTTGTTGGTTGGAAGTTTGTTTATAAAAGGTATACGACTACATCATTGAACAGGTTGATGTAAATATTCCAGATAGGTTACACTATGCAACTACTCGGGTACCTTCCCCCTCCTCCAGGGCCGAGGTGTCTCCACGGGCCTCCGGCACCAGCTTGGCATAGCTGTGGCCCGGGCTCTGGTGGAACTTGAGGGTGTCGAAGTACACAGAGCCTCCCGGGGACTCGTAGCTGCACATCACAGCCATGTGAGTAGAAGTCTGAAGTCAACATGCCAAGTCCTGATCCAGGATTTAATAAACTTTTAATAATAAACACAAGGTAATAAAACTAAATCCAAATAAATAAATAGTGTGTGACATTTTGGGTAACGGCGTTGTTACCATCATCAAAAGTACAGAATGAGAAATATCTCTCCTAGATAATAAGACCAAATCCAAATAACTAAATAGTGTATGATGGTTCAGTAACAGCGCTGTCACACACAATTTATTTATTTAGATTCAGTCTTATTACCTTGTGTTTATAATCCAAATTGTGCCTTATCAAACTTTTGATCAGATGGAGAAAAGCTTCCATAAATAAATGACAATGTTCTACTAAGCATGTTATCATCTCACCATTTGGAAGTCAAATATGGGAGAAAAACTTGTAGGTACAAGTTGGATTATAGATTGGAACATAAGGTCATTTTTCTTCTTCTTTCTTATCTCCACTCAATCATATCTGGGTATCAAGCTTGTTTGACAATCATCATGACTGTGTGAAGTAGAATGCATCTGCCTTTGTCATTAAGACTAGGAGCACTACTCAGTGGCAGGCCGACTTATCTCCAAAAGAAATGGCCGCCTCTGACATGGGGAACAGACGCCATGTGCAGCCGCTCCTAACATGGAGTACAAACGCTGCTCATCCTGTATCCTTGGATTAGGAGCCCTTACAGGGTACTATCAGCCAGGCCAGCTGAGCCCAGGTTTTTTAGAGAGCTTGTTACTGCTCCCCCTCCTCCTTTTTCATCCGGGCTTGGGACCGGCAAGGAACATAATGTAATTTAGACCAAATCCAAATAAATAGTAGGTGATGTTTCGATAATAGCAAGATAAAATCATTCAGTACTTTTTGTCTGATGATGGAAACAACACTGTTATGTGAGGTCATCCAGCCAGAACTACCATAGCCGCTCCCCCATCCTACCATCCAAGTAGACTTCTCATGTGAAATTATAAAATAACTTGAGGAATGGCCTGTTCAATGGATGGGTTTAGAACAACAGCCAGCATTCTAGTTTCACCCCTCAATATAAATAATAGAGTAGGTGTGAGAGAGAGAAACTTGTCTTACATATGTTTGGAACTCCACCTAATGTAAATTAATGTGGAACACTGAATAGCAGCATGATTGGCAGGTACAATTTGGATTATAGATTAGAATGTAACAAGACCAAATCTCTAAATTATTGAAATGTTTGTGACGTTTTAGTAACAGCATTGTTACCATCATCAGACAAAGTAGTAAATAAGAAAAAATACATCAGAGCATGCCTTACATAGTAAGTGCTTTTATCACTTGTGAAATCAAGATAACTGATAGGAATAAAATAAATATTCTTCTTTCTTATCTCCACTCAATAATCATATCAGGGTATCTAGCTTGTAAAGCTTGTTGATGGTGTCTGCTGAGTATAGCTCATCAATGGATGAGTCAATACAGTCAATGATGTGGTTTGGGGTTTAGAATTGCACTTAGTACATTGTGGGAAAACCTTGCAACCATTCTGTTAAGTCATTTGACAACCATCATGACTGGGTGAAGTAGAATGTGTCTGCCTATGTCATTAAGACTGGGAGCACTACTCAGTGGCAGGCCACTGACTTAGCTCCAAAAGAAATGGCCGCCTTTGACATGAGGAACAGACGCCATGTACAGCCGCTCCTAACATGGAGTACAGACACTGCTCTCTAATTTCTAAGAACCCTAAAATTCTATTTTTAATTGGAAGTAGGAGGGGAAGACACTTCTGTAAATGTCATCAATATTTCTTCCATCCTGTGGCACATTTCTTTTGGTGAAAAATATTTCTTTAAATTGTCTCTTAGAATAATTTTTCTCATAATTTAATATCTTTGTTTCTTTTAGATTGAAATTATTATGCCCAGTGAAAGGGTACAATTTGGATTATAGATTAGAACTACAATAAGACCAAATCAAAATAAATTAATGGTGTGTGATGTTTCAGTCACAATGCTGTTATCGAAACATCACATTCCATTAATTTATTTGGATTTGGTCTTATTATCTTGTGCCCAGTTCTATGCTCTACAAATTGAATATTTCTATTTTATCTCATTCTAGATCATATTCATGGTTTTTCCTTTTTTTTTTTTCTTTTAAAGTTCTGGATGTTTGTCCCACATAGCATTGGTCACATTTCACTTTGTAAATTAAACCTGCTCTTTTTGATAATTGTCTTGTGTTTTTGATGCATTGAGAAATAGGGTTACTTTCAAGATTAAAGACCGGACATATTATGTTCATTAATGGAGAAAAGGTTTTTCCTGTCTGCTTAAAATGCTCCAACTCCAGCACATATCCAGGACTGTATTGGAGCTAAGACCTATACAACAACTCCAGCATATATCCAGGACTGTATTGGAGCTAAGACCTATACAACAACTCCAGCATATATCCAGGACTGTATTGGAGCTAAGACCTATACAACAACTCCAGCATATATCCTGGACTGTATTGGAGCTAAGACCTATACAACAACTCCAGCATATATCCAGGACTGTATTGGAGCTAAGACCTATACAACAACTCCAGCATATATCCAGGACTGTATTGGAGCTAAGACCTATACAACAACTCCAGCATATATCCAGGACTGTATTGGAGCTAAGACCTATACAACAACCCCAGCATATATCCAGGACTGTATTGGAGCTAAGACCTATACAACAACTCCAGCATATATCCTGGACTGTATTGGAGCTAAGACCTATACAACAACTCCAGCATATATCCTGGACTGTATTGGAGCTAAGACCTATACAACAACTCCAGCATATATCCTGGACTGTATTGGAGCTAAGACCTATACAACAACTCCAGCATATATCCAGGACTGTATTGGAGCTAAGACCTATACAACAACTCCAGCATATATCCAGGACTGTATTGGAGCTAAGACCTATACAACAACTCCAGCATATATCCAGGACTGTATTGGAGCTAAGACCTATACAACAACCCCAGCATATATCCAGGACTGTATTGGAGCTAAGACCTATACAACAACTCCAGCATATATCCTGGACTGTATTGGAGCTAAGACCTATACAACAACTCCAGCATATATCCAGGACTGTATTGGAGCTAAGACCTATACAACAACTCCAGCACATATCCAGGACTGTATTGGAGCTAAGACCTATACAACAACTCCAGCATATATCCAGGACTGTATTGGAGCTAAGACCTATACAACAACTCCAGCATATATCCAGGACTGTATTGGAGCTAAGACCTATACAACAACTCCAGCACATATCCAGGACTGTATTGGAGCTAAGACCTATACAACAACTCCAGCATATATCCAGGACTGTATTGGAGCTAAGACCTATACAACAACTCCAGCATATATCCAGGACTGTATTGGAGCTAAGACCTATACAACAACCCCAGCATATATCCAGGACTGTATTGGAGCTAAGGACCTATACAACAACTCCAGCATATATCCAGGACTGTATTGGAGCTAAGACCTATACAACAACCCCAGCACATATCCTGGACTGTATTGGAGCTAAG
Organism: Cordylochernes scorpioides; assembly: GCA_030710605.1. Lineage (NCBI taxonomy): Eukaryota > Metazoa > Arthropoda > Arachnida > Pseudoscorpiones > Chernetidae > Cordylochernes > Cordylochernes scorpioides. Next base: position 88,415,105 of record CP092875.1, on the reverse strand, counting down.
ACCTATACAACAACCCCAGCATATATCCTGGACTGTATTGGAGCTAAGACCTATACAACAACTCCAGCATATATCCAGGACTGTATTGGAGCTAAGACCTATACAACAACCCCAGCATATATCCTGGACTGTATTGGAGCTAAGACCTATACAACAACCCCAGCATATATCCAGGACTGTATTGGAGCTAAGACCTATACAACAACCCCAGCATATATCCTGGACTGTATTGGAGCTAAGACCTATACAACAACTCCAGCATATATCCAGGACTGTATTGGAGCTAAGACCTATACAACAACTCCAGCACATATCCAGGACTGTATTGGAGCTAAGACCTATACAACAACTCCAGCATATATCCAGGACTGTATTGGAGCTAAGACCTATACAACAACTCCAGCATATATCCAGGACTGTATTGGAGCTAAGACCTATACAACAACTCCAGCATATATCCTGGACTGTATTGGAGCTAAGACCTATACAACAACTCCAGCATATATCCAGGACTGTATTGGAGCTAAGACCTATACAACAACCCCAGCATATATCCTGGACTGTATTGGAGCTAAGACCTATACAACAACCCCAGCATATATCCTGGACTGTATTGGAGCTAAGACCTATACAACAACTCCAGCATATATCCAGGACTGTATTGGAGCTAAGACCTATACAACAACCCCAGCATATATCCTGGACTGTATTGGAGCTAAGACCTATACAACAACTCCAGCATATATCCAGGACTGTATTGGAGCTAAGACCTATACAACAACTCCAGCACATATCCAGGACTGTATTGGAGCTAAGACCTATACAACAACCCCAGCATATATCCTGGACTGTATTGGAGCTAAGACCTATACAACAACTCCAGCATATATCCAGGACTGTATTGGAGCTAAGACCTATACAACAACTCCAGCACATATCCAGGACTGTATTGGAGCTAAGACCTATACAACAACTCCAGCACATATCCAGGACTGTATTGGAGCTAAGACCTATACAACAACTCCAGCATATATCCAGGACTGTATTGGAGCTAAGACCTATACAACAACTCCAGCACATATCCTGGACTGTATTGGAGCTAAGACCTATACAACAACTCCAGCACATATCCAGGACTGTATTGGAGCTAAGACCTATACAACAACCCCAGCACATATCCTGGACTGTATTGGAGCTAAGACCTATACAACAACCCCAGCATATATCCTGGACTGTATTGGAGCTAAGACCTATACAACAACTCCAGCATATATCCTGGACTGTATTGGAGCTAAGACCTATACAACAACCCCAGCACATATCCTGGACTGTATTGGAGCTAAGACCTATACAACAACCCCAGCATATATCCTGGACTGTATTGGAGCTAAGACCTATACAACAACTCCAGCATATATCCAGGACTGTATTGGAGCTAAGACCTATACAACAACTCCAGCATATATCCAGGACTGTATTGGAGCTAAGACCTATACAACAACTCCAGCATATATCCTGGACTGTATTGGAGCTAAGACCTATACAACAACTCCAGCATATATCCAGGACTGTATTGGAGCTAAGACCTATACAACAACTCCAGCATATATCCAGGACTGTATTGGAGCTAAGACCTATACAACAACCCCAGCATATATCCTGGACTGTATTGGAGCTAAGACCTATACAACAACTCCAGCATATATCCTGGACTGTATTGGAGCTAAGACCTATACAACAACCCAGCACATATCCTGGACTGTATTGGAGCTAAGACCTATACAACAACTCCAGCATATATCCAGGACTGTATTGGAGCTAAGACCTATACAACAACTCCAGCATATATCCAGGACTGTATTGGAGCTAAGACCTATACAACAACTCCAGCACATATCCAGGACTGTATTGGAGCTAAGACCTATACAACAACTCCAGCATATATCCAGGACTGTATTGGAGCTAAGACCTATACAACAACCCCAGCATATATCCAGGACTGTATTGGAGCTAAGACCTATACAACAACTCCAGCATATATCCAGGACTGTATTGGAGCTAAGACCTATACAACAACCCCAGCATATATCCAGGACTGTATTGGAGCTAAGACCTATACAACAACCCCAGCATATATCCTGGACTGTATTGGAGCTAAGACCTATACAACAACTCCAGCATATATCCAGGGACTGTATTGGAGCTAAGACCTATACAACAACTCCAGCATATATCCAGGACTGTATTGGAGCTAAGACCTATACAACAACCCCAGCATATATCCTGGACTGTATTGGAGCTAAGACCTATACAACAACTCCAGCATATATCCAGGACTGTATTGGAGCTAAGACCTATACAACAACCCCAGCATATATCCTGGACTGTATTGGAGCTAAGACCTATACAACAACTCCAGCACATATCCAGGACTGTATTGGAGCTAAGACCTATACAACAACTCCAGCATATATCCAGGACTGTATTGGAGCTAAGACCTATACAACAACCCCAGCATATATCCTGGACTGTATTGGAGCTAAGACCTATACAACAACCCCAGCACATATCCAGGACTGTATTGGAGCTAAGACCTATACAACAACCCCAGCACATATCCTGGACTGTATTGGAGCTAAGACCTATACAACAACTCCAGCATATATCCAGGACTGTATTGGAGCTAAGACCTATACAACAACTCCAGCATATATCCAGGACTGTATTGGAGCTAAGACCTATACAACAACCCCAGCACATATCCTGGACTGTATTGGAGCTAAGACCTATACAACAACTCCAGCATATATCCTGGACTGTATTGGAGCTAAGACCTATACAACAACTCCAGCATATATCCAGGACTGTATTGGAGCTAAGACCTATACAACAACTCCAGCATATATCCTGGACTGTATTGGAGCTAAGACCTATACAACAACTCCAGCATATATCCAGGACTGTATTGGAGCTAAGACCTATACAACAACTCCAGCATATATCCAGGACTGTATTGGAGCTAAGACCTATACAACAACTCCAGCATATATCCAGGACTGTATTGGAGCTAAGACCTATACAACAACTCCAGCATATATCCAGGACTGTATTGGAGCTAAGACCTATACAACAACTCCAGCATATATCCAGGACTGTATTGGAGCTAAGACCTATACAACAACTCCAGCACATATCCTGGACTGTATTGGAGCTAAGACCTATACAACAACTCCAGCATATATCCAGGACTGTATTGGAGCTAAGACCTATACAACAACTCCAGCACATATCCTGGACTGTATTGGAGCTAAGACCTATACAACAAAACTATAGTAGAAAAATTATTGCTTTCAACCTTCATGACCTGGTGTAATCTTACCCATGGAATAAAAAAAAAAAAAGGGGGGGTTACTTGGTTTTAATGCAAATTTTATTTTCATACCATTTCAGTAAGAAGACACCTCAGTGTAAAGAACACTCTGGCTCTAACAGGGAGGTAATTCTAAAGGTATACTGGGTGATGTTGTTGGGTCTGGTAGAAGAGCTAGTGAAAGGAAGTGTGTTTAAAATGAAGTAAAGAAACAAACATGAAATGTTGCTTAATATTTTTACAAACTTAAAAAAAGTCAATAGCAACAGAACATCAGATGGGTGGGATAGAAGAAGTAACAACTCACGCCATGCCGTTGTCCAGGATGCGCTGTATGTACGCCACAATCTGGGGGATGTACTCGCTGACCCCGCGTGACACAGTCTGCTGGCAGCACCTGCGCAGACCAAGGTCAGAGGGCAGCGCGCAGCAGCGTGGTCAGACTCACGTTGAGGGCATCCATATCCTTGTTGAACTCCTGCTCCCAATGGCGTGGCAGGCTGGCAAAGATGGAGTTGTCCGTCACCGAGGCCCCGCGCTGGTGGTCTAGCCAATCAGAGAGTACCTCCCTGCTCTCCTCCAGCAGGCTCTGCCACCACCAACCCAAATAAATAATAAAATCCCAGCTATAATTACTTACAAGTTATTTGATCATTTTTGGAGCATACAATACTCTGTTACAAGCTTATTGGATCAACCAGACTTGTGTCAAATAATTCCAATCAACACTCCAGGTAATGAGCCCAACTCCAGCTAGCAACAACACATATCCCAGCCACTGCCCTGTTGTGGACATCTCTGCTGCTGTAGATACTGTAATGGGAGGGTGTACAGGTATCATGTCTTACTCTGTACAAGAAAGTATAGCTATTTCTTAATATAGATTTATATATAGGCAATAAAAAGGCATATATTGAATAAAGATTTATTTGCCAATTATTTTTTAATCAATCCAATAAATGCCTTTTTATTACATTATACAAGATTTAAATATGGATTTCTCTATTTACAAAACGATATGTAAAGATGTCACAATATATAGAAATATGTAAATAAAGATGGCCTGAGTGAAGAGAAGGTTGCCTTCTAAAATAAACATTTCCAGGAACTCCCCTCCCCCCCCATGGGGACTAATTTATCCCACTGAGAAGAGTTTAAAAGCCCCTGGATCATCAAGGGACAGTTCTCACGGAGGTCGACTCCACGCTGGGTGGTCCTCAGACCTTCTCTTTCTCCTCTCTGACCTATTCCTCATGGGTGTTTACTCCTGGATCCTGTGTGTGTTCTTACCACACAACTAACACGACTGCTCACAAATCACCACATATACAAGTATCAGTTTGAAAAATAGAGCAATCCATAAATAGATCTTTAATGAAAAAGGCATAAATTGGATCAAAATATAATTTATTTTACCAATATTTCAGTTGGATGAACACCATCTTTTTTCAAGGTATTATAATATTAATATAAAAAAAAATTAATGAAAAAGGTTGGCGTTCAGCCAACTGAATAATTGGTAAAATAAATTATATTTTGATCTAATATATGCCTTTTTAATTAAATATACAAATATATATATATGTCATAATTTGCCTAATACCCAAGAGGTATAATTTCTTTTCGCCAAAATAAGTATGTTAAACTATAAATATGTTAAGCTCTTGTTTTAAATTGTAAATACAAATTCATCTATCTATTAATACACTGTACAAAATAAACGTGGGAGCCAGCGCACGCGGGCGAATGCTACGGCACGCGCTCACTAGGCTGGAATTCTCCTCGAAGCTTACATGCACAACGGTTGCACCCTTCCATTCGATCACGACAGGTATGTACTTGTAAATGAAGAGAGAGGACTGTCCAACCAGAGGAGAGAAAGCTTCAAAATGGATTCTTCTCAAAGCTCCGCAATCTGATTAAAATTGTGAGTTGAACAAAAATCTCCAAAGTTCTCCTGGGCAGCAGCACATCAAAGTCCATACAGAACTGCTGCTTGGGTTAATGACATCTTTTACAGATATTTCAACTGAACTTTACAAAGATGTTAAAATCTATGTTAAAGACCAATATTATAAATTATGTATATAACTTTAATTTATTGCACTTGAATATAAGTCATGTTAAAAGGCTATGGGTATTTAAGTAGGTTTTTTTTTCTTTTTAATTATACAGTTAAACTTGTCTATAGCGCCCCCTCTTGGGACTCGCCAAAATAGGGTGCTATAGAGAGGGGGTGCTATTTAGAGGGGGGGGGGGGCTATAGGCAGGTTTAACTGTAGATATTTGTACAACAACTTTATACACAGAGTATGGAATGGTGGGGTAAAAATATCAAGTGTGTGGCACCTTCTCTCATCTTACACTCCACCACCCTGGGAGATGTGTTCCACACTGGGGGAGGACAGATGTCCACACAATGACTAATCTATTGATCATGTTATTCTGTCCAAATTAATTATCATCATCACCACCAGAAGGGATAGTTGGCAATCTATCTATGGATACACTCCAGGAGCCTGGGCTACCTGGTTGTCCAGAAAGTAGCTGACAATGATGTCAAGGTGGGTGTAGCCAGCTCTCTGGTTGCCATCATCCTGTTGAAGGAGAGTAAACATGTTCAAACATCACAATCCCGGCTGGAATCATCCAGGGTCTTATTTCCAACATTTTAAATGTAACTACATGAGGGAATGTCACTTTTTAAAACCTATTTCATAATTATCAATTACAGCTTTGGTAAGTCCAATTATCAGGTGTGGTTCCCATATAGGTGGAGCTGAGTACTTACGTCCTGGCAGGTGATGCTGACAGCCCCTCGCTCCAGGCTGCCCTCAATGTTGGCCAGGCAGAGCCGGACCTTCTCCACCGTCCTCCGCACCAGCTCCAGCTTGTCCGGGTCTGTGGGGGCCGGCTTGGACTCCAGGTGCTGCACAGCCAGGTGTGGTTGCAGGTGGACAAGGAATGGAAACTTTTAAAATGTAAATCTGGGGGAGAATGGAATAGGTTGACAGGGATGTTTGGAAGAGGAACGAGGCCTCTTTAAGGTCATCAGAAAAAAAAAAACTGAATTAGATAAAAAAATAGAATAAAATAGATTGATTAGAAAGTTTTGGAGAGTTAAAGGAATGGAAAGAGGATGGCAGGAAGAAGTGGGTGGGAGGCAGCTAGAGGAGAGTTTACCTGGAGAGCAGACCTGACATCCTCCATGGTCTGGGACAGCACCCGCTCCTGCTGGCAGTACTCCTGGTAGAGGTGCTCCTGTCTGGCCCTCTTGATGATCTGCACATCTCACACAGGATGTTACAAGGAAAGTCTTCACAGAAACTTTGCTGCCAGAACCTCAGGTTAGAAGTCCCAGTTTGGCTGAGCCTAGTCAGGAATTCTTCCTTCTGCTCCAGTCAGAGGAGAGTTGGTTTTTTAAAAATGCGTTTGTTTTCCAGGGAATGTCTTCAATAAGTCCACAATGCCTGTAGTACTCACTACAGAAAGTGTCCGGCTTCCTCTCTCTCACAGAGAGAAAATCCCAATACAATAGCAGAGCAGTATTGGTAGATTAAACTGGCAACACTGGTGATATATTGGTGATATTTTCTCATTTCAGTAAGGACAGAAGGAAATTATTTTGGTAGAAAAATAAAAATTTGGTAAAATTGCAGCTTTCACTGTATTTTTTGGCTTTTTCAGCATACCTTCTGGTGCAGTGATTGTTGTGTGAATTTAGTTTCCCAAGAAGTAAAGGCTATGAATGTATTACAGAGAATGGGGACCAATCATATCATTGAGCTGTTAGCAAGGGCAACAAGCAATTCTACAAACAGCAATATAGCCATTACCTTAGATGGCACTGAATCCTACAATTGTGACAATTTATGATGATGAATACATCCAAGCAGATCTAAGAGTGGAGGAATTGAAATGTCTGTAGAAGTTTGGAGAACAGCCGACTGACTCGTCGATCAGAGCAAGCTTCATAGAATTCCAAAGTCCACTGACTTCACATTTGTTGGAGAAAGAAGATATTGGAAGTGGTGGCAAGAGGTGGTTTGTGAGGAAGATGGTGTCCAGGATGTGCAACAGAAGAGGATTGTGTGTGCACAGAGAGTTGCTATCATCAGAAGACTCATCTTTTATATCAAGATCAATTACAGACTTCTAGTACACACAGAAAGGTGTATTAAACATAAATGGCAGGAGAATTGCTCCCTCTGTTCACTGGGGGGTCAAGAGTGGTGATCCTGTAAAATGTATAAATAAATAAAAATTTGGTATAATGACTACTTCTGTGGTTTTGGCCAGCTTGTTTGTCTCAGAAAGGGGAGAAAAAGGATTAAAAGTTTATAAAAGAAAGTTGTATAAAAATGAGAATTTGTGAAGGGAACATTCTGTCGGAGATCAGGAACCCAGAGATTCTGGGTAAACAAGTAAAGAGAGTTGCATTAAATAAAAACATGTCTGATTCTGTCAAGTCTTTGATATACTTCAGCAATTACAAGGAGAGCCATATTTACAACAACAAGCCAACCATAATGAACTTATTCCAAACACCCACCAATGTCACCACATGATAACATCAGGAAATTATCCTGACTGTAGGGAGAAGCCATTCAAACAGAGTAATGTAACAGCATTCTACCAGAGGAACTCCCAGTCTTACCTTGTCATCAATGTCGGTGATGTTCATGACGTAATGGACGTCGTAGTTGAAGTAGTCCTTGAGGATCCTCCGCAGGATGTCAAATGAGATGTAAGACCTGGGCAGCACATGTTACATTATACATGGTACGGGAGGCATCAAGATGTCATTAATATTTGGCCACCCCAGAGTGCCTCCATTGTTTGTGGCAATGCTAGGGTGGCAAACCACAATACAGTAGTTGTCCATGGCTATAACTGGTCTCCCCTAGATCAGAGACTGGCTTGAAGACTTGGCCTGAAATTGCAAAGTCTCTGATGAGAGACTAGATATAGCCATGTTTTTAGACTATGGCCTCTCATGGGAGAGACCATTGTATTTGGTTATCTCAACATTATTTAGATTTGGCAGTTGCTCTGTAGAACACTTGGATGACCTAAGTTTCCTAAAGAAAGAAGGATATGGCTGCAAAAATTGTACCAAGGACTGACATGGCTCACCTGGCATGGCCCATGTGGGAGGCGTCGTACACGGTGGGTCCACAGCTGTACCACAGCACCTTGTTGCCCTCCTGGGGCACAAACTCCTCCTGCACACAGTTTGAACCATATTGAAGGCTAGCTTGCTGAAATCCTCAAAACTACTTGGGACAACCAGCTTCTCCAATCAGAGAGCAGGAATAGCCAAGTTTTGACCAATCATGTGCTATGTAGCAGCCAAGTTTCTAATACTGCCAACAGCCTTCCTCAGGTGTGAGAGATGCTCTCTCCCCCACCAGAATACCTAATTCTACCTTACACAGCTGTCAACAACATGGTCTTAAATTGATCCCAAGTGACCTGTCTAGCCTCCAGTGAGGGTAGGCAACCTTGCACATCAAACTGTGGTGTAGTTGGGATAGTGTGTCACAGCCTGACTGCAGTACTCTATTCCCACCCAATAACTATGACAACTCAGCACTTACTGCAGTCTTACTTCAATCTTTGGTTGAATTAAAGATAGAGGTGATTTGAAATTATGTGAAATAATTTGGTATCTTCTATTGGATTGTTATATTACTACATGTGTGGACAGTTTGATGGCTGCAGTAAGATTCCCCACATGTAGAGGAGCTTCTACAACCACTGCAGGACTAAATGGATATCTGGTTGTTCCAATTGTAGACAAGGTGACAGCAGGCTGCCACACCTGCGGAGAAATCCAGTTGTTGTAGATGAGTTGGAGGTGCAGAAGTAGCTTCCAACATGTATAACAATATTTGATTAGAAAATATTATATTTCCTGGAATATTTCAAAGATAATTTTTAATTTGCAACTCTGAGGAAAAATAAACACACACTATGATGGCTATGATCCACATAATTATTTCCTCAATTCTCACAATATATGTCATCTGCCACCCTCATTATTTTATAATGCAATAAAATCATTTTATATAAATAAATAAAAACTAAGTATAACACAAGGAGAGTTTCAAACCTAGGTACTGACATCCTCTGGACTCTTGGAAACTCATGTGACATCAAGATAAGAATTTGTACAGTCATCTTGTTGCACAGTGGAGTTAGAGAGGGAGGTAAAAATACTATAGATATAATAAGTTTACAAATTTGTCTAGGCACCTACACAGATGTGTCTACAGTTCAATAAATTAATCCCATGTATATAAATATTTAGGTGAAAACATCAGAGGGATAAGTTTAGTTTAAAACATTTAAATTAACAAACCTCTAACTTTCTAAATGTGTTTATTAAACCAGAAATAAAATAACCCATGTGATGCCATTCTAAGGCCAGGACAACTGGAAATTCCAGCACAAAGTCCATAAAACATCTAGGCCATGGTTCAGACCCAGCAGCCTGTAACACCTGGTGTGGGCATTCTATAATATTAATTCCAGAACATTTCCTGAACAACTGTTTCACTTGGTGAGGAAGTTTTATGGAAATATGACAGTGCACAGGTAAATTGTCACACTTGGAATGGAAGTAATGGCAGCAATTCAACATGATCACTTATTTGAAGCTGGGCAGGAAACCAAGGTTGTTCCCATGGAATATATCTATAAGGACAGTAGCAGAATGATGTCCACACATCCCCCTGGTTCAAAAATCACATTAATAGGTACCGCTCAACAAGAGCAACCTATTCATGGTAAACGGTTTGCGGATTTCGACAAATTAGAAAGAGGGAATCATATATCGCCGCAACTCCATCTTCAGAGGTTCACCTTCCATGGCCTCGATTCTAAGAAACCCAATCACCAAAAGCACCGACCAGAAACAGAAAAAAGATTTAGTTTACCAAATTCCCTGCCTCAACTGCAATAGTGTCTACATCGGCGAGACATTAAGAGACCTTTCAATCAGAATCAAAGAACACCAAAGAAACATCTCTAAACTAAACCCAAACTCCTTAATAGTTGACCACGTCAGAGAAACCGGACACACTCCAGACTTCAATAATACCAGAATCCTCCATACAAATGCCTAAACTAAAACCCAAAGACTCATTCTTGAAGCAATAGAAACCATGAAGCACCCTAAACCATTAAACAAAAGTATACAGTTGCCATCACAGTACGTTCCCCTTCTATCCTAAAAATCTTCAAAAGTCTCCACTAAATCCTTTGAACTGTTTATAATTGATTCTTTATATTTATTCAATTGCGTAAATTTCTTTTGAGATATTTTTGTACCATATTATATTTGAAGTTAGGATCAGACATGACGTGGCCACGCGGTGCTATTGAAACGAGGGCGATAGGGGCGTGGTAATTTTCTTTTCTTTTATTTTATTTTAAATACGATATATAATCTCTCCTTGTTTGTACACTATAATTAGCTGAAGAAGGGCTTGCCCGAAAGCTTCCTTAATCGCGTTAATAAAAAAAGAGTTGCGGCGATATATGATTCCCTCTTTCTAAAGAGCAACCTAGTTCATGATAATTGAAACAGTGAATAATATGTGAAGGTTATTCACATATTAAACAAAATGTTAACGCGGGATTAAATCCCGGTTCATGACTGTCGGGAATCGAGGGTGTTACCTACTTGTCTACCGACTTTTTATTTCACATGTCCCCCGGGTAGCCATAGGACTATGCATACACTGGTCACTGATTCCATTTGTCCATGGCAGAGGTAACAATTACTTGTATCCCATTTAAGACCATCCACCAAACATAGGTGGTCCCCAATGTTACTGGGAGTGGTCCAGTGAGGAGAGCCCCTCTACTGTGGAGTATTTCACATGACAAATATTTCTTCTAAATACCAACAAATTGTATTTATGTTATACAGTGTTACAATATTTGATCTTTATTGGTTTGTAAGGAAATATGAAACCCGAAAGAAGAGGAGGAATATATATTTTTTTGCTTATCCCTAGTACACGTGGTACAGGCCATGATAATCATGGTGGGTAGAAGTAGGCGACTGCTTTTACTGTAAGTGCACCACATGTCTACACATGTGAAAAGCAGTTCGACTTTGCACTTACAAATGTGCCAGAGCCCCGTTTGGTTACTTGCACTCGCTGGTGGAGTTGGACTTTTGCAAGAATCGGGGGACATTGGAGCATTTATTTAGAGGAGGAATATACATTTATTGATACTACAAACCTTTTGTCTTGTTAGGCTGTTGTATACCATCAGCTTCCCAGCATCCCCATTCTGAACAGGTTTCCCACTGGACATTTCTCCTGATAACACAACAAATGTATTTAAAATCCTGACACAATATTATTGTAAGAGAAATAAGAAAACTGTTGTGTTTATCACAGAAAAACTTTCTACCTGATTGGCTGTAAGAGCATTTGTCAATGATGCCATGGCAGCTGCGATTTCTTCCCTATTCTTTAAGGTAAATTATATTTATAATTTAATAAATAAATATAATAAGACCTAATCCAAATAATTTAATAGTGTGTGACCTTTCTGTAAGCAGGTCACACACTATTAAATTATTTAGATTAAGTCTTATTTTCTTTTATCTATAATCCAAATTGTGCTTTATCATTAATTAATTATATCTTTGAGGCTTAATCATGTGAAAATGGAATTTCTCTCTGTTAAGACAAACTTCTGAATTTATTCTACTAACAGAAAATATACCAATTTTTAAAATGTAATATATAAATTTTAAAAAACTCATCTAGAGAGAGATATTTATAACCCAGGTTCCTGGAGCGCGCGCACGTTACATAGAGTAAAATCTCAACTTATTTTATATTGACATACATATATTTTTACATATAAACCGTGCAAATTTTGGATTAAACACCTCCGAAATAGTTAACAAAATTTGAACATATCTACATTTTTACCGACCTATATTTTTTCCCTTTTGGGTCTAATACTAAAATATGTTATGTTTAAAAGCGCTTTGCGAGATCGCAAGTGTTTTAATTAAATAAATAAATAAACAGATAAACAAAAGCAGCGGCGGCGCAACGTGAAACTAACCAAAAGAAAAATATTGCCAGAAATACTTTGTTTATTTTAAAAATATATTCACTGAAAATAAACTTGCTAATAGCTTGTAGATTTTATTTTTAATTTGAAAATAATCTTAATTTTACAAATAAATTAATAGTAAATTTTTAACGAACTATTTTATTATATTTTTAAAATAAAATATTTTTTATTGATTGAAATATATACATTAGTAAATTAAATTTTATTGCCATCTATCGTTAAAATTTTACACAAATTAAATTTCTGGCAATGCGTTTCTTTTAAATATCAGTAAGGTCTGTAGAGATAATATTTGATGATATTTAAAAGAAACGCATTGCCAGAAATTTAATTTGTGTAAAATTGAAATATATACAGATTCATAGATGAACGATCATCATTTTGTATACCACACGTTTCTTTTGCGCTAGATTGTTTTTCAAAATTGGTATTTTTATTCGTAATCGACCATTAATTAATTATAATAGTCATAATTTAAGATGTCAGGTGTACCAACATTCATCGATTTGAGCGTAGAAGAACAGGTAACTATTTTATGTCAAATTACAAAGATTTTAAAACCTAACAGGTGTTAATTGAATATTTTCTATTATAAATTCTTAAATTATTTTTAGTGAATCGATAACCAAATTCCATGCCAAACCTCATAGATATTTAATATCAAAATAGCTTTGTTAATATGTGTAAAACAGACAATTCGTTTTATAAGGAGTATGGCATATTTAAAAATAAAATATCAACTTTGAACTTTTTTCTTAACCCAAAAGCAACCACTTAAAATATATATATTGGAATGACAGAGAATTTTAATGTAAGAAATATTTAAAATGTTTCAAAATTGGGATATAAAATGAGAAGTCAATGAAGATTGAGTCATCCTCTTCAGAACTGCCTCTATATTTTTGCATACCAATTTTTTTAAAGAACCAAAATGTTGGCCTCAAATCTTGATTTAATGTGAGGGAACAGATAAGGTTGAGGTATGCACAGAAGATGAAGTACATTCTTCCTTTTACCCAAATATCTGATAACAACCTTTGAGACATGAAACTGAGCCCAGTCATGGGGTAACCATCAATCAATCCAACACAGTTCAGGTTGTTTTCATCCAATGTTTGACTAGGGTCTTCTAAACTGTCCCATGCTACTGCCTATTCACTCTTGTTTAACTTATGTTGGTCAACCCTCACCTGTTGGTCAAAGAAGAAAAAGCCTTTCCATTCCAAGTAGCAAGCCAATGGCCTACCTTGGTGGTGTTTGCAGAATTTTCGGCCTGTTGGCTCTTAATTTCACAGTGGTGATAAAAACCAGGTAGGCCTGGCCACACCTCTACTCACATGTACAAGAAATGTCTTGTATGTAAACATTTGTGCAAAATGGTGATTCTACTAGCGTACGAAATGTTGTTTACCAATTCATCCACAATTGCATACTGCTTATCATGAATAGACTTGGTGAATGCAACTTGGAATTTTGGTCTTGAGATGCACCTTCAGTTTTTCTACAGGATCTTCCAGGATATCTTTATGCTTGTTTCTTTGCCCTAGGTCAAATATAAATTATCATTGCTTCTTGTATTCCCATCATAGATGGCCACAAAGTTCATTCAAAAAGTTTTCCAGGAATTACATTTAAAAAGAAATCTATTTTAAAAAGTTGAATAGATGGAATATTTATTTGGCTACCTTATGTTGAATGGTATAAATGGCCTAGATAGGGGGGAGTGCAGGAGAGACATTCTCTGCAATAAAACCATTGGCCACTCTTAATTTGTACCAGACAGATGATCTATTTGTCTATCTAGGGACTTTGAGAATTGAAACTTGTCGTGGAACAAAATTAAATGACTTTGTGCACTGTTTTCACAGTTAGCTGATTTCTGGTAAAACATGAAACTATATCTTCTCCCCAAATCTTGTCCTAATGACTTCATCCAACATTAAAACACTTTAAAGAAAGAAGGCAATAGAAATAATAAATGAGGATTTTTGAGAATTCTTGATGGGAGGTAAATAAAAGAAGATATATGGAAGGTTATTATATTGAAAAGTTGTATAAATGATACGTAAAATCATAAGGTAATAAGGCCAAATAATGGCCATATCTTGGGTTTCAAATATATAATTCAAATTACACCTACTTATCAATAAGTAAAATATTTCTGCCACTTTGAGAAAACCATATAAAAAAGAGCTGTGGATTTAAAGCAAGGCAAGGATTTCTCGACCTAAAAATTTTTTTCTTGGAGATTTAATGGAAAAGAATGAAAGTGCCCTTTGAACCTTCCTTATTTATATATGCTGCCTGGGGGATTGTTCTGCAGAAAGAAACTTGTTTCTACCCATTAAACATGATGCATTAATATTATTATCATCATTTTCATACTAAAAAAATAGTTCTACTACTTGATTAATTTTAAATATGCTTCATTTTTTGAAAATGCAAAAAAAAAAAAAACTTTCTGATTTAACTCAATATTCTTCTAAAATTTCAACCAGATTGGTTAAATATTAAAGGAAATGTATTAGAAACAAATATACAATAATACATATACAGTAATCCCTCGTTATCACGAACTCGGATTATACGAACTCTCGGTTTGCGCGAACCGTTTCTTTTCCCCCATTAAATTTCAATGCTTTCCAAAGAGATTTTGCCGGTTAAGACGAAATATTCGGGTATGACGAAATACGAATTAAATTTAGCACCCAGCAGAACTAATCAATCGGTTAAAACGAATTCTAATATGTTTTTAAAGGCGAGTTATAAGTAAAACAATAAACTATTAAAACAACAAAAACGGAACTTTCACGGAATTTCACAGAATATTATATTATTCTTATTTTTATACAAAACCTATATTTAAAAATATTAAATATAATATAAATAATAAAAATATATTCTGTGAATAATAATCTGTGTAAATCGAGCTCTCAGAAGAAAAAGGACTTATTTCTATTTGTTATATCTTTTTTATAACCGACTAATTGATTGTATTATAAAATAATGCGCTTGAAATAAAAATTATTAAATTCTAAATAATCGAAGTGTGAATTGTTTGAGCTTCCATAAAAAAAACCTACATAAACATGTCATCTAAACCGCGAAAAAAAAGCGCCATTGATCTTGCCTTAAAAAGGAAAATTTTGGACGAAGTTGCACGTGGAGTGTTATCTAAGTCGCAAATTGCCGAAAATTTTCAAATTGCGACATCCACATTATCAACCATTCTAAAAAACAAAGAAAAAATAGATGCGGCTGTTGCCTCAGGGTCTTCGAGCTCTTCAACACGACTTCGAAAAGCATCCCATCAAGACGTGGAAGATGAGCTTTTAAAATGGTTTAAAAAAGTAGACAAAATAATATTCCTGTATCCGGCGCACTTGTCAAAGAAAAGGCTAAAGAAATAAGTGTTTCATTGGGTGTGGAAAAAACAGCTGATTCGTTTTTACTTCCAGAAACAATGCTTGATGAGCCTGAAGAATGGACCAAACTCCTTTCAGAGCTACAAACCCAGCTGAGACTTTGACTTTCCTGGACTATGTTGCCCTGGATGAAGGGTTGGAAATTTGCGGTTCACCCGAATTAGAAGAAAAGAAGAAACAGAAGACGATGAGGTGAAAGAATAGATAATGATGCCTATTAGAGGGGAAGTAATCGCGGCCCTCGAAACCCTCCAGAAGCTGTCCAAAACCTCTGCGGATATTGATGTTCATTTTGAAGATGACCTGGATAAAATAAGAAGGGAGTGTCTGAAACAGTGCCCAATCAAATACCACCAAAAAACTATAACAGACTTTCTGAAGCCTGCAGAGAAAACCCAGATATAGGATACTCTATGCATACTGCATATGCTGCATACACATAAACATTGTATGTACCAAGTATATTATGTAAGTTGTTTCTTTTGTTGTTCTTTTTTATTTGTGTTTTAAAATAAACTTATATTCTCATGTTATTGCCTTACATTGTGATTATATTATCCATATTGTCTTTTAAAATAAAATACTTTATGTACATACATATACATAATTGTTGTTCCTTAAAATTATAAAATATTTTCATTAATATTGTTTTCAAATAAATTTATTCGTTATTCCTCAGAAATGTAGTTTTCTTACTCATCAGTAGTACATAAGTACAACCCCCGGATACCACGGATTCAATTCGTCTAATACGAATTCGGTTTATACGAATTCGGTATATATTCTTTTAAGACGAAAAGGGTATTTCGTTCTCCCGTTGAGTTCGTCTTAACGAGGGATTACTGTATGTATGACTAGACGAATGGCCCGGGCAACGCCCGGGTTTTACCCGAGTGCATATATATTTTAAAAATGTTTTAATTAAAATACTATTCGTTACAATTATAAATTGGCGCCGTGGATGTCTCTTTTGTGAAACGTCCCGCCCCAAACTGTGTGTGTCTTGAAAATATAAAAATAAAAATGTGAACGAGGGTAGCCTAGTGGTCATGGCATCTGCCCGGTAAGCGGAAGGTCATGGGTTCGATTCCCATCCCTTGACACTTTTTATTTTATCCATTCTGACCAAAATCTATCCGTGAACTTCACACAGACAGAATAAGGCAATTATATAAGTAGATAATCCAAATTGTGCCTTATCACACACTATTTTTTTATTTGGCCTTATTACCTTGTGTTTATAATCTATGACGTAATGCCGGCGGCGCGCGCCCGTTGGCTGCCGGCGAGCACGTGACCTCCCTGTGCGCGCGCATCCATGACAGCGATGAGGAATTGAGGAGGAAAGACGGTCGTGACTATATATGTTGATAATAATAATAATATAATAATAATTATTATTATCATTAGATAATGATAATGATCATAATGATGATGCGCGCGCATCCGTGACAGCGATGAGGAATTGAGGAGGAAAGACGGTCGTGACTATATATGTTGATAATAATAATAATATAATAATAATTATTATTATCATTAGATAATGATAATGATCATAATGATGATGCGCGCGCATCCGTGACAGCGATGAGGAATTGAGGAGGAAAGACGGTCGTGACTATATATGTTGATAATAATAATAATATAATAATAATTATTATTATCATATGATAATGATCATAATGATGATGCGCGCGCATCCGTGACAGCGATGAGGAATTGAGGAGGAAAGACGGTCGTGACTATATATGTTGATAATAATATAATAATAATAATTATTATTATCATTAGATAATGATAATGATCATAATGATGATGCGCGCGCATCCGTGACAGAACCGGCCCATGACGGTCGTGACTATATATGTTGATTCTGAACTGTGTCTAAATGGCCACAATTGTGTCCAGAGCCAAGAGCTGCGAGTCTACTTCAAGGGCCTGGGAGCAGATATTGCCGAAGAGAACTCTGAGGAAGGTTTCCTCACAGATCTCCAGGAGATCATCAGTGTGAGCAACATTTGCTTCAAGGAACCCAATGAGAATGGTGAGTCTCTTCCTGCCCAACCCATCGCGAGGGGTTTGACACTGGTGTGCAGTGGAAGGAGTCTTGAACAGCATCATCTCCCTGCTGATGCTCACCTCTCCCCTGGACCACGCTGAGTCCATGGTAGAGGCCTTCTGTGAGAAGGTGGTGCAGACCTGCCCCAACAGCAAGGTTGGCCACGTCATCCTCAAAGTGTAAGTGGACTGCTGCTATGGAATAATTACAGAGAACATTCTTCTATTGTTGAAATTTCCTCTTCTATCAAAGTTTGTCAACCCATTAATGTTCTGTACGGTATATTTTACAAGTGATACTGAACATGTGTGTGCTGTGCAGGCTCCAGAACCTGTACGAGGGACTGGGGGAGCACTCCCAGCCGGCCTTCGACATCTACTACTACATTGTGAAGTTGGCTGGCCAGGTGGATGCCGTGCCCTCCGTCTACACCGACATTGCCAAGGTACGGATCACTAATTGGTCGTTGTTGACTTTTTTGTAGAAAAGCTCAACTTGCTGCCGCTCCCCTGTTAGCCTGCAGCTCATGGGTTGTGGTTGTGCAGCTCAAGGTCTGGTACCAAGGCAAGGATGTCTCCATGGAGAAGATCCAGAAGCTGCTGCGGCTGCTCCACGAGGTCCTGCTGGAGAGCAAGATGAGGTAGGTCCCGTGGTGCTCCCTAATGTGTGGTTGTGTCTGACTGACTTGGTGGGCGGCAGTGACCAGGCTTCCAAGGTGATGGTGGAGCTGCTGAGCACCTACACTGAGGACAATGCCTCCCAGGCCAGGGACGATGCTCACAGGTAAGTTGGTCCTGTTTGTTGGGGGAATGAAAGAAAGGTGGAGTTAGATTACCATTAATTTTATTGAGAAAATAATGAGTGGACAGGGAATGGCTGAACTTATCAAATGCATAATTCATTGCAACGTTTACTGCTAGTGGACATTTTTCTAGGACCTGTTGTTGTCAACACTTTTGAGATTATATATTTTTTTAAATCTGTTGAAATGTTCCTCAGGTCTTCCTTAAATTTTTCCCAACATCATTTTTTATAAACCATTTAGGAATCTATGAAGATTGAAGTATTTGTCCATTTTTCTTGTGTTGAATCATAGCTGGTTGAATTAAAGCAGTCTGATTGGGTTTAGGAACTGTTCAATTAAAGTAACTATTGAAATAAAGATAATTTTTGAAAGGGAAATAGTTGATTTAAACTGTTATGCTGTATTCACATTTTGCCGAACAGGAAGGATTTCAATTTATCACTGTGCCATTGAATAAAAAAGGGGAAATTCTGCAATGCTTTGTTCCACAATGTGCTGACTGGCTTGTGGTGTCCCAGGTGTATTGTGACCTGCCTGGCCGACCCCAACACCTTTCTCATGGACCACCTGCTCAACCTGAAGCCTGTCAGGTTCCTGGAGGGGGAGCTCATCCATGACCTGCTGACAATATTTGTGACGGGCCGGCTGGAGGCCTACCACAACTTCTACAGCTCCAACGCTGACTTTGTGGCCTCCCTGGGCCTCTCCCACGACCAGTGCCTCCACAAGATGCGGCTGCTCACCTTCATGCAGATGGCTGAGACCTGCCGCGAGATCCCCTTCTCCGACCTCCAGACTGAGCTGAGGCTGCCGGCCAAGGACATCGAGGGATTTGTAATTGATGGTGAGTTTCTCCCTTTCCTCAAATTGGATCTATTTGGGCCATTAAAGATCTTGTGGCATTGACCTATACAATCTGTCAAGAGTCAAAAAAACATGCTTTGATTATTTTATAACTTAAAATTAATGATAAAGCACAATTTGGATTATAGATTATAATAAAAGAAAACAAGACCTAATCCAAATAATTTATTAGTGTGTGACGTTTCGGCAACAACATTGTCACCATCATCAGACAAAAGAATAACAGGACTATATAAGAACTTGCTGTAACATTTTTTCTCATTTATTCTTTTGTCTGATGATGGTGACAATGTTGTTGCCGAAACGTCACACACTAATAAATTATTTGGATTAGGTCTTGTTTTCTTTCAACTTAAAATTAATAATTTAGTTTCTTTTTCATTAAAGTAAATAAGCAAGCTATTAATTTTTTATTTTAAGTTTATAAAATATTTCATCTAATATAATTCTCAGGAGGCTGACTTGTGTGATGTGCAGCGCTGCGTACCAAAATGGTGCAAGCCAAGATTGACCAGATGCAAGGCAAGGTGCTGATTGGCTCCACCATGCACCGGACATTTGGACGGGCCCAGTGGCTGCAGCTGCGGGAGTTCCTGGCCCTATGGTACAAGAACATGAGCACGGTAGAGTCCAGCATGCAGACTGTGTTGACCTCTGCCATGGACCACCACAAGCTGCCCCTCTAACTGCCCTCCTGCCTCCTGTGTAAATATACTCCTGGATTTTGTAATGTTATCAAACAATTAAAATCTCTTTATATTGATTCATGCGGCTGTTTGATATTGAACCAACAAATATTGTTTGACTTTGAAGTGTACTTCAGGGCAAGGATCTGTTGAGAACAAACCTGTTTCCTATTATATATTCATCTCAGAAGAGTACAGCTTTCCTATTTGTTTGCTGTGTGTTAGAACATCTGTCCTATTTAATGAGTATAATGTTTATGACAATTTGGATTATTACCTTGTGTTGCTCATATTATTTGATGTATTTTTTATAAAAAGTGTAAAAATCTGCTTCAATGAGCTCCCAGTGAATGCAAATTGTAAGAAAGAACTGTGTGGAGAAACTCAGTACAGGAAAGCACTAGTGTTCTGTGTAGCCAATGTCTCTCCTATGAAAGCTTTCATGGCTTGGTGAATATTGGCACCTCACATACAAATCTTCCTTTATATAGGTTTTATACATGGCTTGTAACTGGACTGTGCCCAGGTTTTATCTTCCTTTAGAAATGTGGAATTCACCTTGTTTCCACACAAAATCCAATATTGGGGGAATTAATGCAGACTGCTGCTATGGCACTGGGATTTTTTTTTTTAAACTGATGGACTGAAAGATAGATGTGTGTAAATTATAATTGTTTTTAATATAATTAAAATGTATTAATAATAAAAGATGGCTAATATTATATAGAGATAAAATGTAACAACACAGAAATCTAACACAAATTAGGTCGAAAATGTTTTAAAAAGGCCATGTAGAAAGTTTGAATCAGTTTTTATTTTATTTTATTTTTTGCTTATCCCTAGTACACGTGGTACAGGCCATGATAATCATGGTGGGTAGTTAGCGACTACTTTTTACTGTAAGCGCACCACATGTCTATACATGTGAAAGCAGTTCGACTTTGCACTTACAAATGTGCCAGAGCCCCGTTTGGTTACTTGCACTCGCTGGTGGGGTTGGACTTTTGCAAGAATCGGGGGGCCATTGGAGCATTTTTTTTTTTTTTTAAACAGAAAAAAGTGTCCAATGCGGGTTCGAACACGGGTCGTAGTGGTCGTAAACCAAACGGTTTAACCAGCCTTCCACAAAGGCTGGTTAAACCGTTTTACAAAGCACAATTTGTCTTATAGCTACAATATCCTATTGGATATTTGTCTTATTTTCATATTGACAATTTATTGTGAAACATTTCATCCAAATAATAAGATGATCATTATAATTGCCTTCAAGGAATATAGAAATACAATTGAATCATAACTTGGAGCCAAGATTTATCATAAACCATGGTTAAAATGGTTAGGACTTTAAAATTGTGATTACAGAACACCATAGTGGTGTTTTATTGAGATGTGAATGTATCTTTATTTATTGCTTCAAAGGAAGATTTGCAAAACCTTGACTCATGTATAAATACTTTTTGTGAAATTTTCATGGCATCATTTATATATACACTCATGGACAAAACTTAAGGGAGTTTCATATTTTGATGTCACCCATTTTCTTTCTTTTTTTTTTTTTTTTTTAAGGAAACTGGCGATGTAATATCTTTCAATTATTGTCTGAATCCCGATATATATGCTAAAATGTACAACTTACTTGAGTTTTGTCCATAAGTGGGGTAGGCATTGATGTTTCTCTTATCCCCTTGATTACATAATTTCTATTTTTTATTTTAACAATTGCAGAGTACATGATATCGTGTGAAATATATACATTTGAATGAAAAAAGAAAAAGTAGTTTAAAGGGATATTTACATATCAGTATGCAAATTGATTACATTAGTAGTCAGTTATTTAGTTAAGTACATTCTGCAGTCTTTGGTGTATGTCCTTAGTGTAGACCACATGTTTGTTATGGGAAGTTGATTTAGTTCCCTAAGGTCAGCGGGCAGTCAGTTAATAAGTGTCTGGGGTTCTGTTCTTTGCCTCCACACGAGCATCTATGCTTCTTGAGCTGTTTGATGATAAACCATGAGTGTAATTGGCTAATATTGACATTATAATATTATTTATTTTTGTTAAATATTAATTTTATTGTGTGATGCTCCAAGCATGTCAAGTTTACTCTGCAAAAAGTTTCTCTCCACCCTGTCTATTTTTAAAAAGTTTTTATTCAACTTGCTTCCATGTCCATCTGTCCAGAAATCTTGTAATCAATTTATAATATACCGAGACCTCTGAAATGTGATGCACTTGTACAAACCTGATGAAAATACAAGTTGACAAAATTCCTGGGTGGTATGGAATTGACTAATTTCTATTTTTCCTTTTGTAATAAGTTTTGTAATAATTTTTTAAATTTCAGTCTTCTGTGTATGACAATGGACAAATTTCTATGTTTACTTTCAAATTTT
>CP092875.1:88328956-88392288 GCA_030710605.1 Cordylochernes scorpioides | reverse complement strand
CCTCTTTCAGACTTGTGAGTAGTCTGAAAATATTAAAAATGATCATAAAATTTGAAAGTAAATATAGAAATTTGTCCATTGCCATACACAGAAGACTGAAATTTAAAAATTTATTACAAAACTTATTACTTATTACAAAAGGAAAAATAGAAATTAGTCAATTCCATACCACCCAGGAATTTTGTCAACTTGTATTTTCATCAGGTTTGTACAAGTGCATCACATTTCAGAGGTCTCGGTATATTATAAATTGATTACAAGATTTCTGGACAGATGGACATCGAAGCAAGTTGAATAAAAGCTTTTAAAAAATAGACAGGGTGGAGAGAAACTTTTTTCAGAGTAAACTTGACATGCTTGGAGCATCACACAATAAAATTAATATTTAACAAAAATAAATAATATTATAATGTCAACAAAAAAGCCTTTATTTAGGGTCACTGACCCTATACAGGATTCACCAGAGGTATGCATAAGAACAAAGCAGTGAGACAAAGGAAATAACGATATATACAGAGTAAAAAGAAAAAAAAAAAACAAGAAAAGGAAAAAATAATAATAATAAGAAAGAGGGAAGCAAGAAATCAACACAAAAAGGGTAGCAGTAAGAAAGTGAGGAGTGAGTATCACTTGGCCTTCTTCTGAGATATGGACTTGTGGAAACCATAAAACGCTGTAGCAATATACTTATTCTGGGTCATATTGTCAATTATTGATGGAAGTGAAGCACAGAGTTGCCCAGTTTTGAGCATAAGGGTTCTTCTTTCTTCTTTCAGAGCAGAGCAATCAAAAATATAGTGAGTGATTTCATTTTTCAGTTTTGAATTACAGAAGATACAAGTCCGGGTCCTCACCGCAGAGCATCTTGGTGTGGTTTTCTCTAAAAAAACTTGAGAAAGGAAAATCCCCTAAAAGGTATCCCTTCGTCATGAAAGATATGTGAATGTCTTTGTAGTGAGAGTATAGCTTAGATTTATCCATTCTTGTAAGGTCGTTTTGTATAGATTGGTCTGCCGCTGTTTTTAAGAGCCCTGTAATCGCGCTCCTCAGCGTTTCAGGGTCATCACAGGAAACAAGTGCAGGGGATCCATTATTGTTAAGCAGATTGGTGAGCTTTTTAATGAAACCGATGGGTGTGCCCGAAGCATTAGACAGTTCCCGTGTTCTATTAAAACATATACGTGGCAATCTGTCACTGCTCATATTCAACACCCGCAGCCAATACTTCAGGGTTAATTTTAAGGCTGTTACACTCAATGAGATACGACCGGTTTCTAATCTGATTAGGTAACCTGGAGTGTATCTGGGCAGATTCAGGAACCTACGGATAAATATGTCTTGTATATTGTCCAGTAAGTCTTTATGCTCAGTTGCCCACAATGGAGCGGCATACATCAGGACAGCTCTCACTATTATATCAAAGAGTTTGATTGATAAATTTATTGACTTTGCTTTTGATTTTATTAATATTGAATATTATAATGTCAATATTAGCCAATTACACTCATGGTTTATCATCAAACAGCTCAAGAAGCATAGATGCTCATGTGGAGGCAAAGAACAGAACCCCAGACACTTATTAACTGACTGCCCGCTGACCTTAGGGAACTAAATCAACTTCCCATAACAAATATGCAACATCTGGTCTACACTAAGGACATACACCAAAGACTGCAGAATGTACTTAACTAAATAACTGACTACTAATGTAATCAATTTGCATACTGATATGTAAATATGTATATATCTCTTTAAACTACTTTTTCTTTTTTCATTTAAATTTATATATTTCACACACAAATATCTGATTTGTGGATATAGCGTTTACTCTGCACAATTAATAAAATAGAAATTATGTAATCAAGGGGATAAGAGAAACATCAACACCTACCCACTTATGGACAAAACTCAAGTAAGTTGTACATTTTAGCATATATATTGGGATTCAGACAATAACTGAAAGATATTACATTGCCAGTTTCCTTTAAAAAAGAAAGAAAACCGGTGACATCAAAATATGAAACTTCCTTGTCCATGAGTGTATATATAAATGATGCCATGAAAATTTCACAAAAAAGTATTTATACATGAGTCAAAGTTTTGTAAATCTTCCTCTTTGAATCAATAAATAAAGATACATTCATATCTCAATAAAACACCACTATGGTGTTCTGTAATCATAATTTTAAAGTCCTAACCATTTTAACCATGGTTTATGATAAATCTTGGCTCCAAGTTATGATTCAATTGTATTTCTATATTCCTTGAAGGCAATTATAATGATCATCTTATTATTTGGATGAAATGTTTCACAATAAATTGTCAATATGAAAATAAGACAAATATCCAATAGGATATTGTAGCTATAAGACAAATTGTGCTTTGTCAATAAATTCTATAAAAACTGATTCAAACTTTCTACATGGCCTTTTTTAAACATTTTCGACCTAATTTGTGTTAGATTTCTGTGTTGTTACATTTTATCTCTATATAAAATTAGCCATCTTCTATTATTAATATATTTTAATTATATTAAAAACAATTATAATTTACACACATCTGTCTTTCAGTCCATCAATTAAAAAAAAAATCCCAGTGCCATAGCAGCAGTCTGCATTAATTCCCCCAATATTGGATTTTGTGTGGAAACAAGGTGAATTCCACATTTCTAAAGGAAGATAAAACCTGGGCACAGTCCAGTTACAAGCCATGTTTCTGAATATAAAGGAAGATTTGTATGTGAGGTGCCAATATTCACCAAGCCATGAAAGCTTTCATAGGAGAGACATTGGATCCCATTGGCTACACAGAACACTAGTGCTTTCCTGTACTGAGTTTCTCCACACAGTTCTTTCTTACAATTTGCATTCACTGGGAGCTCATTGAAGCAGATTTTTACACTTTTTATAAAAAATACATCGAATAATATGAGCAACACAAGGTAATAATCCAAATTGTCATAAACATTATACTCATTAAAAAGGACAGATGTTCACAGCAAACAAAATTCCACAAATAGGAAAGAGGTTTGTTCTCAACAGATCACTTCAAAGTCAAACAATATTTGTTGGTTCAATATCAAACAGCCGCATGAATCAATAAAAAGAGATTTTAATTGTTTGATAACATTACAAAATCCAGGAGTATATTTACACAGGAGGCAGGAGGGCAGTTAGAGGGGCAGCTTGTGGTGGTCCATGGCAGAGGTCAACACAGTCTGCATGCTTGACTCCACCGTGCTCATGTTCTTGTACCATAGGGCCAGGAACTCCCGCAGCTGCAGCCACTGGGCCCGTCCAAATGTCCGGTGCATGGTGGAGCCAATCAGCACCTTGCCTTGCATCTGGTCAATCTTGGCTTGCACCATTTTGGTACGCAGCGCTGCACATCACACAAGTCAGCCTCCTGAGAATTATATTAGATGAAATATTTTATAAACTTAAAATAAAAAATTAATAGCTTGCTTATTTACTTTAATGAAAAAGAAACTAAATTATTAATTTTAAGTTAAAAGAAAACAAGACCTAATCCAAATAATTTATTAGTGTGTGACGTTTCGGCAACAACATTGTCACCATCATCAGACAAAAGAATAAATGAGAAAAAATGTTACAGCAAGTTCTTATATAGTCCTGTTATTCTTTTGTCTGATGATGGTGACAATGTTGTTGCCGAAACGTCACACACTAATAAATTATTTGGATTAGGTCTTGTTTTCTTTTATTATAATCTATAATCCAAATTGTGCTTTATCATTAATTTTAAGTTATAAAATAATCAAAGCATGTTTTTTTGACTCTCGACAGATTGTATAGGTCAATGCCACAAGATCTTTCATGGCCCAAATAGATCCAATTTGAGGAAAGGGAGAAACTCACCATCAATTACAAATCCCTCGATGTCCTTGGCCGGCAGCCTCAGCTCAGTCTGGAGGTCGGAGAAGGGGATCTCGCGGCAGGTCTCAGCCATCTGCATGAAGGTGAGCAGCCGCATCTTGTGGAGGCACTGGTCGTGGGAGAGGCCCAGGGAGGCCACGAAGTCAGCGTTGGAGCTGTAGAAGTTGTGGTAGGCCTCCAGCCGGCCCGTCACAAATATTGTCAGCAGGTCATGGATGAGCTCCCCCTCCAGGAACCTGACAGGCTTCAGGTTGAGCAGGTGGTCCATGAGAAAGGTGTTGGGGTCGGCCAGGCAGGTCACAATACACCTGGGACACCACAAGCCAGTCAGCACATTGTGGAACAAAGCATTGCAGAATTTCCCCTTTTTTATTCAATGGCACAGTGATAAATTGAAATCCTTCCTGTTCGGCTAAATGTGAATACAGCATAACAGTTTAAATCAACTATTTCCCTTTCAAAAATTATCTTTATTTCAATAGTTACTTTAATTGAACAGTTCCTAAACCCAATCAGACTGCTTTAATTCAACCAGCTATGATTCAACACAAGAAAAATGGACAAATACTTCAATCTTCATAGAATCCTAAATGGTTTATAAAAAATGATGTTGGGAAAAATTTAAGGAAGACCTGAGGAACATTTCAACAGATTTAAAAAAATATATAATCTCAAAAGTGTTGACAACAACAGGTCCTAGAAAAATGTCCACTAGCAGTAAACGTTGCAATGAATTATGCATTTGATAAGTTCAGCCATTTCCTGTCCACTCATTATCTTCTCAATAAAATTAATGGTAATCTAACTCCACCTTTCTTTCATTCCCCCAACAAACAACTTACCTGTGAGCATCGTCCCTGGCCTGGGAGGCATTGTCCTCAGTGTAGGTGCTCAGCAGCTCCACCATCACCTTGGAAGCCTGGTCACTGCCGCCCACCAAGTCAGTCAGACACAACCACACATTAGGGAGCACCACGGGACCTACCTCATCTTGCTCTCCAGCAGGACCTCATGGAGCAGCCGCAGCAGCTTCTGGATCTTCTCCATGGAGACATCCTTGCCTTGGTACCAGACCTTGAGCTGCACAACCACAACCCATGAGCTGCAGGCTAACAGGGGAGAGGCAGCAAGTTGAGCTTTTCTACAAAAAAGTCAACAACGACCAATTAGTGATCCGTACCTTGGCAATGTCGGTGTAGACAGAAGGCACGGCATCCACCTGGCCAGCCAACTTCACAATGTAGTAGTAGATGTCGAAGGCCGGCTGGGAGTGCTCCCCCAGTCCCTCATACAGGTTCTGGAGCCTGCACAGCACACACATGTTCAGTATCACTTGTAAAATATACTGTTAGGAACCAATTCTTTCGTAGTCTACAATCGAGCAGAGTAAACACCAACACCTCTAAGAAAATCAACACTTTTAATTTCCTTTCATAACTAACTAATTTACATCATTTAAAACCAATTATATACATGTAAAGTAGTCCGGTCATCTGGTCAAAATATAAATATATAAATCTATGAAAAAACAACTTATAAAAATCCTAACAATGCCCCCCATTTTAAAGTTGTTTTCATACCCTCATCGGAGGCCTAGAGTGGCCAAGATCCTGGTCAGTTTAATTCTTCCAATTCCCTTAGTTAGAAAATCTGCAATACTCCCTCCGCCAAGCCGCAATTCTTGAAGATCTTCCTGGGATTATAGTTTCATTCTGGCCTTCCTCGTCTTCCCTCCTCAGTGCTTCGTCTTCATAGGCCTGCTCTTCATCTTCTTTCCGTTCCAAGTTATTCAGATTTTTCTCTACCGATATTGTTTCTTCATCAGTCCCTGAATATCCTCTTGGGATCGCAGCTTCATTTTGGTATTCCCCTTCATCTTCCTTCTTTAGTTCTTCGTCTTTCTGGTTTCTTTCCACCAATTTCGTCTCTTCCTCATTTATAGATTCATAGTCTTCTTCAAAATTATTATTTAAAACCTGGAAAAAATCAGTTTCATGTGAAATTTGTTTATCGACTTTCTTAGTTGGGAAAACATCTTCTCTAAATCTGACATTTCTGGTTACGAATACCTTATTGTTTCTGATATCCCAGACCTTGTATCCTTTGACTCCTTCCGGATAACCAATTAAAACACATTCTCTGCTTCTTGAATCAAATTTGGATCGACGCTGGTCGTTGTATGCCCAGGTCTGACAACCGAAAACTCGGATATGCTCAATCCTCACTGGCCGTTCGGTCCACATTTCTTCTGGTATTTTGTTACTTATCGCCTTGCTAGAACATTTGTTTCTCAAGTAACATGCTGTATTTACCGCATCTGCCCAGAACGATTTGGGAATCCCTGATTCAAGTAAAATGCATCTTGCTGTGTTCAGCAATGTCTGATTCATTCTTTCCGCAGTTCCGATTTGCTGAGGTGTTCTTGGAACTGTAAGCTGTCGCTTGATGCCACTTTCATTAAGGAATTTATTAAATTCGCCGTTAACATATTCCGTCCCATTATCCCTTCTTAGGACTTTGATTTTTCTGCTGTGGTAATTCTCAACACTGTTCTTATATTGTTTAAATTTGTCAAGTACCTCCGATTTTGACCTCATAAAATATACTTTTGTGTAATGAGTGAAGTCGTCTATGAACGTCACAAAATAATTGTTTCCTCCCTTTGACATTGGGCTAATGGGACCTACTACATCCGAATGGATGAGCTCCAAGGGTGATGAAGTCTTCTTACTTTCGACAGGTTTGGAAGGAAATGGGAGTCTTCTCATTTTACCTAAAGGCACACCTCGCACTCTGCTGTTTCACTTACATTTTGGAGATCCCTTTTGTAAATGTGTCCTAGCCTTCTGTGCCAGATATCTGCACTAGGTGACTTCACTTTAGCAAATCTTCAGTTCTTCCACTGTATAGATTCTTCCTCTTCTATTAGATTTCAAAATTAATTCGCCATCACTTCCAAAAACAGAGGCCTTGCCATTCTGGAATAAAACTTTGTTTCCTCTTTCCTCAATCCTTCCAACAGACAAAATATTTCCGTCTAACTCAGGAACGTATAATACGTTTTCCAAGAACAAGGTCTCACCTCCATATTCGTGACCAAGTTTGATGGTTACATCACCCATCTCTGATACCTTTATTTTCTCATTGTTTGCCATTTCAACTGAAGTTGAAATACTTTTTGTATTAGTCATTTTCAGTCTGTTCGACGTCATATGTTCAGTAGCTCCACTGTCCAGAAACCAGATATTCTGCGAGTTGTTTTTCAAGTTATTTGCAAATAGGACTTTATGAGTAAGGTCTAACGTACTTTGTTTCAGCATACCTTCGCTAATTCTCCTTGATGAGTTGGCAAATCTGCAATTCCTAGCTATGTGTCCTAATTTGCCACAATTGAAACATCTTATCCGCCTGGAATAATTATAGTTTTCCCTTTTCCCTTCCGTCCACGTATTACGATAATTCCTTGGTTGATCATATTCAAATTTATTTCGCTCTTGACATGGTGATTTGCATGTATCCTCTTTTCTTCTTATCGCAAAAGTGCAATTAGGATCTTCTTGGGGGATTTTACGCTGGTTCTGTCGTTTTTCTTCTAAGAGTAACTTGGATTTAACCTCACTAGTTGATAGCTTCTCTTCATGCTGTTCTAAACTGAGAATTAGTGGTTCGTAACTCTTTGGCAATCCCAATAGCATAATCAACGCTAATTCGCCATCCCCAAATCCATGGTGACACTTTGCCAATTTTCTATGACATTCCATTATCCTCGCAAAATATTCTTTCATATCTTCGTCATTTCTTTTGACAATGTTGAAAAATTCTCTCAGTAGCTGTAATATATGCAGTAATCCATACTTTGTGTGGATATCCTCCAACATCTGCCATGCATCGATCGCTCGCCCACAATCACCGATGTCATCTAGGAATGAATCCTCAACTGCTAATAATATGACAGACAATGCCAAATTATCTTTCCGCTTCTGTTTTTCTGAAGTTTCACTTGGAAAGCCAGGCTCAATCGCATCCCATATGTCCTTCTGAATCAAAATAGATTTAGTTCTTATGGCCCAGGAATAATAATTATTACCATCTAGTTTAGGTATTCTCAACTCGTCAGCCATTGATATTTCTAGTTATGCAAATCTGACAAAAAAGATAACTTAAATATTTTCTTCTTCTTCTTTAAACTTTCTACTTCTTCTTATTCAAACTTCAACTTCTTGAACTTTATCCTTTCAACTTCTTCTTATTCAACCTTCAGCTTCTTTGCCTTTTGACTTCTTTAGACTTTAGCTTCAGCTACACTTCTTTAGATTTTACTTTTTTCTTTAGCTCTAAATTCAAATTTTCTTCTTTACCTTCTTTGGCTAAACTAATTACTTTCTACGGCGCAGTGGAAGCGTGCTGGGCCCATAACCTGTTAGGAACCAATTCTTTCCTAGTCTACAATCGAGTAGAGTAAACACCAACACCTCTAAGAAAATCAACACTTTTAATTTCCTTTCATAACTAACTAATTTACATCATTTAAAACCAATTATATACATGTAAAGTCGTCCGGCCATCTGGTCAAAATATAAATATATAAATCTATGAAAAACAACTTATAAAAATCCTAACATATACCGTACAGAAAATAAACGGGTTGATAATCTTTGATAGAATAAGGAAACAATAGCAGAGTGTTCTCTGTAATTATTCCATAGCAGCAGTCCACTTACACTTTGAGGATGACGTGGCCAACCTTGCTGTTGGGGCAGGTCTGCACCACCTTCTCACAGAAGGCCTCTACCATGGACTCAGCATGGTCCAGGGGAGAGGTGAGCATCAGCAGGGAGATGATGCTGTTCAAGACTCCTTCCACTGCACACCAGTGTCAAACCCCTGGCGATGGGTTGGGCAGGAAGAGACTCACCATTCTCATTGGGTTCCTTGAAGCAAATGTTGCTCACACTGATGATCTCCTGGAGATCTGTGAGGAAACCTTCCTCAGAGTTCTCCTCGGCAATATCTGCTCCCAGGCCCTTGAAGTAGACTCGCAGCTCTTGGCTCTGGACACAATTGTGACATTTAGACACAGTTCAGAATCAACATATATAGTCACGACCGTCATGGGCCGGTTCTGTCACGGATGCGCGCGCATCATCATTATGATCATTATCATTATCTAATGATAATTGTTATTATTATCCCTATATATAGTCACGACCGTCATGGGCGGGCTGGCCGGCCGGTTCTGTCACGGATGCGCGTGCATCATCATTATGATCATTATCATTATCTAATGATAATAATAATAATAATAATTATTATTATATTATTATCCCTATATATAGTCACGGCAGTCATGGGCGGGCTGGCCGGCCGGTTCTGTCACGGATGCGCGCGCATCATCATTATGATCATTATCATTATCTAATGATAATAATAAAAATAATAATAATAATAATTATTATTATTATATTATTATCCCTATATATAGTCACGACCGTCATGGGCGGGCTGGCCGGTTCTGTCACGGATGCGCGTGCATCATCGTTATGATCATTATCATTATCTAATGATAATAATAATTATTATTATTATATTATTATTAACATATATAGTCACGACCGTCATGGGCCGGTTATGTCACGGATGCGCGCGCACAGGGAGGTCACGTGCTCGCCGGCAGCCAACGGGCGCGCGCCGCCGGCATTACGTCATAGATTATAAACACAAGGTAATAAGGCAAAATAAAAAAATAGTGTGTGATAAGGCACAATTTGGATTATCTACTTATATAATTGCCTTATTCTATCTGTGTGAAGTTCACGGATAGATTTTGATCAGAATGGATAAAATAAAAAAATTTCAAGGGATGGGAATCGAACCCACGACCTTCCGCTTACCGGGCAGATGCCATGACCACTAGGCTACCCTGGACATATTTTTCCGTTCACATTTTTATTTTTTCAAGACACACACAGTTTGGGGCGGGACGTTTCACAAAAGAGAGATCCACGGCGCCAATTTATAATTGTAACGAATAATATTTTAATTAAAACATTT
Organism: Cordylochernes scorpioides; assembly: GCA_030710605.1. NCBI lineage: Eukaryota > Metazoa > Arthropoda > Arachnida > Pseudoscorpiones > Chernetidae > Cordylochernes > Cordylochernes scorpioides. The sequence continues at coordinate 88,382,341 of CP092875.1, read as the reverse complement.
TAAAAATATATACGCACTCGGGTAAAACCCGGGCGTTGCCCGGGCCATTCGTCTAGTCAACATATATAGTCACGACCGTCTTTCCTCCTCAATTCCTCATCGCTGTCACGGATGCGCGCGCACAGGGAGGTCACGTGCTCGCCAGCAGCCAACGGGCGCGCGCCGCCGGCATTACGTCATAGATTATAAACACAAGGTAATAAGGCCAAATAAAAAAATAGTGTGTGATAAGGCACAATTTGGATTATCTACTTATATAATTGCCTTATTCTGTCTGTGTGAAGTTCACGGATAGATTTTGGTCAGAATGGATAAAATAAAAAAAGTGTCAAGGGATGGGAATCGAACCCACGACCTTCCACTTTCCGGGCAGATGCCATGACCACTAGGCTACCCTGGACATATTTTTTGTTCACATTTTTATTTTTATATTTTCAAGACACACACAGTTTGGGGCGGGACGTTTCACAAAAGAGACATCCACGGCGCTAATTTATAATTGTAACGAATAGTATTTTAATTAAAACATTTTAAAAATATATATGCACTCGGGTAAAACCCGGGCGTTGCCCGGGCCATTCGTCTAGTCATACATATATGTATTATTGTATATGTATATTTGTTTCTAATACATTTCCTTTAATATTTAACCAATCTGGTTGAAATTTTAGAAGAATATTGAGTTAAATCAGAAAGTTTTTTTTTTTTTTTTGCATTTTCAATGAAGCATATTTAAAATTAATCAAGTAGTAGAACTATTTTTTTAGTATGAAAATGATGATAATAATATTGATGCATCATGTTTGATGGGTAGAAACAAGTTTCTTTCTGCAGAACAATCCCCCAGGCAGCATATATAAATAAGGAAGGTTCAAAGGGCACTTTCATTCTTTTCCATTAAATCTCCAAGAAAAAAATTTTTAGGTCGAGAAATCCTTGCCATGCTTTAAATCCACAGCTCTTTTTTATATGGTTTCTCAAAGTGGAAGAAATATTTTACTTATTGATAAGTAGGTGTAATTTGAAACCCAAGATATGGCCATTATTTGGCCTTATTATCTTATGATTTTACGTATCATTTATACAACTTTTCAATATAATCACCTTCCATATATCTTCTTTTATTTCCCTCCCATCAAGAATTCTCAAAAATCCTCATTTATTATTTCTATTGCCTTCTTTCTTTAAAGTGTTTTAATGTTGGATGAAGTCATTAGGACAAGATCTGGGGTGGTGGGGGAAGATATAGTTTCATGTTTTACCAGAAATCAGCTAACTGTGAAAACAGTGCACAAAGTCATTTAATTTTGTTCCACGACAAGTTTCAATTCTCAAAGTCCCTAGATAGACAGATAGATCATCTGTCTGGTACAAATTAAGAGTGGCCAATGGTTTTATTGCAGAGAATGTCTCCTGCACTCCCCCCTATCTAGGCCATTTATACCATTCAACATAAGGTAGCCAAATAAATATTCCATCTTGATGAGGCACAATTTGGATTGTAGATTATAAACACAAGGTAATAAGACCAAATCCAAATAAATAAATAGTAAACACACTATTTATTTATTTGGATTTGGTCTTATTACCTTGTGTTTAAATATTCCATCTATTCAACTTTTTAAAATAGATTTCTTTTTAAATGTAATTCCTGGAAAACTTTTTGAATGAACTTTGTGGCCATCTATGATGGGAATACAAGAAGCAATGAGAATTTATATTTGACCTAGGGCAAAGAAACAAGCATAAAGATATCCTGGAAGATCCTGTAGAAAAACTGAAGGTGCATCTCAAGGCCAAAATTCCAAGTTGCATTCACCAAGTCTATTCATGATAAGCAGTATGCAATTGTGGATGAATTGGTAAACAACATTTCGTACGCTAGTAGAATCACCATTTTGCACAAATGTTTACATACAAGACATTTCTTGTACATGTGAGTAGAGGTGTGGCCAGGCCTACCTGGTTTTTATCACCACTGTGAAATTAAGAGCCAACAGGCCGAAAATTCTGCAAACACCACCAAGGTAGGCCATTGGCTTGCTACTTGGAATGGAAAGGCTTTTTATTCTTTGACCAACAGGTGATGGTTGACCAACATAAGTTAAACAAGAGTGAATAGGCAGTAGCATGGGACAGTTTAGAAGACCCTAGTCAAACATTGGATGAAGACAACCTGAACTGTGTTGGATTGATTGATGGTTACCCCATGACTGGGCTCAGTTTCATGTCTCAAAGGTTGTTATCAGATATTTGGGTAAAAGGAAGAATGTACTTCATCTTCTGTGCATACCTCAACCTTATCTGTTCCCTCACATTAAATCAAGATTTGAGGCCAACATTTTGGTTCTTTACACATATTAACAAAGCTATTTTGATATTAAATATCTATGAGGTTTGGCATGGAATTTGGTTATCGATTCACTAAAAATAATTTAAGAATTTATAATAGAAAATATTTAATTAACACCTGTTAGGTTTTAAAATCTTTGTAATTTGACATAAAATAGTTACCTGTTCTTCTACGCTCAAATCGATGAATGTTGGTACACCTGACATCTTAAATTATGACTATTATAATTAATTAATGGTCGATTACGAATAAAAATACCAATTTTGAAAAACAATCTAGCGCAAAAGAAACGTGTGGTATACAAAATGATGATCGTTCATCTATGAATCTGTATATATTTCAATTTTACACAAATTAAATTTCTGGCAATGCGTTTCTTTTAAATATCATCAAATATTATCTCTACAGACCTTACTGATATTTAAAAGAAACGCATTGCCAGAAATTTAATTTGTGTAAAATTTTAACGATAGATGGCAATAAAATTTAATTTACTAATGTATATATTTCAATCAATAAAAAAATATTTTATTTTAAAAATATAATAAAATAGTTCGTTAAAAATTTACTATTAATTTATTTGTAAAATTAAGATTATTTTCAAATTAAAAATAAAATCTACAAGCTATTAGCAAGTTTATTTTCAGTGAATATATTTTTAAAATAAACAAAGTATTTCTGGCAATATTTTTCTTTTGGTTAGTTTCACGTTGCGCCGCCGCTGCTTTTGTTTATCTGTTTATTTATTTATTTAATTAAAACACTTGCGATCTCGCAAAGCGCTTTTAAACATAACATATTTTAGTATTAGACCCAAAAGGGAAAAAATATAGGTCGGTAAAAATGTAGATATGTTCAAATTTTGTTAACTATTTCGGAGGTGTTTAATCCAAAATTTGCACGGTTTATATGTAAAAATATATGTATGTCAATATAAAATAAGTTGAGATTTTACTCTATGTAACGTGCGCGCGCTCCAGGAACCTGGGTTATAAATATCTCTCTCTAGATGAGTTTTTTAAAATTTATTTATATATTACATTTAAAAAAATTTGTATATTTTCTGTTAGTAGAATAAATTCAGAAGTTTGTTTTAACAAAGAGAAATTCCATTTTCACATGATTAAGCCTCAAAGATATAATTAATTAATGATAAAGCACAATTTGGATTATAGATAAAAGAAAATAAGACTTAATCTAAATAATTTAATAGTGTGTGACCTGCTTACAGAAAGGTCACACACTATTAAATTATTTGGATTAGGTCTTATTATATTTATTTATTAAATTATAAATATAATTTACCTTAAAGAATAGGGAAGAAATCACAGCTGCCATGGCATCATTGACAAATGCTCTTACAGCCAATCAGGTAGAAAGTTTTTCTGTGATAAACACAACAGTTTCCTTATTTCTCTTACAATAATATTGTGTCAGGATTTTAAATACATTTGTTGTGTTATCAGGAGAAATGTCCAGTGGGAAACCTGTTCAGAATGGGGATGCTGGGAAGCTGATGGTATACAACAGCCTAACAAGACAAAAGGTTTGTAGTATCAATAAATGTATATTCCTCCTCTAAATAAATGCTCCAATGTCCCCCGATTCTTGCAAAAGTCCAACTCCACCAGCGAGTGCAAGTAACCAAACGGGGCTCTGGCACATTTGTAAGTGCAAAGTCGAACTGCTTTTCACATGTGTAGACATGTGGTGCACTTACAGTAAAAGCAGTCGCCTACTTCTACCCACCATGATTATCATGGCCTGTACCACGTGTACTAGGGATAAGCAAAAAAATATATATTCCTCCTCTTCTTTCGGGTTTCATATTTCCTTACAAACCATTAAAGATCAAATATTGTAAAACTGCAGAACATAAATACAATTTGTTGGTATTTAGAAGAAATATTTGTCATGTGAAATACTCCACAGTAGAGGGGCTCTCCTCACTGGGCCACTCCCAGTAACATTGGGGACCACCTATGTTTGGTGGATGGTCTTAAATGGGATACAAGTAATTGTTACCTCTGCCATGAACAAATGGAATCGGGGGGGTCGGTGGAAGGCTGGTTAAACCGTTTGGTTTTCGACCACTACGACCCGGGTTCGATTCCCGCATTGGACACTTTTTTCTGTTTAAAAAAAAATGTTCCAATGACCCCCGATTCTTGCAAAAGTCCAACCCCATCAGCGAGTTCAAGTAACCAAATGGGGCTCTAGCACATTTGTAAGTGCAAAGTCGAACTGCTTTTCACATGTGTAGATATGTGGTGCGCTTACAGTAAAAAGCAGTCGCTAACTACCCACCATGATTATTATGGCCTGTACCACGTGTACTAGGGATAAGCAAAAAAAAAAAAGGAATCAGTGCCAAGTGTATGCACAGTCTTCTTCTTTCTTATCTCCACTCAATCATATTAAAGTTTGTAAATCAAACAGTCTGGTTCTAGCCTATGGCTACCCATATGGCGGGGGATGTGTGGACATCATTCTGCTGCTGTCCCTCCCTTATGAAGGAGGATATTCCATGTTGAATTGCTGCCATTACAATCCTCCATTCCAAGTGTGACAATTCACCTGAGCACTGTCATATTTCTATAAAACTTCCTCACCAAGTGAAACAGTTGTTCAGGAAATGTTCTGGAATTAATATTATAGAATGCCCACACCAGGTGTTACAGGCTGCTGGGTCTGAACCATGGCCTAGATGTTTTATGGACTTTGTGCTGGAATTTCCAGTTGTCCTGGTCTTAGAATGGCATCACATGGGTTATTTTATTTCTGGTTTAATAAACACATTTAGAAAGCTAGAGATTTGTTAATTTAAATGTTTTAAACTAAACTTATCCCCCTGATATTTTCACCTAAATATTTATATACATGGGATTAATTTATTGAACTGTAAACACATCTGTGTGTGGTGTGCCTAGACAAATTTGTAAACTTATTATATCTATAGTATTTTTACCTCCCTCTCTGACTCCACTGTGCAACAAGGTGACTGTACAAATTCTTATCTTGATGTCACATGAGTTTCCAAGAGTCCAGAGGATGTCAGTACCTAGGTTTGAAACTCTCCTTGTGTTATACTTAGTTTTTTTATATTTATATAAAACCATTTTATTGCATTATAAAATAATGAGGGTGGCAGATTACATATATTGTGAGAATTGAGGAAATCATTATGTGGATCATAGCCATCATAGTGTGTGTTTATTTTTCCTCAGAGTTGCAAATTAAAAATTATCTTTGAAATATTCCAGGAGATATAATATTTTCTAATCAAATATTGTTATACATGTTGGAAGCTACTTCTGCACCTCCAACTCATCTACAACAACTGGATTTCTCCGCAGGTGTGGCAGCCTGCTGTCACCTTGTCTACAATAGGAACAACCAGATATCCATTTAGTCCTGCAGTGGTTGTAGAAGCTCCTCTACATGTGGGGAATCTTAACTGTCCACACATGTAGTAATATAACAATCCATTAAAATTTACCAAATTATTTCACATAAATAATCCCCTTTCTCTTTCTCACCTCTATCTTTAATTCAACCAAAGATTAAATCAAAGTAAGACTGCAGTAAGTGCTGAGTTGTCATAGTTATTGGGTGGGAATAGAGTACTGCAGTCAGGCTGTGACACACTATCCCAACTACACCACAGTTTGATGTGCAAGGTTGGGTACCTCACTGGAGGCTAGACAGGTCACTCGGGATCAATTTCAGACCATGTTGTTGACAGCTGTGTAAGGTAGAATTTGGTATTCTGGTGGGGGAGAGAGCATCTCTCACACCTGAGGTTGGCAGCAGTAGAAACTTTGCTGCTACATAGCACATGATTGGTCAAAACTTGGCTATTCCTGCTCTCTGATTGGAAGCTGGTTGTCCCAAGTAGTTTTGAGGATTTCAGAAAGCTAGCCTTCAATATGGTTCAAACTGTGTGCAGGAGGAGTTTGTGCCCCAGGAGGGCAACAAGGTGCTGTGGTACAGCTGTGGACCCACCGTGTACGACGCCTCCCACATGGGCCATGCCAGGTGAGCTGGGTCCTTGGTCCAATTTTTGCAGCTATATCCTTCTTTCTTTAGGAAACTTAGGTCATCCAAGTGTTCTACAGAGCAACGGCCAAATCTAACTAATGTTGAGATGAACCAAATACAATGGTCTCTCCCATGAGAGGCCATAATCTAAAAACATGGCTAAATCTAGTGTCTCATCAGAGACTTTGCAATTTCAGGCCAAGTCTTCAACCCAGTCTCTGATCTAGGGGAGACCAGTTATAGCCATGGTGTCTCATGGACAACTACTGTATTGTGGTTTGCCACCCTAGCATTGCCACAAATAATGGAAGAACTCTGGAATGGTCGAATCTTAATGACATGTTGATGCCTCCCCCGTACCATGTATAATGTAACATGTGCTGCCCAGGTCTTACATCTCATTTGACATCCTACGGAGGATCCTCAAGGACTACTTCAACTACGACGTCCATTACGTCATGAACATCACCGACATTGATGACAAGGTAGGACTGGGAGTCCTCTGGTAGAATGCTGTTACATTACTCTGTTTGAATGGTGTTATTGACTTCTCCCTACAGTCAGGATAATTTCCTGATGTTATCATGTGGTGACATTGGTGGGTGTTTGGAATAAGTTCATTATGGTTGGCTTGTTGTTGTAAATATGGCTCTCTATGTATAAGGCACAATTTGGATTATAGATTATAGACACAAAGTAATAAGACTAAATTCGAATAAATAAATAGTGTGTGACATTTTTGTAACAACGCTGTTACCGAAATGTCACACTATTTATTTGGATTTGGTCTTATTACCTTGTGTCTATAGCTCTCCATGTAATTGCTGAAGTATATCAAAGGTAAGACTTGACAGAATCAGACAAGTTTTTATTTAATGCAACTCTCTTGTGCCTTCTTATACTTTACACAGAATCTCTGGGTTCCTGATCTCTGACAAAATGTTCCCTTCACAAATTCTCATCTTGATAAAACTTTCTTTTATAAACTTTTAATTATTTTTCTCCCCTTTCTGAGACTAACAAGCTGGCCAAAACCACAGAAGTAGTCATTATACCAAATTTAAAAAAAAATATTTATACATTTTACAGGATCACAGACCCACTCTTGACCCCCCAGTGAACAGAGGGAGCAATTCTCCTGCCATTTATGTTTAATACACCTTTCTGTGTGTACTATAAGTCTGTAATTGATCTTGATTTAAAAGATGAGTCTTCTGATGATAGCAACTCTCTGTGCACACACAGTCTGCTCTTTCCTCTTCTGTTGCACATCCTGGACAGCATCTTCCTTACAAACCTCCTCTTGCCACCATTTCCAATATCTTCTTTCTCCAACAACTGTGAAGTCAGTGGACTTTGGAATTCTATGGAGCTTGCTCTGGTTGATGAGTCAGTCGGCTGTTCTCCAAACTTCTACAGACATTTCAATTCCTCCACACTTAGATCTGCTTGGATGTATCCATCAGCATAAATTGTCACAATGTAGGATTCAGTGCCATCTAAGGTGATGGCTATATTGCTGTTTGTAGAATTTCTTGCTGCCCTTGCTAACAGCTCAGTGATATGATTGGTCCCCCTTCTCTGTAATACATTCATAACCTTTACTTCTTGGGAAACTGAATTCACACAACCTACACTGCACCAGAAGATATGATGAAAAAGCCAGAAAGTACAGTGGAAGCTGAAATTTAACAAAATTTTTATTTTTCTACCAAAATAATTTCCTTCTGTCCTACTGAAATGAGAAAATATTGGGAAGGTCTGGCTCTCACCAGTGTTGCCACTTTAATCTGCTAATAAGACCAAATCCAAATAAATAAATAGTGTGTGACATTTCGGTAACAGTGTTGTTACCATCTTCAGACAAAAGTGCTGAATGAGCAAAACATCGCAGCATGTTTTTTAAAAAAAGTTACTGTTATCAACTATTTAAAACATGCTGCGATATTTTTCTTATTCAGCACTTTTGTCTGAAGATGTTAACAACGCTGTTACAGAGATATCACACACTATTTATTTGGATTTGGTCTTATTACCTTGTGTTTATAATCCAAATTGTGCCTTATCATTGTATTGGGATGTTCTGCTTCTCTATAGCCTGCAGTTAGTTGGTGAGGGAATGATGAATTCTGTGTTCATCCTCTCACACAATTGACAGTTAAACCTGTCTATAGCGCCCCCTCTAAATAGCGCCTTCCTCTCTAAAGCGCCCGATTTTAAACATTAAAATGTAAACATTTTGCATTAAAAGTGACCTGTCTATAGCACCCCCTCTCTATAGCACCCTGGTGAGTCCCAAGAGAGGACGCTATAGACAGGTTTAACTGTATTATAGAGAGGAAACCTACAGACATTCTAGACTTGGTAGTGTTGAAGACATTCCCTGGAAAATTAACACATTTTTAAAAAACCAACTCTCCTCTGACTGGAGAGCAGAAGGAAGAATTCCTGACTAGGCTCAGCCAAACTGAGACTTCTAACCTGAGGTTCTGGCAGCAAAGTTTCTGTGAAGACTTTCCTTGTAACATCCTGTGTGAGATGTGCAGATCATCAAGAGGGCCAGACAGGAGCACCTCTACCAGGAGTACTGCCAGCAGGAGCGGGTGCTGTCCCAGACCATGGAGGATGTCAGCTCTGCCCTCCAGGTAAACACTCCTCCAGCTGCCTCCCACCCACTTCTTCCTGCCATCCTCTTTCCATTCCTTTAACTCTCCAGAACTTTCTAATCAATCTATTTTATTCTAATTTTTTATCTAATTCAGTTTTTTTTTTTCTGATGACCTTCAACAGGCCTCGTTCCTCTCACAAACATCCCTGTCAACCTATTCCATTCTCCCCCAGATTCACATTTTAAAAGTTTCCTTGTCCACCTGCAACAACACCTGGCTGTGCAGCACCTGGAGTCCAAGCCGGCCCCCACAGACCCGGACAAGCTGGAGCTGGTGCGGAGGACGGTGGAGAAGGTCCGGCTCTGCCTGGCCAACATTGAGGGCAGCCTGGAGCGAGGGGCCGTCAGCATCACCTGCCAGGACGTAAGTACTCAGCTCCACCTATATGGGAACCACACCTGATAATGGGAAGGCTGTAATTGATAATTATGGAATAGGTTTGTTAAAAGTGACATTCTCCCTGTGTAGTCACATTTAAGATGTTGGAAATAAGACCCTGGATGTTTCCAGCCGGGATTGTGATGTTTGAACATGTTTACTCTCCTGCAACATGATGATGGCAACTAGAGAGCTGGCTACACCCACCTTGACATCATCTTGTCAACTACTTACTGAACAACCAGGTAGCCCAGGCTCCTGGAGTGTATCCACACTATCCCTTCTGGTGGTGATGATAATTAAGACAGACAGAATAACATAATCGATTGATTAGTCATTGTGTGGACATCTGTCCTCCCAGTGTGGAACACATCTCCCAGGGTGGTGGAGTGTAGGATGAGAGAAGGTGCCACACACTTGATATTTTTACCTCAACATTCCATACTCTGTGTATAAAGCAAAGTTGTACAAATATCTACAGTTAAACCTGTCTATAGCCCCCCCCTCTAAATAGCGCCTTCCTCTCTATAGCGCCTGATTTTAAACATTAAAATGTAAACATTTTACATTAAAAGTGACCTGTCTATAGCACCCCCTCTCTATAGCACCCTGGTGAGTCCCAAGAGGGGGCGCTATAGACAGGTTTAACTGTATATATATTGTTTCTGACAGACTTATTATGTTGTTGGACAAACTGTTGACAGCCGTGACCTAAAATTGAATCCCTCATTGGGCACTTTTTTTATAATAAAAAAAAATTGCTTCAATAGCCTCTTATTCTTGCAAAAGTCCAACCCCACCAGTGAGTGCAAGTAACCAGACAGGGCTCTTGCACATTTGTAAGTGCAAAAGTTGAACTGCTTTCCATATGTGTAGACATGTGGTGCATTTACAGTACAAGAAGTCACCAACTACTACCCACAATGATTATCATGGCCTGTACCATATGTACTAGGGATATACAGTTCAACCTGTCTATAGAGTCTTGGGACTCACCAAAATAGGGTGCTATAGAGAAGGGGTGCTATAGACAGGTCACCTTTAATGTAAATCGCATCGTACTATGTATTTAAAATCGGGCGCTATAGAGAGGTAGGTGCTATTTAGAGGGGGCGACAGGTTTAACTGTATAATTAAAAAAAAAAAACGACTTAAATGCCCATAGCCTTTTAACATGACTTATATTCAAGTCCAATAAATTAAAGCTATATACATAATTTATAATATTAGTCTTTAAAATAGATTTTAACACCTTTCTAAAGTTCAGTTGAAACATCTGTAAAAGATGTTATTAACCCAGGCAGCAGTTCTGTATGGACATTGATGTGCTGCTGCCCAGGAGAACTTGAAGATTTTTGTTCAACTCACAATATCAATGGGATTGCGGAGCTTTGAGAAGAATCCATCTTGAAGTTTTCTCTCCTCTGGTTGGACACTCCTCTCTCTTCATTTACAAGTACATACCTGTCGTGATCGAATGGAAGGGTGCAACCGTTGTGCATGTGAGCTTTGAAAAGAATTCCAGCCTAGTGAGCGCGTGCCGTAGCATTCGCCCGCTGGCTCCCACGTTTATTTTGTGTAGTGTATTTATAAATGGATGAATTTGTATTTACATTTTAAAACAAGAGCTTAAAATATTTACAGTTTAACATACTTATTTTGGCGAAAAGAAATTATACCTCTTGGGTATTAGGCAAATTATGACATATATATATATTTGTATATTTAATAAAAAGGCATATATTAGATCAAAATATAATTTATTTTACCAATATTTCAGTTGGCTGAATGCCAACCTTTTTCATTAATTTTATATTAATATTATAATACCTTGAAAAAAGATGGTGTTCATCCAACTGAAATATTGGTAAAATAAATTATATTTTGATCCAATTTATGCCTTTTTAATTAAAGATCTATTTATGGATTGCTCTATTTTCAAATTGATACTTGTATATGTGGTGATTTGTGAGCAGTCGTGGTAATTGCATGGTAAGAACACACACAGGATCCAGGAGTAAACACCTGTGAGGAGTAGGTCAGAGAGGAGAAAGAGAAGGTCTGAGGAGACCACCCAGCGTGGAGTTGACCTCCGTGAGAACTGTCCCTTGATGATCCAGGGGCTTTTAAACTCTTCTCAGTGGGATAAATTAGTCCCCAGGGGGAGGAGGGGAGTTCCTGGAAATGTTTATTTTTAGAAGGCAACCTTCTCTTCACACAGGCCATCTTTATTTACATATTTCTATATATTGTGACATCTTTACATATCGTTTTGTAAATAGAGAGAAATCCATATTTAAATCTTTAGGTAATAAAAATGCATATATTGGATTGATTAAAAAATAATTGGCAAATAAATCTTTTTATTCAATTCAATATACAGTTAAACCTGTCTATAGCACCCCCTCTTGAGACTCACCAAAATAGGGTGCTATAGAGAGGGGTTGCTATAGACAGGTCACTTTTAATGTAAAATGTTTACATCTTAATGTTTAAAATTGGGCGCTATTTAGAGGGTGGGGCACTATAGACAGGTTTAACTGTATGCCTTTTTATTATCTATATATACACATATATTAAGAAATAGCTTAACTTTCTTGTACAGAGTAAGACATGATACTTGTACACCCTCCCATTACAGTATCTACAGCAGCAGCAGAGATGTCCACAACAGGGCAGTGGCTGGGATATGTGTTGTTGCTAGCTGGAGTTGGGCTCATCACCTGGAGTGTTGATTGGAATTATTTGACACAAGTCGGTTTGATCCAATAAGCTATCAGACAGAGTGTTGTATGCCCAAAATGATCAAATAATTTGTAAGTAATTATAGCTGGTTTTTTATTTATTTGGGTTGGTGTTGGCAGAGCCTGCTGGAGGAGAGCAGGGAGGTGCTCTCTGATTGGCTAGACCACCAGCGCGGGGCCTCGGTGACGGACAACTCCATCTTTGCCAGCCTGCCGCGCCACTGGGAGCAGGAGTTCAACAAGGATATGGAGGCCCTCAACGTGAGTCTGACCACACTGCCGCGCGCTGCCCTCTGACCTTGGTCTGCGCAGGTGCTGCCAGCAGACTGTGTCACGCGGGTCAGCGAGTACATCCCCCAGATTGTGGCGTACATACAGCGCATCCTGGACAACGGCATGGCGTGAGTTGTTACTTCTTCTATCCCACCCATCTGATGTTCTGTTGCAATTGACTTTTTTAAGTTTGTAAAAATATTAAGCAACATTTCATGTTTGTTTCTTTACTTCATTTTAAACACACTTCCTTGCACCAGCTCTTCTACCAGACCCAACAACATCACCCAGTATATATTCCCTTTACCTCCCTGTAAACGACAGAGCCAGAGTGTTCTTTACACTGAGGTGTCTTTTTACTGAAATGGTATGAAAAATAAAATTTGCATTAAAACCAAGTAACTCCCCCTTTTTTTTTATTATCATCCCATGGGTAAGATTACACCAGGTCATGAAGGTTGAAAGCAATAATTTTTCTACAATAGTTTTGGGGTTGTTGTATAGGTCTTAGCTCCAATACAGTCCTGGATATGTGCTGGAGTTGGAGCATTTTAAGCAGACAGGAAAAACCTTTTCTCCATCAATGAACATAATATGTCCGGTCTTTATTCTTGAAAGTAACCCTATTTCTCAATGCATCAAAACACACAAGACAATTATCAAAAAGAGCAGGTTTAATATACAAAGTGAAATGTGACCAATGCTATGTGGAACAAACATCCAGAACTTTAAAAGGTAAAACCATGCTCTAGAATGAGATAAACTTGTAGAACAGGGCACAATTACAAGATAATAAGACCAAATCCAAATAATTAATGGAATGTGATTTTTCAATAACAGCATTGTTACCGAAACATCACACACCATTAATTTATTTGGATTTGGTTTTATTATCTTGTAGTCCTAATCTATAATCCAAATTGTGCCCTTTCACTGGGCATAATAATTCAAATCTAAAAGAAACAGAGATATTAAATTATGAGAAAAATTATTCTAAGAGACAATTTAAAGAAATATTTTTCACCAAAAGAAATGTGCCACAGAATGGAAGAAATATTGATGACATTTACAGAAGTGTTTTCCCCTCCTACTTCCAATTCAAAATATAATTTTAGGGTTCTTAGAAATTACAGAGCAGTGTCTGTATTCCATGTTAGGAGCACATGGCATCGGTTCCACATGTCAGAGGCGGCCATTTCTTTTGGAGCTAAGTCAGTGGCCTGCCACTGAGTAGTGCTCCCAGTTTTAGTGACATAGGCAGACACATTCTACTTCACCCAGTCATGATGGTTGTCAAATGACTTGACAGAATGGTTGCAAGGTTTTCCCACAATGTACTAAGTGCAATTCTAAACCCCAAACCACATCATTGACTGTATGGACTCATTCATTGATGAGCTATACTCAGCTTCCCCAGCAGACACCATCAACAAGCTCTACAAGCTAGATGCCCTGATATGATTGAGTGGAGATAAGAAAGAAGAAGATTTATTTTCTTCCTATCAGTTATCTTGTTTTCACAAGTGATAAAAGCACTTACTATGTAAGGCATGCTCTGATGTATTTTTTCTTATTTACTACTTTGTCTGTTGATGGTAACAATGCTGTTACTAAAACATCACAAACATATCAATAATTTAGAGATTTGGTCTTGTTACATTCTAATCTATAATCCAAATTGTACCTGCCAATCATGGTGCTGCTCAGTGTTCCACCTTAATTTACATTAGGTGGAGTTCCAAACATATGTAAGACAAGTTTCTCTCTCTCACACCTACTCTATTATTTATATTGAGTTGTAAAACTGGCTGCTGTTCTAAACCCATCCATTGAACAGGCCTCTAGTTATTTTATAATTTGACATGAGAAGTCTACTTGGATGGTAGGATGGGGGAGCTGCTATGGTAGTTCTGGCTGGATGACCTCACATAACAGTGTTGTTGCCATCATCAGACAAAAAGTACGGAATGATTTTATCTTGCTATTATCGAAACATCACATAGTATTTATTTGGATTTGGTCTAATTACATTATGTTCCTTGCCGGTCCCAAGCCCGGATGAAAAAGGAGGAGGGGGAGCAGTAACAAGCTCACTAAAAAACCTGGGCTCAGCTGGCCCGGCTGATAGTACCCTGTAAGGGCTCCAGGGATACAGGATGAGCAGTGTTTGTACTCCATGTTAGGAGCGGCTGCACATGGCGTCTGTTCCTCATGTCAGAGGCGGCCATTTCTTTTGGAGCTAAGTCGGCCTGCCACTGGGTAGTGCTCCCAGTCTTAATGACAAAGGCAGACGCATTCTACTTCACACAGTCATGGTGATTGTCAAATAAGCTTGATACCCTAATATGATTGAGTGGAGATAAGAAAGAAGAAGAAGAAGGACCTTATGTTTCCAATCTATAATCCAACTTGTACCTACAAGTTTTTCTCCCATATTTGACTTCCAAATGGTGAGATAATAACATGCCTAGTAGAACATTGTCACTTTTTTTATGGAATCTTTGGGAACTTTTCTCCATCTGATTAAAAGTTTGATAAGGCACAATTTGGATTATAGATAATAAACACAAGGTAATAAAACTGAATCCAAATAAATAGTGTGTGAGGTTCTGTAACAGCGCTGTTACTGAACCATCACACACTATTTATTTGGATTTGGTCTTATTATCTACGAGAGATATTTCTCATTCTGTACTTTTGATGATCGTAACAACGCCGTTACCGAAATGTCATACACTTATTTATTTATTTGGATTTGGTCTTATTATCTACGAGAGATATTTCTCATTCTGTACTTTTGATGATGGCAACAACGCCGTTACCGAAACGTCACACACTATTTATTTATTTGGATTTGGTCTTATTACCTTGTGTTTATTATTAAAAGTTTATTAAATCCTGGATCAGGACTTGGCATGTTGACTTCTACTCACATGGCTGTGATGTGCAGCTACGAGTCCCCGGGAGGCTCTGTGTACTTCGACACCCTCAAGTTCCACCAGAGCCCAGGCCACAGCTACGCCAAGCTGGTACCGGAGGCCCGTGGAGACACCTCGGCCCTGGAGGAGGGGGAAGGTACCGGAGTAGTTGCATAGTGTCACCTATTTGGAATATTTACATCAACCTGTTTTTATTCAATGATGTAGTTTTATAACTTTTCCAACCAACAAAGGATGTCCACAATTGTCACCAATGGTGGCACAATTGTAGAATGTGAAATCTGGATGAATCCAATTGGTGTGATGGTGGAAGTTCACTCACACGCAGCTATTCTTCTTTTTTTTTTTCTTTTTTTTTTTTCTAATTCTCAAAATTTACTGTGTTACCCCGGCAGACACCATCAAAAGTCTCAAGCTTTACAAGCTTGATACCTTAGTGTGATTTGAGTGGAGATAAGAAAGAAGAAGAAAGTTCCACAGCACATCTTTTATTGTCATTATCAACTTAGCACCGATGAACTAAGCATTGATGAAACTAACTTCTAATCTTACTTATTATACATATACCGACCTACTGCAATGATGGTATGCAGGGTATGGCTCATCAGTGGTAAACCCTCCCAGCAATTTCAGTTTTTTTTTTTCCAGGCCGCTTTACTATTGTATTGGGCTGGTTTTCTTAGATATCCTGCATTTGTTATATAACACCTCTTGGGCAGTAAATATATGTAATTATATATATACAGTAGAACCTGCATGAAAGGACACTCACACTAGAGGACACTTCTCTACAAAGGACAGTTTTCATCACCAAAATTGCCATTTTTATTAATTAGCAATTCTGATAAGAGGACAGCTCTCTTTAAAGGACACTGGCTCTGCAACTAGGTTTTGTCCTTTACAGGGAGGTAGTTCTACTGTATGCCTAAATTAAATATTGTAAGAAGCATCGACAAATGCTCTTCCACAAAATCATAAACAGCATGTTAGGCAACACATTGAAAATTATCAACTCTATCAATGAACATTGGTACCAAATTATTCACCAAATTTTAAAATCAAAAGCCATTTCTACAGACACAGATGAGAAAATCAGTCTAACACAATAATGGGGCGGTCTGGAGATTGACTGGTGTCAAAAATACTTCCAGACCATGTAGAAGTCTGGAATTTTGCGCACTCATTCAGTTCATCTAACAACTCAAGTGTATAAAGGTACACTGGCTCTACAACTAGGTGTCCTTTACAACGAGGTTCTACTGTATTAAAAAATAGACTTAAAAATTAGTACCAATTTTCCTTTTTTTTTACCACTATAAACTTTGTACAGTAGAATTTTTTGTAAAGGACACTTAGTTACAGAACCAGTGTCTTCTAGGGAGAGGTTTCCTCATACTGGAGTTGCTTATTAATAAAATAAAATTGTAATTTTGGCAATAAAACTGACCTTTGTAGAGAGGTGTTTTTAGAGAAAGAGTGTCCTCTCATGGAGGTTCTACATTTAATTGTCTACCAAATTATCTAAATAAACAGACTGCAATCACTACCTAAATATTCCCACTACAGTCTGGTGATGACACGGGGTGCAGGGGAGCTGACGGAGGGGAAGGAGAAGAGGAATCCCATGGACTTTGCTCTGTGGAAGGCCTCCAAGCCCGGCGAGCCCTCGTGGGACTCTCCCTGGGGCAAGGTGGGTGCACCACAGCTTGTGTCACCATTGCTGTATGATGTTGGAATAGAAGGTTCACCATAGTTGTGTTGACCCAGGGCCGCCCCGGCTGGCACATCGAGTGCTCTGCCATGGCCAGTGATGTGTTGGGTAGCTGCCTGGATATCCACACCGGGGGCATCGACCTCAAGTTCCCCCACCACGACAACGAGCTGGCCCAGTCTGAGGTAGCCATCTCTACTGACAGACATTACAGCCTCCCTCCCATGAGAGACCATAGTCTAGAAACATGGCCCAACCATGTTGTCTCAGGCCAAGTCATGATTTCAACCAAAGTCCACCTCCAGGAGAGGCTGGGTATATTCATGGCTGTGGTCTCTCATGAGAGGGGCCGACTCTACAATATAAAACTTCTACACTTCTTAGATATCAAAATATTTTGAATTTTTGACCAATTCCCATCTCTATTTCAACTGTTTCCCACCAGCCCATTTATTTTAATTTAACCATCTACAGTACAACTGTATGCCATTACCTAGTCTGTTGCAATGCATTGATAATTTGAACTTCACATCTTCTCCCTTGTTGGTGACTCTTGTGACTTTATAAACCTGGGCAGGCGTACTTCAACAACGACTGCTGGGTGCGGTACTTCCTCCACTCCGGCCACCTCAAGATCCAGGGCTGCAAGATGTCCAAGTCCCTCAAGAACTTTGTCACCATCCAGGAGGCCCTGCAGACCTACTCTGCCGACCAGCTGCGGCTCATGTTCCTGCTCCACTCCTGGAAGGACACCCTGGACTACAGCCCCAACACCATGGACATGGCCATCAAGTTCCAGAAACTCATGTCTGTGAGTCCATTGTGTTCTAGACACCCATGTCTGTGAGTCCATTGTGTTCTAGACACCCATGTCTGTGAGTCCATTGTGTTCTAGACACCCATGTCTGTGAGTCCATTGTGTTCTAGACATTCATGTCTGTGAGTCCATTGTGTTCTAGACACCCATGTCTGTGAGTCCATTGTGTTCTAGACATTCATGTCTGTGAGTCCATTGTGTTCTAGACACCCATGTCTGTGAGTCCATTGTGTTCTAGACACCCATGTCTGTGAGTCCATTGTGTTCTAGACATTCATGTCTGTGAGTCCATTGTGTTCTAGACACCCATGTCTGTGAGTCCATTGTGTTCTAGACATTCATGTCTGTGAGTCCATTGTGTTCTAGACACCCATGTCTGTGAGTCCATTGTGTTCTAGACATTCATGTCTGTGAGTCCATTGTGTTCTAGACACCCATGTCTGTGAGTCCATTGTGTTCTAGACACCCATGTCTGTGAGTCCATTGTGTTCTAGACATTCATGTCTGTGAGTCCATTGTGTTCTAGACACCCATGTCTGTGAGTCCATTGTGTTCTAGACACCCATGTCTGTGAGTCCATTGTGTTCTAGACACCCATGTCTGTGAGTCCATTGTGTTCTAGACATTCATGTCTGTGAGTCCATTGTGTTCTAGACACCCATGTCTGTGAGTCCATTGTGTTCTAGACATTCATGTCTGTGAGTCCATTGTGTTCTAGACACCCATGTCTGTGAGTCAGTCCATTGTGTTCTAGACACCCATGTCTGTGAGTCCATTGTGTTCTAGACATTCATGTCTGTGAGTCCATTGTGTTCTAGACACCCATGTCTGTGAGTCCATTGTGTTCTAGACACCCATGTCTGTGAGTCCATTGTGTTCTAGACACCCATGTCTGTGAGTCAGTCCATTGTGTTCTAGACACCCATGTCTGTGAGTCCATTGTGTTCTAGACACCCATGTCTGTGAGTCAGTCCATTGTGTTCTAGACACCCATGTCTGTGAGTCAGTCCATTGTGTTCTAGACACCCATGTCTGTGAGTCCATTGTGTTCTAGACACCCATGTCTGTGAGTCCATTGTGTTCTAGACACCCATGTCTGTGAGTCCATTGTGTTCTAGACACCCATGTCTGTGAGTCAGTCCATTGTGTTCTAGACACCCATGTCTGTGAGTCCATTGTGTTCTAGACACCCATGTCTGTGAGTCCATTGTGTTCTAGACACCCATGTCTGTGAGTCAGTCCATTGTGTTCTAGACACCCATGTCTGTGAGTCCATTGTGTTCTAGACACCCATGTCTGTGAGTCAGTCCATCATGTTCTAGACACCCATGTCTGTGAGTCAGTCCATCATGTTCTAGACACCCATGTCTGTGAGTCCATTGTGTTCTAGACACCCATGTCTGTGAGTCCATTGTGTTCTAGACACCCATGTCTGTGAGTCCATTGTGTTCTAGACACCCATGTCTGTGAGTCAGTCCATTGTGTTCTAGACGCACATGTCTGTGAGTCCATTGTGTTCTAGACACCCATGTCTGTGAGTCCATTGTGTTCTAGACACCCATATCTGTGAGTCCATTGTGTTCTAGACACCCATGTCTGTGAGTCCATTGTGTTCTAGACACCCATGTCTGTGAGCCCATTGTGTTCTAGACACCCATGTCTGTGAGTCAGTCCATCATGTTCTAGACACCCATGTCTGTGAGTCCATTGTGTTCTAGACACCCATGTCTGTGAGTCAGTCCATCATGTTCTAGACACCCATGTCTGTGGGTCAGTCCATCATGTTCTAGACACCCATGTCTGTGGGTCAGTCCATCATGTTCTAGACACCCATGTCTGTGAGTCCATTGTGTTCTAGACACCCATGTCTGTGAGTCAGTCCATCATGTTCTAGACACCCATGTCTGTGAGTCAGTCCATCATGTTCTAGACACCCATGTCTGTGAGTCAGTCCATCATGTTCTAGACACCCATGTCTGTGAGTCAGTCCATCATGTTCTAGACACCCATGTCTGTGAGTCAGTCCATCATGTTCTAGACATTCATGTCTGTGAGTCAGTCCATCATGTTCTAGACACCCATGTCTGTGAGTCCATCATGTTCTAGACACCCATGTCTGTGAGTCAGTCCATCATGTTCTAGACACCCATGTCTGTGAGTCCATCATGTTCTAGACACCCATGTCTGTGAGTCAGTCCATCATGTTCTAGACACCCATGTCTGTGAGTCAGTCCATCATGTTCTAGACACCCATGTCTGTGAGTCAGTCCATCATGTTCTAGACACCCATGTCTGTGAGTCAGTCCATCATGTTCTAGACACCCATGTCTGTGAGTCCATCATGTTCTAGACACCCATGTCTGTGAGTCAGTCCATCATGTTCTAGACACCCATGTCTGTGAGTCAGTCCATCATGTTCTAGACACCCATGTCTGTGAGTCCATCATGTTCTAGACACCCATGTCTGTGAGTCCATCATGTTCTAGACACCCATGTCTGTGAGTCCATTGTGTTCTAGACACCCATGTCTGTGAGTCAGTCCATCATGTTATATAGCAGGTTTACTCCCCCACAAAGCTGTAAGATTGCAAAGTTGGTCCATGATGTCTCACAGTTTTTATGTCTAGTTTGATGGAGAAGTCTTTCTTAATTAAGAGATGGTCTGTGAGGTACCTGACCTGGCATTCTTGTAGAGAAAGGATTTGATCTCCCTGCTGACTGCTGCAGGAGTACTCCCTGACTGTGGACCACCTGGTGAGGACTCAAGGTCCCCAGGAGAGTCCAGAACTTCACCAGTCCCTGGCGGACTGTCTGGCCACCACGAGGCAGCAGGTGCACCAGTCCCTGTGTGGTGAGTTGCCAGGCAGTGTGCTCACTGCAGCGGTGTGCTGACTGCGGACGTTGGGCAGACAACATGGACACCAGGAGCTGCCTGGAGCACTTGAAGAGGCTGATCTCAGCCGCCAACATCCACCTGAGGGACCAGGAGGCTGCCAGGAAACCTCCGTGTCTCCAGCTCTTGATGGAAATCCAGCAGTACATCTCCTACATCCTGCAGGTACGTCTCCAGGGACAGAATCGGCCTACCGTGCCATGGCAGTTTAGGTTCAATATGGCAGGGAACTTCCAGTAATATGCTTTCATTTATTCACATGAAGGATAAAAAAAAAACTTAAAAATGCGGGGAGCCCTTCTCAAGGCAACCTTCAAACAAATTGGCTTGTGGAAAGGAACGTTCAAAAGCTTGTGACATTTTAACTCTTAACTTTTATTTTTAGCTATTTTAAATAACGAACCATATGGAATTCTCTCAATATCATTCAAGGCCATGGAACAGTGCTGCTAGACACAATCTACAGCACAGAGTGTGTGCAGGTGTTGGGGGTGGGCACTGGGGCCGCCAGCAAGGAGCCCATCACTGAGGAGCAGGTAGGACGGCTGGAGGGGCAGCTGGGCTCACTGACTGACAGCTGCCACTGTGCAGGCTGAGAACATCATCAAGCCCATCCTTGAGACAATGGCAGAGTTCATCAAGTTGACCCGGTCTCTAGGCCGGGCTGCCATGAGTGAGTTCTGTGATCCTTATTTGGAGACATTCCCGGGTGACCTGCTTATTGTCCCAGTTTCCATGATGGGAATCAGCAGTGAGATGCCAACTCTCATGTTGTAGCCTCCATCCCTTGGTTGCTATATGGTGACAAATATTTGATCTGTTAGTGACCATCACTCATTCAGTGAACTTCCGGTAGCTCTTGTCAGGGCAGGTTTTTGTATAATGATAGAATTGGTATAAATATCAAAAGGAGAAAATTGGCACAGCCGAATGTGGTGTAATGAGCGGCCCCCCTGCCACTTGACTCGTGAATCTAATTGTTCATTGGCTGAGGCTGAAATATTTATTTTTTCCTTTTTAGTGCATTTTAATAAAAGCTTTTAAAAAATATTTTTAATTAATTACTTATTTCAATTTTATTGCCAAACCCCCGGAACCAATTTGTAGATGACATTTTCTCTTCCATTCACTGGATATTTCTGGGCAAAATGAAATTGTTTGGTTAACCCAGGGGCACACAACTGCCTGGCTTAGGTATAATTTCAATGAAAGGTGTCTGATATAAGGATGGAAACTGGAGGAAAGAACAAAAGGAAGGAGAGAAAAGAATGTTTGACACCACAAATGGCAGCCAACTTCCTCTTTGAGTGTTTGGAGATATGTGAGCGAGGTTCAGTCAGGCCATCTGTGGAGTTTTCCACAGACTTCCCATTGACATGACCCCTGAAGCTCTTGCCATCATCACAGCTTCTACCAGGGATATATGTGCAGTGGACAGCATGGAGGTGGCTGAAGCCGTGGAGAAAGAAGGACTTCACTTCAAGGAGCAAGTTCTGCCTAAAGTTGGTGTAGCCATGGACCTCGCTGAAGGTAAGTTGACACCGGACACTTTGACCAGGCCAAGTCTTAAGAATGTGGTACACGGCAACAACCCATCTTTTGGCAGTAATAAATCCTATGGTCCCAACACTCCACTACCCACACAAGTAATAAATCCTATGGTCCCAACACTCCACTACCCACACAAGTAATAAATCCTATAGTTCCAACACTCCACTACCCACACAAGTAATAAATCCTGTGGTCCCAACACTCCACTACCCACACAAGTAATAAATCCTGTGGTCCCAACACTCCACTACCCACACAAGTAATAAATCCTGTGGTCCCAACACTCCACTACCCACACAAGTAATAAATCCTGTGGTCCCAACACTCCACTACCCACACAAGTAATAAATCCTATGGTCCCAACACTCCACTACCCACACAAGTAATAAATCCTATAGTTCCAACACTCCACTACCCACACAAGTAATAAATCCTGTGGTCCCAACACTCCACTACCCACACAAGTAATAAATCCTATAGTTCCAACACTCCACTACCCACACAAGTAATAAATCCTGTGGTCCCAACACTCCACTACCCACACAAGTAATAAATCCTATAGTTCCAACACTCCACTACCCACACAAGTAATAAATCCTATGGTCCCAACACTCCACTACCCACACAAGTAATAAATCCTATAGTTCCAACACTCCACTACCCACACAAGTAATAAATCCTATAGTCCCAACACTCCACTACCCACACAAGTAATAAATCCTGTGGTCCCAACACTCCACTACCCACACAAGTAATAAATCCTATAGTTCCAACACTCCACTACCCACACAAGTAATAAATCCTATAGTCCCAACACTCCACTACCCACACAAGTAATAAATCCTGTGGTCCCAACACTCCACTACCCACACAAGTAATAAATCCTATGGTCCCAACACTCCAAGCAATAAATTTGCTACTAGACAGAACCAACATGTCTGCTGTGCAGGAGACGTCAGGTTGAAGCTGTCAAATCCCCTCAAAGATGTCACCAACATGACGGTGAGCCTCCCCTGACATCTGGTGTTGGAATTTTGAATTAAAACTATTGTGGGCAGCTGGTATATAGATGAAGGACCACTTCCAAGTAATTTATCTTGTGTTTTGTTGATATTATTTCTTATCTGACAGACCTTCTGTAGGTATTCAGCTCTAATTAGATCTCTAATTCTGGAGAATGTCTACAAGAAGCCCAGAATTGTTCCAACTGTGGAAACTTGGAGTTGCGCAACTTTGCCCTCTTTATAACAACAGTTGTGTAAATGTTTGTGATAATTTTAAAATAATTTATAAATTCATATAGGAGACAAATTTCTAAAATATCAAACATTTTTTTAGTTAAAAAAAATATATATATGACATAATAAAAATCATATTTTTATTATTCATTAATATAATTATAATTTAAATAATCATAGAATTAACGCAGAGTTAATTTTTTAAAATCCTTAACAAAAGGAGTACAACGCAATATTGTTTTTTGTTTATACTTAGAATATCATATAGAATTGTATGTATGAAAACTGTTTGTTCTTAAAAATATAATCATTAAAATAAATTCAATTTTGGATATAAAGTTATCGTTTCAATTCAATCCACGACTGCATGAATGAATTGGTAACGTACCTAAAATACATCTTTTTTTACGACATCTTTATTAATAGTCGACAGGATGTATTTTAACCCTGTGCGAGAAGAATTCCAATAGATTTCAAAGCCATATATTGCAACTAAGATATTTGGGAAAAGATATAGATAAAAGAATAGCAATTATGGAAGTCGAAACTTTAATTAAGAAATTAAAAAGGATAAAAAAAAGTATAAAAGGCATTGAAGAAAATATCGAATCCATTGTGTCTATGGTAGATGTAAATGCAACGAAATGCAAACTAGAGTATGCAAATAATGATTTGATGAAAATGAGTGATATTTTCTTGCAGCAACTTGAAGATGATGAATTGAATGACGAAGTGGAAAATTGCATAGATAAGTGTATAAGATTAAAGTGTGAATTGGATTTAAGGCATAATGGGCAAGAAACATCTGAGAAAAAAGTAAATTTACATGTTAAAATGCCTAAACTTGAATTGCCAACTTTCGATGGTAGATTAGAATCATGGCTTTCATTTAAGGATCTATTTTTTTCTGCGGTTGGTTCTAACTCACAAATACCTAATATTGAAAAGTTACAATATTTAAAAGGCCAACTGAGAGGCGAAGCCCTAAGACTGGTAAACGCATTTCCAATTACAGCCGATAATTATGTTGAGGTTTGGCAAACCTTATTAACAAGATATGATAATCCAAAGGATCTGATTTTCACCCAAATAGATAATGCATTAAGATTACCAAAGTTAGCCGATGACAACCATAAGTCAATGTTTAAACTTCTAGATAGTTGCAACGAGATAGTAAGAACAGTGAAGGTATTAGGTTACCAAATCGATAGTTTATCTGATGTGTTTCTCGTCAAGATCATACAAGATAAGCTTGATAAAACCACAAGAAAACAGTGGGAATTGCAGAACAACCCAAGGGTTGTGCCTTCAAGTAAGGATTTAATGGAATTTCTAGAAATTCACGCAAAAAGCTTGCAGAATTTGCCAAATAAAGATGCAAATGTGGAGGAGTCATCTATTAAAAGGGAAACAGCCCCAAGAATGGAAGTACAACAAAAGCAATGGGGACATCCAGGAAGAAGCCCTATGGACTATAGTTCTAAAAGACGCCCCTGCCGAATTTGCCTAAACAGGGGACATGCCGGACGCTTCCATCCTGAGAATAGGTGCTGGTTTCGGGAGAAGGCCGTACAAGCCTCCCCAGCTGCAAGCTTCATGTCCGTGCCGTCTCGATCCATGGATACCTTGACGCAGACAACAGCCCCTTCGAGCGAATGCCGACCAGCTCCGCCTCAACACTCCTGACGCCAAGGTCTGTATATAAATCTAAATGTGAATAATAACAGTATTGTAGCTCTCATGGATACTGGCTGTACCTTCTCTATAATTCCTCAACATATGATAGATAAGATTCAACCAAACTATGTTGTTTTTAATAATTTACCTCTTATTAAACAGACATCCGGTATGCTAAATATAAATTCAAAAATTAATGTTAATACAACTATAGGATCTATTACTAGAGATATTGATTTTTATTCCTCTGATATTGATTTGCCATATGTATTGTTTTCTTTACACCATATAAGATTATTTAAATTAGACATTGATTTTCAAAGTTTTACAATTACTCAATTTGGTAGAATTCTTAATGTTAATTACCATAACCCTAATAATAATAATTGTACACATCATAATGTGATTCCTTTATTTAAATCTATTATTCCTCCTGATGAAAATGATTTTAGAAATTTTAATAGTGTAGAATTTGATGAAAAACTTTCACCATATGAAAAATCTGATTTAATTAAATTAATTAAAGAAAATAAGGAAGCGTTTGCTGCCCATAAAATGGATATAGGACATATTAAAGCAGATCCAATTAGAATTAAACTTACCTCACAAACACCTATTTCATTAAAGCCTTTTAGACCTTCCTTCTCGGACAACATTGAAATTAAAAGACAGATTGAAGAACTTTTAAAATATAATGTCATTAGACCATCTTATTCCTCCTATGCATCCCCTGCTATGTTGGTGAATAAGCGAAATGAAGGTAAAATTCGACTAGTAATAGACTACAGAAAATTAAATGATATAATAAAAAGAGATTCTGAGCCCATACCAAGAATAGATTCTATATTAGATAAGCTTTCAGAAGCTAATATCTTCACTACACTAGATCTTTTATCAGGTTATCACCATTTAGATATACACCCAGATGATAAAGAATACACAGCTTTTACTACCACTCACGGACTTTACGAATTTAATAAATTATCTTTTGGATTAAAAAATAGTCCAAGTCAATTCCAAAGAGTTTTAAGGCAAATTTTAAATAAATATGATGTTGATTTTTGCATGAATTACTTCGATGACTTCATTATATTTTCAAATAATTTTCAGGAACATCTGACCCATTTAAAAGTAATTTTAGATATTTGCATAAAGGAAAATATTAAGCTAAAACTAAGTAAATGTAAATTCGCTACTTATCAGATTTCTTTTCTAGGATATGAAATATCAAACCATCAATTTTCACCCAGCACTAATAATATAGAAACGATTAGAAAATTGAATTCCCCAAGGAATAAAAAGGATTTACAACGAGTTTTAGGATCTATTAACATTTATTCAAAATTTATCCCTAATTATGCTAAACTCAGACTCCCTTTGAATAATTTGTTGAAAAAAGATGTAAAATGGAAATGGGATGAAGAATGCGAAACCGCATTTTCTAAATTAAAAAATATGATAACCTCAAAACCTATATTAGCTATCTATAATCCCAAATATCCTATACACCTTTACACGGATGCTAGCCAAGAACAGATCGGATCTATCCTAAAACAAGAACAACCCGATGGGCTTTTAAAGCCAATAGCGTATAGAAGCCGTAGAATGACATCTTATGAATCAAACTATTGTGTAACTGAGCAAGAATGCCTTGCTATTATTGATTCTGTGGATTTCTTTTTACCCTACTTAGATGGCGTGCATTTCACCATCCATACAGACCATGCTTGTCTAAAGTATTTGAAGAACATAAAGAACCCAAAAGGACGATTATTTAGATGGAGCTTAAAGCTCTCAATGTTTGACTTTGAGATAAAACACATAAGAGGAACTGAAAATAAAGAAGCTGATTTTCTCAGCAGATACCCCATAGCTCATTTTGTTTCTGACCCAGAACTAAAACAAGCTCAATTTGATGATAACATCAATGATAGGAAATATACTAAATTTAATGGACTTTTAACAATAAAGAAAAAAGGATTAATCAAAAGTGTTGTTCCACCATCATTAAGAGAAAAAGTATTAATAAGAGCTCATCAAGATTACGGCCATATAGGAGTATCTAAAATGTTAAATCTAATTTCCCCTATCTATTATTGGCCCTACCTAATTCAAGATATTTCTAATTATGTAAAACACTGTGAGGTGTGTCAACTCAATAAAATATCTCACCAGAAGAAATTTGGTCTGTTGGAAAGTCTCCCCCCAGCTAAGGATCCTTTTGATCTTGTGTCTATAGACACAGTAGGTGGACTAAATTACTATAATTCCACAAAGAAATTCCTTCACATCATCGTAGATCATGCTACTAGATACATTTGGGCTTTCCCCTCAAAAAGTCAAACTACTGACTCATATATAAATTGCCTAAACAAAATTTTTCAAATACAAAAACCCAAACAATTTTTAAGTGACAGGGCACCATCATTTACTTCACCAAGATTTAGAAAATATTTGATTAACAATAACATTAAACAATTATTGACTTCATCATCAAGACCTCAGTGTAATGGGTTAAATGAACGACTTAACCAAACCATAATAACCAGGTTAAGATGTAAATTCAATAACTTGAAAGGAAAATCAATACCATGGACGAAATTGTTAGATTCAGTACTAAATGAATATAATAATACTCCCCATTCCATAACAGGCTATACTCCTACTTACCTTCTGTATGGTAAGCTCCCTTATGATCCCCCCGTAAAAGAATCAGAATTTTACCCCCCTATAGAGACTGCCAGAACAAATGCCTATAATAATACATTAAAATTTCATCAGATAAATAAAATTAGATATGATCAACATTATCAACCTTCCACCTTTAAAGTAGGCGATAAAGTTTGGTTACAAACCTTTTACCATCCAGATAACCGAAAATTAATGCCTCCAATGTCTGGGCCATTTACAATCTTAAAACAGATATCCCCAGTCAATTATGAAATTGATAAACCCCAATCTAATTTAGGAAAAACTACCATGGTAATTCATTCATCCAAATTGAGGCCATACTACCCAAAAGAAGGATTTGAGTTAAAACTGACAAAAAGTAAAATACCCACTTTAGAGAAAAAACCAAGCCAACAAGTGGCACCTAAGGTACTGAAAAGTAGAATCCCTCTTCTTATTAAATAATGGTAGGGAAATCTTAATATAAATAAGACAATACCAAAAATAACTACGCCTAAAAATTTAGCCTTGAGAATATAATTTTTGTGCACACATAAGATATAACTTGACACTTTTCTTTTCAATTGTTGTAAATATTTTACATTTTGATTTTATTTGTTGAGAAATTCACTCATATGATTCTATATATTTTCCCTCACAAATTTTATATGGAACATTTCATATTCGAACATTCTTTTTTTTAATGTAAATAATAAAACTTCATGTGTAAATATTTTTCATTATGAGGAAATAACCCATTATTTTATGTTTTTATTCTGATCAAACCAAATAAATGTGAAACAAGATGTTGGATACCACTCGTCATTATGAGAAATAAATTTGTGATTTTCAAAGATATATATTTTTTTGGCATGTGGCAAAATACCTTTTGAATCTTGAGAGCCTGAGAAGGCCTACTCAATTCATGAGGTAAATCCCCTTATGAATTATAGGAAGGAGACACCTATAAATTCAAATAAGATTGGATAGTTTTCAGCTACTGTCAAACAAAGGTACAAATAAGAATATGTAGAATGAATAAAGAGAATCATTGATATAGTTTCAATTGGTATCCTCCATCTTAATTGATAATCTATGTAAATAATAATGATACTTTTTTTTTACTTTGAAAATTACTCCCTAATTTTTATCCTTGGAGGGAAGAAATGACATAATAAAAATCATATTTTTATTATTCATTAATATAATTATAATTTAAATAATCATAGAATTAACGCAGAGTTAATTTTTTAAAATCCTTAACAAAAGGAGTACAACGCAATATTGTTTTTTGTTTATACTTAGAATATCATATAGAATTGTATGTATGAAAACTGTTTGTTCTTAAAAATATAATCATTAAAATAAATTCAATTTTGGATATAAAGTTATCGTTTCAATTCAATCCACGACTGCATGAATGAATTGGTAACGTACCTAAAATACATCTTTTTTTACGACATATATATTTTGCTTAGTATCCCTAGTACACGTGGTACAGGCCATGATAATCATGGTTGGTAGAAGTAGGCGACTGCTTTTACTGTAAGTGCACCACTTGTCTACACATGTGAAAAGCAGTTCGACCTAAAAAAAAAAATTATAAGACAATAATGGGCCACATCTCGACAAGAAATATTTGCCAAAATGTTTTCTTGTTGACCAACAAAATCTTTCCAATGAAATATTGTGTCTGGGTCAGTCACTTGTGCTGTGTAGGCTGAGGACCTGATGATGCCCTACCTCCAGATTCTGGTTGTGTATCGGGAGAACATGCGCAAACTGGCCCTGCGCACGCGGTCAGGTGAGTTCAGCCCAGCTGTCTGCAGCAGCGGGGAGATGACACAGCTGTGTGTAGAGTCGGCCAAGCGGAGCCGCGGGGAGCTGCTGAAACTCTGCGACTACCTGCGGGACGAACTCCTGCCGCAGGTTGGAGTCAGGCTGGAGGACAAGGAAGGTTCGGTGTCCTCCTTGTAGTTTGGGATGCCATAGCTGCTGCCATGGTGTTACACAACCTTTGTTTACAATATTGCTGTAACACACAATCTCTATCTAGAATGGAAGAACATTGGTTGACTCTTGCACTTCTCTACACAGTACAAGGGCTTTTTTATTTCTAGTTGTAGCTTGTTAAAAAAGCCTTTTATTCGCTTTTTTTCTTTATTTTGGAAGCCATTTGCATTTTTTCTATATCAAATTTGATGTGAATGCAAAAATATTCTATTAAATATAATATGCAAATGTGTGTTAGATAACATGTGGCAAAAATAGAACATGGATGTAAACAAAAATGCCGTCAAATTTAAGGTTTTGAAATCGTGAGTTTTGACATGCCCAAAAATTTAGCTTTAAAAATAAACTATGTTAAAATTATAAGTTCGTTATAAATCTAAGTGTTTTAATTATAATGTATTATTTTAGGAATTAAAATTAGGTTTGTTATATAGAGAGAGGTAGAGTTCTTTAGTTTAAAAATCTCAGTTTCTTATAACGATGGTAATTTCAATGGAATGGGGATTTCCTTAGGTTTTCTATATCCTTGGTTCATTCCAGCAAGGTTTCACTGTATAGTGGCGGACATGACTTGCCACCTTGATTGTCAATCAGCATATGTACCATCAGTGTGAGCTGTGTTGCTGTGTGGGGCAGGCCAGGGCCCGGCCATCAAGGTGGTGGGGAAGGAGGCGCTGCTGAGGGAGAAGCAGGAGAGACTCAAGGTGAGCTATCTGCCGCCCCATTCTCTAGAAGTCAAGTCTAGGTCGGATTGACCTTTGTAGAAAGGAGTAGGTGATGCTGTGCGAAAAAAAGGAAATACATAAAAATGACCTATATCTCCTCCTTTTAGCTGAAAAAGGGGCTTTTCCAAAAATTTCAAGTACTTTTTCAATAAAAAAGTTGCAGCATCACTTACCAATTCTTTAATTAGAAGAAATATGTTTTGGGCCCTTGTGTGTATAACTCCCAGACTGTGACAAGGTTTGTGGTGCAGAGGGAAGAGGAGGAGCAGCAACTGAAGATGCAGAAGCTGGAGGAGCAGAAGAAGCTGAATGAAGCACGCGAGGCGCAGCGCAAGATCCCTCCTGAGGAACTGTTCCGGCAGGATCCCCGGTACAGCATGTTTGATGACAAGGTGAGTCACTACAGTTTGACATTTTCAAGTTATGTGCTGAACATCACATTGGTGTAGTTGCTTCTCTTCTTTCTTATCTCCACACTGGGTGAAGTAGAATGCCTTTGTCATCAAGACTGGGAGCACTACTCAGTGGCAGGCCGACTTCGCTCCAAAAAAATGGCCGCCTCTGACATGAGGAACAGATGCCATGTACAGCTGCTCCTAACATGGAGTACAAACGCTGCTCATCCTGTCTCCCTGGATTAGGAGCCCTTACAGGGTACTATCAGCCGGGCCAGCTGAGCCCAGGTTTTTTACTGAGCTTGTTACTGCTCCCCCTCCTCCTTTTTCATCCGGGCTTGGGACCGGCGGAGTTTGTAGTTGGTGAAGTTGATGTGTGAGCAGGGCATGCCCACCCACACCGCGGAGGGCCAGGAGCTGTCCAAGGGCCAGGTGAAGAAGCTGGCCAAGCTCTACCAGCAGCAGCAGGCCAAGTACCAAGCCTACCTGGACTCCATCAAGAACTGATCTCTTCATACATTTATTTATACATGGTTGTAATATAATTAAAGTTTTATTCTCTTTTTGCCATCTTGTTTCTCTCTCCACACACTGTCACTACATTGGAGTATCGGTAGGACCTTGTGTGCTGAGTGGGTCAGGTGGAATACAACAACTGGAGGATCCTGCACAGTTGGTACAGTGGGGTGGAGGAGCTCTGAACATCAGACAGCATCAAACAAGATTTAGAACAGGCCATCTCAAGCCATTGAAGATAGAAAACAATAAAATCTACCCCACTTGCACAAAATGTAGCTTGGTACCTGCAGCTCCAGAACACATTTTGGCTTGCATTAGATGCACTAAACAGGACCTTTGGGAGAGGCCGCTGCTCATCATAAAACAGCTCGAGGAGCATGAACTCATGGAATTCGTGTAATCTTTACACATGGGGATAAGAAACAACAACAACATAACACTTAGTTTACATCCTTTGACACATGGCTGGAGGTCAGGGACATCTGTGAGCAAGAAGTCTCCAACACATTTCTTAAATAAATTGTTACCTTAATGAGAAGCTATAGGAAGGGCCAACAGAGGATCTCAGAACTTTGGCTGCTCTCTTGTAGCGTCTGTGACACTGTTCTCATGTTGGGGAGATCCACCACTTCTGGAATATTTCTTACAATTTATCCTTTGCCTTGAAAATACAAAACTCTAAGGGGATTTTGTCTCCTCAGTTTTAGAACTTGTTTGTTTTATGATTCACACTAGATCCTACGGGGATATTTGGGTTCTTACAAAGTATAAAATATAGAATTCACTGTGGCTCCCTACAATAGGAAGACAAAATATGTAGAAACACAAGGTAACAAGATCACATCCAAAATAATAAATTATGCATAATGTTTCAGCAACACAGCGTTGTTACCATCTTCAAACAAAAGTACTGAATGTTATGTTTCTAATCTACTTTACTACGGAGAGAGAGAAATTTGTGTGTTCTACACTTGGCGCTGTGTAATTTCTGTTTCACTTATCTTGTTCCATGATTCATCCTAAATAACTACTTGAAGCTGACACTCAAGTATGTCACCGACTACAGAGGTACTAATCTGGCCGTAACATGACTGCTTCCAGTAATGATCCGACAAATCATGGTTACAGCTAAGGTGATCCTCGATTGGTTAAAACAGTTTAATTGATTGTGGAAAAAAAAACAATTTAGAGAAGTTGTATGTTGGTCAGTTTTATTTAAAATATTTCATCACATGCAAACATATATACACTCACAGACAAAACTTAGATGGAACATCTTTGATGTTGCTGGTCATCTATTTTTTTGAAGGAGATGGAGACCATTTTGATCACACTTGGTTATCTCTTGTGTCTTCAATAAAGGTCACTGTGTATCAAATATATTTCAGAGTTATTGTCTGAATTTCGATATACAGTTAAACCTGTCTATAGCGCCCCCTCTTGGGACTCGCCAAAATAGGGTGTTATAGAGAGGGGTGCTATAGACAGGTCACTTTTAATGTAAATCGCATCGTACTACGTATTTAAAATCGGGCGCTATTTAAAGGGGGCGCTATAGACAGGTTTAAGTGTACATACTAAAGGTACAACTTTCTTAAGTTTTGTTCATGAGTGTATTTGAAGGTCCTAAAAGATTATTGTGTGTGTTAGGAAAAATAACAAAATAAAAACAATGTACAAGGTATGTCCCATAAGCTCCCGGACTGGGTCCATAAAAAAATAAATAAATGAAAAATGTGTTGGGGCACGTTTTTTGTAACCATACCCCAACAGAAGGCGTATGTATAATCAAATCAAATGGATACATGGCTTCCCTCCCACATAGACTTACAGACCATTTTTTTTGCCCAGAAACCTAGACAATTGATGACACCAGACTTCCATGCCGAAAGCTGATGCCTGGTGAAGGAAACACCAGTGACATCCAGGGACATCCGCGCTGGAAGCTGTTGTTCCATATGTACATATATTCCCCTCACCAAAAAATTTAGGTAAAGGTGACCAGAAAAAAAATGGAGAAGGAAGATCTCTAAAGGACTGAACCTTATAAAATATCCTTCCCGAGAAAGGAAAGCGTTATATTACAGTTCAAGTGAAAAGGGGCCTGTGTCGATTTTTAGCTAAGACGGAGGGGGGCGATATATATATACCGTCCCGAGAAAAAGGGAGGATGGTATTTCAATCCATGTGGAAGGGGGGGCCTGGCGTCTGAAATTTTACACTATCGCCGTAGCTGTTTCTCTCTTTAGATTTTTTTGTTTTGGTAATACTATATGTTCTATTTCGATGGGAGAGGCCTGGGGCGTCTATGAAATTGATACTGGAGCCGTTGGCCATTTTGATTGGTGTTTCTTTCGGCGAATGAAAATGCCAGCCAATAGAAACTTTGGCTCGGCAGCGAATGGAAACGGAGAGAGACATGAATAAAAGAGGGTTTCTTGGCCAAAAGGCAGATTCGAGCGGAGTCGCTCAGTGAGAGGACAGTCTTCAGATGGGAGATCTGACCTTTGCCGGCACCTACGAGAAAAAGGTAAGCCATTTGTCATTATGACTTAGCGCCCCCCCCTTTTTGTGTAGTAACCAACCTAGATTTCGCATGGGCCCTAAAGGGCTATAAAGTAACTTCAGGTCACCTCTATCTAAATTTTACTATGTAAATAGCATATCTCGTCAGTATAGACATGTTCCCAAATTTTAATTTATTTAAATAAATATCTAGAGAAAATTTCCTGTTTCCTCTCATACATATTTCATTCCTTTTGCTTTATGGTACTACACCCCACACCTTAATTTCACAAAGTGTACAAATTATAGAACAACCGACTCTGTTGAAATAGAGTTGTGTACTATATCTTTGCTGTGATATATTGACACAGCAACAGTTGAAAAATTACGACTTTATTAGGGCTACTTTGAGGCTAATTATCTGTCAGGTTTTAGTGATGTTTGTACTTTTATGTGTTTCAGTGCGTTATTCCATCTTTAGACCTTTGTCCTGACAATATTATATGCTCGATCCCTGCTTTAACTCAAACTCTTAATCAATTACAGAGTTTCCCCCGTTTTTTTTTCTCTTTATTTATCCTGTTTGCACAAATTGCATTACATGTGATGATGTAAAGACATATGTCGATAGTGTATCATTGACAGCTGTGCTTCTATTATACAACATTAAGGTCTTGCTGCGGGTTATATACATGGGGTTGTTGGCCTAAATTGCTATATATATATATACTTAAGTAAGGAAACCTTAATAAGTCACATCGTGTATCCTCCCTTTTCATCTATCCAAAACCGGGAACGCAACAATGTCGCCCGCCGCGGGGCTCGAATTTAGTATATGTTTCATCCCCTATACTTTAGAAATATATACCTAATGAAAAGCCATACTATTTTTAAGTATTGGTGAAGTAGTCCACGCATCCTGAGATTAACAGTCTATTATAAATCGTGAATTTTAATTTATGCTTCCGTTTCACGGGCATTTTATCAGGCAATGAAAGTTATGTTGAGGCGGTGTATACCGCATCTCTCGCCGCTGTCTTTTACGATTCACATTGTTTGTGGCAAAACCTTAATATTATCATTGATTTCTGATATCAAAGTAAAACGTTTATGGGGATGAGTATCTTTTATTCTGGTCTTCTCAAGCTTTCGAGCTTGTCCGCCCTTCTACAGGAGAAACATATACAATATATCAAGAAAATATAACGTCGCCTGATGCTAAAACTATTATGATTCTATCTACATATATATATATATATATATACATTAGGAAGTTTTGCATATTATTTGTTTTCTTAAGACACTTTTTTTTTATTAAGGTATTTATACATATTCTACTATTGTTTGCTATATTCTATGAATTATCTTATAGGTTAGAAATTCTATTATTTAAGTAGTTTTATAATAGTTATTGGCTATTACATATAAGTTACTTATATTATTGTTGATATTATTAGCTGGTACTAGGATATATTGTGTTATATGTTTCGGGCAAATCTATTTTCTATTAATGCTATTGTGTTTTCTGAATAATAGAGAATCAATTATAAGCCTTTGATATTTGCTGTTTATGTTATTGTAATGTATTCTAGGTTCTCCTAATGCGAAAGTGTGACCTGTTCCTTTGCAGTATTGGAAAATTAGAGACCTATTGTCTTGATTAATAACGTTGCGTCTATGTCCATATATTCTATTGCTGACTCTCCTTCCTGTCTCCCCTGCGTATTTGGCTTGGCAGCTGTTACACTCTACGGAATATATTGCCTTTTATTCTCTGTTTTGGTTAGTGGGTTTTATGATAGTAGGATTATTTTTAGATAGTGGACTTTTATGGTGGAGCCTATGTTAGGGGAATTACAGTAATATGTTTGGATGCCAGAGTTTCTTAAGTAGTTGGCTATTGTTATAGATGTTTGTGAGTATGGAATGTAACATATCGCCCTATAGATATTTTGTGGTTTTGTTTATTGGGTTATTGATAGTTATACTTTTGTGGAAATGTTGTAATATAAAGGTGGTTTGGTATCCTGCTTGCTGGACATTATTTATAATGTTCTGTGTCTCAATCATTTTGAATTCTGTTGCGAGCACCATTGATTACAATTTCTTTATTTTACTTTCTCAAATTATTATATACAGTATGAGAAATGAGGTTGGATTGCCATGGTCCAAATTTAGAACGGTGATCAGTGTTTTACAGTAGTCTACTGAAATGACTTAGCATTTTTTTTTCATCATAGCTCTGATATAATTTTCTCACAGCAGAGGTGAGTTCTGATAATTATTGCTGGATACAAATATCTTAACTTCATTTTAATAGTGCTTTCTATCAAATCATACTAGCCTGTGCATCCAGATTAGGGCTAACATGCTGAATGATAGTTAATCGATTTTATTTTTTTAACGCATAGTGGATTGGGAGAGTGGCAGATATATGAGCCTTAAGGTGAAAATAGAATTGAAGATCCAGTTAGCGTACCCGTGAAGAGAGAAGTTTGATCACCATAAAAAGACGCGTCAGGCAACCGACTTTTTTTTTTTTTTTTCATGATGCCTCCAACTGCATATGATCTTAAATATCCTGTATACACTCTGACAAGGGAAGGTTATCCTGAATTGACAAATGTATAATTTTTGTCTTTAGTAGAGATTTCCAAGATTCTATTTCTGAAACATTTTTTTTTTTGGATGAAGACAAATAAAACCATCTTGATAGTATTGAATTTTACAGTAAATATTTGCCAGCAGAAGGCATGATGAGATTACATGAAATTTAAACCAGTTATATGCTTAGTATGTTTCTTTAGCTGTAATTTGACACAGTCATCAAATGAAGAAATGGGCAGTACGCCATATCTTGATGCTGGACACTTCTGTGTCAGGAAGGTGTAGTTAGTCTGTTTAATGAGAATTCAATAATTATCGAAATTTAACAGATTATCATTGGGGATTTGAACAACTGTCTTGAAAATTTTTGAACAGCCTGAGTAGATAAAGGAATCCTGGAGTTAGAGTGGAGAATTAGTAGTACAGACTGACCACTCGACGCAGATAACTCTAGGGAACAATTATTGTGTTAATCCGCCGTAGACAAGAAGAACATTGATTCTCAGGATATTCGATAGGCAGAATTTTGAGAATTGATAAGGTCATGGTTAAAGTTTACACAGGCATATGGGTGTAAAGACAGTGATTTAAACAAGATAAGAGGCAGCCTTGTGTCTTAAATACCTTCAGTGGAAGCAGTGGCCACTGCAAATATTCAGGTCTAATAATTTCCAAATTTGAAGTCATGCATGACGGGTTAGCACAGGATTGACGCCTGAACTGGCTTTCACTGGGATTAATCGA
Source organism: Cordylochernes scorpioides (assembly GCA_030710605.1). Classification (NCBI taxonomy): domain Eukaryota; kingdom Metazoa; phylum Arthropoda; class Arachnida; order Pseudoscorpiones; family Chernetidae; genus Cordylochernes; species Cordylochernes scorpioides. The sequence goes on along the minus strand of CP092875.1, from coordinate 88,344,879 downwards.
GCTTGCGAAAGAACTAGAAGAAGTGTGACATGTCACGCCACTGTACTAAATTAATAATTGAGAAGATTTATGTTGAGCCAACTGAAATTAGTAAAGAATTAAGAGATTAAGGTCTTATTCTTTGAGTTTTACACTAATTTCAATTACGCGATATGGACGGCGTTATAAGTTGGGTGGAAATGATTCGGCCGCAATGGGATGGTCTCCTGGAGGTGGTACGATCAAATACTACTTATTGAATGCCGGGCGGGATCGCATGAAGCATTAAATGACATCAAGAAATGCTTAAAGAAACACCCTAGAAGATTGGGGATCGACAAAATGACGGCATGGAAAATGCTCAACATTGTACATTGGCAGCAAAATGATATCTTGCTATTGTATGGACGACCACTCCTTCCTGAAATGTGCAGCGAATGTTAGTCCCAGAATTAGGTCCTTTGAGGCGACACTTTCCTTTGCAGATGACATAAAGACGCATGACAAAACAGCACATGAGCATTTAAACTAACTTCAATTCCTGCCATTAATTAATTTAGTTGACCAATAGCTATAGAACCGCTGGAGACCTCCATACCCTGTGTGAATATTTTAGTGAGAAATGAGCGATTCAATTCTATGAGCCATGAGGTATCCTGTAAGATCAGAGCTGTACCCCATTCAATTTTTTTTTATAGTAGCCAGTGCGAGATATTTCCAGAATGTTTGTTTCTTTTTCTAACTGTCATATAATTCGGAAACTAGAAAACTACACTATTTTGATACAGTTTACATCTAGCATCCATGTGAACTCAATATGACTATTGAACGTAGATTGAAGATTAATGAGCGAGCCAACCTATAGAGAACGAGTTTAATAGGCTTACAATCAGTAGTTGAAACAGACTATTCGCACAATTTTGTTATGTTCTCCCTCTAGCTGATCTATGACATTATAGATTTTTTTTTTAACAAGGTGACTACCCCGTCGAGTGTATATGAAGGTATAAAGGTTTAAAGGTCATAGGCTGTTGGAATAATAATACACTAGTAATAATTATAGTTCATTCTGATGTACAGTAGAGGCAGTGAGAACAGCGCCTCTACCATCATGGCTAGTTAGTTTCAATACACCCAGAAAGAGCATTGATCTAAGATTACTATCCACCCACATGGATGAACATGTACCTCTCCCATTTCCTTTCCCTTTTGGGCCATGAACCCATCTTTCACCCCTCGGTTCCCTGCCCCCATTAATACATGAGATTCTCTTCTCCAATCCCCACTACTAATCTGGAATATTTCAGACAGCAGACTGAGAGAGAACCATGCACCCTGGAGATGACCCCTCACCCAGCCAGACGCCGTTGCCGTCTGCGCTATACCATTTGGAGAAGTTTGAGGGAAATGGGCTCATACCATTCGACAAGTTCATCCGGGACTTCGAATTGGTCTACGATGTGAAAGCCCTGGATGATTCTAGGAGGAGGATCCTCCTGGACAATCACCTTCGAGGAGCTGCGAGAGAGTTCGCCCTCCAGGCCTCCCAGATCAAACTGGAGTACAACGAATTAAAGGAAAACCTGGAACAGAGATTCTCCAGGAGGGCCCCCAAGAGAGAAGCCAGGAAGAAGTTCTTCTCCTGTAGACAAAGGCCCGGAGAAAAGGTTAAGGAATACGCGAACAGAGTGCGGAGCCTCGCCTCAGAAGCCGAGTCAGATGGCCTGAGGATCGACATCACTGAGGTCGCTGATATCTTCCTCACTGGACTCTGTCCAAACCTGTGGCAGAGAGCCCACCAACTCCAGAATGAGTCATGGGAGGTGGTTGTGAGCAGTCTCCACCAGATCGAAGAAAGGGATGACGAGTACTCCAGATGCCAAATGAAAGATGAAGAGGGGAGTGCCAGGAAGTTGAGGGAGTTGACGAGCCAGATGGCCCGACTGGAATCCAAGTTAAATAACCTGGAGACGGAAAACCAAGACCTGAGGAGGACCCACAGGGAGCAACCCAGGATGAATATGGGAAACAGGTGGAATAACAACCAGGCCAGAGGTTTCCAGCGGAGAGGAGGTTCCGCTCAGAACAACCAGCCTACTATACAAGGGACCAGGCAGGAGAGACCCCAACAAAACCCTAACGGTAGAGCCCAACAAGAACAACGCAAGGAAGGCCCTCCAGCAACAACCAAGGGAGGAGCGCCAAGGGGGTATGAGGGCCCCGCAGCAACGCGGACACCCATCAGGTGCTTCAGATGCGGGGAGACAGGCCACATGGCAAGAATTTGCACAGCCATGACAAAAAAATAGGTCCGGCTTGCCTCAAAGCAGGGAATGGGGGAACTCTAGCCGGCCTACCTGTAGTCACATGTACATTTGTAGATAAAGGTTGGTCTCTGAGCAATAGGACTATCAGACTAATTATCGATACAGGCTCAGAGGCCAACATTGTAAATATAGATTCCTTGGATATTAGCGCTGAAGGTTTGGGTAAACCCACCTTCCTTAAGGGGATTAGTGGGAGTGAGTTAAGGTCACTGGGGAGTGAGTTAATAGAGGTTAGGGCCTATATCAGGGGAAAACCCATCAGGGAAGTAAAAACAACATTTGAATACTGCCATCTAGGTGGGCTAGGCTTTGATGGAATCCTAGGTATGCCAGGATTCAAGGCTCTAAGACTCACTCTCAACCATGATGGAAGCGTCAGATCAGACTTTGAGCAGGACGAAGAACCGACTAAGTCGGCCTTCCTGTCCTCGTTACAGGCCAGTGAGGTGCCTGTCAGACCACCCAGTATACCTCTACATAAAATCAGGACAGGGGAAGACGTCCTTAGGGCATATAGTCACTGTTTCTGTGACGACATCTCCGATATGGGCGATGGGTCAACCATCATTGCCCCTAAGTTAAAGATACTGACTGGAAAGCCAGTCTATAGACGTCAGTATCCGATCCCAAATAAGCTGGTCTCAAAGGTGAAGGCCTTAGTAGACGAATTGGAAGAAGCTGGAATAATCGAGGGGAGTACATCCTTATGGAATTCTCCCCTATTCCCCGTTGCTAAAACAGACGGCAGCGTCCGCATTACAATGGACCTGCGATTAATTAATGAGGTGACAGAATTCTTCCCGTTCCCAATACCTCGTGTTGAAGACAACCTGCGTGCTTTTGCAGGCGCAAAGGTCTTCAGCACATTAGACTTGACCTCTGGATTTTTCCAGATTCGCATCCCGGAGGGTGATAGAGATTATTTCACTTTCTCTCTGCCCTGGGGGAGATATCGTTTCACACGTCTACCGCAAGGAGCGAAGAACTCAGCTCAGATCTTCCAATGGGCCATGAATTTGGTCCTAGGGGATTTGTTGTATAAATGCGTTCGTTTGTACATCGATGATGTCATCGTCTACAGCGACTCTCATGAGCAGCATGTGGCGGACCTTGCCGCTGTACTCGAACGCCTGAGTCGCTTTAATCTAAAGGCTAGGCGTAGGAAGAGTTATTTCTTCAAGGGCTCTGTAGATTACCTCGGTCATGTAATTGATCAGGATGGGATAAAACCCATGTGGGATAATGTCGCGGCTCTCAGGGATTTGAAACGTCCCCACAACATCAGGGGGGTCAGAAGTCTTTTGGGTACTGTAAACTACTACAGGCGCTTCATACCCAACGCAGGTGAACTCCTAGCTCCACTAAGTAACTTATTGAGAAAGGGGCGAAGATTCACTTGGGGTACAATAGAGCAGACAGCCTTTGAGACCATAAAACAAGTACTAACCAGTGAGCCTTTACTGGCTCATCCAATGATAGGGCGACCATTTATCCTCAATACAGACGCCAGTGGAATAGCGGTTGGCGCTTGTCTCCAACAGGAGATAGACGGGGTTGTCAAGCCAATAGCTTACTATAGCAAACGGTTGATAGGCCCCGAAACTCGCTATTCCACAATCGAAAAGGAGGCTTATGCCGTAGTGTTGTCTCTGCAGCACTTTAAACACCTCCTGGCGGGCAGTAAGGTTGAGGTGCATACCGATCACAAACCGATCACTTATAACAAGGGGTCTGATTATAAGAACGCTCGATTGTCTAGATGGGCAGAGATCATCCAAGACTTCAATGTGACATTTGTGTATGTCCCGGGGAAAGAAAACACGGTAGCCGACTTCCTCAGTAGGTTCCCGTGTGAGGATGATCCTGAACCATCACGAGATAAGAGAGTTGTGGCCGCAGTAATTAAAAATCGTGGGCCCCCCTTGATAGATAGTGATCGGACGTGGGAAGGTTTGCTTAAGGACAAGAAATGGGCCCCCTTATTGAAACTGATAGGTGACAGACGGTCTACCGAGACTGTAACTTATAAAAATAAGGATTACAAAATGCACGAGGGTTACCTTGTGTCTAAGAACAGTGGGGGTATCTGGGTGAAGGTGGTTCCGTCAGACATTAGGGAGATGGTGATTAAATATCACCACGACGTTCCGACGGGAGGTCATTTTGGGGTCAAGAAGGTAATGAGAAGGCTGAAGGACGATTATTATTGGCCGGGTATGAGGACACAGGTCCGAAACTATATATACAGATGCGAGGGTTGCCAGCTCTCAAATCAAGGTGTAACCAAGGCTGGTAATGCTCCCCACTTCAGGCCTGGAAAACCATTTGAGCATCTTGCTCTAGACTTCATAGGACCCTTAGAGAAGACTTCCAGAGGACATTCTAGCATCCTGACCATAGTCGATTTATTTACCAAATTCCCTATTTTAATACCTACAAGAGACCAGTGTGCCAGTACAGTGGTTAAAGCGCTGTTGGAAAGCGTAATTACTATCTTTGGAGTACCGAAAACTATACTTTCGGACCGGGGTTCGGCATTCATTAGCTGTATTTTTAAAGGGATTTGCAAGGCCATGGGGGTAAGTGCAGTGAACACCACTGCTTGGAGACCTCAAAGTAATGGCGCTGTAGAAAGGCTCAACAGAACAGTAATTGAATCTTTGCGTAGGTGTGAGGCAAGTTCTAATTGGGATGACATCCTACCCATGGTAGCTTTAGCTATCAGAACCACTGAACATTCTAGTACAGGATTTACGCCAGCGAAACTCGTCTTCGGACATGAGCTGAGGCTTCCGCAACCTTTTCAGGAAGCGGGACAAAGTCCTGTAAGCGAAGATTTGATTGCTCAAACGGCAGCCTTCTACGAGCGGGAACTAACAGAGGAGGTCGAGAAGATAAGAGAGGTGGTAAGGCAAACCTACTTGAATGAACAGGAAGAAGCTAGGATTAAGTTCGAAAACAAAAGGCTGAGAACTTTCAATAACGGGGACTTAGTCCTAGTGGAGAGAATGCATGAGACGAAGGGGCGTCACAAATTTGAGCCAAGGTATGGGGGTCCATATGAGGTACTAAGAAAAGCTGGTGATACTGTATATCTCTTGAAGAATCTAGAAACTGGGAATTTGGATAAATACCATATAGATAGGTTAAAACAATACCATATACCAATTAGGATTTTCCCCACAGAGGAGGAGGAAACTAGTGATGGTAATTCAAGTCAAGGTTCCAGTGATGAAGATCATTGGATTCATCTTACAGGTCCAGCTTATCTCCCTAATAGGTCCGTTAATGTAGTGGTTCCACAAGGGGTGACAACCAGAGCGAACTCAGAAGTAATGAGACGAGGGGAAGTTGACAGAGTTAGTGTGAACAGTTTAACTTTACGCAGGTCTACAAGGGTGAAAAGGCCCACACAGTGTAAATTCTGCTTAGACTGTCGCCACTAACTAGGATTTTGGAGTGTGTACGGAGAATCAGCTCGATAGAATGAGAAGTTTAGAGATTTCAACCTTTTTTTTTTTCATTTAAAAACCTTTTTTTTTTTTTTTTAAGTAGAACTTCATTAGGATTCCTTTTTTTTTATACAAACTATTTCTTGTTAAAACCCGAGTTTCAAAGACCAATGAGAATAATGTATACCATTGTGAATTAACTATTTAGTGTAAATCTGAAATTTTAGTTATTATCAGGAGTAATAGGTGAAGGAAGGTGTAGGAAATCACAACTTAGAGGGGGGCTATGTCTAAAACAACGAACCTAATAGGCATCCTATGGCTTGTGTTGGGTAATTCAGAAACCCTATAATCCCTGGCCTTCAGGTAGTAGCTTTGAAATAGGTTTCTAATGAGGACATGAAAGGTCAATCTTTCAGAGTAAAGTTGTGAAGTATAGGGACCCTAAGCCAGGGGTAGAAGTTAAGTAGGCCCAGACCGTAGTCGATCCTCGGAAAGCACTTGAGAATGTTAGTGTTGGGTAGTGAATCGTAAACCCTATAAATCCATCTTTCAATAGAGTGTTGAGGTCGGACTACTGCAAAGGGGACAGACGCAAGGTGAAGTAGGAAGAAAGTGACTTCACCCACGGTGGCTAGGGGAGTGACTCAATTCCGCTTTTATGAGGTGTCACGTTTAATGGTCCTTTATTCGCCATTGTAATTTGTGTGTGTCTTTATAGAATTGTCGTGAATAGTCACTTAGTGTCAAAGCAAGGGCAGTTTTTGAAATTACATTTTTTTAGGTAGGTTAGCTTTCAGATTATTTAGAATTGTTAACCATTTTATTAACAATCATTTATCGAGTATAAAGTATTAGTATATATAGAGTTTGTATGAGGCATTAATTTAAGTTAATAGGGCATTAGTCCCCACTTTGTTTTAATTAGAAACTTTATTTGATTTCACATTTGTCCTGAAAAATTTGTTATTATTAGGATCTATCAATGATGATAATTATAGTACTTTGGCTTGTGTAGCAGCTTTTAACTTTAGTTTGTATGCAAACCGTGAATGATGGGGGGGGGGGGTGTATGAATGGATTGGTTTAATGAATGTGTAAGAAGGTTAAAAACAATTATACTGTTAGACCAAAGGTATATTAGAATAGTGTAGGGAATTAATAGGTTCGATTTTTTTTAATTTTGATTTCTTTATTTGTTAGGATCGGAAGCCTCACAGGACAACTACAACTCTATCTAGTTAGAAATATTCGCTCCCTTTTGTTAGGTCCCTCGTTAGAGGATATAATTTTCCTTTGATTTTATTTTATTTTAGTTTAGCTTGAATTCTAAGGATTGTGGATAAATGATCCCTATCCCGACCCTCAGACTTGGAGACAGTGGAAGGCGAGGATCAAGCCGAATTTCCCACTCAACTCCTCCTCGCAAGAGGAAACGAAGAGGTATAGATTGAATTTTATGCAGGATGGGGGATTTGTTTTAGCCATGCCGTATAGCCTGGGGTATAACGGCGCGACCTTGGGTAACCGATCTGACACCGTAGTTTCGACGCTTTTAGCGTGGCTGGAGCGAGGGTGTTGCAGACGGGAGGTCCTGTAAGATTGGCAAGTAGGCAGAGATTGCCCAGTTATTCTAGACGAAGTGTTTCCGTCTATTGAATTTTTTTGGTACCAGTTTGATCCCCCATAGCTAGCGGAAGTTTTTTCTAATAAAGGATTCGCCCTGCCATACGTTTTGTTGGAATGAATTCGAGCATAAGACCGATTCGAGAGACAGAATAAGTAATTATTAGGACCTTCAACGAGTTTAGACTCGTTCCATGTTAGGATAAGATTTTAAAGTATTAGTTAACTATAATGACCGCGAACGAGACGCCAGAACAAGCCAGTGAGTCAAAGTTTTAGAAGTGTTGTATTGAGGACAGTAGAATTAAGGGCAGTTATACAGGGAGTAGAATTCTGAAGGAATTTGTAAAAGAACCAAAATTTCAGATTGATAAAATTCAAATTTATAAGATGTAGATTTATAGGGTTCAGGTCAATGAATAGGGAGTATATTGGTAGATGAAAGTAATATGAATTTCTTGGAAGGGGGAGGTAGCTGAACTGTACACACCCCAGAGACAAGGTAAACGGAGTCACAAACAAAATGGGAGAAGTTGATTAGTTTCTCTGTCAAACAGAGAGCTTTCTTCATACGGTTGTCACCCTAGATTTAAATGGACTGAGTAGTTTAATAGAGGTCTGGGCTATGTTCCATTTGACCAAGATTCTAAATGACGTACCTATCTGGGTTGAGAGAGTATTGTAACAGAGGAATCTAACACATAAGAGAAAACACACCCTCCAGTAGGATCGGGATAGACGAATATTACCCAGTGACCAACTCGTGATTCCAGACTGAATAAGATTGAAAACTTAATTGAGATACTAAACCTTGATCCTTCAGCGCACAAATATATATAATGTGTTTTCATTTTCTTATTGAATAGGTTATTATCTTATATCATTTATATTATATTATAATCATATACTATTCATTTCAACAATTTTATTTCCTTGATATTCATGATATTAGTAATATTTACCTGCCATGTTGCGATTTTTTTTTAACATGTTATCATGGCTTATTCTTCCCTCAAGGCATGATCTATTTTATCCTTATTGTCTTTTATCCGCCTTACTTGTATATGTATATATATTTTGTCATCATATATAATTTTGTAGTAGTTTTCTTTATCATCCATCATGGGATGATTTTTATCATATTTAATCACTATCTGCATGATACGTGTTTTCTTCAATATATATATTATACCCATCATATAACATGGAAGGATTCATTTTATCATTACATATTTCGTGCCTTATTTAATAATTACTTTCACAATTTGTTTTCTGTAATTTTTTTTTATTTAGCAAAAGTCATCATGTCATAGGCTAATCATTATATACCATGATATTTCTTTCAGCTAACTATAATTATCCTTTCCTTTGATTGTATATGTATAACTATACCACACGAATGTCTTGATTGGTACTTAAATAAAGATGCTGGCATGTTTTAGGAGTTGGACTAGTCAGTTATTTCTAAACGACTTCTTGGCGCCCAAAATTTTTGTTATATAATATGTAATAGGGAAATGTTCTAACTGCATTGTTAGCAGATAGAAGGTAGCAATGAAACCAGCACACCAGAGGCAAGGATGGGGTTGAGAGGACCTACCACAAGGAAGGCCTACTCCTCAAGACCAAAGAAGAAAGTGGAAGGGTGGTATATATACCCATGAATGGTAAGACAGATGACCTTGCTTACTTCCATACATATGATATGACTGTCCCCCATAACCTATGTTGATAACAGTGTGCTGACAGAATAATAACACACAAAAAAAAAACCCCTTTGCCAGGATGCACAATGCCCACTAATGTTCGGAATAATAAACATCTAGAATAGCATACCATCATTTTGATTAGCCTTATCTTCCCTATAGGTTTCGGTACACCTGGCTTCACCTAGTAATGGAAAATGCATTTTGCTAGAAATGGGCCTGCTTTCATAGTAACTGATGAAAGGCAGATGAATAATGAATAGCACAAACGCATTTGTCCATTACTTGGCAGGGGGAGGATTGTTGGGGCACGTTTTTTGTAACCATACCCCAACAGAAGGCGTATGTATAATCAAATCAAATGGATACATGGCTTCCCTCCCACATAGACTTACAGACCATTTTTTTTTTTACCAGAAACCTAGACAATTGATGACACCAGACTTCCATGCCGAAAGCTGATGCCTGGTGAAGGAAACACCAGTGACATCCAGGGACATCCGCGCTGGAAGCTGTTGTTCCATATGTACATATATTCCCCTCACCAAAAAATTTAGGTAAAGGTGACCAGAAAAAAAATGGAGAAGGAAGATCTCTAAAGGACTGAACCTTATAAAATATCCTTCCCGAGAAAGGAAAGCGTTATATTACAGTTCAAGTGAAAAGGGGCCTGTGTCGATTTTTAGCTAAGACGGAGGGGGGCGATATATATATACCGTCCCGAGAAAAAGGGAGGATGGTATTTCAATCCATGTGGAAGGGGGGGCCTGGCGTCTGAAATTTTACACTATCGCCGTAGCTGTTTCTCTCTTTAGATTTTTTTGTTTTGGTAATACTATATGTTCTATTTCGATGGGAGAGGCCTGGGGCGTCTATGAAATTGATACTGGAGCCGTTGGCCATTTTGATTGGTGTTTCTTTCGGCGAATGAAAATGCCAGCCAATAGAAACTTTGGCTCGGCAGCGAATGGAAACGGAGAGAGACATGAATAAAAGAGGGTTTCTTGGCCAAAAGGCAGATTCGAGCGGAGACGCTCAGTGAGAGGACAGTCTTCAGACGGGAGATCTGACCTTTGCCGGCACTTTCGAGAAAAAGGTAAGCCATTTGTCATTATGACTTAGCGCCCCCCCCTTTTTGTGTAGTAACCAACCTAGATTTCGCATGGGCCCTAAAGGGCTATAAAGTAACTTCAGGTCACCTCTATCTAAATTTTACTATGTAAATAGCATATCTCGTCAGTATAGACATGTTCCCAAATTTTAATTTATTTAAATAAATATCTAGAGAAAATTTCCTGTTTCCTCTCATACATATTTCATTCCTTTTGCTTTATGGTACTACACCCCTCACCTTAATTTCACAAAGTGTACAAATTATAGAACAACCGACTCTGTTGAAATAGAGTTGTGTACTATATCTTTGCTGTGATATATTGACACAGCAACAGTTGCAAAATTACGACTTTATTAGGGCTACTTTGAGGCTAATTATCTGTCAGGTTTTAGTGATGTTTGTACTTTTATGTGTTTCAGTGCGTTATTCCATCTTTAGACCTTTGTCCTGACAATATTATATGCTCGATCCCTGCTTTAACTCAAACTCTTAATCAATTACAGAGTTTCCCCCGTTATTTTTTTTTCTCTTTATTTATCCTGTTTGCACAAATTGCATTACATGTGATGATGTAAAGACATATGTCGATAGTGTATCATTGACAGCTGTGCTTCTATTATACAACATTAAGGTCTTGCTGCGGGTTATATACATGGGGTTGTTGGCCTAAATTGCTATATATATATATACTTAAGTAAGGAAACTTTAATAAGTCACATCGTGTATCCTCCCTTTTCATCTATCCAAAACCGGGAACGCAACAAATGTAAATAAATTTGACTGTTTATTATAGAAAAAATATCTAGCAACACGGTGGTGCCAATATCGAGGCTGTACGTGCGCGTGCGCCAAGGTCATTCTAATTTATTTAAAGGTTACACCTAGCGGCGATTTTACGATGGAACAAAAATTGAAGTCAGAGGATTTGCATAGAATTTTGTGGGAAACTTCAAATGTCAGCAACCGAAACTTTTGAAATGCCTAATAAAGCATTCCCCAACGACCCCCCAAAGAGAACAACTGTTTTTGAATGGCATTCTAGATTTAAAGCTGGCAAAATTTCTATTGAAGATGATCCTCGTCAAGGACGCCCAAAATTTCAAAGGACTGATGAAAATGTGCAAAAAATCACCGATTTGATAAAAGAAAATCCTCGAACCACTTTGCTGGAGCTAGAGCACGACACAGGCATCTCTAAAACAACGATTGGAAGGATCGTAACCAAAGATTTGAAGCTCAAAAAGACTCCTGCAAAATTCACTCCAAGATTCCTCACTAATGAGCAAAAACTGTGTCGGCTTGCAACCTGTGAGAACATGTTGGAAATGACAAGAACGGATCCGGAATGGAAAGACAAGATAATCACAGGCGACGAGACATGGGTCTATGGATATGACCCTGAAACCAAGCGTCAATATGCCGAGTGGAGAGGTCAGGGTGAGCTTAGACCAAAAAAATCCAGGATATTGAAATCCATAAACAAGGTGTTGCTGGTCGCTTTTTTGGATAACAAGGGCATTGTTCATCACGAGTATCTTCCTGCAGGCCAAAACATTAAGGAAATGTATTTGGGCATTCTTCGCCATCTAAGGGAAGCGATTCGAAAGAAAAAGGCCAGAAAAATGGTCTAATGGTGACTGGATTCTACACCATAAAAATGCCCACCCTCACACAGCGCACTTGGTGACGAGTTTTTTTTTTTTGGCTGAAAACGGGACAGAAATCCTACCTCAACCACCCTATTCCCCAGACATCGCACCAAATGACTTTTTCCTGTTCCCCAAACTTAAAGCAGTTCTAAAAGGAAGATATTTTGACACCAGGGATGACATAATAGAAAAATCGCTGTTGGCATTGAAGAGCATTCCAAAAGAGCCCTATAAAAACTGTTTCGACAATTTGGAGAAACGATGGCGCTGGTGCGTTGAAGCAAGGGGGGATTACTTTAAAAGTTTTAATATTTTTTTTTTAATTTCTTACCTTTTTTTTTTTTTTAATGGACCCAGTCCGGGAACTTATGGGACATACCTTGTATAACAGTATAGGAGACTCACAGTCAGACAACGATATAAAACTTGCTCTGACAGCCATGTCCGCCTACAGTACAAAACACATTAGTAATAAAAGACCATCAACACGAAGGAAGTTAACTAACATCGGTGAACATGTGATTGATTGCCCCGCACATTAACTTTACATTACTGTTCCTGGATTCAGAAAGAATCGGGAACTTATGGAACAACAAAAAAAAAACGTAATGTCTCGACGCAACACCGTGGACAAGATACAACAAAATATCCTAAATTACAGTGAAGGTCACATTTAGGTGTGTGAAGGTTGAACTTTTGTCGATGATCACGTGGTGTTGATGCGGGTGACAAACTTGGAGCAAATAGAGGTCGGGGAACTAAATTCCCAATAAATTGACTCTGATGTATTTTGTTACAAGATTTTGTTTCGGTGGTTTTAAATGGTCGCGGTGGTAATTGCTGGTCGTTTTACCAATTGACAATTTCCAAATGAGAATCTGTTTCACGGGGCCGTCTGGAGGATTGCCCGATACCTTGCCGCCCCCATCTCTCCTCTTCCTCTCTTGCAACTTGTCTTTTAATATTGTCGACGCAACATCAAAAATAACATAATAGGGAATTTAAATTAATCAAAAAATTGAATCAACATTTTACCTCTTCTATAAACTTCTGCCAGAAAAGGTTTTAAGAACTATAAATATATACCAATAAAAATCAATATGCTAAGAAAATATTTTGAAACAAATTTATTAACCCTGAATGAAAATAAGTCAAAAATTGTAGTTTTCAGAAACGGCGGTCGATTAGCACAAAATGACAAATGGTTTTGGGGTGAGCGGTAACTGTCTGTTACTACAAAATATCTATACTTGGGATATCCGCTTACAAGTGCAAATTCACTAAACAAGGTAGCGTCACACTACAAGGGCAAAGCCCTGGCAGCAATTGGCGCTGTGTGGCAAGTTCTGACAAAATCCAAGATGAACTCTCTAAATGCGGCAATGAGATTACTTGATTCGACGGTCTTGCCTCACATGCTATACGCCGCACCCTGCTGGGCACTCAACCAAGTAAAGGTAGTTGACCAGGTTCAGAATATTTTCCTAAGACGCTACCTAAATTTAGCAAAGTATACTCCGGGCTTTATGCTAAGAATGGAGTGTGGACGAGTATCACAGGAAGTTATCATAACTAAACAGGTCCTGAGATTTTGGGTGAGGATTATGAAAATGGAAGAGAGTAGGTTGCCCCGGGCATGTTTGTCACACCTCTGGACATTACACAGCAATCAAAGGGCTGGTTTAACCTTTGTCGAAAACCTGTCAACCATTTTAGACTCAAACGGTTTTTCGTTCCTGAAGGGTTGTCCGGATTACACTGCAATACTGACTGAAATCCCTGCTATAATTCGAATAGCAACCGAACAAAGCATTCAAAACGACATGGCGAAAATTCTAAATACTTCACATTACAGTCACTTCAAATACCTAAAAAATTCAATAACAGCACAACGATATTTATTCACAACTATTCCTCTAGCAATTAAAAGATTTTTTGCACAACTGAGACTCCTTTGGACGATCTTCCCAGAGAATCGTTCAAAGCGCTGGAAGATTGATTTGACTCTAACTTGCGATCTGTGTAAAAACAGAATCCAAGACGAAATTATGCATATAATATTTGGATGCTCTTGCTTAGAGAAACAGAGGAAAGAAATTTTGGGTGACTTACCCTGGTCTCAACCTGACTGCCAACAAATTTGCAGCTGGATGAACACACTGATGGTTGATCAGGGTCTCTCCCTAGGTTTATATAGATTCTACAAGGCCGCAGTCAATGTCCGTTGGAGAATGATGGATTCGCCGAATGTCGTGGTTTGCTAGGAGGAAGAAAGCGAAGATTGAATGCGGCTGATTCCACACTAGCCCTCTCAATGATATCCTAACCTTGACATATTCTAAACATTGGTACTTTAATTTAAATATTTAATCATGTACGGTTCCTTTTGCTCTGTATGTTTATTTTTGTTTGGTTTTTCTTTCTTCTCTCTTTCCTTATTACTCTTGTATTCTAGTTTTTACTTTTGAAATATCTTCCTTTCCTAAATCCCGTAGAGGGGAATCATGTATAGGGCTGGATGCCCCAATCAAAAGGCTTATGTGTGTGTGTGTATAAATATATACCGGCCAGGCAACTTCTCTCTCTCTTAACTTCAAACATTTTTTCTTTTTTATTCATCTAAAAAATTTGCTTCTTTCGGCGCCTCCTCTGATCGAGCAGACCCTCAGCTAGCAGCGACAGCTGTTGAGAGAATTATTGACGTGAGCCAAGTGAAGAATCCAGCGCGGGTTGTGCCTCGCCCATGTTAACCTGGTCTACCACAATATCAAATTTTAAAATAATCAACGTTATATTCAATCCAGCCACTTCAACATATTGAACCGTACATCGGCTGCGCGGGCAGGCTTCTGATTGCTGAGATTTAAACATCGCGCGTGCGCACTTCAAAGGCTTCTCTCCAACGGCAGCACACAGCGGCAGCTCAATCCAGGCTTCACCCCGCAGCCTATTGGAGGTAAGTTCAGCTTTCAGTCCTCCAACATTTCCTTTTTTTCTATAATCCATGCCTGAGTCAGGTTAAACAACAACTTCTATAGCACCCTTCCCTGGTCATTAAATAAGCGATCGTATTTTTTCCCATGTGGATTTCTGAAAGTCCTTTTTTATTTATCACCAGAACACCTATTCGAGAGAGTATTCTTACAGTTTTAACAATATTTTTGGAGTGACGTCATTCTAACTGGCAGATGCTTCCAACAAGCAATCATGGAACGAGCTTTTTGCATCGTCAAAGAAAATTCCTACCTCCAAAAATTGGCTTATTTTGAACCGGTGGCCAACAGCATTTTTATCGTTTAATTCTGGGCTTCACCGTTTGTTTATCCCGACCTCGACGTGTTTAACTCTATGGCCCGAGGGATGAAACGTCCTCGGCACGACAGGCCGTTCACTCCAAGCCTTGCCGGGAACTCCAGAGGTCTGCGTTGTATTTGCTCCCGCGCTACCAGGTAAACACCTTTTTGGCGAATTGTGAAGATTTCATTTGAACCCTTGTGGACATCATCAAATCAAATCCCGCCCTGGAATAACGACGGCCAATAGTCCGAGTCTCCAGGTGAGCGCCTTTCAGCTTGCCAAAGCTGGTGTGTCTTTGTCACCAGCTGGTGTGTCTTTGTCACCAGCTGGTGTGTCTTTGTCACCGACCCTAGTTCGCTAGTTTAGGAAACGGTCAATTAATGGCGCTTAGTTTGGCGTCTATTTTCCCGACCGAGGTCACCTTTATTTTTATAGATTTTTCTCCTCCCTAAAATTGTTCTTATAAATTTGCAGGAAGATGATATCCGTACAAATCACCACTCCATGTAAAATGCATCGAAACAATACATTTGTTCATGACCCCAGTACAGAACGAAGTGGTGTTGATAAAGAATGAACCACCGCACCTGTTATCAAGCAAGAATTTATCTTTTCCAAGTAAAACAGCTTCCTACTATTTTTACTGTGATTAAAAATATTGTAAGGGCCTGGCTCCTCAGTGGTGAATTCTTCCAGCAGTTCCCTCATTTTAACCAACCATACATATTGCGCCAATATTGCCCATTGGGCAATTCTGCCCAAGATATAACCAA
>CP092875.1:88274081-88328856 GCA_030710605.1 Cordylochernes scorpioides | reverse complement strand
ATGATCATTTTTAACATATACTCTCAGACTACTCACAAGTCTGAAAGAGGGTAGACTAGCTCAATAGAGCTAATCTTGGCGGGCTATTTGTTCCTCCATATTTTTAGACATTTGCAAAAGCCAACTTTGTTCATTCCATTTGCTCAGATATTTCTAATTGTTTATTTTTGTGAAGAGGACTTTCTCTCTAAGACATTCGTTGTTGTGATTTCTTTTTCATTAATATATAATTTGGTTATAAACTTCTAGAGAAATATAAATAAAATATTGTTGTTTCATATCCCCTAAAGAAAATAATGGTAATATTATTTTTTGAAATTATTTTACCTAAATTATTCAGGGAGAAGAGGAGAAGATAGTGAAAAAATTTCAAAAAAATATACTGAAACAGACAAATTTTGCTATGTTTAAAGAGATGTTGTTGTTAGTGGCCTTCAAATCAATTTTAGCATTTGATAACTATAGACAAATATTCACCAATTTGGGCTATTAGTGACCACCCACAGCTAGTGACCTTTTGGTAGCTTTTTGACCTCTTCTAGCCAGCTCATTGCAGGTCTTCCTTCCATTTTTGACCTCTTCTAGCCAGCTCATTGCAGGTCTTCCTTCCATTTTTGACCTCTTCTAGCCAGCTCATTGCAGGTCTTCCTTCCATTTTTCACCTCTTCTAGCCAGCTCATTGCAGGTCTTCCTTCTATTTTTCACTAGTCATTTTTAAAAGAAAGAGCCATCATTTTGTCATTTAGAAATATCCTGATTAAAATGTCCGAACAATTGCATGGTCATCAAAGGTAAGCAATTAAAAACATGTTGAAATGCTCAATTCTATAAAACTTTTAAAGCAAACACTTTTTTTTTCGCTAAAAATTAAAAAAATCAGGGGGTTATGTGGCACTCTTGATATATGTTGAGGCATTATATAAAGAATTTAGTGATATTTGATAATCAGTTTATCTATTTTGAAAGTTTATCTATATGAATTTACATTAGGTAGAAGGCCTATAACTACCATCGCAAAATTGGAGAGGAGTGGACTTCAGGAATTGGTTTAACCGGCACATTAGGTAGAGCTAAAAATATGTTACAAATACTTCGATCTTCTCAGACATTCTGAGCTCGAATTAGGCTAAAACTTATACCGAAGTCTTAGGAATGGCTGTTGTTCCAGACCCTTTCATTGAATGGGCCAGTCCTCTAGTATATTAGAACTCTCTAAAATACAAACCTAGTGCCATCTTTCTGTGAAAATTAGAAATATTTAACGCTGATTTTGTTTTAACATATATAATTTTTAAAAATGCATATCCTGGCCGTTCTCACATGAGCATTATAATTAAAAGCTTTTTTCTACAGCCTCTATACTACAGTGAATTGGTGAAATCAGACTGAATTTCTTGTATACTCTGCATTTGCATACCACCATCACTGATGAGCCATGCACTCCCTCTTTCAAATTCAATGCAGTATAAGGGCAATAGAAATAATTTTAAATAAATATGTGTCGTGGTCGAATGGAAGGGCGCGACGTTGTGCGTGTATGCGTCAAAAAAAGAACTTGTTCCACATGTGAGCGCACACGGCGGAGGCGTGGCCTTCGCCCGCGCGCGCTGGCTCCCACATTTATTTTGTACAGATTTATAAATGGATTAATTTGTATTTACATTTTAACGTACTAATTATGGCGGAAATAAATAATATCTCTTGGGCATATGGCAAATTATGACATATATATAATCTCGACCCAATATGCTTCCCAATACTTTAGAAACAAAGCACTGAATGCAATTAATGCACTTTAAGAATCCTTACAAAGGCGCGAATAAAGTCCTTTACCTCAGTGATGAAACTTCTTGACACTATTGTTCTTCCTACTTTACTATATGCGGCACCAATGTGGGCAATTAACCAGCTGAAGACAGTCAATAATACCCAAGATGCATTTCTTCGTCGTCTCTTAGACTTACCAAACTTCACACCAGGATATGTCCTCAGAAGAGAATGTGGAAGAATATCAACTGAACTTAATGCTGTAAAACTCACATTAAAGTTTTGGGTCCGGATTTTAAAAATGGAGACGAGCAGATTACCACATGCTTGCTTAAACTATCTCTGGAAAGTCACCGCGAAAAAGGAAATAGAAAACAGTTTTACTCAAAATTTAATAAAAATTCTAGACTCTAAGGGATATTCCTCTCTTAAGGGCTGCGAAGACTACTTAGCCATACAGAAAGAATTGCCAGGCATAATTAGAACTACCACAGACCAACTAATTCAAAACGATCAGATGAAAATCACTGATTCAACCCACTTTGCTCACTACAAATTTTTGAGTGAATCATTCATGACAGAGGAGTACCTATGATTAAATATCTCGCTTCCCAACAAAAGACTAGTTGCACAACATAGAGTTTTATGGCAATTTTTCAGGGAAGAAAGAAAAGACTTCTGGAAAGAAAATGGCCGGAACTGTTTACTTTGTATGGATCTCATGGATGATAATTTGGTTCACTATTTCTTCCAATGCCCTCTCTTAACAGAAAAACGTACTGAAATTTTCCCAAGCCCTACCTCTGGTCAATTTAGATACCATCGCATATGTCAACTTCTCTCTTCAGCTCTGAATGATGAATTACTGATTGTTAGATACTTTAAGTTCTGCCCAGAAGCTGGGCGCATGAGAAAGAATGCAGGGCAAAGGATACTGGAGGATGAACTATCTGTAAATAGGTAACTGAATGTGAGACAAACCTGATTTTGTTGTAAATGTTTCCTCTTCCCTCTCCTCTTGTTGACATGTAAATACGGCGAATCCTGTATGGGGCGGAATGCCCTAAATAAAGGCTTTTGTTGTTGTTGTTGTATATATAATATGTAAATAAATATTTAAAATTATTTCTATTGCCCTTATACTATATATCTTCTTATATATATAAGTCAATGTCTGTTTCATGATAAACTTAAAAACTACTGAACCAATTGGTACCAAATTTTTCATGTCGCTTTTTATAAACCCTAGGAAAATTTTCAGCTACATTTTGATTAGTATTTTTGGCTATTTCTTTTTTTTTTTTTTTTTTCATTCGAAGAACTTGTGGGGGCCTGCTGGATGCCGCACCCCGCCGTCAAGAAAAATAAACAAGCGGCGCTATAAATCACCAGGGATGACGACCGCTCCGCCAGGGCGGCACAGCGGTGGAAACCAGAGGGGACCATTTGTGCATTCCAGGGTGTTGTCCTTTTTGTCTTCCCATATAAATGTAGCTAATAAGAAATTCCAATAAAACACTAACTTTGAGAGACTTTCTGAGCTATCGCTAGGCTTATTTTCTGTTTCCATTTTACGTAAATTTAAATTCGACACAACAGCTTAGAGATAAAGTTAAAAATAAAAATATTGAGATAAAATAATAAGGAAGATAATATAAAAACTTATCTTAGTCTTGAGATGATATCCCGATATCCTGGATGATGCTTCTTTTCAAGCTTGAATCACTTTTTGCATTTCTTTATCTCTTGAAATCTTCCTATGCTTTTTCTTTTCAATCACGTCCGGCTCACCAATGAGGTGTGTCGATTTATTAGTCCAGCGATGGCTCAGAAAGTCTCTCAGTTTTATTGGAATTTCTTATTAGCTACATTTATATGGGAAGACAAAAAGGACAACACCCTGGAATGCACATCTGGTCCCCTCTGGTTTCCACCGCTGTGCCGCCCTGGCGGAGCGGTCGTCATCCCTGGTGATTTATAGCGCCGCTTGTTTATTTTTCTTGACGGCGGGGTGCGGCATCCAGCAGGCCCCCACAGCGGTGGAAACCAGAGGGGACCAGATGTGCATTCCAGGGTGTTGTCCTTTTTGTCTTCCCATATAAATGTAGCTAATAAGAAATTCCAATAAAACACTAACTTTGAGAGACTTTCTGAGCCATCGCTGGACTAATAAATCGACACACCACAAACTTTTTTTAGGCATAAATACTAGTGGAAGTAACAACAACAGGCCAATTAAGCGACCAATGAGCGTTCTGCATTTTTTTTTTAAGTTGCTTATGTACTTTTTTTTAAATATCTTTTTATATGAGTGTTAGATTTTTTTTACAAAAGTATTGAGAGAGAAATTTATATTACTAACTAAGTTAGGTAAGTGCAACTCAATGCAATTTAAAAAAAAAACTTTACAAAATAAGCGTTACTGTATGTAAATAATGGCCATGTATTTTTATCAATTTTTGTTCTGGCCTTTGTTTTTTTATCTCTTAAAAAAAAGCGTTTAAAATGCAGTGGCAGTCATTATCAAACACATATGTTTGCCTAATTTCCATGTGCTCTTTTATTTTTTACAGAAAAATAGTTACATGCCAATATTTTGGATTAATTTTTTTATAAACCTGTTTTTTCTTATTCTTACTGAGAAGATGGGCATTGTGTTGTTATCCAAGACGAGGCAAGATTAACTAAGCAAACTTCCGCCAAGAGATCAACACCATAGAGGTCCGTACGTCTCTTGACCTCATGGACAATACAGCAGCTACATTATGCACCCATGATTCAATGGAGGAATCTCCAATCTCCACTCTGGCACCCCGGAACCCTGAACTGGCTGAAGGCCTTGCCTCTCAGACTTTAATGACCGAGAAGTCCTCACTTCTTTTTTCTAGATTTGATTCATTTTGTCTCCTCTCTTATTGTAAAGACGTTGCTGTATCACCTCATAAGCATAAATAAATAATTAACTAAGCATTAGTTTATTTCCTATTATATTATCTATATCTTATATACAAGTCAAAAGAGATCACTAGCAGAGTATTATTCCTTTTGGTTTCCAGAGCTCAACAATCTATGAGCCTAATACTCTGCACATCTCCTCCCTTAACTTTACAGGAACCTTCGAGGTATCTTGACTGCCCTTCCATATCTTGTATGTGTTGGGTCACATTTCACCAAACCGACCCAACAAAGATGTAAACATTCTTTTACATCCTATTTACATACGCGCAGTGTCTCGCCGAAAGTGTTTGGTGTACAGATGGATGTCCCACGGCAATGGCCGACGGTGGTTCAAAGACCAAGCCGGGAGGGAGACGCAGCGCTGGACGCGGATATCCGTGGATACTAAGATATATCAAGGAAGGCACAGCCCTGGTCAGAAGCCCGACGAAAACAGGAGCAGGAGTCCAACCACAACATAAGCAGAAAGCTGACGGGCAGTGGAGAAGCCACCTCAACAAGAAGAAACGGACATCCAGCATGCGACTTTGTAAAACCTCCTTTTTAATTCTTGTATATATATATGACCTGTGACATGACATTTTGATAGATGGGGACCATTTATTAATATTCTTGGAATTTCTTAAAGAAGAAATTAGCATATAGGTCTCTCAGAGGGGTAGCATCCTAGATTGGATTTTAATTCCATTGATTAATTTAAATTTATCTCTCAATAAGACAGATAAATTCCGAATTTGGGTTAATATTTAGTTTAAATTGATCTTTCATAAGCCGTGTAAGAATATTTCTAATTCATAATTTCCTTAAAAATAAAAATTTAATAAAATAATATTTTCTCTCAATAAGACAGATAAATTCTGAATTTTGGTTAATATTTAGTTTAAATTGGTCTTTCATAAGCCGTGTAAGAATATTTCTAATTCATAATTTCCTTAAAAATAAAAATTTAATAAAATAATATTTTATCTCAATAAGACAGATAAATTCTGAATTTTGGTTAATATTTATGTTAAACTAGCGGATGTGCCCGGCTTCGCCCGGGTTTTACCCGAGTAAAGGTTTGTATAACGAACATTTGTTAAAACAATTCTCTATAAACATATAAAAAAAGAAAGATATATTTTGATGATTTGAAACTCGTAAATTTGAATCTCTCGATAAAGTGATCATTTTTTCCCGGTCCCTTGTGCCGTGTCATCCTGAATTTTGTATTTCCTAATTTTCTATATTACAAAATAATCGTTTTATAAAGTGAACATATTTTCCCGGTCCCTTGAAAAATACTCGATAAGTTGAATAAAATCATGGTCGTGAATCTCTCGATAAGGTGATAATTTTTTTCCCGGTCCCTGTGTGCCGTGTCATCCCGAATTTTGTATTTCCTCGATAAAGTGAACATTTTTTACCGTTCCCTGTGAGCCGTGTCATCCTGAATTTTGTCTTTCCTAATTCTATACATTACAAAATCATCGACACGGGATATCATTTAATGTTGTCTAAAGGGGGTTAAGAGAGCAGTCTCTTTCAAATGAAAAATGCTTTAATTAAGCAGATGTTTAAAGTATAATATATGAGAGAGGCAATCTTACAGGTTGTCGACGCTGTAAAATCCCCAGAGAGAGTGTTTTTGTAGCATCATGCTGTGACTCACACAATGACCCAAGGTCATCAGGAGCAGCAAACTAAGCCTATCTCAGTCTCAATGGTATCGCTGCTTGCGAGTTAAATATACAAATCTGCAAATAACTCTAAGGATATTCAAGATATTCAAGAAATTTTTTTTCGTAAACCTTTCCGGGGATACACCTCATAATATCCCAAAATTTCACGCCGATTGGATGTATGGTTTTTGAATCCATAGAGGACACACACACACACACACACAGACAGACAGACAGACAGACAGACAGACATTCATTTTTATATATATAGATTGATCTTTCATGAGCTGAGTTAGAATATTTCTAATTCATAATATTTTTCTAATAAAATATTATTTTTTATCCCTTAAATTTTAACTATAATAATATTATTTTTCTATTTTAATATTTCGAGAATTTAGTATATTCAAGATTTATTATTCTGTGGGAGTTTGGGATTGAGGGCGCTGAAAAAAAGGGATAGGGGGCGAGAATTTTTGGGGGGCTGGACCAAGGACCAGTCAGTTTTGGGACGAGGCTTTCGAGAGGGGCAGACGAATCGGGCGAGAAGTAGGTAGCCGAGGTGTTTACGTAAGTTTCAATCTAAATTTTTATCATAAAGATATTTATATATACATGACGAAGTCATGGTAGGTATAAAGGATTTTTTTGATAAAGACGCCTTGCCATTTATGGCGAGTTCATATTGAGAGAGGGACTTATTCATGCATTAATAGATAGATTATCTTGCCCAAGCAAGATCGCCTTTGAATGTGGTGTTATAGATTTACACTTTACCTAATTATGTCATGTCATAGTAAATACAATTTGTTTTATATTTTATTTTTTTTAAATCCCTTTCTTTGTCGAATAAAAGTTGATGTGGTAAATTATAATGTGTACTAATGTCTATATAAAACCACAGATCACACATGAACCTTGGTGCGTATGTTATAGATATTGAGTGTATCATAAGAGGTTCATTGCCTTATCATAAACGGTGAATATGTATACACCTGAATTTCTTTATATGCTAAAGGAGATCAAGATATAAATGTTTTTATAATCGATGCTCAATTACAAGACAAATGTTAATCCGAGTGTATACAATATTTACCGTGTATGATGTAATGTAAGAGCGTATCTTACGTCCCAAAATTTCATCTTGGAACAAACTACATATTTTGATTATTTATATGGGTTCCAGTGTTCGTCGTACAATATCGAGGGTATATCCGAGTGTAAATTTGGTTATTGTACATGTTGATGTAAGTATTTGGCGAGTGTTACATTTGTATGTCTAAGTCAAAGGATGGAATTTAGCCATCTAGATGTAGGAGGTCCTGGCTTTGGGACCCAACAATTGGCGCCCAACGTGGGGCCGAAGTCTTCCGAAAATCCAAATTTAATAAAATTTAAATTTGCAAGAAGTAGGCTTGCGAATTCCCTGAGATTAAGAAATTAGGTATCATTGCATATTTTAATTGTAAAAAAAAAATTTACTCAAGTTTAAAATATGAAAATGCATGCCATATTACCGAAATACGTTAGGCTAAAATAGAAATTCAAATACGTTACTCATGCCGCCCTTTTTTTTTTTACAATTTTACGAATTTTCACTGGATAATTGTTAGTATATAAAAGAAATAAGTTAGGCTTAAATAGAAACCCACGAGCTTTTTATTTCTCAGTTTCACCCTATAAAAGAAGTGACCGTTATTTTTTTATTGGTTTTTGATAAAAGCTTTATTTTCTTAAAAATACGTTATTCATGCCGCCTTTTTTTTTTTCTCTCAATTTTATGAATTTTCGCTGGATAACTGTTAGCAATTTTCTGCTTATCATTGGTTTTTGATAAAAGCTTTATTTTTTTTAAAATACGTTACTCATGCCGCCTTTTTACATTTCATGAATTTTCGCTGGATAATTGTTAGTATATAAAAGAAATACGTTAGGCTTAAATAGAAACCCACGAGCTTTTTATTTCTCAGTTTCACTCGATAAAAGAAGTGACCGTTATTTTTTTTGTTTTTTTTTGATAAAAGCTTTATTTTTTTTAAAATACGTTACTCATGCCGCCTTTTTACAATTTTTATGAATTTTCGCTGGATAACTGTTAGCAATTTTCTGCTTATCATTGGTTTTTGATAAGAGCTTTATTTTTTAAAAAAATACGTTACTCATGCCGCCCTTTTACAATTTTATTAATTTTCACTGGATAATTGTTAGTATATAAAAGAAATACGTTAGGCTTAAATAGAAACCCACGAGCTTTTTATTTCTCAGCTTCACTCGATAAAAGAAGTGACCGTTATTTTTTTTATTGGTTTTTGATAAAAGCTTTATTTTTTTTTAAATACGTTACTCATGCCGCCTTTTACAATTTTATGAATTTTCGCTGGATAACTGTTAGCAATTTTCTGCTTATCATTGGTTTTTGATAAAAGTTTTTTTTTTAAATACGTTACTCATGCCGCCTTTCTTTTTACAATTTTATGAATTTTCGCTGGATAACTGTTAGCAATTTTCTGCTTATCATTGGTTTTTGATAAAAGCTTTATTTTCTTAAAAATACGTTATTCATGCCGCCTTTTTTTTTTTTCAATTTTATGAATTTTCGCTGGATAACTGTTAGCAATTTCTGCTTATCATTGGTTTTTGATAAAGGCTTTATTTTTTTTAAAATACGTTACTCATGCCGCCTTTTTACAATTTTATGAATTTTCGCTGGATAACTGTTAGCAATTTTCTGCTTATCATTGGTTTTTGATAAAAGCATTATTTTTTTTAAAATACGTTACTCATGCCGCCCTTTTACAATTTTATGAATTTCACTGGATAATTGTTAGTATATAAAGGAAATACGTTAGGCTTAAATAGAAACCCACGAGCTTTTTTTATTTCTCAGTTTCACTCGATAGAAGAAGTGACCGTTATTTTTTTTGCTTATCATTGGTTTTTGATAAAAGCTTTATTTTTTTAAAAAATACGTTATTCATGCCGCCTTTTGTCAATTTTATGAATTTTCGCTGGATAACTGTTAGCAATTTTCTGCTTATCATTGGTTTTTGATAAAAGCTTTATTTTTTAAAAAAAATACGTTATTCATGCCGCCAGCAACTTCTGCTTATCATAGGTTTTTGATAAAAGCCTTATTTTTTTTAAAAATACGTTATTCATGCCGCCTTTGTCAATTTTATGAATTTTTGATAAAAGCCTTATTTTTTTTAAAAATACGTTATTCATGCCGCCTTTTGTCAATTTATGAATTTTCGCTGGATAACCGTTAGCAATTTTCTGCTTATCATTGGTTTTTGATAAAAGCTTTATTTTTTTTTTAAATACGTTACTCATGCCGCCCTTTTACAATTTTATGAATTTCACTGGATAATTGTTAGTATATAAGAGAAATGCGTTAGGCTTAAATAGAAACCCACGAGCTTTTTTATTTCTCAGTTTCACTCGATAGAAGAAGTGACCGTTATTTTTTTTGCTTATCATTGGTTTTTGATAAAAGCTTTATTTTAAAAAAAATACGTTATTCATGCCGCCTTTTGTCAATTTTATGAATTTTCGCTGGATAACTGTTAGCAATTTTCTGCTTATCATTGGTTTTTGATAAAAGCATTATTTTTTTTAAAATACGTTACTCATGCCGCCCTTTTACAATTTTATGAATTTCACTGGATAATTGTTAGTATATAAAGGAAATACGTTAGGCTTAAATAGGAACCCACGAGCTTTTTTTTATTTCTCAGTTTCACTCGATAGAAGAAGTGACCGTTATTTTTTTTTTGCTTATCATTGGTTTTTGATAAAAACTTTATTTTTTTAAAATACGTTATTCATGCCGCCTTTTTGTCAATTTTATGAATTTTCGCTGGATAACTGTTAGCAATTTTCTGCTTATCATTGGTTTTTGATAAAGCTTTATTTTTTTTTTGGAAAATACGTTATTCACGGCGCGTTTTTTTTTTGTGTGCAATTGTCTCTTTGTATTGTAATTTGTTTTGAGCTTAGCATATATATATTGTTCTAACCTTTCAATTTTCAAATCTACAGAAGCGTCTTAAGTTAAAGTGTACCATTTTTTTTTATAAGTTTCGAATATTGGCGAAATGATTCCTTCTTTTGTATAGATAATGAAATTTAGGGACGTTAACTTAAGCCTAGAAATATTGTTTTCTCAGAAACCAGAGAATTTCCCACGAGCTCCAAATTTAGAATCTCAAGGGATGTCTTTTGATTGACAAGTTGGAGTAGCGTCCACATCTGGAGAGAGGGGGGATGATTGACGTGAAAAACAACAGATGTGCATGCAAGATGTTTTTCGAGGGGGGAAGGACATGTGGAAAAAACACATGTACAGACTTTAGCTGGAAAGTGGGAAAACAATGAGAGGACAGTCCGCTGCCAGCTCTCGACTTGAAAGGTTGGTCTTACTGTCCTCCCCGCTTTTGCGGGTAGGTTTTTCCCGTCTTGAATATTCTATCTTCCTTTGTTTTTCATCATTACCTTCTTTACTATAGGATAAATGAAGCTTATTTTCTTTTACTACAGTTTAATAGTATATAATTTTTATTTAATTTAATCATATTTTAATTATTTCCATCCCACAGAATTTCCACTCAATAAGACTAAAGATATTTGAATTTTATTAGAATGCTCTCTTAGCTATTCTTTAATCTTTATAATATTTAACGTTGTCTAGATAACAATTCAAAGCATTTATTTTATTTTCCGATGTGCATTGACTTACAATTTATTTGATTTTAAATATTTATATTTTCTGTATTTTTAGGCTTCATGCTTGAAATGTTCCATCTCCGTTAGTTTCTCACCGTTATTTTCTAATTAGTAGGTCAATACGACTTATTTCAAGGTTTAATAGATTTTATATTTAAGTATTTTTTTTTTTAGGAAACTGGTTCCACTTGATAAATCTGGAGATATTTTGAACTTTGATATTGACATAGTACACCTGGTTTTCCCTTATCTTTCCAATGTCGAGCATTATCAATGTAAACACAAAGATTGAAGATCTTTGTTTTTCTTATCTAGTTTGAAGGAGAAACGTACAATATCACGCGATTAAGTTGATCTCATATAGGCTTACAATTAATCTTTTAATTTAATTTCTTTAAAGTTATTTCATACTGATTCTTTATATTATTTCTATATATTTTAAATCTTTAATTGTCTTAATAATTTCGCTTGTCGTTTCCATTTAGCCAATTTGTGATTTGTCATTTTTTTGCTGACCAAGACAATGTTTACCTCGAAGTATTTTTTTTCGTAATATATAACAATATGAGTAAAAGGTCTGGACATAATCTTCGTTTTTGATTAATAATTATATTTATGTAGCTTTTCTTATCCATGGGCCTTTAGCTTTGTTTATTTTTAATTTTGTAATCCACTTATTTCATCTTACATTTTGTAAAGTGATGCAGCAGTATTTATTGACATCGTTTATATAATTATATCTTAGCAACTTTAGATGAGTCTGCATTATGTATTTATTTTTTATCTCCTTTCGCAATTGGGCATGCACACTTATTGATAATTTTTTAAAACAGGCATTGAATAGATATGATGTATCCAGGGACAACCTCCATATTTTATTTCAATCTCTTGGGTATGGGAAGGAGAAACGCCTTTATGGCCTTAGTAGTTTGATTTTACAAAATGACTAAATATTGTGTGTACTATTCAACATCCCGTTTAAAGCATTCATTCTCTTGACTAAGGTACAGTGTCATGCGCAGTATTTGATTTAATTTTTTTTGTCAACTTTATGTGAATATACGATTTTCCTTTAAAATCTAACCCCGATATTGTAGACAAGCGTATAACTTAGCTCGCTCCTTTAAATCGTTGAATTGCCAATTTATTCTCGATATGGTATAATTCACAATGTCTGCGTGACGACCGAATCACGGTAAAATTTTCAAAATGGCGGTCGATGGACGCGTGTATATTTACTCTATAGAGTGGTTGTATATACACATAGGTGCCTATGGATTTGTTTAATTTTATTAAGATCTCCAGTCATATTTCTGTATTTAAGGATTCACGCTTGAGATGTTCCATCCCTTCTTAATTCTTCACCATTATTTCTTTATAGGTTCAACATGACTTATAATTTGTAAACCAAGGCTTAACGATTTATTTCAAGTAATTTATCCAACACAAAATTTTCCACTCGATAGATATGGAGGCACATTTTTTTGTTGATTTTGCCAGATTGTGCCTTTTGTCCTCTCCTATCTATATGGTATTTAACGTTTCAATATAATGATCTGGAGCATTTATCCTCTTATCTAATGCATATAGTTCATGGACTTAATTAATTTATAAACGTTTTCAACCATTGTTTTCCTGTATTGTCTGGTGATCTCATCCTAAAGGTTTAATAGCATGCTAGTATTTCATTCTTTTATTCGATATTATGATTGCTTATCTTAATTTTATGTCCATATATGAACAGAATGTCCAGGTCTAAGTGTTCGCTTTGAATATCGATCGTAAACAAATTTAAACATACCTTCCCGAAATTCTCTTCCTTAGCCTTTATTTTGTGTAGTGATCAATTTTTCTTTTTGGTAACAATCGTTATAGATCCCTGGAAACGCATACTAAATAATAATACAGTATTTTGATTATTTTGTTAACCTTATATGAATATGCATTTTCGTTTAAAACTTAACCCCGATATCTTAGGAAGGCGTATAGATTTGCTTGCTTCATTGAAACGTTGAATAGGATCATAATTTTAGATATGGCTTAATTTACTACAGATGATTACATGTCGAAATACAATCACAGCGAAATTTCAAAATGGCGGCTAAAAAGGCACGTCGGGCAACCGATTCTTTTCATGATGCCTCCAACTGCATATGATCTTAAATATCCTGTGTACACTGGTATGAGGTCACCTTGAAATGCAATAAACGTGCAAAATTTTTTTTTAATTTAAGAAAGATTTCATGAAACCTTCCCGTCTGGAACATTTCCCCTTGGTCGAGGACAGATAAAACATCTCAATGAGTATTAAGTTACCGTAAATATTTGCCAGCAGAAGGCAAGATGAGATTACACGAAAGTAGGATCAGTAAGTGTTTAGCTCCTGTTTTTGTTAGTAATTCTGGACCTTTATAAGGCAATGGAAGGTGGGCATCAAGATATATTCTGATAGACGGGTGTGTGCCTTTGTCAAGGGAAGCAGTTATTCCGCGTAATGGGGATTACAATAATCATCGAATATTAACAAATCATCTTTGGTAGATATGGACAACCAAATGGTGCCAAAATCCTTTTTAGTGTACTTATATTTTATTGCTTAGTTGTTTCGTATCCAATCTTATGATGATCTTATCGTGTGGTGATCCATGTACAGAATTTAATAGGAAGTTTTTTTTTTTTTGGAAGTAGTGAAATTCGCTGTTTCTTTCCCTAACCCAGCCAAGGACGAAATCGTTTCATTACATCTTGCATCCTTGGAAGCTAATAACATTATTTCAGAACTAAATGCAATATGCAAACCTAGCAACCTATCAAATGTATAGTTTCGAATAACTTTAGATAAACAATAATAGTGAGCCTTGCACCTCGTGTATGTTTACACTTGACTGGTTTTGATAAGCCCTTCTAGAGACCCTTATCTATTTCACCAACTCCAGATTGTTTGGACAGCAGAGGTCTATAACAAAGGAGGATCTTATAACAGGAGAACAGGCCTAAGACTCGTTTCGACATCGGTTTTCATAGTTTTATGGAATGTGGTATTAGGCAGTGGCAACCAGTAGCAAGGATTACATTCCTGGGAGATCGGGAATAGGCATAGAAGATTAAGAAGGATATCTTGCGTGGTATGAACAATGGACGCCGGAGCATGCAATATTGTATGTAGAACCTCTATATTATATAATAGGACTATGATGCTCACGAAGATGGACGTGAGTGAAGAATAATATAAAACATTATATCCCAATGGACGCTACCGAGCGTATAAGTCACTTGACATGAATCTGCTGAAGGAAGGGTCACTGTGGTACTATGTAAAGAAATCATCGGAAATATATGCATCATTTATAAAATATAGAGATTTACTCTATATACATCCATCTGCAGGCGATGCACCTGATTTTCGCTCAGACCTCTCAAGACCAACTAAAGGACATACCAAGTAAAGTACGCAAGATATAGTAGAGCCAACCCGAATCTGATCAGATGTGTTTAAAGCTCGGTTTCTACTCCATCATACCACTGAAATCACTGCGACAGCCATGTCTTAACGAGGCAAGATCTTTGATACCATTACAACGTATACATGCTAAATGTCCAGCACTGTACCCTGACGAAATTCCGATAGGAAGGTGCGCTAAATCAAACCAGGTCAGGATAAATTACACGATATAATGAAAGGTGTAAGAGGGATAAGTCAACAATCGACAACAATTTTTTTTTTAAGCCAACAAGCAGTGAACAGGAGTTCGGGCTGGAATGGGGGAAGGAACAATAAGAAGGGAAGCTGCATAAGAAACAGTCATTCATAGAATTCACCTGTGACACCATAAAATTTAAGATCTTAATATTGAAGTTTTCAGGGCTACTCATGTCAATGCATATTACAGATGTAGACAATCAGGATTATTTAATGTTAACAATTAGGTGTAACCCACTTTAACAGAGTTGTAGGGCAACTGACTTTGTACATACATATATCTCCAATTCCCTTGACAAGGCTACCTTTTATATTTAGCTGAAACAAACTGCTTATCTAACTTTATTACATTTTAACTGGCTCGAAGTATAGTGGTTTTCCTTTGTCATTAGCAAGGTAAATACCTAATCCAGTGTGCATAAAGGATTAAAAAAAAAATGATAGACTATAGGAATACTATTACACTAGAAATAATTAATAGTTCATCCTGATACACAGTAAAAGAAGTGAGAACAGCATCTCTACCAGAAGGCCACCATGGCTAGTTAGTTTCAATATACCCAGAAAGAGCTTATCTCCTCGAAGGGGAGATTAAAGGGGAGGAAACGGGTTCTCTGGAATTTCTCCGAAATTTCGCGATAACTCCCGTCCTGAACAAATGTCAGACGATAGTATAGATCTGATCAGGGGGAGGTAGGATTGGAGGAAATTTCACGCTTGTAAACACGAGGGTAGGTCACCAACCCTGATAAGGATTGGCAGGGGAGGAACAGATTCCCAGAAGGGACTCCCGAGATATCAAGATAGGCTAGAGCAATAGAACGGGATCCAGTTCCCGATGACGGGTTTCGAGGAAACACCAGAGGGATGAAAAGACAGTGGAATGTGTTAAAACAATGAAAGAGGTGTTGAAAGTGATGGAAAAGGCGATGAAATATGATGAAAGAGGCGCTGAACTGTGTTATAAGGTGATGAATAAGAGATGAAATGTGTTAGAAGCGTTGAAAAGGCGATGAAATAGGATGAAAGGGCGTTGAGGATGATGAAGGATGATGAAAGAGTGAGAAAGCGTTGAATGTTGATGAGAAAGAGATAGAAAGATGTAGAAAGATGTTGAAGGAGAAAGAATTGAAAAAAAAGTTGGATAAGGAGTTTTGTAAATAGTAGATAAAGGTTGATAGAAGAAAGCACACTTAATGTGTAAAGCGTAGCTGTCGGCCGCAATATCGCCTCGATAGAAATATTTCTTTTAAAATAATACATATATGCACTGGGGGTTTGTGTAAGCTGATTTACCTAAGTTTCAGCAACAGTATACAATATTTAATATAGATAGGTCTTTATTAATTACAATATTAGGTTATATATCAAATAGCAAATTTGTCTTAATGTTATGGTGAACTTTGAAGAGTTTGCAGTTTTTTTTTTTTAACTATAACGTGTGTTTTATACTTCCAGTTTTTCCTACTTTATTATATGTTAACAATTTTGTCTTAATGCTATGGTGAACTTTGAAGAGCTTGCAGTTTTCTTTTTATTTTAAACTATAACGTGTGTTCTAGTGTTAAGTGTTGAAAGGAGCTTTAACACCATGTTTCAGTGTTTGTGTGTTATTTGTCTCAACATTGCCTTTGTGCAGCATATCGCCTCACAACCGTGTTATAGTGTTTGTTGCCATTTTTAAAGATTTTCACAATTTGTATTAGTGTTAATGCGTCATTTAGAGAAATTGCCATAACCTCATCCTTATATAGTACACCGTTTTTTACACCGTTTTATTTAATGAGCTATATGAGAGATTTTAGATGTAAAAATAAGAGTTACTATTTACATGAGCCAAATCGACCCAGCAGTTAGAGCAAGAGGGGGGGAATCAGATGTTTCCTCCTTTCACGTGACGCCACTGTTTACCCCGACCGGTCGTGCCAGATAAGAGGGAATACCAGGAAACTCTGTCCTCCTGACATCGCTCCCTCAACACGAGAAACGGCATCCCGCTGCTTACTAGTCGGTCACAAGACCTTAGGCAATCTGTTTTTGTACCTCGGGGTTGTGGTAGGGCTCCATGCTCGCTACAAGGACGACATCTTGGGTTTTCGTGTTCTCCTAGTGTAGAATTGGCTCAGCCTCACTTTAGTATAGTATATGATTAAGAGTTGTCTCACAACCTTGTTTAATATGACACACCGTTGAAGAGCTTGTACAACCTGTCAGGATACGATGTAGGAAAATGTTAGTTTCTTTTATTGTTATGTTACAATCTTATCCAACAGTAGAACCAGAGGGACCACAAGAGACGACAATCTTGAGAAACCCGCTGGAGATAGTTAATAGAGACATTGGTGGCAATGTTGGCGGCGCTGAGGTACGCCGTTCGACCAGGGTCAAGAAACCCACCGAGTGCAGATCGTGTTCAGGTTGCCAATGATTTGACTTATAGGAAGTGTACTAGAGCTAGTTGAATTTTGATCATAGTAAAATGTGTTAGAATGTGAGTTAAAGGCCCTAGATTGTGGTCTTAAAGAAATTTCAGTTTTTTTTTTTTGAAGGGGCTATTCTGTATTAATAGCATGTTGTAATTTAACACCTGGGTTCGACAGTATATTTTGTTTTAATTTTTAATTGAAGGTTATGAATAATGGTTCAACTTCAAGATTAATTAGGAAACTTAGATGCTTTAGATATCTGCTGTGCTTGTAACCAATTCTCTGTGGAGAGACTTGAAACATGTGCTGGGTAAAAAGCCCCTATAACTCCTTGTTTTTTAAGTCATAGTCTAAAGGGGGTTTCTATTGAGAGTATGTAATGCAGTTACAATCTAAGAATTGATAGAGCAACAAGTAACCTCTGTTGTTAAACTTCAGAACGAGCTGGGTACCAAAAGCCCTATAAGTCCAAAGAAAGAGTTTAACTGAATAGCAGAGAAAGAAGAAGCGTTGGCAAAACACTTGTGGACCTATCATATATTGGCAATGAGGTAAATACTTGAAGTTCAGTTCGCTCCATTTAAGTGCTAGTTTGGAGATTCATTTGTTTAGACACCAAGTGTCAAGATAAGAAGATTTTCAAATTGTGAGACACACAGTTAAAGTGTTAGGTTAGATTTCAGCATTTGATTGTTAACAATCAATTTTGTTAATTTGTTTAAATATAAATAATGTTTATCCACGTATAGATAACTTTTGTGTAGAGTTTGTATGAGGTATTAGTTTAAATTAATAGGGCTTTAGTCTCCACTTTGTTTTAATTAGAAACCTTTATTTGATTTCACATTAGTCCTGGAATTTAGAAATTGTTAGGGTTTATTTGATAGAGATTATTGAGTGTTTTGGCGTTTATGGCAGTTTTTGACTTTAGTTTATGTGCAAGATGCGAATGAAATGTATGAATGGGAAATCTTAGTGAATGTGTCAAGGTTAAAAACTATTATATTGTGAGCCCAAAATACACTAGAATAGGGTTAAGGACTTTGATAGGATCGATTTTTTTTTTATTTCGAATTTGCTAGGACCGAGAAGCCTCAAACAGGACAACTACAACTCTATTGTTAGGAAAATATTCGCTCCACTTTGTTAGGTCTCCTTTTTAGAGGAGTGTAAATATTGATTTCTTTTATGAGAGTAATCAGTTACTCTATTTCATTATATCAACTTGAATTCTAAGAATCGTAGGCAATGACCATGTCTCGATTCTCAGACTGGGGATTTGTGGAAGGTCACGGTCAGGCCAAAAGCCTGCAAGTCCCCTCCTCATTAGAGGGAACGGAGAGGTATCAGGTGAACTTTGTGCTAGGTGGGGGGATTCAGTTGCCGACGTCGCAGACTAAGTGTAAAGCGACGAAAACCTCGGGTAACCGATCTGACATCGTAATTTACGACGCTTTGAGCGTGACCGAGATGAGGGTGATACAGTCGGGAGGTTGGAAAGGATCGGCACGTTGGGAGCTCTTTTATATATTGCGCAGCCTGTAACAAATTCCCCGATGGACGAGCTTAGAAAACATGCGCTGGGTAGAGAAATCGAATTCCCTGTAACTCCTTGTCTATAAGTAAAAGCCTAAAGGGGTTTTCTAATGAAGGTTAACAATTGAGCATGTAACAAACAAGTTATGATTAGACGAGGCGATTCCGTCTACAGATTTTAGGTACCAGTTAGCAAAGTGACAGATGGACTGTCCGGATTCTTTGCGTTTTATATCGCCCCAGGCTAGCAAGAGTTATTCACTTAATTAAAGACTATTAGTCTACCATACGTTTAGTTAGAACGAATTTAAGTCTAAACATCAATTAGTATATAGAATTTTTTTTTTTTAGAGTAATTCATTATAAGATAGGTTAAATTTTAAATTAATAGGACACAAAATGAACTTTTGAAGCAGATTGCCAGAACATGCCAATATAGCGGTCCAGATTTGAAGAGGAATATTAATTTTTTTTTTTTGGGAAGATCGAATATAAATTATTTTTCGTTTTGAGACGGTAAAATGACCTAGAGCAATGGGTTATTTTGTTTTACAAGATTTGTTTTTCCAGAGAGGTACTAAGAACTCAGGTGGGAGGACATATATCACAAGATATGAGTTAGACCTAGTTTCTATCCATCATAATTTATTTCAGAATTAGTTTGAGTATTTTTTTTATTAAAGGAATTTTTTTTGGTCAAAGTTTATGAGTACACATTCTATGGATAAGCTAAACAATGTATAGTAGGGGTAAACTACATGTTAAAATAAAGGACAAAGGTGGGAGAGATTTCAACCACAGGTAATGTAATTTGGAAGTAATCTGGTTGTGAGAGGCTTCCTTTTGTATTAAGAGAGGCAGGGAACACGCCAGACAAACACTCCCAGTGACAAGTTAGTAAGGACAAGTTTTATCTTTGTTAGATATTACACGAGTTTTGAGATACTAGTGAGATAACCTGGATCCCTCAGTGCATACCTATTCGTTTTATTATTTTTATATATCATATATCATATATTTTGTTCTCATTATTATATCCATGTATATTCGTATATGTAGAAGTACGATTCATATCATAGATATGTGTGACATTTTGGTAGCAGCGTTGTTACCATCTTCGGACAAATGTACCGAATAAAGATTTTAATCACAATTTATATATTCACTTGTATTCATTATATATATATATATCAAACCATTTTTTTTATAGTAAATACCCATTTTAATATTTCTTATTTTTATCTAACATCGCGTATATCCATATTGTTCCAATATTTTTTTTTTTGGATGCATCGTATTCGTGCAGCTCTAATATGTATATTTTTTCGTTTCTGTTTTACACTATTATTTTAATGTCATCGATAGGAGTTACAACTTTAGATTTTTTTTTACTATCATTGTCATTTTGAACATGTATAGCCATTCCTTCGCTGCCATATGTATCGTATAGAACTAATAAAGTTTTTTTTTTAGATGTGTTTTAGGAATTGGGCATGTCTACCATACAAACACAATTCCTTGGCGCCCATAATTATTATGTTAACCTGAATGGCATGAGAATCTGTTTTGCACAGAACCTGTGTATAGACCACCCCTTCTCCACCCACTGGGACTGCGGTCGGGGATGTGTGGTCTCGACTCACATCTGGGTCAAGACTCCATGGAATACAGACAGCAAAGGGATGGGCTTAGTACATTGCCCATAGAATGGTAGGGTAGAACTTGCTTATGTAATCACGATGAATTAACCTGCCCCAGGTTCCATGGCCCGTCTGTTCCCCCTTTGCCGGAGTGTCAGTGATTGCATAGTGGTATCGTAAAAGAATGCATTTCTCCCAATTTCATATTTTCTCATGGAGTATTTGATCAGATATGAATTGAAATAAACTCATTCTTTCACTCTGGCAGGGGAGGAATTGTTGGGTCACATTTCACCAAACCGACCCAACAAAGATGTAAACATTCTTTTACATCCTATTTACATACGCGCAGTGTCTCGCCGAAAGTGTTTGGTGTACAGATGGATGTCCCACGGCAATGGCCGACGGTGGTTCAAAGACCAAGCCGGGAGGGAGACGCAGCGCTGGACGCGGATATCCGTGGATACTAAGATATATCAAGGAAGGCACAGCCCTGGTCAGAAGCCCGACGAAAACAGGAGCAGGAGTCCAACCACAACATAAGCAGAAAGCTGACGGGCAGTGGAGAAGCCACCTCAACAAGAAGAAACGGACATCCAGCATGCGACTTTGTAAAACCTCCTTTTTAATTCTTGTATATATATATGACCTGTGACATGACATTTTGATAGATGGGGACCATTTATTAATATTCTTGGGATTTCTTAAAGAAGAAATTAGCATATAGGTCTCTCAGAGGGGTAGCATCCTAGATTGGATTTTAATTCCATTGATTAATTTAAATTTGTTGGGACACCTCGTGACCATAATATGCCAAAGTAACCCAGAACCCCACCTAACCTAACCATATCCCACATATGTCCATCTAAGCCACAAACCTCTGGTGATTGCGAGGTGTTGTGATGGAGCCTGAAGCCACCTTTAGCCCTGGCAGCACTGAGCCAGAGACCGAGATCCCCTTCCTGTAATCAAGTCACCTGACCTGTGGTGGATGACCTGGCCCCACCAACACCAGGATAGTCCAAGATGGACTCAGACACCCCTCCCTGGTGATTAAGTCACCTGACCTGTGGTGGATGACCTGGCCCCACCAACACCAGGATAGTCCAAGATGGACTCAGACACCCCTTCCTGGTGGTCAAGACACCTGACCTATGGTGGATGACCTGGCCCCACCAACACCAAGCTAGCCTGAGATGGACTCAGACACCCCTTCCTGGTGGTCAAGACACCTGACCTATGGTGGATGACCTGGCCCCACCAACACCAAGCTAGCCTGAGATGGACTCAGACACCCCTTCCTGTTGGTCGAGCCACATGTCCGATGGTGGCCGACTTGACCACAAGCCAGTCCAAGATGGACCCAGACGCCCCTCCCCTGTAGTCAAGCCACCGACCTATGGTGCTTGACCTGACTCCACCACGAGCCCTGAACCTTTCCCAAGCTGACCCCAAGATGCCCAGATCCTACAATATTAATTGTTTTTTTTTTATTCAATATTTTTGTATTTTTATTTTATTTTTTGTGAATATTTCTTTAATAATTTTATATTTAATTTATTTTTATTATTTTTTTTTAAGATGCCTTTTTAATTTTTTTTTATTTTCATAGAGAGAAAGGCGATGATAGCTTGGGGGGGTGAGGTCAGCAACACTGGGACAAGGAAGCGGGAGATTGATATTTACATGCTGGAAGATTGACATTTTTGATTGACATTGGGATTTTTATATTTCTTTTTATTAA
This sequence comes from Cordylochernes scorpioides, assembly GCA_030710605.1. NCBI lineage: Eukaryota > Metazoa > Arthropoda > Arachnida > Pseudoscorpiones > Chernetidae > Cordylochernes > Cordylochernes scorpioides. The sequence continues at coordinate 88,306,699 of CP092875.1, read as the reverse complement.
GAAAAACTAGATTTTTTTTTCCGAGAAGAAAAGAAGACTTGGAGTTGCGGAGGGCGAAGGCCGCTAGCTGCGGCCTTGGCTGCCCATTTTTTTGAATGGTGGACATGGGTGGCTGGGATGAAGAGGTAGGTCGGGGTTAATGGGACTTTGGCACGATAGGCCTTTTTTTTTATTTTCTTTTTGTATAAAGTTTGAAACTCCTCCCTTTTAACCTTATTTACAGTTTTTTTTTTTAATATATATACATTTTTAAATTATATATATGTGTGTGATTTCATTAATTAATATAATAAATAAAAAATGTTGTACATTGAAAGATTTTATTAGTAAAAATAAAAATTTGTCTATTCAAAAAGATTGATTGGTTAATTTCCCCATCAACATAATTGCTAGCCGGCACAGCTTTAGGTCTCTACATGTGCCATAGATGAATAAATTTGTGGTCTGGTTTTCTGCAGCCACTGGCGCCCCAATATATGGACATGTAGAGATCTGGAAATACTAAAAATATATGAAATGCTCTCGAACTCATCAATGTCGCCCGCCGCGGGGCTCGAATTTAGTATATGTTTCTTCCCCTATACTTTAGAAATATATACCTAATGAAAAGCCATACTATTTTTAAGTATTGGTGAAGTAGTCCACGCATCCTGAGATTAATTAAGAATCAATACCCAGGGAAATTAGACTAATAAAATATTTTTCAATGTACACAGAATTATTATTTTTAGGTAGATATTTATATATATAACTTGTAATTTTTTTTAAGCAAGTTTGTGTTTTTAATTATTTAAAGTGATAAAAATTATCCAATATCCACTCTGTAGTAAGTAAACAAATCTAATGCTTCTTCTAAAAAAAACTATTGTTTTGTTGAGTTTACTTTTCGTGTTTTAATAAACATTTATATTTAATACTTTAAACTATTTATGGTATAATTATATATGGGAGTTAGGTAAATAACAACCGTTATTTTTATTTACAATATTATAGCTTCGTCGATTGGTATATTTAATGCTGTGTTTTGTAATTTTGAAGAATGTAACGTATGTAACAATGTAAGAATGTAACAATGTAAGAACAAAGCTACGAAATTCGAGCCATGATGGCAGCTTAGTTTAAATTTAGGACTCGGTGCAGAAAAACAACATCTGGAGTCACCAGATGTGCTGGGACCAAATATAATTTTTGGCGCTAGAAATGGGAAACACTGACGTCAGACAATAGTTGATTAAAATTAATTACCATTTCTTTCTTTTATACAGAGAATACACGTTTATATTTTCAAATATTATTGAAAATACACTAATAATAAACCTGTTTCATACATTTAGTATATACAATATTTTATTTAAATTCTTTTCTGTTTGTAACATTTAGATGTTTTAAAATATATTTACTTAGAAGAAATTATGATGTTAATAATTTTTAATTTACTTTAATATGGAAACTATGACAGTGTCATATATAATAAACATATAACAGATGTCAATTTCAAATGACTTACCATTATGTAAGAAATTGGCAGGGAGGTTTTCCTATTATATGGTTACATATACCCAGATCTAATAATCTAATTCATGAAATACATTTCATTAAGTTTGCCTATATTTATAAACCAGTTCATAGTTAAACCAATTAGTAGTTTATTTATTTTAGGCCTAAATGCCTTTTTTATTTTTTTTCATCTTTATTGGTTGAAACAATTTTCTAAGGCAATTTATTGAATGAAAAGGCATGTTTTCTTTTCAAGTGTTTGAAATAACAAAAGCTATAATTATTATTATCTTAATGAGGTATTTCAGGAATATTGCATATGAGTGTATGAAAAAAAATTACATTTCTTGACATTCTTTTTGGTTAATAATGATTTTCACTTATAGAAGTGTTAGCATGCCAATGGTCTGCCCTTGAGGTACATGCTGACCTACATGATTAAGCTTTTCATAGTATAAAGGAAATATTTACATGGTATGAACAGGTTAAATTTAGAGTAAAAGGTTTTTTTATATTTAATTTTTTAGGGTAATTTCTAGATTTTTGAACTTTTTTTTTTTTGTGTGTAAATTTATCAAAATGTAAGAGCATTTGTGCATCCTTTTTTTTTTTTAAACTCAGCCTTTGTTTTTTTTTTTTAGTAATTTTATAAACTTTTATTTTAGTATAGATTTAAGACCTACTTTTATGATTAAAGAGATATCCATTTCTTCAACTAGGAGTTAAGATTTTGTGTCTCGGACAGTGAAGCACCTAAAAGACGAGGCTCTCTTGGTATCCATCACTGTGAGCAATCTTTATGAAGCAATGTTGAATTAGTTGGATAGTCAGTGTAGTAGTTGCTTTTTTTTAATAGGATTCTAGGATTTATAATATGGTCTAATTTGAGGATTTTTCCTTTTTTTTTTTTCTTTGTTGTTTTCTCTTTGTCGCTTATTGTAAACACAGGACGGATGGGATACAGACCCTCTAGATAGCTTTTACAGTAAATGATAATATTTTTTTTTAGGTTAAATAGATAGGATTAGATGAATGTTTGAAGATAGGATTTCTATTTTTCTTATGAACCTTGCACATTTTTTTTTTTAATGATGGATTACTATTTTGGGTACTGAATGACCAAATTGGTGGTAATTATTACAAGTTTATTTTCTTTTGTGAGTTTATGGAGGTGGACCATAACTAGGATTTTGGAGTGTGTACAGAGAATCATCTCAATAGAATGAGAAGCTTAGAGATTTCAACCTTTTTTTTTTAAAGTAGAACTTCATTAGGATTCCTTTTTTTTTTTTTCTATACAAACTATTTCTTGTTAAAACCCGAGTTTCAAAGACCAATGAGAATAATGTATACCATTGTGAATTAACTATTTAGTGTAAATCTGAAATTTTAGTTATTATCAGGAGTAATAGGTGAAGAAAGGTGTAGGAAATCACAACTTAGAGGGGGGCTATGTCTAAAACAACAAACCTAAGAGGCATCCTATGGCTTGTGTTGGGTAATTCAGAAACCCTATAATCCCTGGCCTTCAGGTAGTAGCTTTGAAATAGGTTTCTAATGAGGACATGAAAGGTCAATCTTTCAGAGTAAAGTTGTGAAGTGTAGGGACCCTAAGCCAGGGGTAGAAGTTAAGTAGGCCCAGACCGTAGTCGATCCTTGGAAAGCACTTGAGAATGTTAGTGTTGGGTAGTGAATCATAAACCCTATAAATCCATCTTTCAATAGAGTGTTGAGGTCGGACTACTGCAAAGGGGACAGACGCACGATGAAGTAAGAAGATAGTGACTTCACCCACGGTGGCTAGGGGAGTGACTCAATCCACTTTTATGAGGTGTCACGTTTAATGGTCCTTTATTCACCATTATAATTTGTGTGTGTCTTTATAGAATTGTCGTGAAAAGTCGCTTAGTGTCAAGGCAAGGGCAGTTTTTGAAGTTACACTGATTCTTTTTTTTTGGTAGGTTAGCTTCCAGATTATTTAGAATTGTTAACAATTATTGTTAACAATCATTTATCGAGTATAAAGTGTTAGTATATATAGAGCTTGTACAGAGGCATTTTCTTTGAGTAACCTAGGGCTTTAGTTCCCAATTTGTTTTAATTAGAAAACTTTATTTGATTTCACATTAGTCCTGGAATTTAGAAATTGTTAGGGTTTATTTGATAGAGATTATTGAGTGTTTTGGCGTCTATAGCAGCTTTTAACTTTAGAATGAATGCCCACAGTGACTGAATTTTTTTTTGTATGAATGTGAAGTGGAATAAATGATGAGAAGGTTAAAAACTAGTATACTGTTAGACCAAAATTACTTTAGAGCGTGTTAGGGAATTTAATAGGTTCAATTTTCAATTTTGATTTCTTTATTTGTTAGGAACGATAGCCTCACAGGACTGTAAAAACTCTATTGTTAGGAAAGGTATTCGCTCCATTTTGTTAGGTCTCCCCTTTCGGGAGTATAAAATTTTAATTTCTATTACTAGGGTAATCAAGTACTCTTTGTTATTTATATCAACTTGAATTTTAAGAGTCGTAGATAATGATCATATCTTGATTCTCAGACTGGAAGGTTGTGGGAGGTTATGATCAGACCAGGAAACCCACAAAACTTCTCCTCATTAGAGGAAACGAAGAGGTATAGATTGAATTTTATGCAGGATGGGGGATTTGTTTTAGCCATGCCGTATAGCCTGGGGTATAACGGCGCGACCTTGGGTAACCGATCTGACACCGTAGTTTCGACGTTTTTAGCGTGGCTGGAGCGAGGGTGTTCCAGACGGGAGGTCCTGTAAGATTGGCAAGTAGGCAGAGATTGCCCAGTTATTCTAGACGAAGTGTTTCCGTCTATTGAATTTTTTTTGGTACCAGTTTGATCCCCCATAGCTAGCGGAAGTTTCTTCTAATAAAGGATTCGCCCTGCCATACGTTTTGTTGGAATGAATTCGAGCATAAGACCGATTCGAGAAGCAGAATAAGTAATTATTAGGACCTTCAACGAGTTTAGACTTGTTCCATGTTAGGATAAGATTTTAAAGTATTAGCTAACTATAATGACCGCGAACGAGACGCCAGAACAAGCCAGTGAGTCAAAGTTTTAGAAGTGTTGTATTGAGGACAGTAGAATTAAGAGCAGTTATACAGGGAGTAGAATTCTGAAGGAATTTGTAAAAGAACCAAAATTTCAGATTGATAAAAATTCAAACCTATAAGATGTAGATTTATAGGATTCAGGTCAATGAATAGAGAGTATATTAGTAGACGAAAGTAATATGAATTTCTTGGAAGGGGGAGGTAGCTGAACTGTACACACCCCAGAGGCAAGGTAAACGGAGCACACACTGGATGTCAAGGGAGAGAGTCCCATGATTCCTTTCTTCTGACTGCTCTGGGAGCAGCAGTTGTGTTGAGACCATGTGAAGGTCTTTGTCCTCCGCCTGAAAGCCCCGAAGGTGTGAGAAGCTCTAGCTTTGGGCAGCTAGAGGACAAATGGTATAATCCCATGTAAACTAACAAGTACCTGAGTGTCAGTTTGTGATTATAGATTTGGTCTTGAACCTTGAATACCGGTTCAAAAGAATTTTTTTTTTAAGGTTTATTATAAAAAAGTAGGGTAATTTTTGTGTGTGTTTTAAGGTCATTAAAAAAAAAAAAGGAGGTATATATACCTTAAGGTTAAGCTATAGGTTTGGTTTAATATTTCGCGAAGCAGGATTTTTTTTTTAACAAAGGATGTTTTCAGTTATGTATGGCCATGCGAGGTCAATGTACCGAATAATTTAGGTAGACAACTAGTCTAACCATGTAAAAGGTTTCAGTTCAATTTTTAATCAAAGATTCAATTGGTTTTAACAGAATGAGTTGTGTGTGGGATCAAAGTGTTTTAAATTACTGATTTGAATTACCCTATTAAATATTAGTAGAAAGAAGCGCATTAGATTTGAATTTGTCTTTTCCCCCCTGATACCTTTATGTATTTTAGGACTTTTTTTTTTGGCTGTTACATTGTGAAAAATGCATATATTGGATAATTATTATTATTTGAAAAGGAAAATGAATTGCATTTGCATACGTGTATACCATAATATTTTTTTAATTTGTAGATTTATGATTTTAGAATTTTTGAGTTTTTTTTTTTTTTTCATCACTTCACCCTAGCACCCAGGGTGGATTTGAGTGATTAATTAATATTTGAGTATAGATATACTATTTTTTGTAGTAAATATTTTCTTTTATGTAATTTTTTTTATTTTATTAAGTTTCCTCACTCGGTGTTGGAAATTAATTTTCCTTTTTATTTAGTAAAATTAATTTTTTGGCAGGGAGGATTGTTGGGACACCTCGTGACCATAATATGCCAAAGTAACCCAGAACCCCACCTAACCTAACCATATCCCACATATGTCCATCTAAGCCACAAACCTCTGGTGATTGCGAGGTGTTGTGATGGAGCCTGAAGCCACCTTTAGCCCTGGCAGCACTGAGCCAGAGACCGAGATCCCCTTCCTGTAATCAAGTCACCTGACCTGTGGTGGATGACCTGGCCCCACCAACACCAGGATAGTCCAAGATGGACTCAGACACCCCTCCCTGGTGATTAAGTCACCTGACCTGTGGTGGATGACCTGGCCCCACCAACACCAGGATAGTCCAAGATGGACTCAGACACCCCTTCCTGGTGGTCAAGACACCTGACCTATGGTGGATGACCTGGCCCCACCAACACCAAGCTAGCCTGAGATGGACTCAGACACCCCTTCCTGGTGGTCAAGACACCTGACCTATGGTGGATGACCTGGCCCCACCAACACCAAGCTAGCCTGAGATGGACTCAGACACCCCTTCCTGTTGGTCGAGCCACATGTCCGATGGTGGCCGACTTGACCACAAGCCAGTCCAAGATGGACCCAGACGCCCCTCCCCTGTAGTCAAGCCACCGACCTATGGTGCTTGACCTGACTCCACCACGAGCCCTGAACCTTTCCCAAGCTGACCCCAAGATGCCCAGATCCTACAATATTAATTGTTTTTTTTTTATTCAATATTTTTGTATTTTTATTTTATTTTTTGTGAATATTTCTTTAATAATTTTATATTTAATTTATTTTTATTATTTTTTTTTAAGATGCCTTTTTAATTTTTTTTTATTTTCATAGAGAGAAAGGCGATGATAGCTTGGGGGGGTGAGGTCAGCAACACTGGGACAAGGAAGCGGGAGATTGATATTTACATGCTGGAAGATTGACATTTTTGATTGACATTGGGATTTTTATATTTCTTTTTATTAAGAAAAACTAGATTTTTTTTTCCGAGAAGAAAAGAAGACTTGGAGTTGCGGAGGGCGAAGGCCGCTAGCTGCGGCCTTGGCTGCCCATTTTTTTGAATGGTGGACATGGGTGGCTGGGATGAAGAGGTAGGTCGGGGTTAATGGGACTTTGGCACGATAGGCCTTTTTTTTTATTTTCTTTTTGTATAAAGTTTGAAACTCCTCCCTTTTAACCTTATTTACAGTTTTTTTTTTTAATATATATACATTTTTAAATTATATATATGTGTGTGATTTCATTAATTAATATAATAAATAAAAAATGTTGTACATTGAAAGATTTTATTAGTAAAAATAAAAATTTGTCTATTCAAAAAGATTGATTGGTTAATTTCCCCATCAACATAATTGCTAGCCGGCACAGCTTTAGGTCTCTACATGTGCCATAGATGAATAAATTTGTGGTCTGGTTTTCTGCAGCCACTGGCGCCCCAATATATGGACATGTAGAGATCTGGAAATACTAAAAATATATGAAATGCTCTCGAACTCATCAAATTTATCTCTCAATAAGACAGATAAATTCCGAATTTGGGTTAATATTTAGTTTAAATTGATCTTTCATAAGCCGTGTAAGAATATTTCTAATTCATAATTTCCTTAAAAATAAAAATTTAATAAAATAATATTTCGTCTCAATAAGACAGATAAATTCTGAATTTTGGTTAATATTTAGTTTAAATTGGTCTTTCATAAGCCGTGTAAGAATATTTCTAATTCATAATTTCCTTAAAAATAAAAATTTAATAAAATAATATTTTATCTCAATAAGACAGATAAATTCTGAATTTTGGTTAATATTTATGTTAAATTGATCTTTCATGAGCTGAGTTAGAATATTTCTAATTCATAATATTTTTCTAATAAAATATTATTTTTTATCCCTTAAATTTTAACTATAATAATATTATTTTTTCTATTTTAATATTTCGAGAATTTAGTATATTCAAGATTTATTATTCTGTGGGAGTTTGGGATTGAGGGCGCTGAAAAAAAGGGATAGGGGGCGAGAATTTTTGGGGGGCTGGACCAAGGACCAGTCAGTTTTGGGACGAGGCTTTCGAGAGGGGCAGACGAATCGGGCGAGAAGTAGGTAGCCGAGGTGTTTACGTAAGTTTCAATCTAAATTTTTATCATAAAGATATTTATATATACATGACGAAGTCATGGTAGGTATAAAGGATTTTTTTTATAAAGACGCCTTGCCATTTATGGCGAGTTCATATTGAGAGAGGGACTTATTCATGCATTAATAGATAGATTATCTTGCCCAAGCAAGATCGCCTTTGAATGTGGTGTTATAGATTTACACTTTACCTAATTATGTCATGTCATAGTAAATACAATTTGTTTTATATTTTATTTTTTTTTAAATCCCTTTCTTTGTCGAATAAAAGTTGATGTGGTAAATTATAATGTGTACTAATGTCTATATAAAACCACAGATCACACATGAACCTTGGTGCGTATGTTATAGATATTGAGTGTATCATAAGAGGTTCATTGCCTTATCATAAATGGTGAATATGTATACACCTGAATTTCTTTATATGCTAAAGGAGATCAAGATATAAATGTTTTTATAATCGATGCTCAATTACAAGACAAATGTTAATCCGAGTGTATACAATATTTACCGTGTATGATGTAATGTAAGAGCGTATCTTACGTCCCAAAATTTCATCTTGGAACAAACTACATATTTTGATTATTTATATGGGTTCCAGTGTTCGTCGTACAATATCGAGGGTATATCCGAGTGTAAATTTGGTTATTGTACATGTTGATGTAAGTATTTGGCGAGTGTTACATTTGTATGTCTAAGTCAAAGAATGGAATTTAGCCATCTAGATGTAGGAGGTCCTGGCTTTGGGACCCAACATATGCACGGCTGGCATTGAAGGGAGGCTCTTCTCTGGATCCTCGTCTTGGATTGCTTGATGTCGAATTTCAAATTTTCTTCGAACAACGACCTTCTTTATGAATTCAGTTTACCGCATCTAAGCTTGCTTGATGTCGAATTTCAAATTTTCTTCGAACAACGACCTTCTTTATGAATTCAGTTTACCGCTTCTAAGCTTGCTTGATGTCGAATTTCAAATTTTCTTCGAACAACGACCTTCTTTATGAATTCAGTTTACCGCTCCTAAGCTTGCTTGATGTCGAATTTCAAATTTTCTCCGAACAACGACCTTCTTTATGTATTCAGTTTACCGCCGCCACCATGGTTGTTATCCAAGACGAGGCAAGATTAACTACGCATTAGTTTATTTCCTATTATATTATCTATATCTTATATACAAGTCAAAAGAGATCACTAGCAGAGTATTATTCCTTTTGGTTTCCAGAGCTCAACAATCTATGAGCCTAATACTCTGCACAGGCATCACAGTCAAGATCCATCGCAGTATCCATCTCACTCAACTCAGGCAATTTCAAGGGTTAATGGCTGGGGCGGGTACCTGGGGGGTTGGGTGGAAAAGCTGCCATCTATTTAAACTATATTGATTTTGAAACAACTAAATGGATTGCAAAAATTAATGAAATCAAATACCTAAACACTGATATAATACAATTTTTGCCATCACACACACTTTTCTCCTATGGTTTATGTATTACTTCTGTATTGCTATTCTATGGCACTTCTACTATTTATTATTGATGTACTTTCATTATAAAGGAAATTGCATTTGATTATGATTGTAATGTTTTGATTGCAATTTTAAATGAAAGTATAAAGAAAGAATTCTTCATTGATAATAATGTCTCTCCAGTAACGAAGTCGCCCTCCATTCTTCATAAAGGATGAATAGGACTCACAGAGAGTCTTGGATTATTAAGAATGTGTGGTTGGGAATGCAGTTCAATCCGCGTGACACCAAAGCTGTGCTTTAGCAGTACATACTGTAAGCGTTGTTGAGTCGCATCAAGAATGAGAAAAAAATTATGAGATGGATTCAGTTAGGATGGCACATAGGTCTGGAATAACTTGGCGGTATCTTGACATCACTTCATGGTTGCTGGTCTTCAAGAATGATGCTCAGGTCTGGACAGTCTAGGCGATATCATTTCCATGGATTCTAATCTTATGGAATCAGGTCTGAGTAGGAGCTCTCCTTCTGCCATGTGTTATATTTGAACATAGCTCGCGAGTAACCTTGTCTTGGCTATTTACACATGGGGAGTTGGTGGAGTATAGATGCCCCCCCCCCCTCCCAAACCTTGCAAGAAGGCAGCTGTTGGGTAATTAGCTCCTAACTAAACGTCAGGGCCTTGTTGTTTTAATCGAGGATTTGTATCCCCATTATTTTAAAGGATATCTTGTATAGATGAATTATAGATGAATTTTGCAGTTGAAGGTTTAATTTATTAAAGGAAATCTGGTACATATCTTTTAGATTGGGTTGGTTTAAGTCTCCTTTCAAATTTTTGGTAGAAATTTCAAGAGACAGTTTAAAGTGGGAGCAATTTTTCTGAGAGATCTGGTCGATTAGTCCTGAGAATGTAAATTTCTGACCAATGAAATTAAAGCCTACCATCTGCTATTGTTGCTTTGTAACTGATCCGAGTCTTGCAGAGATAATCACTAGAGAGAGCATAATTTTTGCGTCTATTGTGATGAAATAGTATTTTGGAAATTTGTTTAGTAATTTGTTGGTTCTCTCAACAGAGTTAATTTTAATATATGAGGTTATAACAACCTTTATAGTATAAACTGGTCATTTTTTTGATATTGTTATATATTAAACTCTCGTTATTTGATATCAATTTATGTTGAGTATTTGGCAAATCAAAAAAATGGTTTTGCAAAAAAAAAAATATATACAGAAATGTATTTTATAGGAATATTAAATTAAATAAATATTTTTGGAGCATATAAAAGGCACATTAAAATTATATTTATTTGTGATAAAATTAACAGAATTATATCTAATAGAGATATCATTGCGATATATTTACAGAGAGTGATGGTTGGCGTCAGGGCATTGCAGCATTTGAATTTTCAGAATAAGTTATACCTGCCTTGTATGTGTCTAGAGTGACATTCTTTTAATGAATCAAATTTTAAAAATATTAGATTTAAAATTGCCTAATCCTGCTAGTTTTAAAGCAAATATATATATATTTATATATTATTGTTTGAGGTAAAATGGAAAGCGCTACAAATATTTATCTGCGATTTTTTAATCATTATCATCATTGTTTTGTTTATTATAAACAACCCAAGCGAAGTCTGGTGGACATTTAAACATGTAGGTAAAAAATTTCTTTAAAATGTTTAGCAAGTTAACAAATGCGCTTTACGATGCCGTGGATTATCTTGCGCCGCCAATTACAATGCAGGATGAATTCATTAACCATTGGAAAGATATTACGAGCTTTTATACAGATAAGTCGTCATCATGTAAAGACCCAATTGAGATCACCAGAATTCCAGAACATTTGGAACAAATGACATTTATGCTTCAGCAAGAAGAAAGTGAATTTGAGCCAAATTCTTTTGGTCCATGTTTGGAATATTTTTTACAAAATAAGATTTTAACTTCGATGTGCGAGCTGGCAACTGCTGATGCACCGCCTGGAATGAAACGGTACATTTTAATATTTGCCAAAAATGTTATCGGCCATACGAAACACTCACTTTTACAGCATGTTAGCATTTATAATTCTGTTCAAAAGTTAATAAAACTTTGTGGAGAAAAATTAGCATCACCCTTTGAGTATGAGGAGATAAATTTCCTAGATGTAATTTGTCGTAAGTTACAAGAAACACCTAATTTAATTGCAAGCTTTTTCATTGCCCAGCCCATCAGTGAAGCCTTGTCAATGCTACAGCTGAAGGACAAGGAAAACATTTCAATTGAAGCTGTTTCAAGCTTCCCTTTGATCAACTCTCTGCACATCCTCATCCAAAGTCCAGATTGTGAAGTTCGGGTCAAAGCTGGACAAAATCTGCTACTCTGTTGTTCAATCATGAATGAAAATTCGGCACAACTCATCATCTCCCAAACCAAGTTTTGTGATATCATCATCAAGAAGATCACCTCCCATTATTTTGATATTCCCAAAACACTAGCAGCCGCAGAGTTCTTCGACATTGGAGTGAAGTGGGGCTCAGTGGCTCCCAGAGGCTCTTCAGATGGCTCTCAGATAACCAGCTTCCCTTTGAGGAAACTGGTGTGTTTCCTGATGTGGTACGATTACTTCAACAGCCTCGTTGACATCTCCCACACGATCATCAGCAATCACTTCCTGGAACTCTTCAAGTCTCAATTCCTGGAAAAAATTATTTTCTTAGATTTGATAAAAAGCATTGAGCCGGCATCCCATATTTTCACGACGTCCCTGCTGACGTGTCTGCTGCGCCACACAGCGTCTGCCAGGATCTCAGACATCTTCTCCCGCTTCCTGCTGTCCAGCCTCAACAAGGACGACAAGTTCGGGGAGGAGAACAACTCCATCAAGAGGGAGCTCATCAACCGCTGCAAGGCCGTCCAATCAGATTCAGAGTTGGCCATCGAAACTCTCCGCCTCTTCGACCAGCTGCTCAGGAAACCCTCGGAGTCCATCTTGGATCTGCTGGTCCTGAACAAGCTGAAGTCCCGGGGATATTTAGACCTAAGCCTGGCAACCTTGGCTGTGGAGACAAGCGATGATGAGGAGGGCGGCCATTCTAGAGATGCCGTGGTGCCAGATGAGGACAAGATGATCGAGTGCTTCCTGTACCTGGTGCCGGAAGACATCAGGTCTGGAGACTCCACGGAGTCTTCCTACGAGACCTATGTCCAGGATGTCCACGAGTACTTCAAGAGCTGTCAGGAGGCCTGCAGGGAGTGGTCCTGGCCGGCAGCTCCGCTCGAGCTCCACGATGACACCTGCAGCTCGGACTCTCGGACTGAGGCGGACTCCCACCAGACATTCTCAGAAGGAGAGTTCCTGTGCATGCTCCGCACCAGCCTGGTGCACATTCTGGTGAACCCCTACGACTTCACGCTCCTGGTGACCTCCCTCATCTCCCGGCTGGCCCTCTTCCCCCACCCCAACCTCCACGAACTCCTGCTCAACCCCCTGCTGCCCGTGAAGTCCGGGGTCCAGACACTCTTCTACACCCTCTTCCACCTCATCACGGACCTCCATGTGAAGGTGAAGTCCCTGCCGGAGTTCCAGTGTCAGCTGCAGACAGTCCGCCGACACCTCCTGTCAGATGAAGACTCGAGCTTGTGTTCACCAGACGACCCAAACCTGGTTCTGCTGCAGGCCATCATTGTCCTGGAAGAGTTCTGCAAGGAGCTGGCCGCCATTATCTTTGTCAAGCGCCACGCCATCTAGACTGCCGGCTTTGTCATCAAACTCTCAACCTCCTCCATTTTAAATATTCGAAAGAATGTTTCTTTAGATTGCTTTAGCTGCCTAGTCCGTCTCCCTCCAGGTTTCCAAAGTTTGTTGGGAAGAAATCATTTTATGAAAAATATTTGCATAAATGTTCCAGTTGATTGATGCCAAACTATTTTCATTATTTTACTTTAGAAATGTTAAATCCCTCGGTCTTATTTACATACTGGCTCCAAGATTTGGTGCTGGAAACAAGTATTCACCACACCATGACTTTATACAATCTTGCTGACAGGTCAACCAGCTTGTTTCACATCTCATGGAAGGGCGACACATCTCTGGTGAGTTGGCACAACTGAGCTTCACAGCTGAAAGTTTACCCGGGATCTCTGGGTGCACCGCTGTTCCCTAAATGTCTTTGTTGTTAATCCAAACACAATAAGACCAAAATTAATAAATAGTGTTTTGGTAACAACCCTGTTACTGAAATGTCACTCATATTAATTTGGATTTGGTCTTATTTTGCCTTGTGTTTCTAATCTATAATTCAAATTTATAATTGTTAACCTGTGATTTTTTTTGCCCTTCCCATGTCTATAGAATAGCATTTAACTTATTGGATTTATTTTATGTGTTTGATGATAGGAAAATTGCTGTTATAAAATGTGCAAAAACCTTTTGCAATAACTTTGTTTATTATTGTTATAAACAAACTTATTGTGAAAGGTTTTTTGATAATTTTATAAAATCATATTTCTGTACATATTGTGTTTATGACTTTAGCAAATTTATCTGCATTTCTTTAAAAGCATTTTGCCATCTACAATATAAAAATGATCTGATATATTTTATACAAAATTCAATTTACAATTTATATTGGATAGTTGTTTTAATTATTCTCCATATTGTTGTGTAGAAAACTGACTTTCATCTTTTGGTCTTGTTTCTTTTTTTAAAACTCTCCTGTTGATTCTCTACAAGTGAGAAGTAAGTGCCAGCCGGTGATTCCAGCTTTATTAAAAGGTAAAATTTCAATAGTGGAATTGAATCTGAATGTGGTATGCAACAAGGAAAACAGGAATTTGCTCTGGAAAGCTGCCATCGTCAGTACCTGGCATTTGAGAGCTATGGTGAGGACGCACCATCAAAAATACATTTGCATATAATCTCAGTTCTGTTTCTTGAACATCAAACACAAGCCGGCTGGTCACATTGAACATACCGGGCGGATTGTTTTATTTAACTCTCTTTGGAACTTTTATGGAGTTTTGACATGAAACTGCTCATGACTTGTCTCTTAGATTTCATCTTTGATAAATCTTGTCTGCGATGGTGTCTCACCTTTTGTTCTCTTTCACTTTAGAAACCAAATATGATCCATTCTTTTGTTGAGCTCATTATGGTATGGTCAGTGGAAGCTCTGCGAACCGTGATGCAGTCCATGTGGTTCGTGGAAGCTCTTTGGTCCTTGATGTGGTCCGTGGAAGCTCTGCGGACCATGGCATCTTTGTGGTCCATGATGTGGTTTAATGTAAATTGTGGACTGAAAGAAAGCAACCTCTTGTTGTTTTTATTTATTATTTTTAAGTTTTGAGCATTTATTAAGTTTTATTATGAAGAAATTCCTTGTTTATTTTCTTATCCTCTCTTTCATTTTATTCTTCTTGAAAACATGTTTTTGCCTCCTGTGGATGTGGCAATATGTTTATTGAACAAACACATCTAACAAGATCTAAAGCTAGAATGTTGTCAAAATGTTTGGGTGAAATGATTTTTATTTTCCTTGGATATGTTATTTGTAAATAAAAAGTTATCCATTTGGAATTTAATTAAATACAAGCAATTAGAGCTCAATTTTTTTTTTAGTTTTACCAATAACTTATGATAGTTATTATATTTGCAGAGAATATTTTAAAGTATAATTCAACATATTTCAGCTATTTTTCTATCAAATTTGTAGTGCAATATTAACAGAAGTATCTAGTGCAGTCACTGACTATATTAAAGATTTGCTCAGCTTCCCTCAACTGATGTGTACATTTTGTTTTCAATATTTGTGAGATTTGGTATTCTGTAAATTCTGTGCACTATTTAGATATGTGTGTTCTACTGCATCTGTGAATTCTCACCTTCCATCTAGTCACCCTGTCTAGTCCCATTGTTGTGAAATAATAAACTTGTTTTACCAACTTGTGTTTAACTTGTACCTTCAACACACCCACTTGTGTTTAACTTGTACCTTCAACACACCCACTTGTGTTTGACTTGTACCTTCAACACACCCACTTGTGTTTAACTTGTACCTTCAACACACCCACTTGTGTTTAACTTGTACCTTCAACACACCCACTTGTGTTTGACTTGTACCTTCAACACACCCACTTGTGTTTGACTTGTACTTTCAACACACCCACTTGTGTTTGACTTGTACCTTCAACACACCCACTTGTGTTTGACTTGTACCTTCAACACACCCACTTGTGTTTGACTTGTACCTTCAACACACCCACTTGTGTTTGACTTGTACCTTCAACACACCCACTTGTGTTTGACTTGTACCTTCAACACACCCACTTGTGTTTGACTTGTACCTTCAACACACCCACTTGTGTTTGACTTGTACCTTCAACACACCCACTTGTGTTTGACTTGTACCTTCAACACACCCACTTGTGTTTGACTTGTACCTTCAACACACCCACTTGTGTTTGACTTGTACCTTCAACACAACCACTTGTGTTTGACTTGTACCTTCAACACACCCACTTGTGTTTGACTTGTACCTTCAACACACCCACTTGTGTTTGACTTGTACCTTCAACACACCCACTGTGATCAGCAACTGGATGGGAACCTGTTCCAGTACTTGTACTGCCATTGTACACTCATGGACAAAACTTAAGGAAGTTGTACCTTACACCATGTATATCGGGATTCAGACAATAACTCTGAAAGTTATTACAGTGACCTTTATCGGAGACACACAAGATAACCAAGTATGAACAAAATTGCTTCTGTCTCCTTAAAAAAATATATATATGACTGGTGACATCAAGGACTTTCCAATTCCTTTGTTCATGAGTGTACATCTACCTACATACTGTTGTATTCCAGTGTAAAGACAGCATTGCTCACTCCAAGTTGTGACTTCCTGGATCTAACAACTCTGTGGAGGGAGTTGTGCTGTGAGGGAGGTACAGTATCACAACATCGGGTAGTTGGTGACATTCCTATGGAACCTGGGGTATCCCAATAAAAGGAACAGCACCAAATAAATAAATAAAACATGACAATGTTACCCACAGAGAATGTCACTGTTCCCTTGTAAGTGGTGTGAGAACATTCTATGTCAGTGAAACTTCCAATATAATGTGTGGTTAGAATATAGTTAGGATGGTCTAAACCGCTAGTTTTCAACCCGGGTTCGATTCCCGCATTGGGCACTTGTTTCTGTTTAAAATAAAAATGCTCCAATGGCCCCCGATCCTTGTAAAAGTCCAACCCCACCAGCAAGTGCAAGTAACCAAATGGGGCTCTGGCACATTTGTAAGCGCAAAGTCGAACTGCTTTTCACATGAGGTGCACTTACAGTAAAAGCAGTTGCCTACTTCTACCCATCATGATTATCATGGCCTGTACCACGTGTACTAGGGATAAGCAAAAAAAAAAGAAGAATATAGTTTAAATATGTCATCTAGACATAAGAAATGTTTCTTTCTCAAATAAAATAAACCCTCTCTACTGTTCTTGCTGCGAAGAAAAATATTATGAAGGCTTATGTGAACCCTCCCAGCTTGGCTTATGTGAACCCTCCCAGCTTGGCTTATGTGAACCCTCCCAGCTTGGCTTATGTGAACCCTCCCAGCTTGGCTTATGTGAACCCTCCCAGCTTGGCTTATGTGAACCCTCCCAGCTTGGCTTATGTGAACCCTCCCAGCTTGGCTTATGTGAACCCTCCCAGCTTGGCTTATGTGAACCCTCCCAGCTTGGCTTATGTGAACCCTCCCAGCTTGGCTTATGTGAACCCTCCCAGCTTGGCTTATGTGAACCCTCCCAGCTTGGCTTATGTGAACCCTCCCAGCTTGGCTTATGTGAACCCTCCCAGCTTGGCTTATGTGAACCCTCCCAGCTTGGCTTATGTGAACCCTCCCAGCTTGGCTTATGTGAACCCTCCCAGCTTGGCTTATGTGAACCCTCCCAGCTTGGCTTATGTGAACCCTCCCAGCTTGGCTTATGTGAACCCTCCCAGCTTGGCTTATGTGAACCCTCCCAGCTTGGCTTATGTGAACCCTCCCAGCTTGGCTTATGTGAACCCTCCCAGCTTGGCTTATGTGAACCCTCCCAGCTTGGCTTATGTGAACCCTCCCAGCTTGGCTTATGTGAACCCTCCGAGCTTGGCTTATGTGAACCCTCCCAGCTTGGCTTATGTGAACCCTCCCAGCTTGGCTTATGTGAACCCTCCCAGCTTGGCTTATGTGAACCCTCCGAGCTTGGCTTATGTGAACCCTCCCAGCTTGGCTTATGTGAACCCTCCCAGCTTGGCTTATGTGAACCCTCCCAGCTTGGCTTATGTGAACCCTCCCAGCTTGGCTTATGTGAACCCTCCCAGCTTGGCTTATGTGAACCCTCCCAGCTTGGCTTATGTGAACCCTCCCAGCTTGGCTTATGTGAACCCTCCCAGCTTGGCTTATGTGAACCCTCCCAGCTTGGCTTATGTGAACCCTCCCAGCTTGGCTTATGTGAACCCTCCCAGCTTGGCTTATGTGAACCCTCCCAGCTTGGCTTATGTGAACCCTCCCAGCTTGGCTTATGTGAACCCTCCCAGCTTGGCTTATGTGAACCCTCCCAGCTTGGCTTATGTGAACCCTCCCAGCTTGGCTTATGTGAACCCTCCCAGCTTGGCTTATGTGAACCCTCCCAGCTTGGCTTATGTGAACCCTCCCAGCTTGGCTTATGTGAACCCTCCCAGCTTGGCTTATGTGAACCCTCCCAGCTTGGCTTATGTGAACCCTCCCAGCTTGGCTTATGTGAACCCTCCCAGCTTGGCTTATGTGAACCCTCCCAGCTTGGCTTATGTGAACCCTCCCAGCTTGGCTTATGTGAACCCTCCCAGCTTGGCTTATGTGAACCCTCCCAGCTTGGCTTATGTGAACCCTCCCAGCTTGGCTTATGTGAACCCTCCCAGCTTGGCTTATGTGAACCCTCCCAGCTTGGCTTATGTGAACCCTCCCAGCTTGGCTTATGTGAACCCTCCGAGCTTGGCTTATGTGAACCCTCCCAGCTTGGCTTATGTGAACCCTCCCAGCTTGGCTTATGTGAACCCTCCCAGCTTGGCTTATGTGAACCCTCCCAGCTTGGCTTATGTGAACCCTCCCAGCTTGGCTTATGTGAACCCTCCCAGCTTGGCTTATGTGAACCCTCCCAGCTTGGCTTATGTGAACCCTCCCAGCTTGGCTTATGTGAACCCTCCCAGCTTGGCTTATGTGAACCCTCCCAGCTTGGCTTATGTGAACCCTCCCAGCTTGGCTTATGTGAACCCTCCCAGCTTGGCTTATGTGAACCCTCCGAGCTTGGCTTATGTGAACCCTCCGAGCTTGGCTTATGTGAACCCTCCCAGCTTGGCTTATGTGAACCCTCCCAGCTTGGCTTATGTGAACCCTCCGAGCTTGGCTTATGTGAACCCTCCGAGCTTGGCTTATGTGAACCCTCCGAGCTTGGCTTATGTGAACCCTCCGAGCTTGGCTTATGTGAACCCTCCCAGCTTGGCTTATGTGAACCCTCCCAGTGGTTTTGCTATCCACTGACCACTTTTTAGAGCTCCAATGCTGTGTTGGGTGATTCTGGCTACATACACCACACTGAAGGATGGAATCTCAGTTCCAGCAATTCCATAGTTTTGTTGAAGTAGTTGAAGGAGATTTTATTTGAAGAAAAAAAAAAACGATTGATGATTTTATTTCTTAAGAATATAGTTTACCAGGACAGAAATGTACAATAGGTATTTTAAACAAAATAAAGACCAAATCCAAATGAATAAATAGTGTGTAATGTTTCGGTAGCAGCATTGTTACGACAACAAACAAAAGTGCTGAATGGTACAAAATACTGGTGATGGTAACAATGCTGTTACCGAAAGTCACACACTATTTATTTGGATTTGGTCTTATCACCTTGTGTTTCTAATCTATAATCCAAATTGTGCTTTATTAATAGGTATTTTAATTTTCACAAATAGGACTGCTGTGGTGAGTAGAAACTGGAGAATTGACAGCCAGGTTAGCACAAGACTACGGCAGCTCTCATGGCAAACCACAGGATGGTTGACAGTCTTGGATGTCAGTGGTGAGTAGAAACTGGAGATTTGACAGCCAGGTTAGCACAAGACTACGGCAGCTCTCATGGCACACCACAGGATGGTTGGCAGTCTTGGATGTCAGTGGTGAGTAGAAACTGGAGATTTGACAGCCAGGTTAGCACAAGACTACGGCAGCTCTCATGGCACACCACAGGATGGTTGAGTCTCAGATCTGTCAGTGGTGAGTAGAAACTGGAGATTTGACAGCCAGGTTAGCACAAGACTACGGCAGCTCTCATGGCAAACCACAGGATGGTCTTGGATCTGTCAGTGGTGAGTAGAAACTGGAGATTTGACAGCCAGGTTAGCACAAGACTACGGCAGCTCTCATGGCAAACCACAGGATGGTTGGCAGTCTTGGATGTCAGTGGTGAGTAGAAACTGGAGATTTGACAGCCAGGTTAGCACAAGACTACGGCAGCTCTCATGGCACACCACAGGATGGTTGGCAGTCTTGGATGTCAGTGGTGAGTAGAAACTGGAGATTTGACAGCCAGGTTAGCACAAGACTACGGCAGCTCTCATGGCACACCACAGGATGGTCTTGGATCTGTCAGTGGTGAGTAGAAACTGGAGATTTGACAGCCAGGTTAGCACAAGACTATGGCAGCTCTCATGGCAAACCACAGGATGGTTGACAGTCTCAGATCTGTCAGTGGTGAGTAGAAACTGGAGATTTGACAGCCAGGTTAGCACAAGACTACGGCAGCTCTCATGGCACACCACAGGATGGTTGACAGTCTTGGATCTGTCAGTGGTGAGTAGAAACTGGAGATTTGACAGCCAGGTTAGCACAAGACTACGGCAGCTCTCATGGCAAACCACAGGATGGTTGACAGTCTCAGATCTGTCAGTGGTGAGTAGAAACTGGAGATTTGACAGCCAGGTTAGCACAAGACTACGGCAGCTCTCATGGCAAACCACAGGATGGTTGACAGTCTCAGATCTGTCAGTGGTGAGGGCCAATGTGGTGGAGCTCTCAACTTGGTTTTAAAACTTCTACAATTTTCAAGTACCTTGACATATTTTTTTAAATATTATTCCTACAAGTGATAATTTTAATTATTTTTTTTTCCATTTCTACTTCTAAAAAATATTTCTATTTTATAAAATATTTTCTTCCTATCAGTTGTCTGGTTTACACAAATGATAAGAGCACCAGCTGTGATTTCTCCGGTGGAATTACACAAGACTTAGTATTTTGTCTGATGATGGTAACAACCATCTAACAGACTGGTAGGGGTGAAAGGCTCATCAACTTGTCAAAGCTGGTGTTGTGTCTGAGGAGTGGCAATGAAAGTTGCTGCCTGACTCTTGTCCGATGATGGTGACCAATTTGCATAAATTCAGCATATCTACATATTAAAAACACCTCAGTACATATTTTTTACTTAAAAAACTTTTATCCAGATTTATTTTTATTTAAAGAATAGGATTTTAAAAATAAATACAATGAATAAAAATTAGGCTCTTTAAAAATAAATCACACAATATGAATAAATGACTATTTATAAAAATCATCAATTTCACAAAGGAAGCAATTAAACCAGCAGTTCACACAACATTTCAATAATTCCACTTCTAATGAACATGTTTTCTATGAAACCTGGCAATTAAGCCTGCAAGCATTTAGGTAGTTTTTGACCTAATTATTTAGAACTCTTACAATTAAATGTCAACTTTTTTTTTGGTGAAAGACAGTTTGACCTGCACTGACAATGTGTATTCAATTTTTATAAAATTTAAATTTTATAACCTGTAAAATAATTGCCTCAAATCTCTTAATTTATTTTGAAAATCACATTTATTTCTATTTTGACCCAGGCATTATTTGACCAACAAGATGTCATTCACTAGATGTGATACCATGTCTGATTGTGTTCCATCAGGTAAAAAACTTTGTTTATTTTTTAAAGCCGAGGTCCAGACTGTTGAATCAACATATCCACGCACACATTATAAATCACTCAACTTTTATCCAATTTATTATCAGCAGAATTCTCTGGTGAACAGAGAGATATTTAGGACAGACAAATATTTGCCATTTGATTGCCAATAGAAATGAGTGGGAGACAATTGTTAGGTCCTCCACACAATGAAATATTTTGAAATCTTGGCAAATACCAGATAAACTATGTTAACACAAAATTAAATAAATAATTCACCATTTATTTGTGTCAACAATGTGACAACAATGGGACACAGGTTTTAGATGTCTTTAACTTCATATAAACACATATGGGTGCAAATAAGATTTTAAAATAACAAAAACAATCTCAACATTGCCTCCATGTAAGCCAACCACAGTATAAAATCCCACAGTGGGACAATACACCACACAAACAGAAGTGCGGCCACAGTCTCCAAGAAAGTGTTGAGTCGGATAAATCTGCCATCTTCAAGTTACAAGAACAAAACATTGCATTTTCCCAACACCTTTATTTAGAAAAAAATCACCTTTAAAAAAGCACCAAAATATACACACACACACTTCTCATGTGAAATATTTTTGTTAAAAGTTCATTAGTAAAAAAAAAACACTAGCAATAAAAAGCTCTTGTTGAAGATACAATTTTATTCAAATATAATTTTTTAGTTCATAAAGCTTCATTTTACAAGTGTGAGAATGTGTTTCAAATGGCCCCCACTCGAGAGGAATCCTTTTTTGAGAAAAATGTATTTTAATATTTTATTTGATATATATATATATATAGGCATTTTTTACATTAAAAACACTTAATAAAACAATATTTTTTGGAATTTTAGTTTTAAAGAAACCAAAATATATATATTTCAGCTTTGTATCACATGTATTATTCCAAGCTGTTGTATGTACAGTCTAAGACACCACAAGTATGTAGATTTACTATTTACACCTTAGGAATGTAAACTCAAATGAATTTGCACGCACAGAAAGAAAGAGTGGGATTTGGCACAGAGTGGTTATAGAATTATTTTGTAAGGATTCCCCATGTATAATACAAGAGTTGTAACAGTTTAAAGCTTAAATAATACTTAGGAATCTCATGGCTGGGAAAAATATAAACTATAAAAAAACCAAAAATAAGATTCATTGATAAAATTACAATAAAAATTAAAAGATAAAATAAGCCTATTAATAAGTTCTTGGTTGGTTTAGAAATCTGGCGTCTCTCTATCTAACACAACCTCATTCCACTCTGTCGCAAAACTCTTGACTTGGTCCATGTCAGTTCCCCTACGTCTTCGACAATGGCGAAGCAGCAAATTGACAAAATTTTGCACTGAGGAACAGCACAGAGGAAGTCTAGGCAAGATTTGATGTGGCTTTGGTGAGCAGCAGAGAAACATTCCGCTATGTACTCGATTGGTTATTTATCAAAACTTTAAATAGAATGCTATTTTGATAGGCAAATTTCTGGCAAAAATCAAAGAAATTTTGGGATGGATCTCTGAACCCAATCTTCTCTGTGGTGATGACTGTACGAGACAGAGGAGCTTTCATGGACAAATCTTCCTAGAGAGGATTCAAACGTAGGCTAAGCCACGGAATACTCAGTTCACAAGTGTTGACAGTAAGCTCAACAGGTGTCTCAAGCCATTTCTCTTCTAAAATTTATTTATAAAAATAAAAGTGTAAAAAATTGAAAACTTTATATACTTAACTCGAGAGTATAGTTTTATTTTAATATTTATAAATCTCACACAATACTTTAAAATAATCAAAGCAAAATAATATAAAAGGGTTAAAAGTATAAATTCACCATTGGTAACAAAATATAAATCTCAACAAGTCTTGCTGTGTCCAATACTGTAGTTGGGGCAGGAGTTGGGCTGGCGAAACTCAAGGGCAGTGGGTGTCCTGGTGTTTGTTTCTGGGGAAAATGGAACTGTCTCACTCCTACATAAATCAGGAATTGGGTCAGTGATGCCAGCCAAAGTGATGGCTGGTGAGGTTTGATTAGTGGATTTCCTTAAGGAAGTTATTGAAGGTGAGTTAAGCAACGAGTGACTTAATTTCATTAGGCTTGTGTTTAAAAACAAATCAAAACTTGGAAATAAACTCCTTTCAACATTGTGGGGGGAATGACAGGGTGATTTAAGCCTTGGGGAGTGGAGATGGGGCGGCTTGCATTCCTGGCTGCTGCTGAGGTGCTCCTTGTTGCATCCCTGGCTGTTGTTGTTGAGGTACACCTTGTGGTGCCTGAATTCCTTGTTGCTGTGGAATGCCTTGTTGAGGAGGAACACCGCCTTGCTGTGGAATGCCCTGCTGTGGGTGCATTCCTTGTTGCTGTGGAATGCCTTGCTGTGGGTGCATTCCTTGTTGCTGTGGAATGCCTTGTTGTGGGTGCATTCCCTGTTGCTGTGGAATGCCTTGTTGAGGATGCATTCCTTGTTGCTGTGGAATGCCTTGCTGTGGGTGCATTCCTTGTTGCTGTGGAATGCCTTGCTGTGGGTGCATTCCTTGTTGCTGTGGGTGCATTCCCTGTTGCTGTGGAATGCCTTGCTGTGGGTGCATTCCCTGTTGCTGTGGGTGCATTCCTTGTTGTGGAGGAATACCGCCCTGCTGCGGGTGCATTCCTTGTTGCTGAGGAATGCCCTGTGGATGCATTCCAGGCTGCTGCATCTGTGGATGCATGCCACCTTGCTGTGGGTACTGTGGCTGCTGGTAGTACTGGGGAGGGGGAGGTCCCCCCTGTGGGTACTGGCCATAGGGAACTCCCTGAGGAGGGGGGTAGTAAGCCTGCAGCACCCAGCCAATGGTCAGCTGTCTCCCACTTCGGTCCAATGGCAGAAACTTACCTGGGGGTCATAGGCGTAGTAGGGCATGTCTCCCGGATAGACCTGGGCACAGATGGGTGTGAGAGATTCCACAAGGAGGCAGAACAAGACCCGGGGTTAAAGGATGAATTAAGCACTTGAATTGCTTTACTGGTCCCTGATTCTTGCAAAACCCAACCTCGCCCATAATTGCTAGCATCAGAACTGTGTGCTTTGGTATCTTGTGACTGTTTCTAGATATGTAAACATAAACTTCCATTAGAAGACAGATTCTAGCCCCCATGTTTACCACCATGGCATGTAAGTAGGGAAAAATGACCCACTTTCAAGCAACTGCCTAAGATGATGGCAATACATTGGCAGACACAGGCCAATATCTACAGTACTTGGGTGAACACCAGACTTTCTTATCTCCTTGTACAAAGATGACATAAATTCCATTAGTTCATGCTCCTCGAGCTGTGTGATGAAAAGCAGAAGCCTCTCCCAAAGGTCCTGTTTAGTACATCTAATGCAAGTCAAAATGTTTTCTGGAGCTGCAGGCGCCAAGCTACATTTTGGGCAAGTGGAGTAGATTTTGTTGTTATTTTCTATCTTCAATGGCTTGAGATGTCCTATTCCAAATCTTGCTAGTGTTGTTTGGTGCTGTCCTCCTGGGTCCACTGTAGGAACAAAACAATGTGGAAAGGTACTAACATGGTTGGGCAGCTGGTTGCCGTAGGTCTCGTACATCTTCCTCAGTTCCTCCTGCCTGTGCTTCTCGTACTCGCGCAGGTCGTCCTCGTTGTACACCTGCTGCTCATCCAGGCCCTGAACCCACCGGTGGTTGATGAGACAGTTCCCCACCAAGGAAGTCCCTCACCTTCCAGCCCTCGTCCTGCTCGAAGCCAGCCTTCTTGGTCATGTCCAGGAACTCATCGCGGCTGATGAGGCTGTCCCGGTTGGTGTCCACCTGTCCCACAGCCAACAGTTAGTGTCGTGGCCGGCACATCCTCCCGGACTGACCTCCTTGTAGATGTGCTCCCTCATCCGGTTGTACTCCTCCTTCATCTCCACTGGGTCGTCGTTCTCATTGTAGATCTTCTTGACCTGGCAACACACATCTATGTGAAATATTTGAATGGAATTGGTGGAAGTGTGTAGATATATACAGTAGAGGACTCCTAGCTGCAGAGACAGTGTTCTTTAAAAAGGTGTCCTCTTATACCAGGGAGAAGTTAATTAGTAAAAATGGTAATTTTGGTGATGATAACTGTCCTCTTAGGTTCTATTACATAGAGTGAAACCTCGCTAAAACAAACCCGGGATATAACAAACCTAAGAAAATCCACAATTCCATTCTATTAAAAAATTCCTTTGTTATAAAGAACTTTGGTATTTTAAATAATGATCTTCTCCTATAAGGAACCCAAGTCCCAAAATGATAAATTCTATAATTAAAATACAAGGCTTATAAAAAAAACTTAAAATTTTAAATAATAGATTTTTAAAACAGCAAAATTTTGAGCATGTTTCAACTCACATGTTGTGTCAGGTTATAATACCTTGAAAAATGTTGGCGTTCAGCCAACTGAAATAATGGTAAATAAATTATATTTTGATCCAATCTATGTCTTTATAATTACAGATATTTATAGTCCCACATGTGTCACATTTCTCGAATATCTTTATAAAGAATCCTCTAAGATTTCCAAATATAATACTTCCTAAAGCTGGCAAAACTGTTGGGAGGGTTTATCACTGATGAGCCAGGCCCATCCCCATTAGAGTAATCAATAAACGGTGCCATTGAAATTCTTTAAACAATGAAATAGGCCCAGATGTGAACTTCCTCCCTCACCTCCAGTCCCAGCAGTGCCTCCACCTCTTGAATGTCCAGATAGCCATCCCCATTCACATCTGCACACACATCTATGTTCAGACACACGGGAGCAAAGAATATTTTATAAGAAATATTTCCAATGTGAACGCCTTCTCCAGATTCTTTCAGAAAGGGTGTCCTGAATGTTATACTTAGCATTTGGTTTACAGAGTTGTGGCTATATGTGAGACCTCAACTCTGCTGGTGAGATAATCCTGTGGGTTGAAGGAAGCTGTCCGGAGAAAACTCACCGTGGAGGGAGAAGAAAGTCTTGGGGTTGAACTCCTCCTTGGGCATGTGGTCCTGCTCCTCCCACACCTGCTCCAGCTGGGGCTTGCTGCCGGGGTGATGGACCTTGGGGTGTTCCTTGTGCTTCTCGATGGACTCCTTGTGCTTCTCCTCCACCTCTTTACGCTCCTCCTCCGTCATGTTCTTCAGGCTCTCCCGGTACCTGTACTCCTTCTCCATCTCATACTCCTTGAACTCCTGCCTCCTCTTTTTGTCCAGTTCCTCCAGGTCTTTGGTGGCCTGCGCAGTCAGGGTCAACGACCTAGTGCATGTGTACCAATGGCTTGGTTATTTATCTGTAGGATTACCACAAATTCCCCCAATATCAGTTGAGATTACAAACATAAGATCAATCACCAGATGGGTAAAATGCAAAATTTTCCAATCAACTATATTATTATCATTTAGGGCAATGTTGAACCCGGAATGGCAAGATCCACCCAGCTTTGAATCTGCAGAGAGTGGACAGAGCAAGGCTGCTAGGGTCCAGCTTGTGTGGAAGTTGAGAAATGTGTTGGAATGGAAAATGTTTGACCCTCAGCTAGGCCCAGCACTGTCAGCCAACCAACTTACACTCAAGATGAGGTTCTTGAGGTCCTTGATCTCGAAGGTGTCCCGGTTGTGGACATCCAGATGTTTGGGGATCTGGATCTCATGCTCGGCTGCACACAGACATCAGCTCTGTGCTGCAAGAGGCTGGGGCAGCGGGCTCACCTATCTCATTCTGCTCAATCTGCTTCCTGATCAGCTCCCGCAGTCGGTCGATCTCAAGCCGCTTCAGCTCGTCCAGCTTGGTCCTCACGCTGTGTTTGACAAACTCCAGCTCTCTGGCCACCTCCCCGGTCTGCCGCAACACAACTGGCCCATCATTCCAGGCACTTTTATTTGGTCCTTCAACTTTGAAAAATTGGTTTATTGACTCCTGTGCAATAAGAATCTACCCGAGGCAGCAGGGAGATCTCTCTAGCACTGACCTTGATGTGGTCCTCCGACACATTCTCCAGCTTCTTGGCGAAATCCTTGTCCTCCTCCAGGGCCTGCACCACCTGCTGGAGGTACCGGCCGTACTCCAGACCCTGCAGCACATGTGTCAAATCTAGTTTATAATTGTAATCTAGCTATGTTGGTTTTGAAAGTGATGACAACAGCAAAGTGACCTAACTAACATTCAGGATCACTGCGGGTCGACAGGTCAGCACAGCTCACACATAGATTTCATTATCTCAGCAGCCGACAATTGATGATGGAAATATCCCCAGGCAGCTCTTCCTTACAAGCAACTTTCTGGGAGGTGGTGAGAAGTGTGTCTTGCATTGGGAGGAAAGATGCAACTGCTGGGTTCAAATTTTAATAATTGAGTTGGGAGACGATATTGACAAACAAATCAGTCTCCAACTTGTTTAATTCAACACTCCAAGGGAATTTTTTGGTTGAAGTCTGTGTGGAATTATATTTGGTTAAATTAATGAAAATAGACTGATTTTGGGATTAAGAAATATGGTTAAAGTTGGTGTTGAATTGGCTAAATTCTAGAGGTTACACTGTACGAGATATTTCTCAATCCTTTACTTGAAACTGTAGACATCTTGTATGGAGAGAATCCAAACCTCCTCTGGAGATCTCTGTGATCTCAGTCTCAGCAGCTATTGAAGGGCTGACTCCCCACACCTCTCAGTCTGTCTTCAGTGTTTTTACTGTGTGTGTTGCTCTGGTAAAACTTCACTTCTCTCTCATCAACTATTATTAACAATGGCATCAGGAATGTTTCAATAAAAGTCCAATTTACATAACAACAACAACAAAAGCCTTTATTTAGGGCATTCCGCCCCATACAGGATTCGCCGTATTTACACGTCAACAAGAGGAGAAGGAAGAGGAAACATTTACAACAAAATAAGGTAAGTCCAATTTACATATAGTGTAAGCTATCAAAATAAATAGTTGACTGACATCCTGGATACAACCCCCAGTTTATCAAATTAGAGGGAACCAACCACTTTTATTGGCCACACACAGTAATGTGGCCAAATGGACAACAAAGATGATAAGCAAGGCTAAGTAAGGCTTGTCTTATCAAATGTTATCTTACATCCTGGGCTTCCCAATCTATCAACACAACCTACGCAAGTAATGGTAAAATGGAGGAATTCCCATGTCCTTGTGTGGGGAAAGTAACAAGACAGAAGTACATTATACTTGTATACAACAAAATTCTGTTTTAAATAAAATTTAATTCACATATCCAAGAAATATATTTTTATTGGTCATATTTTAATTCATGGATTGCACATCTATATATAAAAATACAATAAAACCTCTTTAATTCAACAGTTTTCAAATCCCAATAAACCCAATGCCAACTTCAACCATATTTCCTGATCCCCTGGGGTGTGGAATGTAGGAGCTGTATAGAGGTGCAGTAGCACCCCCAACACCACGCTGAGAGGGGCTCTCAAGGTAAAAAGACCAAATAAATAAATATTGTGTGACATTTCGATAAAAGCATTGTTGCTGAAAGGTCACACATTATTTATTTGGTTTTATTACCTTGTGTTTCTAATCTATAATCCAAACTGTACCTTATCACCAGACATTCAGCTACAACATGAGAGTCATGGCTGAACCATTCTCCTTGGAATAAAAAAAACAATATGAAACCTCTTCTTTATTTACAATATTAAATTCAAACAATTATGTCCCAGTTATTACACCCTCGTTCAACTGAGCAGAGGGAGGGGCAGTCACCAAGTGCAGAGTCATTAAGAAGGAGAGAGTTCCTGGTTGGCATCAGACCAGGAGCATTATGGGACACTCAGCGACAGGCTTCTTTTTTTTTTTTTTTTTCTGCAGTTTCCCTACTACAAGAACTGACACAGTCTGCAGGAACAAACAGGAATTGACACGGTCTGCAGGAACTGACACAGTCTGCAGGAACAAACAGGAATTGACACAGTCTGCAGAAACTGACAGTCTGCAGGAACAGACATATTGTCTGCAGGAACAGACATATTGTCTGCAGGAACAGACAAGAACTGACACAGTCTGCAGGAACTGACAATGTCTGCAGAAACTGACACAGTCTGCAGGAACAGACACAGTCTGCAGGAACAGACACATTGTCAGCAGGAACAGACAAGAACTGACACAGTCTGCAGGAACAGACACATTGTCTGCAGGAACAGACAAGAACTGACACAGTCTGCAGGAACAGACACATTGTCTGCAGGAACAGACACATTGTCTGCAGGAACAGACAAGAACTGACACAGTCTGCAGGAACTGACAATGTCTGCAGAAACTGACACAGTCTGCAGGAACAGACACATTGTCTGCAGGAACAGACAAGAACTGACACAGTCTGCAGGAACAGACACATTGTCTGCAGGGACAGACACATTGTCTGCAGGAACAGACACATTGTCTGCAGGAACAGACAAGAACTGACAGTCTGCAGAAACTGACACAGTCTGCAGGAACAGACACAGTCTGCAGAAACTGACACAGTCTGCAGGAACAAACAGGAATTGACACTGTCTGCAGGAACTGACACAGTCTGCAGGAACAGACAAGAACTGACAGTCTGCAGAAACTGACACAGTCTGCAGGAACAAACAGGAATTGACACTGTCTGCAGGAACAGACACATTGTCTGCAGGAACAGACAAGAACTGACACAGTCTGCAGGAACAAACAGGAATTGACACAGTCTGCAGGAACTGACACAAAGTTCACTCTTACAGAACCGGGGCAATGTTACTTACTCCAAATGAATCCTTGAAAGCTTGAAAGAAAAAACAATTATTGAATTTCTCAAGATGGCAGGCAAATTACAATTTTTATAAATATTAGATGTTTTACAAAAGTATAACTGTTGAATCACACATGTAGATATATACCTTAAGAAAACAACCTGCCAACAAAGGTCATTGAGAAGGAAGTTTGTGTTGTCCAAGGAAGTAAATTATGGACCATCTCCCGCCTACAGCATGGAGCTCCAAATGTTATAGAGAGGGAAGTCTCTCATTGCTGGTCTGGTAATTGAAGGTTTGTTTACAAACACCCAAGTTGCACTTTCACAATTATTGATTTGCTTCTCTGTGAAATGTGTGGAACACAGGCTGGAGTGGCAAACTTGTGCCTCAAGTGGGACCCACGAGGGCTCTGTAAGATAAGTGGAGGAAC
This sequence comes from Cordylochernes scorpioides, assembly GCA_030710605.1. Classification (NCBI taxonomy): domain Eukaryota; kingdom Metazoa; phylum Arthropoda; class Arachnida; order Pseudoscorpiones; family Chernetidae; genus Cordylochernes; species Cordylochernes scorpioides. The sequence goes on along the minus strand of CP092875.1, from coordinate 88,276,101 downwards.
TAACTCACATAGTCATCCACCTCTGTGGTGTGGTCATTGGGGTCTGGGGTGGGAGCCTCGGACGAGGGTTTCTCGGTGGACTTGACAACAGGGGGAGCCGGGGCGAGCCCTGCTAGGGCTAACAGCACAATGGCCGCCAGGTAGTAGCGCAGCATCTTGACACACACCAGGTCTGATTCCTCTTTCAAAGTTGATAGTTCTCTGGGAGACCAACAGGACACCATAAATAACCCATCATAAACATGATGGGATGAACAATGTACTACAAACTGAAACTATAATGTACTACAAACTGAAACTATAATGTACTACAAACTGAAACTATAATGTACTACAAACTGAAACCATAATGTACTACAAACTGAAACTATAATGTGCTACAAACCATAATGTACTACAAACTGAAACTATAATGTGCTACAAACCATAATGTACTACAAACTGAAACTATAATGTGCTACAAACCATAATGTACTACAAACTGAAACTATAATGTGCTACAAACCATAATGTACTACAAACTGAAACTATAATGTACTACAAACTGAAACCATAATGTACTACAAACTGAAACTATAATGTGCTACAAACCATAATGTACTACAAACTGAAACCATAATGTACTACAAACTGAAACTATAATGTACTACAAACTGAAACTATAATGTGCTACAAACCATAATGTACTACAAACTGAAACTATAATGTACTACAAACTGAAACTATAATGTGCTACAAACTGAAACTATAATGTACTACAAACTGAAACTACAATGTACTACACTCTATAATGTAGTACAAACTGAAACCATAATGTACTACAAACTGAAACTATAATGTGCTACAAACTGAAACTATAATGTACTACAAACTGAAACTACAATGTACTACACTCTATAATGTAGTACAAACTGAAATCATAATGTACTACAAACTGAAACTATAATGTACTACAAACTGAAACTATAATGTACTACAAACTGAAACTATAATGTACTACAAACTGAAACTATAATGTACTACAAACTGAAACTATAATGTGCTACAAACCATAATGTACTACAAACTGAAACCATAATGTACTACAAACTGAAACTATAATGTACTACAAACTGAAACTATGATGTGCTACAAACCATAATGTACTACAAACTGAAACTATAATGTACTACAAACTGAAACTATAATGTACTACAAACTGAAACTATAATGTGCTACAAACCATAATGTACTACAAACTGAAACCATAATGTACTACAAACTGAAACCATAATGTACTACAAACTGAAACTATAATGTACTACAAACTGAAACTATAATGTGCTACAAACCATAATGTACTACAAACTGAAACTATAATGTACTACAAACTGAAACTATAATGTGCTACAAACTGAAACTATAATGTACTACAAACTGAAACTACAATGTACTACACTCTATAATGTAGTACAAACTGAAACCATAATGTACTACAAACTGAAACTATAATGTGCTACAAACTGAAACTATAATGTACTACAAACTATAATGTACTACAAACTGAAACTACAATGTACTACACTCTATAATGTAGTACAAACTGAAATCATAATGTACTACAAACTGAAACTATAATGTACTACAAACTGAAACTATAATGTGCTACAAACTGAAACTATAATGTACTACAAACTGAAACCATAATGTACTACAAACTGAAACTATAATGTGCTACAAACTGAAACTATAATGTACTACAAACTGAAACTATAATGTACTACAAACTGAAACTACAATGTACTACACTCTATAATGTAGTACAAACTATAATGTACTACAAACTATAATGTAGTACAAACTATAATGCACTACAAACTATAATGTATTACAAACTATAATGTACTACAAACTGAAACTATAATGTACTACAAACTATAATGTACTACAAACTATAATGTAGTACAAACTATAATGTACTACAAACTGAAACTATAATGTACTACAAACTGAAACTATAATGTACTACAAACTGAAACTA